>JANRMT010062818.1:60314617-60373460 GCA_026402145.1 Polypterus bichir lapradei | reverse complement strand
CAGTGAAAATGGTTTCAATATTTTAAAGAAATCTGTACTTCTTTGTACATCCTAACATTTGTTTGATGTGCATATATAAATATCTTGTTTTTTTTCTCTTTCATTACTATTCATTACAATCTGTTTTTGAGTTTAATATAGCAGGTGACTATTTCTCTGTTTTTATATCAGTTATTTATATCTTTTAGCTGGTTTTCTCTCATAGTACATTGTGACCAAAATTAATGTCAGTGAATCATTTATGCATATGGGTGTTGTATTAGTTTAATAATAATGTATTCTACAAAATAATATAAGGTGAGAAATAAAAAATCTCAATAACAGAGTAATAGCAACAATATTATCTAATGCAGCTAAAATAATCAATGCTATTTTAAAGTATTCTATTACGTAAAAATATTCTCTCAGTGAACACTAAATTGTGAAAGTGTCTACCTTAACACTGACCAAGAAGAAAATGAAAAGCTGCACCAGTTCTGCAAGTGTCATCCAATGATTCAAAGACCAATGCGAGAACAATTAAGTTAAAGTTGTTTTTTTTTCCTATCATGCAGTTTCAAACAAAAAAAAGGGTAATTTTAAGTTTTTGCATTAAAGAAAAAAATACATTATTGTCACATTACATTTTATCACTCTCCAGTGTGGTTACATGTCACTTTAGCTGTGATTAAAAAAAATGACTAGTAAAATATACTTTACATAAATGTAGAAAAAAAGGCCGAAATCACTTTTTGAGAAATGTTGTCAGATAGCTTGAAATAAAGGGCTCTGTATCACAGCGAAAATCACACCTTCACAGTCCAAGCTTCTTGAGGAAGATTTCTGCTCTGAAGTTCTCCCCAGGATGTTTTTCTGGGTATTCTTTCTTCTTCACATCCTAAGGGCACAGAGTTTGGTTTAACAGAAGTCTCCAAGTTATTAAGAATATGGATGCGTATGAGTGTACCCTCTGCCTGACTGCCATGTCATCTTCAACAAACACTCGACTTTCAGATAATACTATTAGAACAGGTTCTAGCTTCCTGTGAATGTGAAATAGAAAAAGTATATTGAGAGAAAAAATACATGTCTCAAATGACATTTGATTGGAATGAAGCAAGGAAAGAATGTGTATTGTGGATACAAAGAGTAATGCACAATAAATCCAATAATGTATAATTAGGAATGTATTCATTCACTTATCTTTCTTTTGGAAATTGATCCAAAGTAATATTTCATTTCATTTCATCCTTGGCTTCACACTTCATTAAATGCTAAGAAGTAAAAAAATACAACATATAAGCAAGTATTCAGCAAAGAAAAAAAAAAGAAAGAAAATTTAAATATGGCAAGTAACTTACAGAATCTTTGTAACTGAAATAATTAAACAAACTGAGAAGTAGTTAAAGTTGTAGAAAAAGTTAAAATGAGAGGAAGTTAGAATTTATTTCATGTTCACTGAAGATGGTGAGAGCAGCTGTACGCTATGATTCTGATTCATTATTCCTTCGGTCTTTTTTCTCTGAATACAAAAGCTTAGCTGTAAAGGATTTACATTCTTCTGTAAACATGCCAAGGCACAACCTTAAAATGTCTATTTTGTTATTGAATTCAATTTCATTTAAAAAAAATACTTTTATGTGTTATTTTACAAAATTAGACCATTAGATTTTTCTTCACACTTTGTCAAAGTAAATCTAAAAAATGTAAAACACATTTATCTTTTGTGCTTTTCTCTAGTTCCCTCAGCAGGACAAGCAAACAAATTAATTAGCAAAATTATACATTATTTAATAAATTAGTAAACATAACAGTTGAGACAAGCTGTCTGCTATATAATATCTATGATCTGTTTTACAGTATAAATAAATACCTGGCAGCACATTTACCAAGCCTTAGACCTTTTGTTACCAGCCTAGCCTTTCACAGTTCTTTTTCTGCTCTGCTAATATTACAGTTTGCAGGGGTTGGAACTTGTTATGTTCATGCTGATAAATGGGAATGAGCATTCTCTATTAACACACAGCATGGTTTCAAAGACCTGAATCTTTACCCATCACTTATTTTTCACAATGTAATTTCTGATAATTTGTGTATGCTCCTTTCATATCCACAGCACATAATTGAACCAAGGCAGAACGTTATAATTAAGAAATGGTATAACTGCAGAAGAGCCATTTTTTAACTTGCTTTCAAGGGTATCTTTACATTAAGACCTTATTATACAAACTGTAAATATTGTGAAATGTCTTATGCATATATAAATACAGCAATGAAGTGTGAGATTTTATTTTTTACATACTTTAAATAATATAAGATACCAAAGTTAACCTGTATTACCTTTCATTTGAGTTGCCATGGTAACTTTTTGTAAGCTGCATTTTAAATATTTACTTAATTTTATGTAATAGAGATTGCTGGGAATAGCGTGAATCAGTATGCCTAAAATATTCTGACTGATGTCAAAATTATACAGCCTTCTTTCTATTCCTTACACTTGTTTTAGTGTGTGTTGGTTAGGATATATTAAATTAATCTGAGTCGCACTCAAAAACAACAACTCTTTTCTCCACAGAGAGATGACAGTCTATAGTGAGTGATAACCTTTTCAATGGTTTAACTTTACCTGAGCACAGTATGCTTATAAATAAATGAGAAGCGTCCTGTGTCATTTTTCTGCACCAAAAGAAAAGATGCTTCTATTGTTTAAAAAAAAAAAAGACAGTTGCGCAGTTTTGCTGACTTCATATCGAGATCATCAAGAACCTAATTTGCATTCCATTCAGATTAATGGCACATATGTTATTCCTATTTTAAATCTCTACTGCGTAGCTACAAAAGAAATCTAAAGGCAGAACATGGCATTTTCTTATTACTGAAACAGACTGAAAATGTAGCACATTATTTCTCAGAGTATGGAAGTAAATCAATGCAATGGTCTTTCACGTTCCAGTCATGACTAATGTAGCCAGTAATCATGTTGACCAGATGGATTCCTAAATCCACTTCTCTCAAATGTGTTTGTTTTAGAAATGATAAACGGATGCCACCAGCAAAATTTGTGATTTTCTTCTCTATAAATTAAAATTGTCCAATTTAATGCCTTTCCATCTCTCTGATTTGTTTCAAAATGACCGCTTTTAAAGACCCTCCCATGCTATATATCACCCTGTAGTTATTCTAATCCTGTTGCCAGCTACTTCATGTTGTCAACATAGATTCTTCTTTTGCATTTCAAAATCTTGGTTTTGATGATCATTGCCTCATTTTAAATGAATACTTAGTATGTAGGACTGGATGGCATTGTGAACTTATTTAGTCATTAGCAGTTCTGGTGTTGGCATCAGAATGACTTCATAAGTCTCTTGATACACATGATGATATAGCTTTTTTTCCAGTTAAAAAGTGGAATGGTGCCAAAGATGTTAACAACGGCCTCACAGCTCCAGAGACATGAGTTCAGTTCCCAGTCACTGTATGTATGGAGTCTGTATGACCGCTCATGGCTGCTGTACATTTTCTCTTGATGCTCTCACATCCTAAGCATGCGGTTACAGTAAACTGATGTCTTTAAAAAAGCATGATGTTATTGAGTGTGGGTGTCATTTAATGAACCAGCATTATGCTGTCAAGATGAGCGCTGGCTTCTTGTGACCATGGACTGGTTAAAGCAGTTTAAGAAAAAGGGTTGGTAAATGACAAAAAAGTATCTCAGATTAAATGTGATCTAAAATTGAGGAGCTAATTTCATTTAAATATATCTTTCTTTTTTCAGTAAACTAGCTATGCACTTATATTGACAACACACATTTTAAAACCAAGTAATATGCATAATACATTTAAACACTAAAATTATTGGGCTAAGCCAACTTCCTAGATCATAAATCTTCATTTTGGGATAGTACACAAAAAATTACCTGGCATGTAGAGATTCAATTTCCAGGCAACTATGTCAGAGTTTTGAAGGCAAATATTTTGTTTAGACAGGTGATAACACAGAAAGGTAATTGTCCACTTTCATGTAGTGGGGGAATTAGTATTTGAATGTAATGAGCCCAGAATGTGTTAGCAAGTGAAGGAAAAACCCTGATAAAGAAGAGTTTGTGGCAGAAGATAGCCTAGCTGTCTGAAGAATCTACATTTACCTTATTGATCAGTTTTATTCAGACAGATGGAAATGAACACAAGGCTTTAGGCAGGGTTGCTAAGGAGTTCCATCTGCATACAACACACTGGAAGATTGACACATACATCCTGGAAAAATAGAACCTGTCCATCCCTGTACTATTCAGATTTGACTCTCTTTCCACCAATCAGATATCTATTCATCTCCACCCAAGAAAGTACAAGATCCTATGGGGTGGGGTATGTGAGTTTCTACAGAAGATCCAGAAGGATCTGCATTGGTTATACCAAGAATTTTATAAGGCTGAGGTGAGGGACAATGAATACTTACCAACAGCCCTGATACATGAACAGCTGGTGGGGATTAGGCCTATGTTACATAGGTGGCCAGACAACTGAACTGAGAATTTGGGAGTAGCATGAGAGATCTGCCATGAGAGTAACACTAACAAGGAAATGCTTGAGAAAATGTTTGCGGGAGGGATTATAGAGCCATCATCTTTGCCCTGGGCTGCACTTGTGGCTCTCAGGAAAAACTCAAAGGGGACTTTCTGTTTTTGCGTGGCTTACCGTGGATTCGATGCCAAGATAAGCCACAATGCATACACCATACCCCTAGTACAGACAGGAGTCGATGGAAAAGAGAAACAAGAAGAAAACAGATTTTATAACCAAGGAAGGCTTGTTCCAGTTTAGAGTCATGCCGTTTTTTGATTAAGTGTGCTGGAGCCAGTTTGCAACCCTTATGGAACAAGTTTTTAAGAGCTGCTAAGGAGGAACTGATTCTCCCTTTCTATAGAAAAAACATCCCCAGGACCTGGACAAGATCTTTCAGAGACTGCAGTAAGCAAACCTGACCCTGGACATGAATAAGTGTCACTTCCTTTAAACCCAAATCAACATCCCACAGAATACTCTGGTGTTGGTCAGAGTAGTGGAGGTTTCCCTGATAAGATACATGTCATAAGGGACTTCTCTACACCCACTGACCTAAACAGAATGCAAATGTTACTTGGGCTAGTGGGTTGGTATCAGAAGTTTATCTCAAGGATGGTTGACATCACAGCCTTTCTGAACCACCTAAAGTAAAAGGATGTTCCATGGAAATGGACAGTCGAATGCCAGGAATCTTTTGAACATCTAAAGGCAGCTTTACAGCCATCATCTATACTGGTCCAACCAGATCCTCTGTTCATATCTGAGGAACAAACAAATATAGCAATGCGGATTTTGCATGATTCTGTGCTCAGTTATTCTACCTCAGAGAAAAAGCATCTGGTTGTAGTATGGGCAATGAGAAGTGGCATAATTTCCTAGCGGAGGTTGAATTAGAAGTGTACACAGATCACAGTGCTCTCACCTGGATGTTTAATCACACAAAGACATCTTCCTGGTTAATCAGTTGAGTGTTAGTCCTTCTGTCATTCCAGATGTTTTGTCTCAGGTGACAGAATCGAAAGGACAGTTCATTTTCTGTGTTCTGACCTGCCCCTAAGCCTGCAACACATATGTTGAGCTCAGACCATTAATCCTGTATGCAAGGATTTCAGAGGTGAGAGTCAAAGAGTGTGACAATCGCATGTATTTTGAAGACTTCCAAGCTGTGTTATATTGCTGTGTTCCAGCTACCCATGGAGGATCAAAACAACAACTTGTTTTCTCTGTTGAATATGTTGGAGCTCATCAAATATTATCATAACAGTCCTGACTACTTTGGGTGCATAAGACACCTGAAGGTTGCTTGTTGGCCATCCATTTTTAAGGATGTGTGAACCCACCTGAAGAACTGTCTTTTCTGAGTAAGTCGTTAAGTTGAATACCAACAAATTTACCCCTTTTAAATCTTCTGATACAGTGCCAATTGAAGACACTGTGGGTAAACCCAGGCGTCTTTACCACAATACCCATAAAAAGTGATTGGCGATTGCAAATCATGTATAGATGATGAAAGTAGGGAACCTGTATGGTGTGTGAAACCTGGTTCCAGGAGGTTTCAGTTACAACCCAAGGATTCAGCTTAAAAAATGTGTGAGTATTGGAATTGTTGGTTGGTGGTTGGAGACACAGACATATACTGTAATTCAATAGAAATGCTTCTTGTAAGTTTTCTTTATTGCAGCTGTAATATCTCTCCCAAACCAACTTGTTTTTCCCTTTTTTCTTTTCTGTATCTCTCCATTTTCAAATGCATTAAAGAAGTCTCCAACAAAGCATAAATATGTGCAACCTTCCAGCAAAGATTGTTCTAAACTTTTAAAAAACAGAAACATTATCAACTTATACATAAGTAATTGTTAAAACCAGGAATTATTTAAATTAATATTGTATTTGTCTATTATATAATAAAATGCTAAAGTCTGTGTGCCCTGTAAGCAATGAGTGGTCAGTATGGCTTTGGTGATGTGACGAAGGGGGAAGTGCTAGTGTGAGACTCACAAGAGAAATGGCATGCAAAGAGTCACCTTCAGAGACGGCAACAATAAAAGTAGACAGGATGCAAGAACGGGGCCTAGAAAATAATCACAGAGTCTGAGAAGCAGACTTTATGGGAAAGAAAGGGGAGCTGGTGAAGAAACACAAATACTGAGGAAAGGCCCTGTAAGTGCATGTAGGGCAACAGCAAATAATTTTGTATTATTCTATTACATGACTTTGACAAATAGCGTGGTTAGTAAAATACAATCATACAAATATATTAATGCATTTCATCCAGAAAATTATATCGTCTTAGGTGCACTTTTATTATTCTCAGTGTTCAAATAACTGTTGTAATGTGAGTTTGTGTTCTGTGTGTGGCGACTGCTGTCTGTCACTACAGTTGATCTGAGAGGTAACAAGTTTAAGAAGCACTTGACAAAGAGTGGATTGGGAGTAAGTACTACAGATTACAAAGTATTTCATTTGCTACTTTAGTTATAATTAGTTGTGGGGAACTATCGTAAATTAACAATTGATCTTAACATTCAGTTTTTGACGCTCTTAGCGTTGTGATGCATTTGGGAAATCCCTGCTTAGACACAATGCCAGATATCATATTTAGGTGAAAACCACAAACTGACTTATGTTTGGGGATGGTTTTTATGCTTCATGGCCTGGCCAGCTTGATATTCTAGAGCAGGGGTGTCCACACTTTTTTGGCTTGCAAGCTACCTTTAAAATGACCAGGTCAAAATGATCTACCTACATTAAAAATTCTACATATATATATGTACAGTGGAACCTCGGTTTACGAGTAAGTTGGTTTACGAGTGTTTTGCAAGACGAGCAAAATTTTTTAATAAATTTTGACTTGATAAACGAGCGATGTCTTGCAATACGAGCTGTATGGATACACTTTGTCTGCTGAATGTCATGTGATCACAACTGAGCTGATGGTTCTTCTCTCTCTCTCTCCTTATCTCTCTTGCTCGCACAGCACGTCTCTCGCTCTCTCTCTCTCCTTATCTCGCCTCTCTCTCTCTCCTTATCTCTCTTGCTCGCACAGCGCGTCTCTCTCTCTCTTTATCTCGCTCACTCGCACTCGCCTCTCTCTCTCTCCTTATCCCTCTTGCTCGCACAGCGCGTCTCTCTCTCCTTATCTCACTCGCACTCACCTCTCTCTCTCCTTATCTCTCTTGCTCGCGCGTAGCGCATCTCTCTCTCTCTCTTCTCCGTCTGAGTCTGTGTGCCTCACTCATATAGTCAACATCCGTACGAGCGTATACTGTTTACTACAGCTCTGTGACTATGTGTGTGTGTGTGTGTGTGTGTGCTGTGAAGTGCGAGTCCACATCTTGCGCCCCAAAACACGAAGCTGAGTCTCAGTACTTTAACAACACCAGCCGCCTTCAGCTTGAAACAGCAACAGCGCTGTAATTTATTGTAGCGGTATCTTTATAATGTTCCTTGTATCACCCATTGACGGCAGGCGCTTATAGCATGTCTGTGATCTTTTTAAATGTGCTTATATGGCGAACTGCTACAGCGCTGGGAGACTGCGATTGCTTTGGGACACTCTTCCACGTGTCGTCCCGTTGGGTGGAGTCCCACATGAGTTTAGAAACTCACTCACACCAGCCATGATTCTTTTTAAAGGTAAAGTGCAGGTTAATTTGTTTTATGTATTTTTACTTTATATTTTGTATGAATCATTTTTATATGAATAGTTTTGGGTTGTGGAACAAATCATCTGAGTTTCCATTATTTCTTATGGTGAAATTTGCTTTGATATACGAGTGCTTTGGATTGCGAGCACGTTTCCGGAATGAATTATGCTCGCAAACCGAGGTTCCACTGTATATATATATATATATATATATATATATATATATACACTGAGAATCAGAGGTGGGTAGTAACGAGTTACATTTACTCTGTTACATTTACTTGAGTATCTCTTTAAAAAAAATGCACTTCTAAGAGTAGTTTTACTGCACCATACTTTTTACTTTTGCTTGAGTACATTTGTGAAGAAGAAATGCTACTCTTACTCCGCTACATTGGGCAACACTCGAATTGTTATTTTTTTCCCATTAGATAAAGTCTGACAGACAATTTTCAATCTGCTCTGTAGCATATGCTATCAAGTTGCGCACATGCCTTCCATTGTTTCTCAACTGCGCTTTTAGTTGCCTCTCCTTTCTCTTTCTCAGATCGCTTTTCGGAAGGAAGTCAGTTTCGTAGTTTTTATGAAGAGTTCGAAAGTGCCTTTCCACATTTTCCTTCATTGGAATTGCAATGATACATTGACAGATCAGACAAACGCACTTTGATTGTGACATTGTGACAGAAAAAAATCCTCTTCCAATTCCAAATCCAACCCATAAACAACATTTTTTTTTTTAAAATCCCTTCTTTAATCGATATAAACTATAAGGCTAGCTAGATCACTTAGATAGCCGGAGTTTTGTAGTAGCTCGCGCGTTTAAACATGCGTGCGGGATGACCAGTGTGTTAGAAGAAAAGAGATCTCAGACTGGCCACCCTGTATGTCAATCAAGTGGCAAATGCCGTAGGGAGGATATACTAACATTTAAAAAAATTTTTTTTTGAATGCAACGCGATCTACCTGCACTCCCTTTCCGATCTACCAGTCGATTGCGATCGACGCATTGGGCACCCCTGTTCTACAGCAAACCTTAATTTCCACATTTTAACAGAAAATACTTGGGAAGAACGTTAGGCTATCTGTCAAAATCCTGAAGTTGAATTGTCAATCGACTTTGCAGTAAGACAATGAGGCAAAACACTTAATTATATCTGCACAAGAAATGGCTCAAAAAGAGGAAATATAGGGCTATGGAATACTCAAGTCAAAGACCAGATTTTAAAAACAATAGAGAATTACAAGAAACACCTACAAGAATTTATTTCTGGCTAAGGGGACAACTCCAGCTCAGAAGCTTATACTGCAGTTACGTTTTTAACAACCAAGAATTGCACTTCTGGCTTATTTTTGGAATAGATTATTACAAACATTAATTTTTGTTGGTGTTTATTCAATCACATCACCTTTATTATCAATATTGTTGACATAATGATAAAATAAGCCATGCATGCACATTAAAGAACCATATAATGGGCATATACATTATATACTCTCTGTGTGTAGATAGATAGACACAGACAGACAGATAGATAGATATAAAATCACTCAATATAATGTTAACAGAATATATATATTGCATTGTATTATACAAATCCAAATGACTTGTTTCATTTATAATAGAAAAATCATGGATAAAGATAGGTTTAGACAAAACATTGTATGAAAATTGCATGAATTTTATTGGAAAAGTATATTGCCTAATATAGTATGTACTGTATGGGTAATGAAGAATGCTGCTAGCATGTTAAGTACTTGGCACACATGGCAGGTGTAGCTAGTCTGTGATTTCTGGTAGAATCTCAGATGGGAAAAAGCGTGAGGAAAGAGAAGGGAAAACAACCTCCTCACTTTTCTCAATGTTTACAGAACTTTTTCCCTTTCCCCCATCTGTAATGTTGCTTATTTAAATGTGTGTGGGTTGTGCTCATATAACATAAATTAAAGCAATGGATGGCACACGGCTCAAGCTGATATAACAGTGAAAATAAATGCACCTTTTTGTATGGTCACATACCAAATGCTTTTCCACACTAAGTGTTACAGTTTGCAGCATGAAAGCAAAATAACCAATTAAATGCAGAACTGGGAAAATGGAGCTACAGTTGGTAAATTTGTTAACTTCTGCAGTGATTATCAATCAACTGCTGCTCTTTTAAATCTTGCAATTGCCTTAAATCATCCGGATGTTATAACTGAATCAATTCTAGTTACTGATTTTCTTTTGTGCTTGTTCAACAATGAATTACAAAAATCTTTAAATAAATTTGTAAACTGAAGTTTGCCATTTCAGCCAACAATAATTGGTAAAATAACAAAAATTTTAGATCAGTAAAAATATGAACATACTACAGATTCTGGATTATGTTATTTCTATCTACTATATAATGAAACACTAAGGTTTGTGTATCCAGTCCCTCAGATCAAGCTGATTGGTCAGTTGGGCTTTAGTGATATGAATAAAGACAAAATACGAGTGTGAGATGCACAAGGAGGAGTAAAAGCGCACAATGAGAGAGTTGGCTTCAGTTATGAAAATGATAAAACTGGACAGGAGACATGAAAGGCACCTTGAAAACAATGACAGAGTCTAAGAAGCAGGCTTTATGTGAACACACTCAAGAAAGGGAGCGCCACTGTAGAGATGATGATCACACTCATATGAATACTGAGGAAAGGTGACGAAGGTATGGATAGGGTAAGAGAGAACAAATATTTTTAAATGATTCTATTACCTGCCTTTGACAGGCACTGTGGTTATCCCTTAAGTATTACGATGGTTGTTTTTGAATGATGTGTGGGTTCAAAGACTGCTGATAAGAATGATCTTAGATGCATATATACAACTATTGATATGTGCTGTCACATTTGACTTTCTTTCATGTTTGCAAAGTTTTGATACATCGTATAAATCTCAGTCCTTTCTCCATCTAGAGCAGCCCAACATATGCGTCTCCCATATGATTACTATGCTAGTTTGTCCACTACATTGCCTTGACTAAGATAAAGAATACCAGCTGAATGGGATTTTTGTATTAATGATATCCATCCAACCTGATTTTTCCTTTTTTTCTCATCCGTTGCCAGTACGTTTGTTTCCTGTTGGCAAGAGGATACCAATATTAAGACAATCCTCCTCTTATTTCCATCCATCCATTATCCAACCCGCTGAATCCGAACACAGGGGTCTGCTGGAGCCAATCCCAGCCAACAATCCCGGGCAGGGTGCCAACCCACTGCAGGGCACACACTAGGGCCAATTTAGAATCGCCAATCCACCTAACCTGCATGTCTTTGGACTGTGGGAGGAAACCCATGCAGACACGGGGAGAACATGCAAACTCCACACAGGGAGGACTCAGGAAGCGAACCCGTGTCTCCTAACTGCGAGGCAGCAGTGCTACCACTGCGCCACCGTGCAGCCCCACCTCTTACTTGATATGGATTATTTTTCAAAGGCAGTGTGCATGTCTTTAGTGCCATAAGCAGCCTCTTGTGCAGGATTTGTGGTACAGTTTTGTAAAATCACATGTGTATTTTAAATTATATGGCCGCACCATCTTACATCTATTTAAATTAAGGGGAAAAGAAAACACATGCTATTCATTTGTTTCACTGAAATTCACTTACCTGCAATGCAGCCATTCCTTTTCTTATGTGACCAATAAATGCAGAAACATCAATTTAAAATGTGTAAGTAATGCTGTGTTACTTTTTGGTGTACTTCCTGCAGTAGACCGTATAAGATCAAACCATTTAACACTAGAATCACTGAAGCCTATTTAAAAAGTTGTAATGCGCGGCACCTTAAATTCCCTTGCACCTCTTCTTCAGTGTCTTTGCATCATATGCATCAATCAGCACCAGCAGCAAGCAAAATGCTACCCCATCTCCCACTGACCCAGCTGAAGTAAGGCGCAAAATTCTCCTAGCTCAAATCTGTTTATCTGGGTGTGAGGTGCCTTGACTTGTATGGGGTAAATAATATATATTGTTATTTGGAATACATATGAAATACATACATAAGAAACTGGCACTGCACTAACTTGAAAAACCACCAGGTAAAGCAATGAAAGCTTAAAATAGCATATAGAGAACATGGATTGCTGTAATAAAATATCTGTGTTTGAATCCAAGTCAAGAATCAAGGACGATCTTTTTTTTATTATAGTCTTTAAGTTTTAGATTGCTTTGACTTTTATTGATTTTAATCTATTACTATTCTGTAGTGTGTGAGGGTGATGTGCTTTTCAGATTTACATCCACAGAGACTAAATTCAAAGTATATTTTTGTAGTAGAAATAAAAACAGTACTAATAAATGATTTTATTTAATTGTGCTTTTAAAGCTATTTAAAGGAACATTAAATGATAAAACAATAAAATATGTAATGTAAACGTAGATGGTCTTGACGCTAGGTTCCTATGTAGCCAAGGTAAGAGTAACTCATTGTGTTTTGGAATTGGTGTAACAGCTGCTTACATACAGTATGTGGTCTAGAACACTTTTCAATTATTTAGGTAAATTTTTGTAACCTAGTCATGAAATACGTGAGAGTTAATTTTGATGATATAAAATAAAACAGCATTTGGGGAACTGATCCTGTTTGCCTCGATTCATCCACATTTTGCTACAGGCAGGACAGTTTTTACCATATTACCAAGAGTGATAGCCGTGACAGGTCAGCTGCATAGTCTTTGCTTCATCCTATAACTGAAACATACAGTAGTATTATCTATGTGAGTTGCAGCTAATACTTTTTATATTTTTATAAACTACTACACTTACCTATAGACACATACTCATCACACAAATTATGAAAAAACTTCCAGCAGTTCTACAGATTAATGGACTCCATTTCCCAGCCTGCCCCTAAGGTATTGCCCTGATTGGACAGTTGCAATGGGCGCAGGGGTGCAGAGGGAACTTTAAAAAGGAGCAGGCTAAGCAGCAAAGGCACTCAGTTGTTTTGTGTTCATATTCACCCATTTGTCTCATCTCCAATACCTCCTGTAGAAAATCATTTCTATCCTGGATTGTTGAACCTCTAAAGATGTATGGACTGTCTCATGCCTGCCTGTTGTGTGAGTAGTATTGGATTGGTCATCATGATTCATCGGAGGGAGCACTCCCCAAATCTCATCACCCTTATTGCATCAGGACTACCGGTAGGACTGTTTAATACATTATTTACAAAAAGCTGCTCTCTGGATCATCATATTTTCCACCATTCCACTTAATCCGCTACTGTTGCATTTGGACTGTTTATGGACTGGGTCATAAGTATTTATTGTTATCTGTTTATTGTTGTGTTAGTAATTAATATTATGTTAGCTGTTTATTTGTTGTTTGTGTTTCATTCATTATATCACATAGTTTTTTATTTCATTTGCTGTTAAGTCGTGTCTCTATGTGTGAGTGGTGTGAGTCGGGCCAAGGCTAAGTGTCGTCCTGGGATCTCCACCAAAAAAAATTAACAAATCACCGTCCCTTCGACAGTGTGTGTCTGAGATAGAAACCGCTAGAAACTAACAATACTTGATTTCACAATTGCATAAAAAATATACTTAAAAACCCAAACTTTGATGCAAACAGAGAAAATAACAACCAACAATAAATAAATAAATAACAGTAAACCAGTTATGGAAATGAACTGCTGACTGGAGTCATATTTCATTTTGTGAATTTGATTCTGGTTTGATCCTTGTAACACGTTGAAAGAATAATAACAATTACTGTGTACTGATTCTGTCAAACATTGCCGTTACATTCCTGCTGACTCCTAAAAGAAAAACCTTCCTGCTTCTGGCTATAACATTTATTCCCTGGGACATCCTGCTTGTCCTTCTGAACTCATCAGCATGAATGTGCAGAAAATGATTAAGATATACTAAACAATGTCAGTGCAAAGTTGCTTTTGGAGAGTGAAATGGCTCTTCACTAGAATAAATGGAGCTGGAGATAGACATCCAGAATAAATATCAGCATCAAATATAAACTCATAATTTAGAAGAAGCATTGTTAATGGACAGAGTGGTGGCTCTGAGGCTAGTGATCTGTGCCAGCAATTGGAAGGAAGGTTGCCGGTTCGAATCCCGTAAATGAGAGAACTGATTCAACTCTGTTGTGCCCAAGAGCAAGGCCCTTAACCTGCAGTTGATTCATCCTGGTTATGACGTTTACCTGCTCTGCAAGCAGGTTCTCCAACTTGCAGGAAAAACTCGAGGGTTAGTGGCAGGATTGGCACTCCAGTCGCTATACAAAACCATTCAAACTAGTGTGGTTCTGATGTGCCACCCATTGCACGGCTGCGCTTGGGTCCTAATTTGGGATCTTGAGGTGGTGAGAGTGGCAATGTCCTGTATTTTATCTGTGGACATTTCTAAATTAATTAATATTAAAAAATTAAAGAATCCGTCATTGAACACTCATAAATTCAGGGGATTTCCATTTCTAAGTAGCTATAACTTTAGCAGCTAAAATACTTAGAAAGCAGACTTTATTTTGTATTTTTATGAAATAAATAAAAATTTCACCATACAAAAATATACAGTATGTATAAGGTTATGGTTCTTACTAGAAAAACAGGTTGCTATGTAGATACCTCTGGGCCCTGTTCAGAAAGAAAGCTAGAACAGATTATTTGATATACCAACAAGTTAGTGTTGCAATATCAATACATAATCTAGTAGATAGTAGTGGTGAAGAAGCAGCACAATCTTAAGATAATGCTCTCATTTTACCAGGCAATCATATGTGCCTATCATCATCTACGGTTACAAAGCTTTGGACAGTAATTGGAAGAATAAGGCTGCAGATATCTCGTACAAGTGGTTGAAATATGGCCTTTGAACTGAGTTTCACAACTCATTTTCCTTATCTAGGTGATGAGCTCCCTGCTGCTCCGGAGAAGAACAAGAACTCTTTCAAGTGGCTATACATCTGATGTTGTATGGACACTTCCTACATTGGCATTGTCCATACATTGGCAGTATGGGGGTGCCTGAGCATTCACTAGAAAGTGTTGGAGAATGTTGCTGCTCTCTCCTGATCAACCAATCACTATCACAGTACTCATCAGGATAATCCCTTACATAAAATGAGACAAAGATTTCATAATTATAACATTTATTTTCTGATCAATTCCAATTATTGACAGAGTTTAAAGATTCAAGTGAGGTTGAGTAGATTTTAAGAACATGTGATTACAATTGTATTTAGAATAATTATGAACAAAAATTAAACTTTGTTCTAGAAAACAGGTAGTTATTTCAACAGAATAAGGAACAAAAAGGAAAATATCTTTACATGGAGACATTAAAAGATTATAAAGACAATTTGGGAGCTTTAAACAAGCAATGTCAATTTTATCTACACTATAATGTGAAAGTTGTTATAATGAAAAAGTCAATAAATTGATAAAAGATTCTGCAGCCAAGCCTTGACTGAATTAACATGCCTTGTAATAACAATGCTTTCAAAATAAAAGTGTCTTGCATGCTAGAATTAGGTGTTACCCGGTAAATAACAAGTATGCATTTACTAACAAATAATTCCATATACAGTGATCCCTCGCTATATCGTGCTTCAACTTTCGCGGCTTCACTCCATCGCAGATTTTATATGTAAGCATATCTAAATATATATTTTTCGCTGGTTTGCGGATTTCTGTGGGCAATGGGTCTTTTAATTTATGGTACATGCTTCCTCAGTTGGTTTGCCCAGTTGATTTCATACAAGGTACACTATTGGCGGATGGCTGAGAAGGTACCCAATCAGAGCATGTATTACGTATTAAATAAAACTCCTCAATGATATACGATATGCTTCCCACATGGTGCTTCACATACTTAAAAGCCCAAACAGCATGTATTGATTTTTGAATGTTTGCTTTTCTCTCTCTGCCTCTCTCTGACATTCTCTGCTCCAGACAGAGGGGGTATGAGCAGAGGGGCTGCTCACACACTGGCCTAGAGGATGAAATGACTACCTTCACATTGTTCCCTTCCTTGCAGCTGCTTTGTTGGGCAGTGCTTCGCATACTTAAAAGCCCGAAAAGCACCTATTTATTTTTGATTGTTTGCTTTTCTCTCTCTGTCTCTCTCACTCTCTCTCTATCATTCTCTACTCCTGACGTGCACTCCTTTGAAGAGGAAGATATGTTTGCATTCTTTTAATTGTGAGACGGAACTGTCATCTCTGTCTTGTCATGGAGGACAGTTTAAACTTTTGAAAAAGAGACAAATGTTTGTTTGCAGTGTTTTAAAGTCACTGTCTCTACAACTTCCTCTGTTTCTGTGCAAATCAAGTGTGTCAATATAAAAATAACAATATAAATGTATGGTTTTTACTTCGTGGATTTTCACCTTTTGCAGGGGGTTCTGGAACGCAACCCCCCGCGATCGAAGAGGGATTACTGGTAATATGATATTTGTAACGTCTAATATATCTTATCTTATTTTGTCTAATATATTGGGTAATATGAGTGTAATGGTGACTAAAGGGTGTTATTTCATGTCTAGAGGGTTCTAATAATGTTAAAAAACGTATTTGGAAGGTCGTAAACAGGTTTTCTATGCTCTAACTACGAAAATATTCGATTTATAAATCAAGAATCATACTTCGCGGAAATTTATTTATCATGGTAGAGTCTGGAACTGATTAACCTAGACAAACGAGGGCCGACTGTATAAGCTGCAAGTCTTGATTTGGTCAGAAACCAGCACTATTTTGGTTTAGTATGATTTAGGACAAGAACTTGATTTCTCACAGGCGATAGAGACTGATTTTCAATCTTGAATCATTTTGTTTCAATTTTTCCATTCCTTCTTTACAGTGGCAAATAGATTTTTCTAAGGCAAAAAAATTTTACAATTAGAACGGTCCTGATTAGTCTCTAGTATAAATAAGAAATTACACATTATTCCTCAAATTGCTTGCATTTTTGAAGCCATTTTTCTGAAAAATATTTATTTTTGCCCAGATTTGTGAGTTGCACAATAATCCTAGATTTATTCCCTTCTCATCGCATCATATTTTACATGCATCAGACATACCATTTTTTGGCAAATACTGCATATTGTGAACATTAATTGAAGGTAGCCAAATTATTCAGCTGAGTTTTATGCAATTGCCCTGAAGTGTGTTTAATTAATAATTACTTCTAATTATTTAATTGTCAAATTTTGTTATGCATTTAAATACAATGACATTTAATGAAGAGCAAATGCAGTATATTAAAAATATCAGAAAAATATACTAAACCTAGTACCTAACAATAACTAAGCAATGTGGATACTGTCTGTAAAAGAATAATAACACATTAAAATAAAATGATACCCCACCTCACATTGTAGGATTATTTATTCATATGAACAGGCAGCTCTGAGTCACAGTTGAGAGGACTTAGTTGGACTACTTGTCATTAAATTATTAAACATGCACATGTTTTTCTTCCCATTTGTGATGCAAAACAATACTTATTTTGTTGTGAACGGTGATGCCAGGGCTCATTTCCCTATGCTTAGTGGCTGGGGGGTGGGTTGTTATCTTGATTCCTTGAGTTTCAATCCTACAATTAGCATTCAAGTTGTTCAGCTCTCGAGGGGCAAGCTAGAAACAGATTTTGACTAAAGCTTTTTTATTTCTACATAGCCTGTTCATGTTAAAAAGTGAAAGTTTATAATTTAGACTATAAATTCAAGTGACTGTACCTCTTGTATCTTGTTTCTTCTTTTAGTCTGCCTAGGAATATTCATGGCTAAATATTTATTTTGGAAACTATAGCTGTATTTCAAGGTGAAGAGGGCATTGTAGCAATAAAATATACATTCAGTGAAAACCGTTTCTGGAAACAAAGAGAGTGAAGAGTATGTGGTGTAACTTTGGCTGTAATATTGAAAACATTCTGCAAGAATGCTTATCTACTCTATGTATTTTACCACTTCTTATTTACAAGAATATATATGAAAATTATTTCAGTATGGATAAATGACAATGTGCTTTACTGTAGAAAACCAAGCTGATGACCAATTTTTTTTAGCAAGCATATTATTAATGATTTTTCCCGAGTACTGTGTTAATGGTAATAGATGCTATATTGGTAATGAATGTACTTAAGAAACTAGCTTACACAAGAAATATTTTTCAAGTAGGAGACTGTAACAGCTGCAAAACACCTAAAGTTATGCAGGCTTAAATATGCCAGTGCATTAAAGTTATCGGATGCAATTTACAGATAGGAATGTTGATGTTGTTAATTATTTTGTTATTAATTAGACATTGATGAAATCAAGTTATGATCTGTTTTTATCACTTCATGCCACATCTGCTGTGGTGTGACACCAAGTTAATTATTAACTTATTATAAACAAAATTCCATCTTATGCAATAAAATTGGCTATTTTAAATACTGAAGTAAAGTTGTTTAAACAAAAATGGAGAAGTTTTGACTAAAATGACTGGATTTTTATGAAAAATATTAAAGGGTGTTATTAGCGAGGAAAATGTGTAAATAAATGTATATGACAATTTATAGGATATAAGAATATTTTGCAAATTGCAAAACCAGGTCACAGCAGCATCAATTACAAGGCACAATACCCTGGCCTTGGTGCCTGTCCATCACAGGGTCCACTAATGCACAGTCCAGCATGGGGCCATCACAGACGCCAAAGTTAACTTAACACACATGTTTTGAGGTTGTGGGCGGAAAATAGAAGGATATGGAAAAAAAAGTCTCAGGAAAATATGTAGATGAGAACTTTACAGAATTCACCTCCAAACAAATTGGAGGTCTCTGCAGGAATAATCTGAGAAACTCTGAAGGCTTTTTTAAGAGGACAGATTATTTCATATCTTTCTCATAAAAATAAATTGGAGACCAAGAAGGTGTCATCGCAATTACCAAAATAGATGAAGAATATGCCAGGTCTCCAAATGAGACACTTTATACACAAAAACAGGTTATACAATAAGAATTTAAACCCTTGACAACAAAATAAATGGAACAGCTCATCTTTAAATCATGACATTATTACTAAAAAATATACTGAAATACCCAAACTTTGATGCAAACAAAGAATATTACTTAGTGAGAGTTTAAGCACCTGAACAACCAACAATAAATAAATAAATAACAGTAAACCAGTTATGGAAATGGACTGCTGGTTGGGGTCATATTTCATTTGTTGATTCTGGTTATTACTATAAACACAGAAAGAAGGCTAATAAGAACTTAGCTCAACAAATCCACAAGCAGGAAGTTCACAATGCAATGAATGAAATTACCAACACAGATGGAGATAAAATCATTGACCATTAATATATAACCCACACATTTACAGAGTATTATAAGTCCTTATATTCTACTCAGTTTAAAGAAGATAAAACACAATCTAATAAGTTTTTGATGTGTTACAAATACCAAAGTTAGATACTCAGTGCAGAGAAAATTGATAAACCTCTGACATTCTCAGAACTACTGGTGCTATAAACTCACACCAAAGTGGAAATGCAGCAGGCCCTGATGGCTACCCAGTGGAATTTTATTTATTTATTTTTTCAAATAAGTCAGCTCCACTATTATTAGCAATGTTTATAGAAGCTAGAGACAACCAAATTCTACCTTAAATGTTTCGCCAAGTATTAAATACCGTCTTCCCAAAGACAAATAAGGACTTATTATAATGTGTATCATACAGACCAATTTCACTTCTGAATAATGATGTGAAGATACTCTCCAAAGTTCAAGTTAGAAGGATTGACAAAGTACTTCCTTCTCTAATATCACAAGACCAAATCGGATTTATTCAAGTCAGAAACCTAGCTTCTAATATTTGATGCTTGCTTAATGTAATATACTCACCCATAAAATAAAACGGACGCAGATAAGGCATTTGACATGGTTGAACAAGACTACCTATTCACCACATTGCGCAAATTTGGGTTCGGCCCAAACATATGTACATGCATTAACACTACTTTATACCAGTCCAGAATCCTCTGTCTGTATCAACAACATTATTTCAGACTACTTCAAACTAGAACGCGGTACTCAATAAGGATGTTTACTATCACCATTGCTTTTTGCACCTGCTATTGAGCCGTTGGCCATTCACTTTCGAAATGCATCAGAGATAAAGGGGATTATCAGATAAAGACTTGAACAGAAAATGTCATTGTATGTAGATGATATGGTACAGTATATATCAGACCCACAAACGTCCATACCAGTAGCCCTTAATGCACTAGCAGTATATGAAAAGATATCGGGACTCAAAATTAATTTGAATAAAAGTGTACTTTTTCCAGTGAACTCTCTAGCATACAATACTAGACTGAACATCTACCCATTTATTTAATCAAATCAGTTTAAATACCTAGGGTTAACAACATAAGTAAATATAAAAATCTTTTTCAACAAAATTTTGCTATCAGCATGGAGAAAATCAAACAAGATATGAACAGATGGTCTACCCTCCATCTCACATTAGTAGGAATAATCAATACTATCAAGATGAACATCCTTTCCAAGCTTCTTTTTCTATTGTAGATCATCCCCATATACATTAGCAAATCATTCTTTAAGAAATTAGACTCAATTATAATCTTTTATTTGGAATTTGAAATATTCACGCATTCAAAGGGCAACTCTAAAAAGTTCTAAAGCAGAAGGTGTCATGGCACTACCTAACTTTCAAGTGTATTGCTGGGCTGGAAATATACAAGCTAGAAAGACCTGGACATTGACACAAATTGACGAATATACACAAGCTTGGTCTTCAATAGAAATAAAATCCTGCTGTACTTCTTCATATGCCCTGCTTTATGCCACAGTAAATTCAAATTATCATCAGTATACCAATAATCCAATTGTCTATCAATCACTTAGAATATAGAAAAAAATGCAGGAATCACTTCAAGGCAGAGAAGCTTTTATCTGTTGCCGTTAATTATGTAAACTGGGGACTTCCAACGGACTAGATGATAACAATATTTTTCAAAAATTTAATAGTGCAGTACTTATCCAACCATCCTACCATACCTTAATTTCTTGATACCTTTCTGCTCCATTTTAAATATTGTAATTAATTTTTCTTTCCTATGATAGTTTCACTGATAACTGTTCTGGAAAACAATTACATTATGTGATTCTTATTATGTCTGCTACCACTGTAATTAGTCATTTCTTTATGTAACCACTTTGTAATTAGATATTATTAATATGTACTTATTGTGTAAGTCAAGTACAGTTTAAATACCCACACATTTAAGAATGGGAAAATTGCACTTAGACCACATTTGGGCAACACTGTGCCCCAAACTGCAAAACACAATGACACAAAGACTGTTACAAATTAAAAATCTTTTTTTTTTCACACAAAAGTAGCTGTTCAGGTTTCCTTCTGCACACTACGCAATTACCACTGTTCGGCTGTCTCTTCTTCTCACCTCTCTCCAGCCAATGTAGTCGCACTTCCTCCCAACTCAGACTCTCCAAGAGATGAGACATCTCCTTTTATGCTTAACCAAGTAGTACTTCCAGTGCCATGGCATTATACTATTGAAGCAGTTCTGGGTCACTCAGAAGCTTGGTTAAACAGTGAAGTCCTCTTCCAGGAGTGCCCCATGGTGGCACCCAAGGATCCCAACAGCTTTGCCCTCTTCTGAAATACAAATCTCAGGCAATCCTGTGGGTGTCCGAACTGAGATGACACCAGAGAAACACCACCATCTCTCATGTGGGGGGTTGGAATGGTCTCCAATATTCAGACTCCCCCAATTCATCCATTATTCCCTTAACCCGACTGGGATTAGAATTGGGAACAAATCCAGCGAGGCTTTATCTCCATCCTCATGACTGCATATTTATGGCCTGTTGACGGGGTAAGGTATTGTTATCCAGCCCAGTCAGGATGCCTGTCCATCTGTTACAGCATCTACAGCACTTACAGTTAGTGTACCATTGATCAAGTTACACAGTTAAGTATATAGGTAATAATACATAATCACCATGTAGTGACAACTGTATTTACTTTGTAAGTAGATTGTAACAAGTGACACTTATCTGTACTGTGTTACCATGCTGTAACATTTCACAGAACAACACTCCTTTATTGTGATAAGCAATTTTTCCAGCTTAGTAGTACGATTATTATGCCGTGGTCAAAACTCCTTTGGGGACTTGAATTTGTTTTTCAGCTTGCATCTTCTCATTGTGTTCTCTTGGTTTTTCTTAGAGTACTCTGCTTACCTCCTACAACTGAAGAATTTTGACTATGTTGACTCATAGCTGACCAACGCACAATTGACTCCAGATACAGTAAAAATATAGGTGTGATGTGAAATGGTCTGCTCCCCATTTCTGTGCTAATAAATGGGAATAACATTTAAGTATTGCTTTTTAATTGCAGAACACTTTGGCAAAATGGTGTGTGCTGTTGCCTCACTGATCCAATATTTTGAGTATAAATTTAACATCTTCTTGGTGTCTATGTGGATTTTACATGTTTTCCCCATACATTTATTGTTTTCCTCCCTTATCAAAAATATTTGCAGCTCTGCTAAATACACCACTCCATATTGAATCCTATTCAAGGCTAGCTGCTGCCTTGCACCTGATACTTCTAGGTAGGTTCCAGTCCCATGCACCTCAAAAATTGATTTAATGGAATTGAGAATGTTATGTTACTTTTTATGAAATTTCAGTTCTCTTCACATAATATATACATATTAATAATTATTAATTTTCTAACCTATGTATTCTGTTCCGAGTTGAGGGGAGCCAGGGCCAGTCTTACATGGTGAGAATGGTGCATTGAACAGAACACCAGTAAATTGCAAAGCACACCCACTGATGTGGGGCCTAACACACCCAAGTATCTTAATGATGTGGATAGAAAACCAGAGTACAAGATCACAATCAAAGTTAAATTTTGAACAACGGCTGGTTTTTGCTTTTCTGACAAAAACAAATACAAACACTTGTTCATATTTGTTCTTAAAGAATTTACATTTGGATATTACTTAAGAACTCTTAGGTAACAACTTGTGAATTTTAATCCTTTTACTTAAATCAGTGATTGCCAAAGTGTGGGTTGCAGAGTGGAATGAAAGTAAATAGTGGACCAAATGTGAGAGTTTAACTAACATTAATTTATTAGCATTAAAACAAACTTAATGTTTCTAGGCAACAGCTGTAAACTATTATACCACAAAAAATAAATGCAAAAACCATGGAAGGTCAGTGAAAGGTGAGTAAGCAAGAAAAAAAAGAAGATGGGTTACATTTTTGATGTGAATGAAAAATGACAACAATAACAACACAACTGAGTCAGTGCAGGTAAAAAAATCAAAAATTAGAAAATATGAAACTCCAGTTCTATGGTGGATGAGGAAGGCAGAACGCTGTGTTTTTTGTTTGCTTGCTTCTGATAGTATGAAACCCACTAAGTTAAAAAGGCACAAGGAAAACATTTCCTCCCATAATTGTGTACAAGCCATTTGTAAATTGGAGGAATACCATGCACTGTATAATTACATCTGTGAGTACAAGAGACATATTAAGCCACTTACAGTGTAGCATGATGCAAAAATCCACAAGCAATAGCAGTGAAGTTAGCATTTCCTGCTGCAATCAATGTGGTGTCTACTATGATCAGCCTCAAAATTAAGAGTCATTAGGCTGTCTTTAACAGCACACTTTCAAGATATACAAGTGAAATGTCAAATGATCTGGAGGAGCAACTCATTAACAAAATAAAAAGAAAATGCTTGATAATTGCTTATGTTTGCTGTGTTTATAGGACATTGTATAGTGAAGATTTGGTCTTTTGCAGATATGTCTCAAATAAAACAATTGACAAACTTTTTAGGATAATCGACTCCTACTTGACCAAAACTGGATTTGAATGGATGGTCTTTTTGGGCTTCAGCACTTACAGGTCATTTAAAATACCAGGGATGTGGGCTGGGCTATAGGCACTGCTTAAAAGAATTGCACTAAATGATTATTGTGCACACAGCCTTCTACACAGAGAAGCATTGACATCAGAGCAGATGAGTGACACTGTAAGATGTTTTGTGTAACATTACTAAAGTTAATTATATCAAAACAAGAGCACTGAAAGCATGTGTTTTCTCTGCCCTATATCAGGAGATAGAAGTTAAGCACACAGATGTATTGTTATATAGTGTGACCACATGGATCTACCATAGTAAGATGGTTTCCAGAGTGCAAGGAGGTTGGATCACTTTTTTAAAGACCTCATGTACTGTATGTAAGTTCAGCAACAAAATTGGCTTATCTCTGTGACATTTTCTTACATTGCCAGTTGCATGGAAACATTCTATCAAATATGTTTCACAACATCAACTCCTTTTTGAGGAGATAATTTCAACTTGATGGCAATTAATTAAAAACGGTGATACCAAAGTAAACACTAAAATTTCTTATCTTGTACAGGACTCAAATCATTTTCAAAAATATATCTGAGTGAACAGCAGTCAGTATGACAGAATCAGAGATCAGTGCAACAACTTTAGCAGTATAAAACTCTAAATACATTTTCTGGACTTTAAAGCATTAAAGCTGGTTAAATGTCCTTGGATGGTTTATCTTTCTGCTTACTTTTTGATTGTACAATTTTTGTTGACAAGAACTGCCCCATTCCCTTTCATATTCTCTTTATTTCAGAACCATGCAACCACCATTGTAGTGATTATTGTTATCCATCCATCCATTATCCAACCTGCTATATCCTAACACAGGGTCACAGGGTTCTGCTGGAGCCAATCCCAGCCAACACAGGGCACAAGGCAGGAAACAAACCCTGGGCAGGGTGCCAGCCCACCTCAGGGCACACACACACACACACACACACACCAAGCACACACTAAGGACAATTCAGAATCACCAATGCACCTAACCTGCATGTCTTTGGACTGTGGGAGGAAACCGAAGTACCTGGAGGAAACCCACTCAGACACGGACAGAACATGGTAACTCCATGCAGGGAGGGATTATTGTTATGCCAAGCATAAATATTGAAAAAAGTGCCTTGGTTGAACTGCAGCACAGACAGCCTTTTAATTTCCAGCCATCCTATTTGAAGACAAAATTAGAGACAGCAAATGCTAGATGTTACTATCTCCAGACCAGGGGCCTCATGCATAATACGTGTGTAGAATTCACACTGAAACATGGTGTATGGACAAAAGTGGAAATGTGTGTACGCAGAAAAAATCCAGCTGCATAAATCTGTGCGTACACCAACTTCCACATTCTTCTGCTCCATAAATCCCAGTCAGTGTGAAGAGTAACACTCATGCATGCGCCTGCCGCCCCACCCCGACTCCTCCCAGAATTACATTTCTTTGAATATGCAAATCAATATAAATAGCCCCTTATGTTTTTCGTTCTTTGAAAAGACAATAGCAAAAGCACAGGGGAAAAAAGAAATTTCAGTGAATACCAAGTAGATGCAAGGGAAAACATACTATTTGTTGGTTTAAGCAGTGATATAAACAACAAAAGGAAGTTGATCGAGTGGCAGAGAAACTCGAAAGTTCAAGTTTAGAAAGTCACACAGTGCCCAAAATAAATAAGCAGTGGTCAGATATCAAAGTTGCTGTGAAAAGACAAGTCGTAGCCCACCGTCTCAGTGTCTTATGGAAGCGTATTAGGGTACAGAGAAAAGAAAAACAAAATAGGGACACAGTGGAAACAAATGGCCAAATTTTAATCTCGAAATTTCCACTTTAATCACGTAGGTTATTTTGTCATTAAAGTAGAACGTCATAAACTTCATCTTATAATCATTTAATTTACTAGTTTCTCAAAACCCATCATAACTAAAGTAGCATGTTAAATGCTGCATATTCAATGTGTTCTTCTATGTACTCTATGTGTGTGAATCACTATGTTCTTCTTAAACGGACTTTCTCTTCCTCCAACAGGACACAGAATACATTACATTCATGATATTACAGCTCTCTGAACAATTTACGTACTAAGATGTATACTTGATATCATTTTCATAATGATAGGAATTAAAGCATGTATTAAACATAAGGACACGATGGCGCAGTGGTAGCGACAAGCTGTTGTTCATGCCTCCCATAAGCTGTGCGCAATCCTCGATGAAATAATTTATTGCAGCAGTACCGTCTCTCTCAAACATACTAACCCCCAATTCCTTTCCTTCTTTTTCTTTCTCCAAGTAACCAATCACCACACAATCAGTTCTGTAATAGATGTCAAGCCATCTGAAAGCTTAGAACGCTGATTCTTTAGAACTTTTAAGGAACATTGAAATATCTTCGTGTTTAATTATTCCAACCATCTATCCATCCAGGTTCGCTCCAATCCCAGAAAGCATACAGTGTGAGGCAGGAACAATCCCTGCATGGGGAGCCAGCTCATCATTATTGCTGTGCCATTGTGTTCTCACATGTTTAATTAATATTAACAATATGCATTATTTAAATGAAGTTAAAAATATATCTGTATAATGCAATAAACATACTTTACTGCATTTCATCTTAAAAATAATATCAAGAGTTCCAAGAAGATAGCACTATTGGAAATCTAAATTAACTTAGAAACCAGTCGTCATCGTATGTAAATACGTGCTTTATAAAGTGGCTCAGGTTGTGCAATATTATAACTGTAGTGCAAGTTTACAGTGGGGTGATTGTACTTATAAGTAAAAACAGTTCTACCAGGAACACTTGATAGACTGATTGAGTGCATTTAGAGCACTTGGGATGAAACCGTGTCTGAACCGCAAGCTCTCTACAGAAAAGGCTCTGAAGCAGTTGCCATACTGTTGTACAGCTGTGATTCCACAAACTGATACAATGGGTTAAAATACTCTGAGTGGTGCACTGAGGGTGAAAATGCTAAAGCAGCGATGGTATTTGTGCGTGGCTTTACACTAAGTTTAGATTTTATACATCGCCATGTGAGCATTGAAACAGGCGTACGCAACATTTTTCTGCGTACACACCGTTTGCAGTGCATCCGGAAAGTATTCACAGCGCATCACTTTTTCCATATTTTGTTATGTTACAGCCTTATTCCAAAATGGATTAAATTCATTTTTTCCTCAGAATTCTATACACAACACCCCATAATGACAACGTAAAAAAAGTTTACTTGAGATTTTTGGAAATTTATTAAAAACTAGCAAAATACCCGTGCTTCGCTGTGGAGAAGTAGTATGTTAAAGAAGTAATGAAAAAGAAAAGGAAACATTTTGAAAATAACGTAACATGATTGTCAATGTAATTGTTTTGTCACTGTTATTAAAGTGTTGCTGTCATATATATACATATATACACACACATATAGACTGCACGGGTTTTTTTTACACTGTCTTCCTTTAGCTGGACATTGACTTTTTCCACCATGTGCTTTGTTTCTGCAGTAGCTGCACTTATGAATATGCTTGTATGCGTCACACGTGCGGTAAAGTGTTTCTATTGGATTGCCGCTGACAGACGACCTTAAATGGGCAGGCACTCAATTACGTGGGAGGTGTGACGATGAGAGACGCAACTTTGCCTCACACGGCGATCGAGCTGCAGGCTATGGCCGGTATATATGTACATAAGTAGGTTCCAGTTATGACTGTTACGCGTAGAATTTCGAAATGAAACCTGCCTAACTTTTGTAATTAAGCTGTAAGGAATGAGCCTGCCAAATTTCAGCCTTCTACCCACATGGGAAGTTGGAGAATTAGTGATGAGTGAGTCAGTGAGTGAGTGAGTGAGTCAGTCAGTCAGTCAGTGAGGGCTTTGCCTTTTATTAGTATAGATAAAAAAATGGAGACACCACATGTACATAAGTATTCACAGCCTTTGCCATGAAGCTCAAAATTGAGATCAGGTGCATCCTGTTTCCCCTGATCATATTTGAGATGTTTCTGCAGCTTAATTGGAGTCCACCTGTGGTAAATTCAGTTGATTGGACATGATTTGGAAAGGCACACACCTGTCTATATAAGGTCCCACAGTTGACAGTTCATGTCAGAGCACAAACCAAGCATGAAGTCAAAGGTATTGTCTGTAGACCTCCAAGACAGGATTGTCTCGAGGCACAAATCTGGGGAAGGTTACAGAAAAATTTCTGCTGCTTTGAAGGTCCCATTGAGCACAGTGGCCTCCATTATCCGTATAAGTGGAAGAAGTTCAAAACCACCAGGACTCTTCCTAGAGCTGGCCGGCCATCTAAACTGAGCGATCGGGGGAGAAGGGCCTTAGTCAGGGAGGTGACTAAGAACCCGATGGTCACTCTGTCAGAGCTCCAAAGGTCCTCTGTGGAGAGAGGAGAACCTTCCAGAAGGACAACCATCTCTGCAGCAATCCACCAATCAGGCCTGTATGGTAGAGTGGCCAGACAGAAGCCACTCCTTAGTAAAAGGCACATGGCAACCCACCTGGAGTTTGCCAAAAGGCACCTGAAGGACTCTCAGACCATGAGAAACAAAATTCTCTGGTCTGATTAGACAAAGATTGAAGTCTTTGATGTGAATGCAAGGCGTCACGTTTGGAGGAAACCAGGCACCACTCATCACCAGGCCAATACCATCCCTACAGTGAAGCATGGTGGTGGCAGCATCATGCGGTGGGGATGTTTTTCAGCGGCAGGAACTGGGAGACTAGTCGGGATAAAGGGACAGATGACTGCAGCAATGTACAGAGACATCCTGGATGAAAACCTGCTCCAGAGCGCTCTTGACCTCAGACTGGGGCGACGGTTCATCTTTCAGCAGGACAACGACCCTAAGCACACAGCCAAGTTATCAAAGGAGTGGCTTCAGGACAACTCTGTGAATGTCCTTGAGTGGCCCAGCCAGAGCCCTGATGGAGCTTGAGAGATACTGCAAAGAGGAATGGGCGAAACTGGCCAAGGATAGGTGTGCCAAGCTTGTGGCATCATATTCAAAAAGAATTGAGGCTGTAATTGTTGCCAAAGGTGCATCGACAAAGTATTGAGCAAAGGCTGTGAATACTTATGTACATGTGATTTCTCAGTTTTTTTATTTTTAATAAATTTGCAAAAACCTCAAGTAAACTTTTTTTCACATTGTCATTAGTGTTGTGTGTAGAATTCTGAGGGAAAAAATGAATTTAATAATTTTTGGAATAAGGCTGTAACATAACAAAATGTGGAAAAAGTGATGCGCTGTGAATATTTTCCGGATGCACTGTATACATGAGGCCCCAGGAGCTGTGTTTGGTTTATGTGACAAAGACTAGAACAATCAGGTTTCTAAATAGACTGTGGATTGCTATCAAAAACCAGAAGGCTCAACAACTATTATAGTCAAACAAATATTTCCAAGAGTTGTTAACAAGATCACAATAATTCAACAAGATTAGAAACAATAAGTCTGAGAATGTATTTGAGAAGTGGAAAGTTATGTGGTGTTAACAGAAAATGAGAATCCCAACACTTGTTCACAGTTCAAATCAATGATGCAAATTGTGGTGCTTCCTGAGCGGTGGACCCTAGCAACTCTTCCTAGTACCACAAACAGAAAAAAATGTATCTAAGGCAAAAAAGTACTAATTAGAAGACATGCTTTTTAAAATCTTAACAATCATGAAGATTGTCCATGCTGTGAAGTATACAATTGCATACACATATTTCTGTTCAGAAAGTAGTAGTTTCTCATAAAAAAGAGGCCAAAGAGCCCTAGGTAAGCTATCCGCTGTTCTGATTTTTTACAAAATAGATACATACCATCGATTTCACATTTTTCCTTTGTGATTTACCAAGATTTAGTATGGTCTTGTGTGATTTTTGGTTTAATTTTGGTCTGTTGTTGTTTTTTGTTTATTTGGAATCTTTAAATTTTTCATCAGCATAATATATAGAAGTTCCCTAGAAAAAAGTAAGTAGACAGGTGCTTGCTTGGCTATGCAGCAAATCCTTGTTATAGCGTAGGGTTACCATTTAACATTCCTGTTTTTAATTTATGACTCATTTCTGTTAGGAAATATAGCTAATGCTTGCCATGACTGTAATCCTGTAAATCTGATTTTTTGTCATTATGATGAGAGTCTAGCAGTCATTTCTTAGCATCATTGGCAGATGAGCATCATAAACAATATTTAAATAGCAAATGAAAAGTACAATATATTCAAAATGCTGTGACGGTGGCAGAGCAAAAAGAATAGTTATCTTGTCTTAAATGCTTAATACTTTATCTATAAACAGAAATATTCATTATAAGCTACATTTCAAAATATTATTAAATTTCAAAATTTTATATTTGTAGTCACACTATCACACAAACCTGAAGGGGATTTTCAATTATTGAGTTCAAACATTTTTGCACTGACAATAACATCTTGGTTACTCAGTTTCTTGACAATAACAACTTGCTTACCCAGCTTCTTCACAATACGGCTCATCACATGTAAAAGCCAGCTGCTTGGGCTTTGCATTGTAACTTGGCTTAACCAGATTAAAACAGATTGTGGACAGGCATTTGTGATAAGTAGTCACATGAATCCACCTCTAGTATTCTCAATCGGCAGCACAATCTTTCCTGTGTGTCTCTATCTAATGGAAACTATCAAACAGAAAAGATCCAAAACTATTAATATATCCATTTCAAATATGTACAATGCCTATATGTTATTCCTTGAAAGAATAATGTTGTAGTCCTGGCTGAGGATCATGACAGCCATCTATGTATGATGAATGCTTGAGGCACATTTTTACACATTTTAGAAATGTCCACCAGTTCATTCTTTCTGATCTGCTATCTCTAATTTTTCTGTCTCCCTTCTTTCTAATATATCTCAAGTGCCTCAAAGAATTGTTCTCTTGGGTGTTTTGTTCTCTTCCTTCTTACTGTTATCTAGTAAAGGATATTCTGTTTAGGTACAATTGCTACAAAAACTGCACTTGCCTTCCACTGGAAATCCCTTGACTCTCTTTTACTTTATGGAAATGTTCTTTATACAATTTACTTTTACTTGAACTTGCTGCACCCTGGATCAGTCTGGGCCTAATATCAAAAGGTGGAAGTCAGTGGTGATGCTAGTCCAGGGGCAGATGGCAAGTATCTTCATGTTGACCTTATTCTTACTATTTAACTCTCTTTCTTTCTTTCTCTTTCTTTCTTTCTTTCTTTCTTTCTTTCTTTCTTTCTTTCTTTCTTTCTTTCTTTCTTCTCAAATGCAGCCAGGCATCCTATGGCCTCCTTTTCTTTGGGTATCAAAGGCCTAAGGTCTCTGTTTCTTTCTTGCTGTTTCCTTATAGTGCTAGGCTGGGGTAAATTGCTATGTGCTTCAAATTTTTAATTTTTTGAAATTATACCAAAAAATGTTCAAATAAAATCTTGTAATCTACTCTCTATATATAAAATCCTCAGCCTAAAAGTGCAATGATTTTGTGATTATGTGATTATGTCACTTTTTTGTCACGCTTTAAATTGGGCTTATTTTAAAACCTACATATATATGTTTGATATTATTCTTTTCAGAATTGATCAAACTTTAATGCGATGTTGTTAGATTTCAGATTCTTATTCCGTTTTTAAATTATACACTAAAAAATATCAAGAACATATGTCCCACAAGACGAGACTTTGTGTTAAAAGATTTAATCACGCCTGGGGCTGGAAATAAAAGACAAAGAATATGACAGCTGCTGTACAGGCTTTTAAATGTTCAAAGTGCTGCACGAGATGCAGATCATGTGGCACGCAGCAGCAGCTGATCGACCAAAGAGGAGGTAAAAAAAAAATTTGTATTTGTTTCCCATTGTATCACCATTTAAGAGGGGGTTTCAGAGGTGTGACCGGATACTCCTTGGGGTGCATTCATTCCCCATCTTCACAACGTGAGCACCAGAAGTGGTTGGCGCGTAACATAGGCCGGTGGTTGGCGAGCAAAGTGTGCAGCGGGGGAACCCCCTAGTTATATATAATTGTTAATAAAAATGTAATCAGGAAAAAGTAGTCACATTAATATTGTGAGGGGCACTTCTTTAAGTGATCCAATGCATAAATATCTTTGATATCATTTTTCAAATATTTTGTTGGCTATATGCTTATGTTACGGGCGGCATGGTGGCACAGTGGTAGTGCTGCTGCCTTACAGTAAGGAGACCTGGGTTCGCTTCCCGGGTCCTCCCTGCGTGGAGTTTGTATGTTCTCCCCAAGTCTGTGTGGGTTTCCTCCCACAGTCCAAAAACATGCAGGTTAGGTGCATTGGCGATTCTAAGCTGTCCCTAGTTTGTGGGTGTGTGTGCACGTGGTGCCCTGCCTGGGGTTTGTTTTCTGCCTTGCACCCTGTGTTGGATGGGATTGGCTCCTGTGACCCTGCATAGTTAGGATATAGCTGGATGGATGTTTGTGTTACATGTAGTTTTCATACCTCACGCTTAGTGATTGTAAACTCGCTATCCATCTCTTTTGGTTATGCACAGTAATTCTGGTCTTTTCGTCTTTATTCAGCTGTCAATTCATGAACTTTAGTTTTGCTACCTCCTATTGAATAACATACACATGCCCTATGTGTAGATATTATTAGCTGAGATGCATAATAAATGCATGTAGTATTGTGGTTAAGTTAAGCTGTACTATTTCTCGCCATTACTGTATACAGTATGCACAGTACCACTCAAATGAACAATGGAACAATGTCTTGAAGACTGGGATATATGAGAAAAGAAAAGAATTAAATAAGTTTAGCTACTGTTTACTGGGATGGCAACAGTGAATGGTTTAATTAATTCAATGTTGCAGTGTTTTTTCTGTGTTTTGTATCCCTCTATTTTTAAATGCGCGATCATTACAAGAAATTCTTGCTGAAGAATAAAAATCTTCCTCCCTACAATTCACAAGCAGACACTGACTCTCCTCTTCTAAACCTTATGCATCATATTTGTGACATAACATCACTATGTTGTTATGGAATTGTAGCCATGTCTTGTAATGTCGTATAAACTCTCCGGTTCACAATTGACACCATAGCTGTGTGAAATGCCAAGACTGATTAATTTTATTCACTGTATTTTCTATATTGTATATTAAGATGATATAATAACCACTGTGAACCCAAAACAAATTACGTCAAGAATTAAAGCTGAATCTAGCTGTGCTCAACAACATTAACCCTGATAAAAGTCAGAGCTCATTTGCGCCTTGTGAGTTGCAGCAAGCAGCCTTCTCCCCCTCATTTCCTTCTTCATGTCTAGAATGATTTCTACAGTAATTCTTGCTTTAGGAAGGTTTAGGTGGTCCTTCTGGGGATGTAAAGCCAGAAACATGACCAAAACTACATCCTGGGTGTAGTTACAGAAACTGTGGATGAGGCCAAAAGTGGAAAAGACAAAAATATGCTCTGATGTATGAGAGATTCCAGGATACAATTATACAGTATGCAAATATTACTTTATACTCCATGTGTGCTTTTGCATTTTTATTGATAATTTATTAAAGTATAAAAGGCAGTTAACAATAATATTACAAATAATAAATACAATTAAATTGTAGTAATGATTAATGTTTTACTAACTAAAAAGAAGTATTATAAAATGCATGCATCATAAAATAGTTTAGAGCCAAAATTGTATTCAGTAAAATGATAATTGAATTAAATTTTAGTACATTTCTGGGTACAGAAAACAGTTGGGAACAGGAAATTTCTTCATGCTGTCATAAACTGTAAATAGCACCTGCTATGAATCCAACTTTCTAACTCCAATCCCATTTTTTAATAGTTCTGAATCTATATTTTAGATAACATACATTTAGAAAATTAGGCAGCTATTTATTCTAGGGAAAGAGAACTTCCAAAAATGATATCTTTTTATTACCTCAGACAATAAAAGGTATGTAGAACAACACAAATTTACTTTTTATAAGGTAGGGAACCAACCCATCACAAATCACATACATCTACATATCATGGTTCACGCACTCTCACTCTTGGACACTTCATACTCACCATTTAATGCAGCCTGCATGATTTTGAGATATGGGAGGAAACTTTAACACAGGAAGAACATAGAAACACTCCATATAGAATGACTAACGTGGGCAGAGACTAAAGTCCCTGGATTTGTGAGGTAGCATTCCGAACCATGAAGTCCTGTGCTAATTGCACTTGTACCAGATATAAATCGAATCAGAGGGTGTATTTATTTTGTAATCTTGTCAAAAAAAAGCAAACATAATATTAAGTGTTGTGGCAGATAGCTGGCACCCTTGCCGGGCTGGTACACCTTCTTAATGGAAAGAAACGGGGAGAAAACATACACAGGACATTATCTCCCCCAGAGCGCTAGTTGGCAGCCCCCCTGGGTTGTAGAAGGGCCTCGGACTCCCACAGAGCTTCATTGGAGTTGGAGTTCGTCACAGCCATGTTGGATTCTGTGAGTGCTACCGGGAGGTGCTGCAGGGACTGCAGATCCCCTCACCCATATGTGCTTCCAGACCACGCTAACCGGCCACAAGAAGTACTCCCAGGGACATGATAAAAGAAGCCTGCTGCCACTGCTCTGAGAGTCACAGTCTGGAGGAAGGTGATAAAGCTTACTGGAGGAGGAGTGGAGGCAGACAGAGAGAAAGAGAGAAGAAGAGAAAAAGATGAAGAGGAGAAAGCATTCCTGTGTGCCTTTGTGCTGTGAACTGTGCATTGTACTGGGCTTTGGGAAACACTGCTTGTGTAGGGTTTCACACAAATAAAAGCTGTGTGTTGTGCAAAACTTGTGCCAGGTTTGGGGAGCTGGGGTGGATTGCCAGCTCATACTGTAAGGTCAATTTTATGAAGGTTTGTAATATCAATACACAAAAATTACATTTTAGCTCCATGACACTCCTTCCAGCATGCAATGTCTTATTTTTTAAGAAAAGACCATAGGACAGTAGTCACACAAATGGAAAATGCATATAAATCACAGACAACATCTTGTACACTGTACATAAAATGGTTGCTCATGCTAGACTTGCTTGTAATGTTATAATAATACATTTGCTGGTTTAAAGACCTTAGGCTTAGTCCACAATAGCACAGATAAATCTGAAAACACCAGCTTTGTTTTATAAGCTTTCCATCCCCACAAGATTTTCAGATAATTTTCTAAAAGTTTACCATACATCCTGAAACACTAAAACATATCAAATGGCACATTTATTAGCCAAGTGCACAAAAGATTAAAATGAAATGCAGAAAGAACAAGAAAGAAACAAAACAAACTTCTTTGTCTAGACAGATGGTGAATTATAACTGTTTTTAAAGGTTAGAAGCAGATGTTAAGAGGGGACAGAATTGCTCAGAATTATGAAAGGAGCTAATAACAAAAACAAAATGCAATAAAATGTTTATTTTACAAATGTTGAGTTTTTTTTTCGATCTGCAGTTTTTAACATTTTTAATTTGAATATCTTTGGTGATGTGGACACAGATGACTTCACAATTTCTTCATCTCTTCTTTGGTACCCTAATTCTTTGAGCTTTTTAAAAATAACTTTTTTTCCGCCATTTCTGCTGTTAAATGTGTTAAACTCAACCTGGACATTGCCCCAGTTAAGACTTTTTGGTCAACTCTGATCCTTGGGTAGCATATCTTTATCAAAATCCATTCATTTTCATAAATCAAAGGCATTTGTTTGAAATAAGAAATTCAAACTTACATCTGTTAATTAGTATGGCGAATACAGATAATATTTTAAAATGAGTTCTTCAATTAGAACATGGGGACTTGAAATGGTGGCGGCAAGGTGGCGCAGTGGGTAGCGCTGCTGCCTTGCAGTTAGGAGACCTGGGTTTGCTTCCCGGGTCCTCCCTGTGTGGAGTTTACCTGGTCTGCATGGGTTTCCTCTGGGTACTCCAGTTACCTCCCACAGTCCAAAGACATGCAAGGTTAGGTGCATTGGCAATCCTATTGTGTGCTTGGTGTGTGTGCGCCCTGCAGTGGGCTGGTGCCCTGCCTGGGTTTGTTTCAAATGGGGCGGCTCAGTGGGTAGCGCTGTTGCCTCACAGTTAGGAGACCCGGGTTCGCTTCCTGGTACCTCCCTAATTGGAGTTTTCATGTTTTCCCTGTGCCTGCGTGGGTTTCCTCTGGGTACTCTGGTTTCCTCCCACAATCCAAAGACATGCAGGGTAGGTGCATTGGCAATCCTAAATTGTGCTTGGTGTGTGTGTACCCTGCGGTGGGCTGGCACCCTGCCCGAGGTTTATTTCCTGCCCTGTGTTGGCTGGGATTGGCTCCAGCAGACCCCCATGACCCTGTAGTTAGGATATAGCGGGTTGGATAATGGATGGACTTGAGATGGCAAAACAGTTAAGAGCAAATTACATAATATATAATATATAATATATAATATATAATAATATATAGGTTATTGTGTGGTTTTGAACATAATATTAATTTAGGAACTGTCAAATCTGGAGTTGATGATATTATGTTTAAGTTAGGTAAATAGGTTTGGTTATGCTGGACTGAATGACCTGTTTGCACCGATTATTATTTTTATGTTCTTACTTTAAAGTTTTAGATTACACAATCTTAATATGGCAACTTATAGCAAACTAATCTAGGGGTAATAATGGAAAAAGAACAAAAATATGACTTATGACAGGCATAAATAAATATAAACATTACAGTTGAATAAAACCAATGTTTTAGATTACTTAAAGACTCAATTTGTTTATAGTTATATAACAATAGTTGAGGTATCCATCACTGCCCAGGGTGGAGGCACCAACTAAATTTTGAAATGAAATGTAGCCTATGGTCTTCCCCTGTATAAATGGTAATTCCATATAAAATTTGCTGAATATATGTTCAACAGTGTGGATTTGCATGGTGTACAGACACACATTCAGATTTATATATTAGATAACATAACATTGTCAAACCCATCTATTCTTTTTCAGTGTCATAGGCGAAGTCAAAACTAATCCAAAACAGACCAGTTGAATGCTTATTCAGTATATGCAATGTTTGCCTTAAACCATAACGTTTAAAAACACAAAACTGTCTTTAAACTCTCCTCTCTAAGGTATCTGAAGGAAACAGCTGTTTTAAAATAACCTGTTGTGATTACCAGCTTACCATAAGGTAAGGCAAGACTCTTCCCTTTATCATAAACTAGCAAAATACCCGTGCTTCGCAGCGGAGAAGAAGTGTGTTAAAGAAGTTACGAAAAAGAAAAGTAAACATTTTAAAAATAACATAACATTTGCCTTCTATTCATTTGCATAAGCACAGTCCTTCACCAGCAATTATTTAATGTTAGCTCAGACCCGGCACTTAAAAGTTTCTCTCGCACTTTCGCTGAGTTTGTGCCAAACACTTGACCATCTCATCTTCGTTTGCATAAGCACAGTCATTCACCCACGAATATTTACCTTATATGGGCAGGCACTCAATTACGTGGGAGGCGTGATGATGCATGACGCAACTCCGCCTCACACAGCGACCAAGCTGCAGGCTATGGCCGTATATATGGTCGAAAGTAGGTTCCAGTTATGACCGTTACGCGTAGAATTTCAAAATAAAACCTGCCTAATTTTTGTAAGTAAGCTGTAAGGAATGAGCCTGCCAAATTTCAGCCTTCCACCTACACGGGAAGTTGGAGAATTAGTGATGAGTCAGTGAGTGAGTGAGTGAGTGAGTCTGTCAGTCAGTGAGGGCTTTGCCTTTTATTAGTATAGATAGATAAATGAGTTAAAAGGTCCCTAAAAAAAATATCAGAGTAAAGGTTTAGTTGTGTTCATATATAAAGCATGAAGCACCTATTGTGAAAGCCCATGTCTGTCTGCATCATGAACCAGTTTTTTTCAGATGTGGCACACTTATGCTTCAAAGAAATTTTTCACAACAGCTCAAATTTCATTCACATATCTTGACCAGATTCCTCAGTACGAAGTTTTAAAATTTCAAAATTTACCTTTGAAAAGCATTGGCGAATTTGAACAATGATACGTCTTAAATGTTCTGTGTGACTTCAACTAGGAATTAGTTTACTGTTTCAGTTTATCTTGAGAGCATTTGTTTGGGCTTGTATATTTTGTACATTTTCCCTTTTTCGGTGTAAAATTTTGCCAAATCAATATGCGGACAACAATTTTTTAGATGATCCACTGTGGCAACCCCTAACGGGAGCAGCTGAAAGAAGAAGAAGATTCATCTGACGGATGCTTGGACATACAATGCAAGTAAGACAAACACAGAGCAAAGTGTGTGCACAAGCAGTTCTCGCAGATATCCTTTTTCCTGCTGCTTTAAGTAAGTTAAATAGTAGGAGTACAAAAAATTCACTTCTGGAAGCAAATGGAAAGGGAAAGTGATTATGTAAGCATATGTAAGAGTAAATTGATTGAAAAATATTATCTTTAAATTATTATTGAAAAGTACCAATGTAATCAACCTAGAGCTGAACAATGTTTGGACTAATTAATAACATGGGAAAGGTGTAGCTGCCCTAACTGATATAAACATAGGATGAGTTTAAATATTTACTGTGGTGTCAGAAATTTAGAAGCTTTAGTGGTTTAAACCCCTGATCTCTGGCACAGAATCCCTGATCTTTCAGTACCAGATACACGAACAATTGCGGCAAGCCCAAGTTCTTCTTCCCTATCTTGTACCATTTGTATTCACGTTATATAATAAATCAGTTCCTTTCCAAGTTCTTACTTATATAAATTTAATGAATTACTGTGATATAACAAATATTAATTGCTAGATGTGGAACATATTTTAGTTCCTTTACTTCTTTCATAGGTTAATATTGATACTGATTTTATGTTAGTATTGGTGATTTTATATTAATAAATATTTTTCAGATACTAATACTACTCTATTAGGTATTTCTTCAAAAATATTATGTTTAACAAAACTGAACAACAGTTACTCAAAGACCCTTCACCACTTACACACATTAATCAATGCCAATTTCACATCACTACTGAGCCACCACAAGCCAATTTTTGGTTTTGTTTTTTAACTCCATTGTAAAGTGCACATATTTAATGTGGTCTACTGACACATTGCTTTTGAATAAAACAAATGGTTACAAAACTTTTTTAAAAAAGAAATGTAATAACTGACACTCGTATTAAATAAATAAAAAATGTGAAATGCCCCAGCTTTCATATTATTTAACATAGTCACCGAATGCATCTGAATGTTACACCATGCCTACATTGTTTAATTTGTTTTTTTAATGTATATGGTCGATTTAAATAAATTACACTTTAGTCCTTGCTTCATTTGCAAGTTTCCACAATTACTTCAACTATCTTTGTCATCATTTAACTGACTTTCAACTGAGTCATTTTTAATTTCTTAAAGCTTGATATAGGCACCAGTATCTACATACCCAAAAGTGAGGACCAAAAGTTACATTTTACATACAGTAGGAGTAGAATCAGTGAAGAGCCACAAAGGACCATGGCAGCTTTTGGACAAAGTTAGAGTGCTACTGTTTCATATGCCAGAATCTGAACATACTACTCCTTTAAGAAGGACCCCTGTGATATTATTGCAGGTTCCCTTCATATTGAAACAATGATTAATAGCTTACCATAATGTCTTAAGTCAGTGTGGCACCCGCAAGAACCATTTGGTCTTCAGCAAGTTCATAACCTATACCTACTTAGGAGATACCTACTTTTACCCTGGATATTATGAGAACATAAAAAATATGTATTCATTTGGAAATGTTTTACTTAACCAGATATATTCTAACATTTTTAGAATATTTTTCTATTAATAATTGAATGATTCAATTTACAGTTTCATCCCATTTGTAACATTTGGTTTTCCAGAAGGTGAAGATGTTACAGATTGTTTGGTGAATGTAAAAAAAAAATTGTCAACCTTATGGGTCATGACAGATTTATTACAGCATTATTTCACAACAGGGGGTGGTATAAAAGATATAAAGATATATTTAGGTTGTCTGAAACTATACAGACTTTGAACCCCAAGCTGTGATCTACTTTTGCATCACTGTTTCTTGCAGGAATTAACATGAACATTCTAATCTCATTCAACCTAAAAATAAAACTGGATATACTGTGATTAAAGCATGAACAGAAAGAATAAGTAATAATTTATAGTAATTTAAACTTAGTTAAACATTTATATTTAAAATAGAGGCCATTAAATATTTTATTGTACTTTATAAGTTATGGCCAATGTTGAAAATAAACTCTGAAATAAGTGGAGTATTTAAGCTTAGGTAATGTTGAGCACTACTAAATTGGAGGAATACAACTGAAATAGATCATTAATGACCTTTGGTAAGCAACACTACTATGGATCTCTCTCTATGCCATGCTGTTGACATATTTATTTAATTTATTATTTAAAGAAAAGGTTAAAACTATAATTACACAACTCCAGAGACCTGAACCTAGTTCATGGGCCAATCAATTATTAACTGCATGTGTTGATTCTTAGTACTCTGGTCTCCTATGAAATGCAAAATACATGTAGGGTTAAGTTAATTGGTGTTTTTAAACTGGACCAAAACGAGTGAAATTTCAATTATATTGTATTTAGCTATTAATTATACATGTTATATTTCTGGGCTGCACGGTGGCGCAGTGGGTAGCACTGCTGCCTTGCAGTTAGGAGACCCAGGTTCAAATTACCAATTTGCATCAAGGTGCATTTTCCCAAATAGTGCAAACTTATCTGTCTTTTTTGCAGGGCCATGACCAAATTGTTTAGGATTACTACGTCTATTGCTTGTCATGTGACATGGATGTCACATGATCTATCATGACCTTATATTTCACTTATATAAAATGACAGTGAACTGCTCTTAGAGTCCAAATTTCTGGTTATTGCACGACGTTCTTACTGTGTTTCATCTTACAAAGGTGGCAAGAATTTACCTGCATTCAGTGATTTTGATTTTAGCGTTGGCATAATGGGTTTTGGTTTCCTTGGTTCTTGTCTTTCTATTTTTGGTTTTGACCTTTGCTCATTTCTTTCGCCTGTTCTTTGTCTTATTCCCTTTGTGGTACATTTATATTCCTGGTCTCCACCATTAAAATCAGTCTTTCTGGGATGGGCTTCTGTCACCTGCTCACAGCTCTATTTATATCTGGAGTTATGTCTGATATAGTTCTTTAGTTACCACAATAATTGACAATAAGCTGTTTTTAGTTTTTACTAAACTTAAACAATAATCGACTAATTAGCTTCAAAGAGAATGGAGATTGAGAGTGGGTGAATTTCAGACAAATAGTTAAGATTTTGTTACTGTTTTTTAACTGTAGAGGAAACATGCCGAAAAGGAGTGTAGGCAACAAAATACAAAACAAAGTATAGACGAGGACCTCAGTAGTCTGCCTCAAAGAAGTCTTCTCCACGGGTAGAAGTCTCCACAGAGTCAAAAGGCAGGCTTTTAGTGCCCCACGGAAATGGAATATTTAAAGTGCAAAAATACTTTCAAATGTCCCAAATTCACAAAAATGTTCTTCAAAGGAGAGGATTACTGTAAACCCCTGCCTTGAAATAGACAAGGGACAACAAACTATCTTTTTAAGTAGCCTACTTAGCATTATGTTTATCCCACCCCAGAAAAATAAGCCAAAAACATAATTTTTCTTCAACAAAAAAAAAAGTTATTACACATTGTTTGTGCATGAGATGATAGAATGTCAATGCCTGATTCACACGAGCAACGCTTTTTGTTATTACAGGATAACACAGAGCAAAGCTAAACGACTGCACATTTCCTCTGACATTAACATTGACAGCTGCTGTATTGTGAACAGTGCTTATACTGCTAACATCTTCCTCGTCCTTCCACTTGATAGCAATACATTTTGGCTTTTACTGTATATCCCAAGTTTATTGCACTAAATGAGATGACAAATGTTGTGAGAAAAGTGAAATATAATGATCATTGAGCAAGCAAACCACATGTCTGAGGTTGACTGCTGAGACACTGCGCAATTTAGCAGTTCTTTAGTGTAACTGTAACTTTTCACAAAATGTGACTTATTATAATGCATGATTGTGGATATTTATGGCAGTTAAAGAAAATGATTATTATTACAGATACAAAAGAAATTCAACAAAACACGAAATACATAACAATAGGTGATAAACACAACACAGTCCATTTTTGCTAATGCACATTATAGTGGTTTAGTATTGAAATGATCTCCCCTGTGAACAGCCCCCTGAAAGTTATATAAAGTTTTGTGCTACTGTGATGCCAATATATGTGAAGATTTGTAGTTAAGTTGGGAGCACTCCTCAGACAAAGATATTTTCCAACCCAGATGAAATCACATACACAAGTAGGCACAGGAAAAGAACATAAATCCAGAAAAAAATGTAATCTGATGTGTGTAACTGTAATCAAATTGTGCAGTGAAATGTTGTAATAACAAGACACCACTGACTTCAATTCTGCCAGCTTCTTGTGGCTCACTTTTAAAACTAGCATCCTCAACTTGCTTTACCTAGCATCTCTCATGGCAGCCACCAAAGCTGCCCAATGATGCAGTACTCCTGGGTTTGCTGGAATTTGTGGCCCATTTAAGTAGTGATGTCTACAGGATTGCCTGTTTTCCACAACAGGTCACAAACCTTGCAAAATAAGTTCTATTTAATTATTGATGACAAATCCCTAAATAAGCAGATCCAAAAATTGTAAAATCATGAATCACAAGGGCTGACAGGGGTGACTGCAGTCATGACTTTTTTTTGCAGTATAATGTTGTTTTATCCAGTAGATGGTAGCAGAATATTCACCCAAGCATAACCCAAGAAACATTTGGGGTTAACCTTATTTATATAGAATTTCAAGCCCAAGGAGGTTAAAGAATTTATTTTTGAAAAAGCACAGAAATGGCCAAACAAGGAAAAATGCAAAAAGATAGCAAAAAATGTGTGCCTAAAAAAGCAATCCAAGGCAAATTGTCATGTATTGAAATCAATTAATGTGCATTTTATGTTTTATTACTATTTTTCTTTATTTTTAAAATGTGTATGTCTTTGTTAGTTTTAATTGATTGCATATGTGATTATGTATTGGTGTATTGTCTGTTTAAATGTGAGTATGTTCCATTTGCTTTGTGGGTGGAGCCCCAACAAGAGGGGAAACCTATCAGTGTCCATTTAGGAACTGCCCCCTGCCCTATAAAGTCTGTGGAGACAGGCAGCTCTATGGGAATCATTCCTATTGTTAAGTGGTATCTGTGAGTATTTTGCTTAGTTATTGGATTTTCTGTTTATTATTATTACTATTATCTACATATATAATTCACTAAGGGCACACAAGACAGTGAGTGCAAGCAGGACAGATCCACGCTCGCCAACTCTAAGACCATGGGATACGCACGACAGAGCCCCGCCCACCAACTCTAACTCTCCTCCCGCGCTCACCTTCAAAACCGGTCCCGCCCATATGCAGCCGACACAGCATTTCTCGCCAAGCATCTGCAGTACACTTACAAAATAAAGCAAACTCTACATGCAGCAAAAATGTACTTTTGCAGCTAGATTCCATGTTCAGAACCATCAAACCCATCGCAAAATCATACAAACACATGCATGAAATCGCTCAGTCCAATCCAACAGCAGCTGTACGAATGCTTTTCGAGGAAAACCCTAGGCAGGATTTACGACGATACAATGCCCCGACACATCAGACCAATGTTGCAGCGATTTTCATCGGAGAAGATGGCGAACCGCCTGCCGAAAGGGATATTTGCATTTGTCCCATAGGCAACTCCTGTAGACAGATTTCCATGCTCAATATGAATTGCGATCCTATGGTTTACCCACTTTTATTCCCTTACGGAGACATTGGCTGGCACAAAGATTTACGTGTTCCAAATAAAAGAACCGCCAAACGAAGAAGGCTTACTCAATGCCAATTTTACACATACAGATTAGCAATGAGGAATATATTTAGTATTTTGCACTCCAGCGGCGAACTATTCCAACAGTTTGTTGTAGATGCGTATGTTAAAACAGAGAGCACACGTCTCAACTATCTCAGACTAGATCAACAAGATTTGCGCGTGGAATAATACAATGTTTGAATACAGACGCTCTGCAAGCAAACGCTGAAAATAACAACGTACGTGTAGGCAAAATCATCATATTACCGTCCACATTTCCAGGAAGTCCAAGATACATGCAACAAAACTAGCACGATGCCATGGCCATAGTACGTAAATTCGGACAGCCTCATTTATTTATCACTTTCACATGTAATCCTGCTTGGCCGGAAATTTTACATGCACTGTCGGATACCCAAAGACCGGAGCACAGACCTTATATCCCACATGCTGTTTACTCTTCGCAATAATTCTAACAACCAGTCTTCAGCCACGGTCAGTTGTACGTGGCTTTTTCTAGGGTTAGATCTTTCGACTCATTATCTGTCGTCACCACCAAAACACCTATTCACACCTGCGTCTTTCAAGAAGTATTTATTTCTTCTTGATTTCATGCAGAATTCCTTTCTCACCATTTTCCGTTCCTATTCTTACACCGCCGTATGCTATGGCGGGTTTCGGCTAGTTATTAATAATGCTCTTGTTTTAAGGATTTTGATTATCTTTGTTTTGGGATTTGTTTACTGTGGATTGCCTTTTAGGCAACTCCTTGTTCCCTTTTCTCTTCAGTGTATTCTTTGTATTTTTGAATATTCAAAAATGAATTTTTTCTTTTTATAAAGATTATTTCCATGCTTTATTTATACAAGATGTTTATGGTTGCCACTCTTATGGGGCTTTTTGGGATATTTTGGATTATTTAAAGCTATTTTGAGGCTAACATTCCTTTTAGTTTAGTGAAACCTGAAGTAGGCCACAGGACTGGGGAGTTAGCTCATCAAAGTGAGACTCTTTTCAGGCAGGTAGAGAAGCCAGTGAATCCTTTTTCACAATAAACCAGATAATCACAACAATACCCATGGTAATGGTCTATACTCCATTGTTTTCAGTGATGCTCTGCATGAATCATCTCACCAATCTCAATATAAAGACTGAGGGTGGTCCCACAGAGTGACATCAATGGATGCCACTTCTTGGGAGGTTCCACACTCAAAACAGAAATAACAATAAATGACACCATAAACACGCATTTTATACAATTTTACTTCTTGTTCTTACTGAGGTTTTGGTCTTCCTGGGAAATATTTGAATACTTGTATTAAAATGCTGCACTTATGCATTAGATTCTGAATTAACTTTAAATTATTGTTGGAACTCTTATTTTATGCCTCTTAGCTAATGAAAGCAATGTGGGAATTTGACCATCCTTTTACAACCCCAGTTCCAAAAAAGTTGGGATGCTGTGTAAAATGTAAATAAAAACAGGATGTAATGATTTGCAAATCTCATAAACCCATATTTTATTCACAATAGAACATGGAAAGCATATCAAATATTAAAAGTGAGATATTTTACTATTTCATGAAAAATACTAGCTAATTTTGAATTTGATGGCAGCAACACATCACAAAAAAGTTGGGATGGGGGCAACAAAAGGCTGGAAAACTAAGTGGTACTAAAAAGAAACAGCTGGAGGAACATTTTGCAACTAATTAGGTTAACTGGAGGTCAGAGCGTGTTAGAGAGGCAGAATCTCTCAGAAGTAAAGATGGGCAGAGGTTCACCAATCTGCAAAAAAAACTGTGTCAACAAATTGTGGAACAATTTCAGAATAATGTTTGTGGTCTTTGGCCGGCTTGTCATCCCGGCCAATACCCCCAGGTTGCCAGATGGAGCCCTCCCTGCAGTATGGAAGTGCCCCGAAGACCAGCAGGGAGTTATGCACGATGTAGTTTTTATACACAGCCCTGCTGGATACCAAAGTGGCCGCAAGAGGGAGCTGCAGGGAAGACTGAAGAGTCATATGTGCCCTATAACCCGGAAGTGCGTCATAGGAGGAGCGACGACAGAAGTGGCGTACTTCCGGGGTGAAGAAAAGAACTTGTACCTGACCCGGAAGTGATAAAGAATCACTTGGACTGGGGATTGGGAACACTTCCAGGTCAGGGAGAATAAAAGGTCTGTGGGAGCTCCCAGACAGTGAGTTGAGCTGGGAGGAAGGGTGGCAACGCGTCTGGGAGTGTGGAGGATTGTATTGATTTGTGATTGGTGATTTATATGAGTATTGTGGAGGAGAGGGTGCTTTGTGCACTGTTGCATAAAAATAAAGTCAACTATTGGACTTTTATCTTGTGTCTGGAGTCTTGGACAGGGGTTCAGGGGAGCGTTAGCGCCCCCTATCTGTCACATGTTATTCAATGTAAAATTACAAAGACTTTGAATATTCCATCATCTGTAGTACATAATATCATCAAAAGATTCCCAGAATCTGCAGAAATCTCTGTGTGCAAGAGACAAGGCTGAAAATCAATATTGGTGATCTTCGGGCGCTCAGGTGGCACTGCATTAAAATGGGCATAACCCTATTTTGGAAATCACTGCATAGGCTGAGGAACACTTCCAGAAATCATTGTCTGTGACATCCACAAATGCAGGTTAAAGCTCTATCATGCACAGATGAAGCCACTTCTGAACATGATCCAGAAACGCTGCCGTCTTCTCTGGGGCAAAGCTCATATGAAATAGACTGAGGCAAAGTAAAAAAATTTTTCTGTGGGCAGGCAAACTGAAATTTGAAATTCTTTTTGGAAAATATGGACGCCGTATCCTCCAGACTAAAGAGGAGAGAGACCATCCGGCTTGTTACCAGTGCTCAGTTCAAAAGCCTGCATCTTTGATGGTATGGGGGTGCATTAGTGCCCATGGAGTTGGTAGCTTGCACATCTGGAAACGAACCATCAGTGCTGAAAGATATATACAGGTTTTAGACCAACATATGTTCACATCCAGATGACATTTTTTTTAGGGAAGACCAAGCATATGTCAGCCAAACAATGCTAAACCACATACTGCATCTAGTATAATAGCCTGGCTTAGTAGTAGAATAGTCTGGGTGCTGAACTGGCCTTCCTGCAGTCCAGGCCTTTCACCAGACGAAATCATTTGGGACATCATGAAACGAAAAATACGACAGAAAAGACTCAAGACTGTTCAGCAGCTAGAATTCTACATCAGACAAGAATAGGACAACATTCCTTTCTCAAAAGTCAAAAAACTGGTCTCCTCAGTTCTCAGACGTTTACAGACTGCTGTTAAAAGAAGAGCTGATACAACACATTGGTAAACATGGCCCTGTCCCAACTTTTTGGAGATGTGTTGCTGCCATCAAATTCAAAATTACTTTATTCTTTTCTTAAAATGGTACTTTTTCTCAGTTTAAACATTTGATATGTTTCATATTTTCAATTATAATAAAAATATGGGTTTAGGAGGTTTACAAATCATTGCATTCTGTTTTTATTTACATTTTTTAGTATTAGGGCTTTGATGGAGCAATGAGACAAACCATAGTGCTGCTGCTTCGCAGGTCCAGTCACATAGGTTCAAATCCCAACTGGCATAAACTGTCTGTGTCAAGTCTTTCTGTTTGCTTGTCATTTGTGACAGGCTGTTTCTGGTAATTTTCTCATTACTATTTACTATTATTTATTACTAGTATTTTTTTTTTTGTAATCCATAAATTTTAACCCATTTTGATATTTCTGAGTTGAATTGGTTGTGTGTTGGTCAGGCTTGCAAAGTGCACTGTCATCCTTTAAATATTGCTATTTACAAACAGGGATTTGATAATTGTATTTAAAAAAAAATCTTTTAAAAAAAGAAACATCTTCTTCAAGGCATTATTTTGAAATTATACCACACTTTACTAGTCAAAGGACAAAAAAGAAAAGTAAAGTTAATGAATAAAGAATCAGTAACATTTGGAGTTAAGCAAAGTTCATTGATTGTGTAAATATGGTAATAATGAGATACAAAATCCCTGTTTAATGCTTTTCTTCCGATGAATTAAAAACCTTAACACTCAAAATTAATTTGTTAAGCACTGCTGATAATCAGGCCCTAATTTCTCCAGAAAAGGATTATTATTACGTGTGTACGTGTGAAAATATAAATATGGATTATGTTTATTTGAGATGCTCAAATCCAGCACTGTAACAAGGAAGACTTCTGTTTTAATGATAAAAGGTTGAAAAAAAAAAATAAAATTGTGTAAAAGCTACTAAACAAAAGATAAAAATATCAGAGGGATAAGTTACCTTGGTAAAATAAATTTTAACATATAATAAATAAGAGTGAGGTGGCACAATGGGTGTAGTGGTTACAACTGTTGCTTCATGGATCTACATGTCCTTACTTAGAATCCTGCTCCTGGAGTTTGCTTATTCTTCCTGTGTGTAATTAGGGATTTCTCAGGGTACTACAGTGTTCCTTGTATATCCACAAAGACAACCAGGTTAGATTACTGCTAGATTCTTTTTGCCTCGGTGTGGGTGTGCCCAAGTGTGCACCCTTTGACAGAGTAGTCTGCAATACTGACTGCTTACCATCCAGTGCCCCAAGCTACTGGTATGGGCTCCACCTTTATCTCAACATTAACATTTGTAAGAGCGTTTGAGAATGTTTGTGAACTACCTGTACAGTGCAGAATATGTGTACATCATGCACTAGTAACAATACAGCATATGACTAGTTAAAGAATAAAACTTTATTTTTCTAATTCAAGTATAACAGACAAAGGTAAGAGGTCCATTTGAATCTGAATTCTGAAATTAGGGAAAAAAGCAAAACAGGATTATATTTTTAACTGAATTTTCAGCTAATTTAATTAATAGATCTGTAACCCTGGTCTGAATTAAACAGGTTAGAAGATGACATGACATGACATAACAAAAGGTTTTCAATGTATGAAAGCTCTGTTTCCAAGAGTCTCTGTAAAGTTCTCATTATTTGCTAGAGTAGCAAGAGCCTGACTAAGTGGAGAAACCTGAGGCTGTATATAGAAACCATAATTAAAATTATCCACTTTATAAGGCATATTTGACTAAAGATTTGAAGGATAGAATAATTAAAGAATACTGCTAAATTAGACTTACAACAGTGGATGATACTCAGTAAATAACGAGGGTGTTGGTAGAATGAAATAAAACATAAGAAAGGCAGATATACTCAGCAAAAAAAGAAACGTCCCTTTTTCAGGACTGTGTATTTCAACAATAATGTTTTAAAAATCCAAATATCTTTACAGATCTTCATTGTAAATTGTTTAAACAATGTTTTCCATGCATGTTCAATTAACCATAATCAATTAATTAACATGCACCTGTGGAATGGTCGTTAAGACCTTAACAGCTTACAGAAAGTAGGCATTTAAGGTCACAGTTCTAAAAACGCAGGACACTAAAGAGACTTGTCTACCGACTGTGAAAAACACCCAAAGAAAGATGCCCAGGGTCCCTGCTCATCTGCGTGAACCTGCATTAGGCATGCTGCAGGGAGGCATGAGGACTGCTGATGTGGCTAGGGCAATAAATTGCCATGTCCACACTGTGAGACGCCTAAGACAGCACTACAGGGAGACAGGAAGGACAGCTGATCATCCTCGCAGTGGAAGACCACGTGTAACAACACCTGCACAGGATCGGTACATCCGAATATCACACCTGCGTGACAGGTACAGGATGGCCACAACAACTGAGTCACACCAGGAACACACAATCCCTCCATCAGTGCTCAGACTGTCCTCAATAGGCTGAGAGAGGCTGGACTGAGGGCTTGCAGGCCTGTTGTAAGGCAGGTCCTTACCAGCCATCACCAGCAACAACGCCGCCTATGGGCACAAACCCACCTTCGCTGGACCAGACAGGAGTGGCAAAAAGTGCGTGAGTTTCTGCATGACAGCAATGTTAGTGTTCTGCCATGGCCAGCGAAGAGCCCAGATCTCAATCCCATTGAGCACGTCTGGGACCTGTTGGATCACAGGGTGAGGGCTAGGGCCATTCCCCCCAGAAATGTCCAGGAACTTGCAGGTGCCTTGGTGGAAGAGTGGGGTAACATCTCACAGCAAGAACTGACAAATCTGGTCCAGTCCATGAGGAGGAGATGCACTGCAGTACTTCAAGCAGCTGGTGGCCACACCAGATACTGACTGGTACTTTTGATTTTGAGCCTCCCTTCATTCAGGGACACATTGTGAAACATTTTTAGTTTATGTCTTATGGTGTTGACTCTTTTAGTGTTCATACAAATATTTACACATTAAGTCTACTGAAAGTAAAAACAGTTGAAAGTCAGGGGACGTTTCTTTTTTTGCTGAGTATATAAATGAAAATCAAAACAAGTGAAGTGACTTTTTTGTAATACCTTCCATATTCCACACACAGTATTACAGCATACATTGTTACATAATAACATTCCCCAGAATCACAGTGCATCATATACATAAACACAGTGCAAGGGCAAGACAAGCAAAGAAAGGCACTGTACTATAAATAGATGAAAAAGTAATTCAAAAAGTAATAAATAAATAAATACAAACAACAGTAGCAAAAATGTAATAAATGTACTGCACATAAATAAACTACTATAAGCAGATCTGAGGAAAAGAGGGCAGCACAGAATTCAGAGTCTTGGCAGCCAAGGGGTACAAGCTATTGCAGAACCTGGCAGAACTGGTTTGGATGCTACAGAACCTTCTGCCAGATGGAAGCAACACAAGGAGATCTTGGGAGGGTTGGGAGGGTTGGGAGCAGTCCTCTACTTGCTGTAGCATTGGTGGATGCAACAATTGATAAAGATGTTTTTAATGGAGGAGAGAGAGATTCCAGTGATCTACTATCCATTGTAGGACCTTGTGTTTAGAGACACTGTAGTTCCCAAACTAGACGGTCATACAGCTGGTTAGAACTCTTTTGTACTTATTGATGGTAATGTTTCAAAGCTCCTGGATCCTATGGATTCTCTTTTGATCTGGCCACTTTCTGTTATCAATAAATTTCTGTTATCTGGCCAGTGGGGTGGGTTCCACATTCCAAAGACACAATTAATTAGGTTAAACTGGATCGTGACAGTAAATGTATTTGTCGGTGACTGTGCCCTCTGATAGGACTGGCATCCTCTTTAACAGATGTTCCACACTTGAACTCTTGGGATAGATCAGAGGCTTCTTTAAACCTAACTACATTATTCTCAGCAGCAAAAGAGGAAGCAATGTTTTTCAAATATTAAATATGTACTTAATGTTGAAAGTAAATTTTTATTAAAGCAACACTAGACTGCAAAAATTAGCAATGAACTATCAAAACTTCAGAATTACATCTCCTGTTGTCACAAGAATTGAAAACAATTTAAACCTCATTCTGGACAGGCATGCTAAAGTTAAATAACTCATCAAAGAGGCAACCTTTTTGCTTATCTTTGTAGGACAAAGATGGTAATTAAAGGCCAGTTATGTCCTCAAAGTGTATTGTATGCAGTAAACTTGTTGAGAAGAAAACCAGAATCTTAGTGCAATAAATTATGTAAATAATATAATTAAGCTATGTAAATAGATTTTGGCTGATTTGCCCACCACTTACCTTATCACTAGTATAAAGCTTAAAGTAGATATCTAGATGCAAGCATCCACTAATATGTTTCTCCCTTTCACTTAATGAGGAAAATTTACGATTTTAACAAAAAGTACTTTTTCATGTAGGTGCTGTGAAAAAATTGTGTCCTGAAACTATGCAGCCATTTTCACATAAATCGTCATAAAAGAGCAGTCCAGTGACGTCACTAGTTTAGTATTATAAATACCTACCGCCTTCGCCCCCCTGTGACCAAACTTCATACAATGGGAGACCAAGCCTTTGCAGCCGCTGCTCCATGACTCTGGAATGCCCTACCAGAGAGTTTAAGAACACAGCAGATTGTGGGCTCTTTTAAAAAGACTTTTCTATTTAGGAAAGCTTATTAACAAGAATGCTATAATTATTGTTGTTTTATCTCTGTTTTTTCATCTTGCCTTGCCTTTGTTTAATATTTTTATGTTGCACTTTGAGATTTACTGCTAATGTAAAGTGTCCTATAAATAAAATTATTATTATTATTATTATTATTGCACTACAGTGAAAACTCAAAAACACAAAAATCAATGTTTTGGGGACAAAATGGCTGTGCATGCATTACTTCCAATTGTTAGATTGATTCTTGGGATTTAATTTCTACCCCCAGCTCATTATTAGACTAATGACATCGCCAATTTGCTATTTTCTAGCAATTTTTAAGAAAACAGATGCATCGTTTTTTCAAGGAACCGACAAGAAAGAGTAGTTTTCACTATTAAAAGATAGAAAAACCTGACTGTTTCTCTTTCATGATTTATATAATTATTAACCATTGGTCATTTTATTTGCTCTTTACATACTGTTTTTAATTTGAACAATAGCAGTTAATGTACAGTATGTGGTTCTTGAGACAGCATTTCTTTCATGTTTCCATTAAAGTTTAGAAGAACTGCATGAAAAACAAGCTTCAATATTCATGTCTTGTGTTTAGCAATACAGAAAAACACAGTGCAGCTATTTTACAGCCATTATACTATGAAGCAAAATTAAAATTACAAAAACATAACTTTCCACAAAATTCCATCATAGTTTCCAAGCACCAAAGTTCCATAAATTGCTCACTAGAGGGGCAAGCCGTAATACCACAGCTATTGAATAAACGCACAAAGGTAGAATAATTATAAATTATAGGTTTATTTCAACAAATAATGCTCTTTATTAACAAAAATATCTACACTTAGCACAAAAGGCAAAAAAGGAGTTGCCAACGAAGGCAGTTTTCAATAAACACAGTTTTGTAAAATAGATCTTCAAGAAAAGTCGCAAAACTGGAAAACCAAGTCAAAATATTCAGAAATCTGTGCACATGAATGTAGTAATCATGAAGGAAACATTGAAAACCACAGTGTGTTCAAAGCAAATGGTATACAATGAACTGCAAGGGACTGTGGAAATCCCCTTGACGATGAGTGATGTGGCTCTGCCTCTTGGGGAACCACCCACAAATTAAAATAAAATACATTATAACAAGGAAACCAAATGGTTCACAATCATAACATAAATAATCACATCAAAAATGGACACAAAGGTAAATGGAGAAGGGGTTTAAATACCAGCCAGACAGGGAAACCAAGCTGGAATATGACAATGATGATGCAGTGGCCAGCATTGCTGCTTTATGAATCTAGCTTCCTGGGTTTAAATCCAGTGCTTAGATGTTGTCTGTGAGAAATGTGCTTGTTAGCTCTGTGTCTGTGTAAATTTTTTGCATGTACGTCTGTTTTTCTCCCTCATTCCAAAGATGTTCAAGTTATGTTAATTGCATAATACCAAATCAGCCTATGTGTGAGCAAGCAGGCCCCGAAATGGACTGTCTGGAGCTGTTTTCTGCCTTGTGCCCAATACTGATTTTAACAGGTTTAAGAATGAGATGAGAAAATCTCAGCAGTATGGCTACACAACATTTTTGTTTCCACAACACCCGACAAAAAGATAGGCATCCAGTTTGATTCCTTTACTGAGTCTAACTTTTACTGAAACTGAGTCAAATATATATAGTATTGTGCAAATACAGATGTATTTTGTTGCTGATGCAATCGATCAATTTTAAATCACACAAAGTCTTTTCCTTGAATTGTCCTTTCAGCTGACTTTGAATTAAAATATTAAAGTAACCAATATAAAAAAAATAGTAACTTCTTTTCTTTCCTACACCTTCTTCGTGTGTAGCGTAATAATGTTTTGACCTGTTCCCTGAAACTGGAAGTTTAAATATAAATTAATGCAGATGATTTAAAGAAAGGTGAGAAGTCATGCCTAAGGTGGTTTAATGGAAAAATTACATTGAATTGTAAGTGGATGTACTGTATGTACATTTTCAGAATTAATTATAGACAACCATATTGTATGTCTCTCTGTTGTACTGTAATGTTATTTATTATTAAGGCTGTCCTTCTGCACTTCCCGTACAATCTTGCCAGATTAAGTTCATTGAGGGTGCACTTGGGAAATTTTTCAAGTTGGTACGAATGTCTTAACATTTGCCTGTAACTAGATAAATTGTTTTCATTAAAGGTTCAGTGAAACCTTCTCCCTGCATCATAACAGTTATGTGCACATATTAATAACGATAGATGTAATATGCATTATTTAAAAAATTGCAGAATTAGAGATTGGTAGCACATTACAGACAAGAGCATACCCTACAGAAAATTAACATCCATCTCATATCAAACTAATTTAACCAAGTAAAGAGTCTTAGGAGCCAGAGCCTTACCCAGAAGCAGTGCAGTGAGAGCATGGAACAGAATAGAATAGAATGCAATAAGGAAAAGGGGAAATTCACAGAGAGCAAAAAATTATATATGTGATTTATTTTCAGAAGACATTTCTAAAATGAATGCCAAAAATTATGAGTGTCAATATAAAAAAGGCATCTGTCACTTACAATGTAGAGTAACACTGAAATGGCAGCAGCAGCAAAAAGAAGTTTCATACAATCAGATGTATTTTTTTGGAATTAGGATGACTTCCATAAGATACATCTTACAGTGTTTCCTAAAGTGCAATATTGTGATGACAGACCAAATTAATATATTTTAAACTAGGGGGCTTCGCACGCCAATGCCACTTCATGTCTCTGCCGCTTGTGTATGTTGATTTCACTTTCACCAAACAGCAAATATTTTATTTCTCGTGGATACGCCTCTTCATTGGGAAGAAACACTACTTTTCCCTGATGGCAACACGAGTTGGACGATCTACAAGTCTCCAACTTAAAGTTTAAATCTGAACAATATATTCGATCTTTTTTTGCTGTTCCGTTATTTCATCAAGTAATAATTTTCGTTTCTTTGCACTAATGCGATCTTTACTATAATTTTTTTGAAACTTTCAAAATTTCGGACTTCAATTATCTCTAACCTGCTCTGCATGTATACCATGCCAACGTGTTTGAATTCTTTACAATGTTCTACTTTGTCATCTACTCTTTGTCTTTTATTTCCGGCCCCGGGTGTGGTTAAATCTCTTCACAAAGTCTCATCTTGCGGGATGTGAATGTATCTCTCTGAAAAAATCATGTCTCATCCCAGGCTAAAAGTCTTGTATCATCCAAGGCTAAAACTCTTGTCTTGTCCCAGGTTTTTTTTTTATTATAATAGAGAGAAATTAAATGGGAGCGCACAGCAAGTTACCATCTGACTGATAAAATGCCTTGAAGTGCTCTTTAATTGAGTCACTATGCCTTTAGTTGGTTTGTATTGTCCTTTCTTGAGTTGTACTGAACCTCTGTGTTCTACACATTCATGTAAAGGTGCAGTGCTTATTCTCAGGGTGTTAGCAAGAATATTACATAAATGGAATTCCACTTAATACTTTAATTTTAACTGCTTACTACAACCTGTCTATTGTACATATTCTATTTGATAATCTGTAATTTTAATCTTTGATGTTTAAAAACCTCCAAACTTATAAAATGTCACAGGGTATCAAGAAGTGACAGTTTTGATAGAGAATGTTGGCACATAGTGGCTAATGGGCTATTATGACCATGCCCAGCAAGAACTAACAGTCATATAATCCTCTCAGACTTGAAGAAAACTTGTGATGTTCACAGATTTACCTTTTCATGTGAAGTAAACTGCTGTGAATAATCTGCAGAAAAGTTACCATTTCAAACTTTTCCATACTTTTTTAACTATATCTTCTCCTTTTCATTTAGTTCTGAAATGTGTTTTGCTTTTCTTTTTGTCTGTATTTTTTTTAAAGTTACCTTTTGTATGAGTGTTTGTTTTTGCTTTAGTCACTAGATGCAACGAGAACTGTATATGTTCAATTAAGTGTGCAGTATGCTGTATGCCACTTTTCAAGGTGGTGAGAAGAAACTTAAGTATTCTCACAAAGCAGCTTCAATACTGAGATGATGGCAACCCTCCAAAATTCATACATGTTTTTCTGACTGGTGTAAAATCACCTAAGATTTATATTCATCATCGCCTTATTTTTGTAAGGCACAACGTATATTTAACTAAAATGAAAATGCCGAAAGAACTGAACAGATTTTATTATATAGAGCCAATGAATATATAAAGTGATTCCACAACCTGCTTTCTGTCAAATTGGAGGTAATTTCTTATGTCAAAATCTGTCCACTTAATTTTAAAATTTTTAGACATTATACTGTAGGTAAGTGGTATCAAACACAGAATACTATTTGAAAACATATTAAGATGTTTTTGTGGCTGGGGCTTGTCTAGTTTCAAATGATTAATCTCATTTATCTTTCTCTAGACCCGTAATGATGAATCTTAGATTAGACTTAATAATTGTGAAACACTAAACTCAAGAAAAATAATTATGTGGGGGCTATAAAGGTTTAAAGGTCAGCCAAGGATGACTCACCTTAAGTATGAACTGGCATTCTATCATGCAAATGAGCAGCTTCAGAGTGGGAAGCTTTTAAAAATGTAAAGAATCATTAAAAACAGCAAGTAAGCAAAAGTCGCACGCATTTCTGATTTAGTGTGTTAAAAGCTAGCTGTCCTATTAAGGATAGGAGGCAACTAAAATGGCAAAAAATGACCATGCATGTATGGGGTCAGTGCTGCAAAGCAACATTTCGGGGTTACTACAGTGTTTTTATTGTTCATAATGTTTTGTTCATATTTTATTTTAATATTTGGAGCAAAACACCAGTGGAAGTATTCTTTAAAGGAACCAAATGAAACTGAATTATATTTTAAATCCAATTATTTTTGCATAAATATTTTGAATGAGCTATATTGGTTTCCAAGAAATAATTTCTATTAATTTCCTACCAGTTTTAAATTGCCATTGTCTCTTTGCTTTCCTGATTTTTATCCAATGGTTCTATCCTATCCTGATAAAGAAACCACTGTTCATGCTCCGCATGATTAAAATAATTTTCTTCTTTTTAATATCCTCTAACTGCCACCTCATACTACTATGTTCAAAGTTATTTGAGTTTTGGGAAATTTTGAAAAAGTGAAATGCCAAAAACTTAAAAGGGCTCCATCAATACTTACATTTTAAATAAGTCTCTTTTAAATATAGATCACAATGTAGACGTAGGTGAAAATCAATTATTTATCTGCTTCACAAGACTTATTCTCACCAGGACAAAGCTGGCAGCACTGTGAGGACTGTGATTTTTTTTCTTTCCGCAGAGCCTTCAGTACTCACCAGCCATCTCTGTTAAGGAGTAAACTAATGGATATGCAGGTGGATAAGCCTATGCTATCCTGGATAACATACTATCTGTCGAGCAGAGCACAGTTTGTGAGGCTCAAGGACTGTGTTTCTCATTTAAGAAACACTGGAGCATCACAAGGAACAGTCCTGTCTCCTTTTCTCTTCACTCTATACACCTAAGACTTTATAGTGTGTGTTCCTACAAAATAGAAGCTTGTATTATTATATTTTACCTTAATATTACCAGCTATTTTAAAGAATGGCTAACCTAACAAATTATGAATCAGAACAAGATTCGGTTTGGGTGCTGTAGCAAATGTCAGCTAGTATTCTTTACATATTTAGAATAGAAATAGCTCAGCTTCAATTCACCTGACTAAAATACCCAAGATGATAATTGTGACATTCTATTTCAAAATAACTGTGGTCATTTTACAGAATTTAATGAAGTATCTCACGTTGATCATTTTAAATCACAGAATCGTTTTGGCATTAATTAAAATCTTGACACCTGGTAGTTCACAGTCTTTCTCCAACAGACTGATTTAACAGAAGGAATGAGAGTTCTAAAGACTTCATTAAGTAAGAGCTGGCAGGCCTCCTGTTCTTGTTTATTCCCCATATTCTTAAATGTATCTCTGCTATCAGAGTCATAATAATATCAATAAGCACTCTATTACCAGTATGTTTTTCTAGTAAAAGAATCTGGAATGCAACCAGGCATGGAAGTTGAATGAATGCAGAAATTTGAAAAGACTAGGACCAGATCCATTAAATGTTTACAAGACTTTTTAACCCCAATTAATGCTTAAATTAAGTAAAATATATTTTGTTTTCACTGAAGTAGAACTACAAATTTTAGTGTGTTTCTTGTTGCCTGGTTCTTTTATAATAATTTTTTAAGAGTTACTTAGCTTTGAGTAATGTTAAAGTTAAAAATTAATGATCATTTTTTTAATCAGTGTAATGTGTTTCACAATGTACTATAAACAATCAAATAGATTTTTACTATAACAAGTCAAAACAATAAGATGAGGTAATTAGTTTTGTAAAATACAACTAATATACAAATATATAAAATATATGAACAGTCACTTTATCAAGTACAACAGGTAACTGACTACTCAATATACAAAGACATCACTTATGTAGGCATTGCTACTAAAAGCAGGGCACAATTATCAAAAATGGGTAATGTTAAAGACCAAATTAGCTTTGAATGCAGCATTGTAGCTACAGCTTTTTTTATGACTAAATATATATAGCCACACACATGTGCACGGGAGACAGTGTGATTACCCACCAAACCAGGGGTTAGCTCTGTGCACTAATCCTTTCTCTCTTTCTCCCTCTGCAGATCAGCTGACTGTCAACCTTACCACCACTGACATTATTTCCACCCTTCTGGACCCGCCCCTTCTTGTCAGCATACCTTATAAGCCAGCACACAATTTACATTCCTCAGTTCTGTACTGGACTCGTGTCT
>JANRMT010062818.1:60290790-60313290 GCA_026402145.1 Polypterus bichir lapradei | reverse complement strand
CCTTTGAGAGAACTTAGCAATAGCAGGGGGTAGGTTCTGTGCTGTGGCCAGAAATATGTACACCTTGCTTTTTAAGGAAACGGTTGCATATATCCTGAGGAGTTATGAATTATGCAAAGCCATTTTCTGGTCAACTGGACGTGACTCCAGAGGTGCTCTCAGCCGTCATTTAAAAAGGACTTCCTACCCTCAGCCTGAGGAACTTGTAGTAGGGAGCAAAAACAAGGACTTGCCTGGAGGGAAGAAGAAGGCCTTTCAGGATAAGAAAGGAAGCAGGAGCCTTTGTGAGACAGAACAGAAGTAGAGTGGAACCTCTAAGCAAGCCGTAGGAAGGTAATTTTTAATTTTTTGTAGTTCAGTATCTCTTCCCCCACTTTGTTGACCTTGTATTAATTTACTTTATCTATTCACAGTGGTGTTAACTTTATCTTTTTTCAGTTATTTGATTTGGGTTGGAGATTGACTTCCAACTGCACTTTATATTGTTTACATTTATTTATGATAATTTTATTATATATATTGTGATAAAGGCGCTATGTTGCACCTGACCCGGCACAGACTGACCCAGAGGCACGTGTACAAATAACACAGACTTTATTTTCTTCAGCTGGAAGGCACGTCTTCCCTGTAATCCCTCCAGCCACAACAAAGTCCCAAAAGCACTTGAAATAAAGCATAACTAATCACCACAAATACGCTCTTCTGGCGGCACCACTCCTCCCAGGCAACCTTGTCCTCTTCCTCCAGATTCTAGCTCCTGAGTAGTGGCTGCAGGCTCTTTTTGTAGCCCTCCCAAAAGTGCTCCAGGTGGTAATTGGCCTAATTAGGCTGCACTTCCGGGTGTGGCTGTATTCCATTAAGCCATGCAGCTCCTCCGGGTGGTAGACATGGAGCCTAACAGGTCTGAGTACTGAAGTCCCACACCTGTGGACCCGATGTAACCCTGGAGGGCTGCCACCAAGCGTTCCGGGGGATGTGGAGTGCACCCCATGGCTAATCCCCCGGATCCAGTGTTGAAGGGGCATCCCGGCTGGGCATGGGACACGGTGGCCAGTCACAATATACGTTGTTTTGCATTTCTGTGATGCCTTTATCCAAAGAGACTTACAATTTTAGGATATGTTACAACAGTTAGCACACAATTTTTATAGCTTGCATATCGATTACTTTATTAAGGGTTGTACCATGAGGAGTAGCAATCCTAGTGATGTAATCCTGGTGCTGCTGTTATTATTATTGAATTAGTGTGAAGACTTTGCATAAAGGTAGTCCATAAACGACTAAGTGTGCCTTATTTAATAACTTGCATTTCTCCAAATAACTTAAAGTTACTTTCAGAGAATACTAATAAACTGTTTTAACAGACAAAAGGCTTTAAATTTACTTTTTACAAGGATCACTGATACTCAAAAGTACTTACAAATTATCAAAATTTGAATGAACACGTCTGCAAGTCATTCAGAAAATAATCAAACAAAAGCTTTAAAATGGTTTACAATGTGTATTACGAGGCTGAGCTGTTGGCAATGAAAGACTTGAAAATATTCCAGCGTTCATTCTTTTATGTGGCATTAATGAGATAAAGTTCTAGCTAATGCTTCAGCTTCAACTTGTACTACTGCTGCTCAGTTATTAAAATCCTAGTTTGCTACAAGCCCCTGCTCTGCTTTCTGTTCACTGATGCTCTTTTTCACTTTGTAGGTATGGTCTGATCATGTTTCTTTGACTATCCTCTTCTCCGGCGATTGGGTTTTCCCCAAGATATTTATCCATTGGCTCAGATAAGACAGTCTGGGGTAGTTGTTTATTACAGTTACAGTTTTTTATGTTTTATTTTTCACGTTATTTTTTGACTAAATTAAAAATAATCATAACAAATATATACATTAAACATTATTGCATAGCTGTGTTACCCATCTAAGACTGAATTCTAAATAATTAATGCAGACATCAGAGTTAATGTTTGCAGTGCATCATGTATTGGAACATATTTTGCAATTCATATAATATTATAACGCATTGCATTGTCCTTCCTACAGATTACGCTGTAACCAGAACGGAAAAAGATATTTGATACTGTGATTTGCAAGATTAATTATGTTTAGCATACATGTATGCAGCTGGAGCAAGTATAGTTTTTTCAGGCAGGGATTTTAAGTGATTAGAACAGATGCATTGTTCACAGATAATGAAAAAAAATGTGCTATGTTGGGGACTTAGAAGAGTATGGTCCATATATAGCATATTCAAATAGCTCACTGAATATGCTAATAGCATATTCAAATTGTTCACTGAATATGCTAAAATTGTGGGTGTTTAAGGCCATACCTGGCATTGGTCACAAATAGCTCAGTGAATATGCTAAACGTCTGGGTATTTAAGGTTTGTCAGGGAGCCTCTAGGCAGAAGCCCATCTGCAAGAAGAATGCCTCCTGCGCTCCTCTGACATGGGACTGCAATCATCAGCAACCCCCACTGAAGAACTGAATGATGATTGCATTGTTCCAGTGGCTCCTCTTCTGCCATATTTGTTTGTATAAATTATTAAACTACAATGTATATTGGTTGTGAATGCTGCATTTTAAAGCAAGTTAAATATATCCTTCCTTTTTTGAAGTATTTTTCTTGCTTTAATATTTCTTCCATGGTTACTGAAAAAAAAAAACCATATATATATATATATACACACAGGTTCAAACAGCAAGCTGCATGGAAGTAAATAAAGTAGTAAGCAGTAATAAAATACATTACTACAAATGTTTGTGATCCCCCATCTAATAGAATGAAAAATACAATGCATATGTCTCTGTTATATGCTATTTGTCAGAGGATTCATAAAAGCAGTGTTAATGTTTGTAATGTACCATTTGTTGGAATGGCAAATGCAATGTATTTTATTACCTCAAATGTTTGTGATGTGCAATTTGTTGGAATGAAAGACACATAGCATTCAGATAGACACACACTTAACCTTTTATTAAGGTGGATTTGCTATGCTCATAGAATTAAGTAAGACCATGAAAACTCCAAAGGCAGTTGGAAAGTCTGTAAGAGCTTCAATGACAGGAAATCCTTCAGAAGAATGCCCACATCCAGCACTGATGTTGAATCTGCAACAGAATACTCAGCATGCTCCGTGAATCCAATATTCTTGCTTACTGCATATTTTATACTTTATTATGTAAATAGGCTTTATCAAGTAATCTATAAATATTTACTTGCCCTGGTCTGGTTATGTTTTGTGGACATGTTGTGTTTACATAGGGGACTGGTTAAGTCAGATGTTAACCTTCTGTAAACCATTTCAGATGACAGGGCATCAAGTACAGGAGGCTCTAAAAGCACATGAACAACTCCAACTACTCTCAACTCTAGAATTACTGGAAACTCTAATAAAAAACGCAAAAGGACTGTAGGAAAAAATGTGTCTGATATAGTGAATATTTAATATATAAAAAATTATTTAATGTAATCCAAAAAAAAAACACTGAAATTGACTTTACTGAATAAGAAATAAAGTTCAGTGCTTTTCACACGTTAAAAACACAGTATGTTGCACAGATTTTATTTATATTTTTCTGCATCTTTATCAATAGTGCCAATAATTTTGGAGGTGACTATATCACCAACTGTCTGTTTAAGCACAATCCAAGACCTCCAAGATCCACTTTGTTTTTCAATTGAGAAGAAGCTCTGCCTGACCCTCAAATACTTTTTGTACACAATGAACTTTTTGCACCATTTTTTGGATGCACAAAACTTGGATTATTCTGAATGATAAATTTACAGAATTATGAAAGCTTATGATAATTTTGGCAGCAATAAATATTGGAAAGTAATAACATATTCTGTACACCATATTACAAACTAAATGTATAATAATTTAAAGAAGCCTTTTTTTTTAAAAAATTACTTGAGGTGCCTCTGTTTAGGGCACAACAATACAATCTGAGTCTGGATTTTGGAAGTTTTAAACAACAGACCTCAGTATGTGCAGATTGGCGGCACCACGTCTGCCACTCAAAACAGACACACCAAAGGGTGCGCTGAGCACCCTTCTTTACCTCAGACTATGTGGCCAGGACATAGCTCCAACTCCATTGTTAAATTTGCCGATGCCATCACCATCATAGGCCTGTCAGTGATGAGACAGCTTAAAAAGAAGAGGTTTTCCAGCTGAGTTCATGGTGCTAATACAACAATCTTATTCTTAATGTCTGTAAAATAAAGAAGTTGGACATAGACTTCAGAAAGCAAAAGGCAGACTGCATTGACATTTACATTGGTAGGAATGCTACTGAGAACATGAGCAGCTTGAAATTTCTTGAAGTGACTGTCATGGATGTACTGAAGTGGGTAAAACACATTTCAACTCACCTATTTGCTCAACCATCTGAATTACGTTCTCATTTCTTCATCTGTTCTCATGAACTTCTGCAGGTGCACAGTGGAGTTCATTCTTACTGGCTGCTTATTGTCCTTGTACAGCACTCGCTCAGCTCGAGAAAGAAAAACACTGCATAGGGAGGTATACTTTGCACAAATTTTACCAGCACCAAGCTTGCTTCTCTTCAGGACATGTACAACACTCACTACTTTAAAAAGACAGATTGTGTAATTAAAGACTTGAGTCACCCTGCTTAGTCATTTTTTCTCACTCTTTCCTTCAGTCAAATGGTATGAGACCATTGGTGTTTACACCAATCAATTCAAGGACAGTTTTTATTTTAAGGTTTCTTAAGAGCCAATCATAATAACAAATATTCTAACATAAAAATACTTGCAAATATATGTTGCATATTCCTCCAATTTCTGGTAGATTTCCATATTTAAAAATACCTTGTTTTTAGACTACTGGAAAAGAAGCAAAAGTTCTCAGAGACTCACAGGTCTCATTGTAATTGATGAAGTATCAATATTAAACACTTAATGGTCTTATGAGCTCCCAGGTAGCCTCTGATTATGTGGGAATATGCCAACTATAGTAATTTGTCATTGTAAAGAAATATGACACACAATTGTTTTCACACTTCATCTTAATTTGTTATGAACAAATACAGATGAAAAAAACAATAACCAGAACAAAAGAAGGCCCCTGTGGTATGTTTTTCTGAGACCCTTGAACATTAACCACGACAAATGCATTACAAGCATTCTTCAGTGAATCATCAAGAAAAGTAAATGTTTTATTTCAGTGTCTTTGATGTTCATCATCTAATGTTGAACGTTCATGGTTATCAGCAGTCAGAGTTGTCGCTGCTTTTGTCATCACTGAGTCTTCCTTATTAGATGGTTGACAGATGTAATATTGATGTGCCATTTAAATTTTTGACCAGTCAGGACAATATCACTACTTGAAAAATGAGTTAAACCTTAGATCAAATGCTGTACATTTTTGTTCCTTTATTCATATGTGGTATTTATTAGGATATATTGAAATTGATCTGTAGCAGTCAATAATGGTTTTGTTGCTCCCGAGGTCAATAAGAGCTTTGGAGTGTTGCGGTTTAAGTAGTATATACTCACACCAAGGGTTGTTAAGTAATCAGAGGGGATACAATGCTATTAGTTGTAAGCCACGGGAAATTTAGTCCGTGGGCAGTACAGTAAGGTGAACAAAATTTCTATGCATTTATAAAATTGAAATGTATCTAAAAAGGTCAAATATTTGCAGTTGAAGCTGGATACTGTCAGGACAACTGAGGTCAACAGCAGTCAGAAATTGACTTTTTAGTTTTGTCTCCAGTTCTGGACTTTGGTCTGATGACATTCAATAAGCTCAAAAAATTGTTGATAGATGGTAGATGATAGATGATAGATACTGTAGATGGTAAATAGATGATAGATAGATGATAGATAGATGATAGATAGATGATAGATAGATGATAGATAGATCGATCCTTAAAAAGGTTTGTGCCAGCCACCCATATATCATTCCTGGTTGTAAAAGGCTTTGAAAAGAACAGAAATGTTCACAAGACTGAGTCCAAAACAGAACTGAACTTGAGTTGCAAAGATGACGGTTTGAAATAGTCAGACCAGAAGTGATGTAAGGGGAACCCGAAATGACCATCTTCTGATGTCAATCTAGGCATCAACCAGAAGTGATGTCTGTCGCGTTGCCGAAACCAGAAGTGATGTCATTCTAGGTTTGGGTCCCGGAAGTGGGACCCAAATGGGAGGACCTTGTATTGCCAGTGGCCGCTAGGGGTGCTGAAGGCCGTTTTTTCTTTTGCGGATGTTGTTAAGGGAATTTGCCAATACCCTTTGGTCATGTCCAGGGTAGTCAAATAACAGGCCGTCCCCAGCCTTTCAAGTAGCTCGTCTATCCGGGGCATGGGATAGGCATCAAACTTGGAGACCTGATTAAGACGTCTGAAGTCGTTACAGAATCTCCAGGACTGGACCAGGGGCTATGACTTTCCTCAATGATGTCCAGGTCCAGCATTCACTGTACCTCTTGCTCCACCTCCATACGTTTTGCTTCCGGGAGGCGATAGGGTCGCTCCCTGACTACCACCCCCGGGTCGGTCACGATGTCGTGTTCAATCAGCGAGGTCCGCCCTGGTGTCTCGCTGACCACTTCCGGGACCGACCGGATTGCTCCAAGGAGCTCCTGTCACTGTTGGGGACTCAAATTGGGGCCGAGGTTAAGAGCGTCTTTTTCCGAGAAAAGGGAGAGGGTCGGCCCTGGGAGGTGCGGCTCCTCCCTGTCCCTCCTTTAGCAAGTTTACATGATAGACCCTCTCGCTCGATCGACGATTCGGCTGAAGCACCAAATAGTCCACGAGCCCTTTCCTCTCCTTTACCTCGTACGGGCCTTGCCAATGGGCCAACAATATTGAGTGGGAAGTGGGCACGAGAACCATTACGCGATCCCGTAGACGTGTTCCGGTCGTAATTGCGGGCCTGCGCTGCTTGAGCCTTAGACATGTGTTCATTTAGTATGGGTCTACTTTTTTCTAGCCTATCGCGTAACTGTGCTTGTTACAAATTTTTATATTAAATAATGAATTGAGGATGTCACCAGCTGTCATTTGTATTCAAAATCTAAGTTATTCAGTACTAATTTTAGAGTAAATCAATAGACTACTGCTGAATCAGACAACCATTCTGACCAGCTTGTTGTGTTAGGGTCAGAATATCTTTTGCAGCCTTTTTTATTTCAGATTGATTACCCTTCCTATCAGCAATATCCATTGATTATGCAAATTCTATAGAGCTAGCTTTTCTGAAACAGAAGCTATGATAACTGACTGAAGCAACTGGAACAAAGCTTGGATATGTCGGCACAATTACATAATTCAACAAATATTCTGTATAAAGATGATGAATCTGAAATATGAATCCTTTTCTCAATGCTTTAAAAATGTTGGCCAATGGGTTGCACACATGGGCAGATGCTGCTGTGGTGGAAAAACTTCCCACTATTTTCAAAGAAGTCATTCACGGAGACTAGATGAAAAAGCAGAATGATTCTTTATTTGTATACAGGTATGCACAAATGTCTCAGTCCATGGAGTGAGCACTCAATAAAACAATTAATCTGCCTTTACCTCTTCTGTTACATTATCTATTCCAATACATTGCATCATCTGATTCTTAATATGCATAATATGCACAGCTTTCTCCAATCAACAAGTGTCACCAGTGTTTTCTTACTCCTTTTGACTCTCCCATTAATCTGAAGATTGCCTTGAAACAGGGGTCATCTCTGGACTCTTCTATTGATTTTAGACCCACTTCATATGAGGGGTGTTTGAGCTTTCCTGCTTTCTAGAGGTGTGTTCGTTACTCACCTACTACATTTTACCCTTTGAAACTATCTTGGTGGCTACTCTAAGATGAGGCAAAAGCCTAACGTGCCTAGGCTTAAACCAAAATTAAGTTAACCATTTAGTTATATTCAGTTCTTATCCTTATGTTTAATAATTCATTGTTATAACTTCAAATACTGTAAGTATATACTTGTATTAAATTGTAAAAATTATATCACGTATTGATTAAAAATATTGATTAATATTCTATAGCCCGGTCTATACAAAAGGGAAAGATCAAGAACAAAAGAAAACTTCAAAGAGTCGAAAAGAGCAATGTGAAAATGATCAAAAGACCAACAAAAACGCAGAACAGGAAAACACAAAACAGAGCCAATAACAACAGCCATAAAGACACTGATGTTATAACAAATATGTTATGCATGGGTCTGTATTTTATTTTTTAATTTTATTTAATACTTTTCTGTTACTTACTGTTAGTGTTGTTTATAATTTGATAATTATGTACTGTTCACCCTCATATGTCAGGGTGACCACTCTTCCTAGGACTCCATTCACAAAACACCAGGGGCCTCATGGATAACGCCATGCGCAGCATTCGCACTATAACATGACATAAGCACAAAAGCCGAAATGTGCTTACGCACAGAAAAATCCAGATGCATAAATCTGTGCGTTCGCCAACTTCCACGTTCTTCCGTTTCATAAATCCCGGTCAGCATGAAAAGTAACACTTGTGCACGCGCCTGCTGCCCCACCCGAACTCCTCCCATAATTATGCCTCTTTGAATATGCAAATCAATATAAATAGCCCTTAAGCTCAGCATTCTATGAAAAGACAATGGGAAAAGCATGGGGGAAAATAGAATTTCAGTGAATACCAAGTGGAGGCAAAGAAAAACGTACTATTTGTTGGTTTAAACAGTGGTATAAACAACAAAAGGAAGTTGATCGAGTGACATAGCATGTCGGAGAAACTCAAAAGCTCAAGTTCACAAAGTCACACAGTGCCCGAAATAAAGAAGAAGTTGTCACATATCAAAATAGGCACACAGTGGGAAAAAAGCACGAAATGTCAAATTTAATCTTGAAATTTCCACTTTAATCACATTTATTTTGTCATAAAGTAGAACTTCATCATAAATTTCATCTTAAAATCATTTAATTTACTAGTTTCTCAAATCCCATCGTAACTAAAGTGGCATGTTAAATGCTTTGTTTTGTATTTAATCTTCTATGTGCTCTATGTGTGTGAATCACTACGTGCTTCCGGTTTTGTCTTCCTCTGACAGGACACAGAATCCATTACATTCATGATATTACAGCTCTCTGAATAATTAAAATACTGAGATGTATACTTGATCTAATTTTCATGATGACAGGAGTTAAAGCATGTTATTAAACATGGGAACATGTTGGCGCAGTTATTGTGCGCGACCTTCGATAAAATAATTTATTGCAGCAGTACTGTCTCTTTCAAACGTACTAATCTCCAATTCCTGTCCTTCCTTTTCTTTCTCCAAATACCCAATCGCCACACAATCAGCTCTGTAAAAGACGTTAAGCTATCTGTAAGCTTATAACGCCGATTCTTTAAAACTTTAAGGAACACTGAAATATCTTCGTAGTACATGTTTAATTATTCTATCCTTCATGCCAGTCCCAGTGAAGCATACAGTGCGAGGCAGGAACAATCCATGAACGAAGCACCAGATCCTTGCTAGCGAAGTGACACCATGTCCTTTTATTATTAACAATATAGATTATTTAAATAAAGTTTACGTTTTATCTGTATAATATAATAAACATATTTTGCTGCATTTCATCTTAAAAATGATATAGTCATCATATGTAAATACGCACTTTATAAAGTGGCTCAGGTTGTGCAATATTATAACTGTATCGCAAGTTTACAGTGAGGTGATTGTACTTAAGTACAAACAGTTCTACAAGGAGCAGTTGATGGGGTGATTGATTGCGTTTAGAACTCTTGGGATGAAACTGTTTCTGAACCGCGAGGTCTGTACAGTAAAGATTTTTAAGCATTTGCCGTGTGAGAAGTAGTTCAAATAGGAAGCATGGCTGAGACAGCATGTGCTTGATGCTGCATACCGATAATTCTCTTTCTGATCAGCTGCTCCAAGTGGTGCAGTGAGAGTAATATGGAAAAAGATGATCCGCTGTGGCAACCCCTAATGGGAGCGGCTGAAAGAAGAAGAAGGTGCCGTGACAGTAACAATGCTAAAGCAACTATGGTATTTAGAATAGTTAGACCATTCTGTCGACCATTATATTGTTATAGGTTAATTACAATCAGATGCATTAAACTAATAAACAATATGCGGTTAATTTCAGTGTACTGTATTTATAAAGCCGCGTCAACAGGAACAGTAGCATTGCTTTGACGCTGGGTGCTGCCAGTTTGCAAAATCTAGCAGAGAACTTGCGTACGATAGGGTATGAGGTACCGTCGAAAAGTGTGTGGCTTTACGGCAAGTTTAGGTTTTATACATCGCGATTTGAATGTGGAAACAATCGTACACAACATTTCTGTGCATACCCACTGTTTATACATGAAGCGACAGGAATGGAAGCACATTTAAAAGGACAGAGTGTACTGACTTGTGAGAGACAGTAAGAGAAAAAATGTTCAAAAGAATTATAGTCAGAGATTGGGCAAAGGTCAAAACCGAGAGATAATACAATCAAGTGTCAAAACCAAAGCAAGACCCAGAAATCAAAGTCAAAAAACAGATGCAGAGATTGAATAAAAAAGGGCAAAAAATTTTTTTTACCAACACAGGATTTTTCTGTCAAATTCGAATTTCCTTGACCCACTGAGGAATGATCTTTAAGCATGCATACTGGGAAACAGTGGCCAGGGAGACTGCAAATATAAAATCTCCTACATATTGGCACTAATTGGCAAAACAAAATAGCAATGTGGTAAAATGTAAACAAAAAATGAACTTTCTAAATATGCCAGATACTCCATTTCTGACCAGTTATTCGGAATCCTTGCAAATCAAAACTCCTGATTCCAGATATGGATTCTCAGGAATGCACAAAGAAATTACATAAATAATTTATGAAAATTAGAGATCATGAAGCAGAGCACGAGATACTTACATTTGTCTGGAATTCTTTGTTTTGTAAGTATTGTAATTTTCTGTTTGGATTCCCTGGTTTTTGAGTATTTCCTGTTCTGTTTTTGGATGTTGCAACTGGATAATGTTTTGGGACTTGTTTGCTGTATGATTGCCTTTTAGACAGCTGAATTTTGCCCTTTTGTGAGCAAGCTGGGGTTTATTGCTATCCCATATTGCTTTCTTGATATTTTGAACTTAATCTTCCTCACTTTAGGCCTAGCTGAGCCAAAACTGGCAAGTAGCAGTGGAGTAGTGGAGCAAGCTGGTCTTGGGCAAGTCTTTACTGTGCTGGCCAGTGATAATCCTGGTCCATTTGGCTATGTTTGAGACTCCTATTTATAACAGCACAGAACAGAGGAACAAAAGGATTATACTGTATATAGGGTACTTTAGGTTACACCTAAAGACCCCGACTACAATGAGGTGAGGAAAGGGCAACTATAACCTTAAAATATAAAATAAAAAAACATACAAAGAGCAGGGACAAATTACAAAATGTACAAAAAGTGAAAAACACTAAAAAACAAGGACACAATTGTAGGATTTGCTCAGGTTCTAACAGACAGTGCTATAATGCTTTCTTTAGTGCTGTATAAATCTGTACTAACAAAGGTCTAGAGATATTACATTTTTCATTTAATAAAGAGTGGAAAGTCATTGATTAATCTTTATGAAGCATGTCTTCATTTTCCACAATAAGGTGTTAATATTTGAATCCTTAAGATTGCAGGTTAGGGTGAGAAGCTCAGTGACTTGGTAGACCCTTAGTTTAGAGTTGCTGCTCCTCTGTAGCAAAAGGAGCCAGTTGAGGTAGTTTGGGCATGTCATAATAATGTTCCCTGGTCAGCAACCCCTGGAGCTGCTCCAAACATCGATGAAAACATGCAACAGATCACACTGATAGGATTACAGATTACTTTCTTCAGGACAAGAAAGTCTGGGCTGTCCTGCTTGGCCTGTTGGTCACTACAACCCTCAACAGAAAAAGCGGTTTCAGAAAATAAAAGATGAGATGATGTTATCAACTGTAAGTCCAAATATATTTATGCCATCTGCATACTTTACATTTTACACTGTTATGATGAGATTTTAATCAATTAATGAACAAACTAAACAACACTGGTTTAAGCACACAGCTGTGTGGAATACCACCACTTTTAGTAATGTCCAGTACACTTTTGATCAATTACATATTTTCAGTTTTTCCATTCTCTCCATCAAGAAATCAAAAATCCACTCACAAACTGAATAGAATGACATCCAGATCACTCTATGTTTTGCGCAAATTAAGACTGCATTGAAAGCTGAACTAAAACCCAATAAGATTACACAAGCATATCATTTTGAAGAACACAGATACTGAAGAATGTAAAGAAGTGACAAACTGACTGAGTCATCACCTGACCTATTTTATCTTTAAACAACTTGATATGGGTCAAGATAAGGAACTGTGCATGACTTAAATTATGCCAGAAACAATTGTTCGAAAGTTTTCATAGCACTACCCAACATCAACACTACAAACTTTAAATGATTTTGAAATAAGAATTGTGGTGACTTTTTAAAAAACCTTAAGGCCTACATGGTTCCGTAAGTTGATGTTATTAATGTCAGAAAATACAGTTGGTTTAGCTCAGTTACTATATTTGATAATATATGAAAATCATATATTCATCAAGTCTCTTGTATACCAAAAGTTGGGGTATTACAGTAACTGTTAACTCTAAATTAGTTCAGTAGGGGTGAGTTTGTGTGTTTGGCTGAATGGGCACTGTAATGAACTGGCCTACTTCTAGAGTTGGTTTCTGCTTTTTACTTAATGTATTGTGTAATGGATGAATAGAAATGCATTTTGTGGCATGACGGTGCAGTAATTAGTGCAGCTTTCTGACAACTAAAGAAACCTTGGCTCATTTGCTAGTATTGTCCCTGTCTATAAGGAAATTGTGTGTTGGCTGCAGGTGTATGTGTATTTACTACAGATACTATAGATTGACCTTAAATCCCAAAAATAAACAGCTTAGATTGGCTGGTGTTACTGAATATTGCTGTGAATGATGGCGCTAAATGACATTTTTTCTACCCTTAAATGGACTGATATCCCAATGAAAGCTGCAATCTCTATCAAGCTCAATGTTGTCAAGATAGACACTACAGCTTGACAATGTAATATATAATGAAGGTTCAAAGATGAGTTTAGCCATGCATAAAATACACTCTAGCTCCATATGAACAAAGCACTCAATCATCTATATATATAAAATTCTTTTTGCGTTTGAAACAGAAATTACATATGACCACAAAACATATTGTAATACAGGAACTAATCACTTCGTTTGTGGACGCCATTTTTATATCATCTTTACAAATTGTTATTATTTGTGTGAGAGTTATTTTACTGATATTGAAAAGAAATAAATACAAACACGCCGATCTATCCCATAGAAGTGCGCCCCGCGTCGCCTTCTCTCAGTCCTCCTATCTGGACTCAAGCGCTGAGCCGTCCGCCGCCAGGCGCATTCTGACAGAGAAGTTTTATTTATTCGTCCACGTCACTGTCGTGGAAACTGCCACATTGTAACTTTTTTTTTTTAATTGCCAGTACTTGATAGTAGAAGAGATGAGGAAAACAGCTTTGTGTCTTTCTACTTTTTAACTGCCCTGAGCTGTAAACAATGTGAAGACAAGACTGCCTTCAGTGGTGACGGGTCGTGAGAACAAAGTGGATGCTGAAAGGCGTGGAATGTCGGGCTCCTCCACCGGGTCGAGAGCTTCCCAGTTTTGGGCAGCGTCCTCTCTTCTCGCACTGTTTGTGACACTTCGAGTGCCCCGTCGGCTCCTGGGATAGTGGAAATCTTTGCGAATGAGTGTAATCAGCACCATCGAAGCAAGGCTCTCTTTGTAAATTGCGCTGCACGACTACTTACTGTCCGTTAAGGTGAGTTTGGGTCACTAAAACCCCGCAACATTCAAGGTTGCTATTATGATGAATTCTTTTAACAACATGTGGGATTTACATCTAAGAAGATGTACCGACCTCTTCATGTAAAGTATTTGACTTGGGAATTATTTGGACCTTTTGTCCGTTAAGCACGGAACGGCAGTGTCCACATTTCTCAGAATAATTTTTCTCTTAAATCACAGGCACATAGTGCAACGTTGTCAGGCAGAAATTTGGAGGATCAACATACAAAATGTTATTTCTATACCACACCGGTTGTGTAGCTCCTTTTACAAGGGATCTCCTACCGAGAGATGGTCCAAATACATTTAAGCTGCTGTTAGTACTACTTACCTGTAGTTTTATACTGCCTTTAAAATGTACTTTACCCTAAAGCACTCCAGTAGTGCTCAATGTATCTTTACTTCTTAAATGTTAATGTTTTACTGTTTAATAATTAATATACTACATTTTATTTTTTTCCCTAGCACTCAGTGAGCGAAGCCACTGGGTAATCAACTAGTTTAACATAAAATCTTCTATCGAGCACATTTATGTCATTTAAAATTGTGCAAAATGTGGTGGCTCTGAGGCTAAGGATCTGCAACAGCAACTGGAAAGTTGCTGGTTCAAATCTCATTGGGCCCTTGAGCAAGGCCCTTAACCTGCAATTGCTTCATCCTTGGTATGACGTTAACCAGTATCCAGCCCTACAAGCAGGTCCTCCAACTTGCAGGGGAAACGTGGGTGTCGGTGGAAGGATTGGCACTCCAGCCACTGTAAAAAACCTCACAATTCCAGTGTGGTGCTAAGGTGTTACCCATTGCATGGCTGCATTCAGGTCCCAATCCCCGTGGTTCATTGTGTGGTGGGTGCAGCAACGCTCTATGATCAGCACATGTTCCAAAAATATATCCAGGACAAGATTCTTCTTGTGAATGTTGGAATCTAGCTCCAGACTCTCTGGGCCATGTGTTTTGGGCATGTACCAAATTAGCATCATTCTGGACAAAAATGTTTAAATGCCTATCAGACAGCCTTAGCGTCACCATCACTCCTAACCCATTAACAGCTGTGTTTGGTGTACTCCCAGATGGGCTTAAAGTGGAGAAGGACAAATTGATTGTAATTGCTATCACACTAATACCATGTAGACGTATCTTGCTCAACTGGAAGAATCCCAGCCCACCTGTTATAAGTAACTGATGTTCTGTGCTATTTGAAATTGGAAAAAATCAAATTCTCACTTAGAGGATCTGTACAAGACTTTTTTTAAAAATATGGTAGGAACTAATCAATAACATTTTAGAATAATCTTCTATATTGGGGAAAAGGATACTCCTCCTTTCCTATTGCTTTTAAAGATTTGTTGTGGTTGTTGGCTCTCCTCTCTTTCTCTTGGGTGGGAGTTGAATTTTGGTCTGTTAAGTTTCACTTGATTGTGTGGAATGTTATTTGCTTCAAATTAAAATAAATATAAAAATGAATTTAGATTTAATTTTATTCCATTATCAGTACAGTGTGTAAAATATGGTCTGTTTCATGGACTGAATAAACTTTCCAATCACTGAAAACAGAATGTATAATTTCCTTGGAAAAGTTTCAAAAGATCAATATATTCCTATTCCAGAGTGCATTTGTTCAAATTAACAGTCAAATAGAAAAGCTAAAAAAATATTGGGCAAGAAGAGAAGAGACAATCATTCCCCTCTTCCATCCTTGTTCGTGAAGGCCTCAGCCACTGATTTAGCTTTGACATTCACATAATTCAAATCTGTGATTCACCCATGCAGTTTAAAAAGGTGATCTATTCAAACTTTTCATGCAGTGAATGAAAATATCTGATATATGATAGAAATTTCAGCTGCCATGTTAAATGTTAGGCAACACCATGAACAGTACTGCTGCCTGATAATGTCCGCATCCTAGCCATCTTTGTGGAGTTTGCATGTTCTCCTCATGTAGCTTTTTCTCTGGCTACTTTGTAACCTTGCACGGTTATATAAGTAAATATTGCACAGTACAATGTAAATTAGACAAAAATGGAAACTCAGTTTAGACGGACTTTGCAAAAAAGTAGTGAAGGCCAGTAAAAGCATAATTAGGAAGAAAAATGTTATACAGTAAGTATAAGTAATGACTGTTTCATCGTTCACTCATTCATCGTGTTAAAACTTTTCTATAGTCTAAATGCCTTTGGGCACATATGTATTCTAATTATATAGTCTGGGTAAGTCATACAGCAACAAAATTTTATTTAAATTAGGAACAAAAAACAGTCTGGTGGACATTTTCACACAAAAGTTGTTATAGAAAATAACATTAAACTCTTTAAATATAGTAAATATTTCAGCAACAACATCAACCAGAGACTCTGGGAGTTTCACTTCACATTCTAGACTCAGTGTAGAATGGTATACACGTTTACCAAAGAAAAAACTTGTGGAAGAAGAAAAAAAGACATGTGGAAAAGCAAACCAGAGTCCCTCTGAAAGAACTAAGGTTCCAAGGCTCTTTAACATGAAAGATGCCTTATAGCTTAATATGTGTCATGTTTTATACAAAAGTAACATACTAATAAACACTGGATAGGAAGAATAATTTATAGCATAATTTACACTTGTAAAAATGTAGATACTAAACTTTTATATTAAAATAATGCTGTAATATAATAAATTTAATAATAATTTTAAGTATATGAACAGATAATGAAGCCCAACAACCAGCCAACTGTATCTACAGCAAACCAATTTGCTGCCAAGGTTACCATGCAGGATTTTCTAGGTGATTGAAAGGTCAATTCCTGACGTCTGACAAACAAGCGTATGGTTTGCAGCTGGTGCTAAACAGTCGGATGTTCAGATTATCTGCACTGCTTTGTGAATCCTTTTTCAAATCAGTTTTAAATATAATGCACTTAAATACTGATATTTCTAGATTATTTTTCAATGCTGATTGTATGTTATTATTATTGCAACTTTTTAAAGTAATATGTGGAAGCAGACTGAACCAAACTGGTGTTCTGTTTTACTTCCATTTTTAGCAAAGTTTCTTAGAGCTTGGGTTAGTTGTAAAGCAGTATATTTTCATGTTTTTCTTAGCTACTAGACAGCATAAAGTTAAATGTCAGATATATGTTTGTGCAAATGAATAAAGTTGCTAGTTTTTAACACCAATTCCATCACTTTACATGTGGATTTCTGTGAAGTAGATATCTTCAACCGTTGCTTCTTTTATTCATTTGTTGATAATTTATGTGTATTTATAATCTCTGCATTTCAAGCAAAGTGTGGGTGACATTTGTTTACAGTACATTTTGAGCACTCAAATATGACATAAATTTAACTTTTGCACAAGGACCTCAAGCAAGCATGAAAGTTTTTTGGATGTTTACTCCAGACCTGTATTAAACTGGGACTGGTCAAGAGCCTTCTCAAATACAAGACTGAAGACTGAATTCTTCTGTGAATTCTGTGCGAAAAGGAAGAAGTGGACCTGACAAATGCAAAACATCTTAGAAACATTTGTTTTAAACTGAAATGTGAAAAGTGTTTTGGCTAATGCCACCAAGAGCTAAACCTCACATTGTTATATTGATGGTCTAAAAGGCTCAAATTGCTGTAAAACATATATAGTGGTTTGCACTAAAAACGAAAGTCATGTCTGAAACAATCTAAAACAAAAGCATACATCTTAACAGGTTAGGCAATAGGATATGTCAGATTTTTCTAAAACATAATATAGTAGGGCATGGGACTCTAGACTGATCTTTCCACCCCAATGGTTTATCACATTTTATGATGAAACTCTTCATGCATAAATTTACTGTAAAGAGTAGAATGTTATGGTTCCATTTTGTGTGCAATTTTTAAAGTTATTATTACTTTGTTTGAAAAGAAATTATGGTTAGGGGTTTCTGAAACTAGTTTCCAATCATGACACAATACTTTCAAACTTGCTAATTCAATTCGGGGGAATGGGGAGCCCAGAGCCTACCTCAGTAACAATTGCTGAAAGGCAGGAACCAGCCCTAAATGGTTACAATCTATACAGTTGTAACAACTGCGCTCACACTCGGAAGGCGGCAAGTTGTAGCAATCGCAAGATACACGCACGCGATTCCTACACTTCACATCCCAGAGGGAAGTGGATGATAATAGAAGGTTAAAGTAGCATTACCATATTCGGTCCTCGGCCCCTCTTGTCTCCTATGCACGTCCTTATATAACTAACAAAACAAAAATCTCACGCAAAGGAAAGTGGGAATGAAAATATATTAACATTTAGTATTTACATTTACGTGCCCGGTGCCTGAGTGCTCATTAGTGAATCCCTTTCCCAGACGCCCTCCCCAGCGCCCAAATCCGAATCCCCGGTTCGACGTAGACAATAAACAAAAGAAAATAATAATAATAAAAAAAATGTTCTCCGAAAACGGCAAAAAATAAAAATGTACTTAATCCAAATATAAGGAAAAATAAATACTACAGTTCAGTTCTTTACGTAGGGCAGGAGAAAAACACAACAGTCCTCCGGTGGAAATGGCTTCGCCGCGGACTATCACGAAGAAATGCGTATTCCGATATCTGACTCACCAGACGGGAGCACCCGGAGAACACCAACCTGGCCTTTTCTCGGGGATTCGTCACCGGATTATTTCTTTGGGGTGGCCACCCACAAATAGCAGACGTCTCTGGGTGATGAAAGATCCAGAATGATCCTTTAAGCGTGGATAGTCTCTCCTTGCCTTCAGCCTTTTCCTTCCTTCTTGATTCTTTTTTTCTCTCCTGCTTTGATCCGCCATTCCCCTTAAATAGAAAAAATTTCCCGCCGAAAACATCCTTGCCCCTCTCAGTTGTTATGACAACCTCACGCCGGCAACAGGCAGCTGGAATACTTACCGGGCGGGGTCCTCCCAGACTGGAGCGTCACCAAAGGTACCTGAAGGGCTATTTACAAGCACCCTTCCAGCCAACATAATAAAGTGACAGACAGACCAGGAGGCCAACCCGACTGTCAAGTTATGTAGCCTTGCTACAAAGTTACCTGTTCTGGCTGAGCTGGAGCAAAGTCTGGACTCGGCCACATCAAACTGTACTTATCCTTTTGTTCCTTACCCGCCCTCCACTCAAATACCCCAGGTGAGAGCAGAAACAAACAAGATAGTCAAAGATAAAAGGTTCAGTATGTGAAAAAAAATGAATATATTGGAAAAGGACAAAATATAATATACTGTACATAAATCCCCATATTCCCCGATCCTGATGGAGATGTAAATAAATACAGTAATAAAAAAAAAGAACAAAACCCAAAACAGCCCCAACCTTCCTTGTCCTCCCTTGTCTGAACCAGAAAACATATGCAATTCACAAAACGACAAACAAACCTTCATATACACAAAAAGCCAATGAAATTACAGAAACTGCAGAGACTGAGAAATGAGTGAAAGCTGGCAAAGTCCCAAATGATGAAATGACAGAAAACCACAATACAGTCTTATTTTGAAATATGAACCCAAACAGTCTCACCAATGACGCCAGAAAGCTGCCCGACAATCCTGGGAAGTGGTTGATGAATAGCCCTAAGTCCCTTACTGCCATGAGTAACAGTACAGGATAAACAGTGATGATCTGTAAATTTAAATTCTACCTATATTTTCTAATAACCTGTGATTTTAGGAGGCATAATATCATATTTACAAGTTTATTTTTAAAAATTCTTAAGAGTTACCAGAACTAAAAAACATCTAAGAACATACAGTATATCTATACATACATACAAGGGGGGACCCAAAAATATCGAATATTTTTTTTCTGGGGCTGGAGGGGCCCAGACATTTGCCACTAGGTGTATGTACTAGACTGCCCTATGCATCATTTGACCAAGCAGTGATGCAATGCGGAGAAAAATTCTCAAATTGTGGCGATCAGGCGAGTGGCTTCTGCATCATGTCAACACTCCCGCTTTGAATGTGCAGCACTTTCTCACAAAAAACAGGATGACAATGATTTCCCACTCCACCCCAACTCTCCCCGGTCCTTGCACTCTGCGATTTTTTCTTATTTCCAAGCAGGAAAGAAGAGGAAACTTAAAGGAAAATGTTTTCAGGATGTAGAGGAGGACAAAAAGCACACAACGGAGGCACTGAATACTATCACTTTGCGTTGAGTTACAGAACAGTTTTGAACAATGGAAAAATCGGTGGGACAAGTGTATTGCGTTTCAGGGAGAGTATTTTAAGGCTAATTACATTTTGGAAATGTTCTGAGAAATATATAATTTTTTCAAAAAATTTTGTTATTTTTTTGGTCCCCCCTCGTACATGGAGTCAAACATATGAGAGTGGTAAGTAACTATGGGAACCAGTTTTAAAGGATGCCAGAGGGGGTGGAATAGAAAGTTGCACAGTTCCATTCAAGATCACAAAAAAGAGGAATTCCCGACCAAATCTTGTACAACAAAGTGCCAAGGAATAGGAAGCTAGTCTTAATTTGACTAAAGGGTAATGAAGAGAACACGGAGGAGTCAACCTAAAGCCTCTATAACTATGTCAATGAAGGGTGGTTTCTTTTATAGTTTGTCTGTTCAATACTCAATTTTGCCAGTAAAATGGAGTATCTTGGCTGAGACTACAAACCTTTTTCATGTTTCTGTTTGTTTTTTTTAATGCACACAGTATATAGTGAGCTGTTCAAATTCTCCTAAGACTAACCAAAAGGCAACTCTTTGGCTGTTTCGATAATTCTTTATTACACAATAAAAACCATCTATCTATAGGTTAGTAGATCTTAAAAATGAAATATACATAAAATCAAATATATATTTTATAGTTTGACAGATTCCCTATTGAATTATCTATTCATAGCCATCTGTCTAATTTGTTATTAAGCACAGTGTTAAAATCCTGTTAAAATATTCCTTTTATCTAGAAATCTAACTAGACATGTTAAATGTTAGGTTGTAATCCTTAAAAAGATATGATTTGTATTTTATAACTGGTAACATATGCTTTAATATTTATGAATTGTTTCAAGTTAATACAGTAAATTTTTGCTAGCCATCCACAAGAATGTTCAATAAAATGAGCAATTTTCCCTTTTAGTTTATTCTAAAAGTTGCAACTTCAAATGAATCATTAGTACCACTAGACGGTGAAATGTCATCTCCTAATTGATTCTTCCTAAAATCTAAATCCAATTTGTTTCGACTGAAATACAAACAAAATATTTTCTTTTTATCAACAGGTACCTTCAGGAAAAACTGAGAAAACACTGGAAACTATGAATTTACCAAACATTTTGCCAGTGTTCAGCCCTGAATCAAAATAAATACTCAACAATATATCAACTAAATATAAAAATATTTTAACGTTGCACCAGCAGTAAACAACTGTTATTCTAACAATAATCTGCCTGTAGCATCACAATTTCATAAGGACTTAACTAGGCCAAAACAGTTTAGCGCAGTGCCAAGGTGCACAAATCAAGAAACTGGTTAATATTGGAAGTTAATTTTTATGGCTAAAAATTGGAAACTGTATAAGAAAACACATGTAATGAAACACGAATAATCTTGTCACATGAAAGTTTACAAAGGGTTAAGAAAACATACTTCTGATTGAAACTCAATAGCAAACTGCACAGAATAAACAACAAATTAATAACTCAATATGAACACACAAGAAATATTCATTACAACATTAAAACTGAACAATTATGACAAGAGCAGGCCATTCAGCCCAACAAGAACATCAAGTCTGCTCACCTAGATTGGCCAAAATAACTTCAAGTTAAGAAATAAAACTCCCTGAAGTCCTCCTCTCCACCACACTACATGGTAATCTGTTCCATGTGTCTGTTGTTCTTTGTGTGAAGATAGGCTTTCTGACATTTGCACTGAATCTGATCTGAAGAAGTTTCTAACCATGACCATGTGTTATTGCTGCAGAATTTATTTTAAATTAAAAGCTGGGATCCATTGTACTTATTGCAATCATGATTTTAGACCTATCAATTGTGTCACATCTTAATCTATGTTTCCTTAAGATAAAAATGTTTAATTCTGTCAATCTCTCGCCATAGCTCATACCTCTTATATGTGGAATCAGCTTAGTCAATTTTCTTTGGATTTTCTAGTGCTGCTGTGTCTTTTCTGTAATATGGAAACCAAACTATATACAGTACACAAGGTAGGGCCTCACTACTACATTTTATAACTTAAGCATAACCTCCCTTAACTTGTACTCCAGATATTGTGATATACAGTATAACCTAACACTCTATTAGCTTTCTTGATCACTTCTGTACACTGTTTCAATGTAGACAGTATAAAGTACACAATCACTCTTAAAGCATTCTAATAAAGTGAACTTTCAAATTTCTACAATCTACAAAAGCCAGTATGCTGTCCAAGTCCCTCTGTAACAAATGAGCTGATTCTACATTTCTTTTTTGCCTTACCACGTAGTTTGGAATCATTTGCAAACGTAACCTGCTTGTTCTTTATATTTGTTTCCTGATCGTTTATATATATTAAATGCATTCAAATCCTTTTTAACATAAAGAAAAACAAGCCAGAAGAAATCCAAACTCTGTGCAAGCCCTAATCTATACTAATAAACGGCAAAGCCCTC
>JANRMT010062818.1:60265440-60278484 GCA_026402145.1 Polypterus bichir lapradei | reverse complement strand
CTATCTATCTATCTATCTATCTATCTATCTATCTATCTATCTATCTATCTATCTATCTATCTATTATAATAAGAACAAAGAAGTAGCATATCTTACTGTCACTGATAGATTCATGACTAATAAAAGAATAAAACATGTTATACTTGCAAAGTTATTTTTATTACTATTAAAGAGTTCTATTAAAAATGTAACTGACTATTTTAAAAGGCTGTTTCATTCTTGAACATTATTCTGTTGTTGTTATTATGACAGTGATATCAGCATGCTACCATCATGTGAGTGAGTATTTTCTTGTTTGGGCTCTGCCTGTTTCTGTTACTTTTATTGGTGCAGCCATCTTCTTTGTGGTTGTGATTCTCATTGACGGTGTTGTGTTGTGGCGATCGCGTTACACTATATCATCGCTGTTCATCTTGTTAAGACAGCTGAGCACAACTTTAGACCTCCAAGCTTTTAGATAAATTCACAGAAATTATATTTTGACTTCTTCATACTTTGTTTTTGATTAAGAATTGCATTTTCTGTTTCTTCTGGAGAACCAAAGATGAACAATTGGCAATTAGTAATCAGTTTCAAATTGGCTAGAAACAAGAGGCTGTATCTAAATTCAGCTTTGTGTAAGCGCTGTTTAGTATTGCAGAATACAGCATGTTTGGTAGCTGTTGAAGGGGAACATTTTGGGAAAATATAAGTGCAGTTATTTTCAAAAATAATCTCCTCTTTCTGTCTGAGAGTCGACATCAGGTTTTCTTTAACCCGTAGTTTGTCAGTTTGGACAATCAGGCTTCTCAGTTTTGAGGCATTCGAGCCACGTATGTAATAAGCTACTGGGATGTCAGTGTCTGATTTTCTCCAATTATTTTAGAAAATAATTCAGCTATGAATTTCACTGGGTTTAGAATTTCACATTTTCCAACGTAGCTAATTTATTACCGACCACTTTGCATGCTGCAGCAGATGCTTTTTTTGCAAGCAGCGGATGTCACTTGTTCAGCTTCTTCAATACGGGTCTTAAATGATTGCTTAACTTCTTCTAAGTGATCACCAAGTACTCTTATTTTATTTTCAATTTTGCTCAAATGTTCCTGTATTTTGTTCATCAATTCCTGCTAGATTTTTGTAATGTTTACATCTAATTTATTGCTTAAACATTCCTTCTGATCTTTTACATCCTGAAGCAGCTTGTCTATTCTGCTATCCATTGTCTTGTGTATATCCTCCTTTGCATCATTTATTTTTTTCCCTGAGCATTACAGTCAACGTCTTTAGCTCAGATAGCTCATTTCCATCTTCTCCAGACTCCAAAAGCAGAGTTACATATCCTGTTGGAACTGATTCCATTGACTTACGGGTGGTGCTTGTGGCAGTTGACAATGGGGATAAAGAGGCCATACAAGGTTCCAATATCCTACCTGAGATTGACAAATTCTCATTGCCTGCCTCACTCACAGTTCTGTTTCCACATTCACTGTCAGCTGGAGCAGGTGCTGCAGTGTAACGTCCTGGATGATCCATCCCTTCAAACTCAGTCTGTGGCAGGCCATAATGTGAACTTGAGACTGGCTTAGACTTTGATGTACCTTTAGCTACCTTTTCCTTCTCTTTCTGACCCTCTCAGTCTCCTGTTCATACTTTTAATATACTTGTAATTAAATCCTTCCAGGTTGACTAAATACAGGATATCTCCGATAGATAATTTAACAGCTAAATTATACTGCTGATAGCAGGGCACCATCTTAGACATCCATCTTTCGCAATGGACAAAACCAAATTGGATGTATAATACATCTCAGATCATTAACAAATGCATAATACGTGAACCTCAATCTCACTATGGCTACCACTGTGTCACTCTCTATATTATGCATAATACTTTCGGTAGCACACAATTTAAATGATAATTTTTTAGTTGTACCAAGTATTTTTTTATTTAGCCTTGTGCCATCATTCCCATAGACAACAGTGTACTGTCACTATGCCATATTGCAACCGAATAAGAATACTTCCTCATCTATTAATAAAGAAGACTTACTCACCTCCTTTAAATGTATACAGTCATATGAAAAAGTTTGGGAACCCCTCTTAATTCTTTGGATTTTTGTTTATCATTGGCTGAGCTTTCAAAGTAGCAACTTCCTTTTAATATATGACATGCCTCATGGAAACAGTAGTATTTCAGCAGTGAAATTATGTTTATTGGATTAACAGAAAATATGCAATATGCATCATAACAAAATTAGACAGGTGCATAAATTTAGACACCACAACAGATATATTATATCAGTACTTAGTTGAGCCTTTTGCAAATATAACAGCCTCTGGACACCTCCTATAGCCTTTGATGAGTATCTGGATTCTGGATGGAGGTATTTTTGAGCATTCTTCCATACAAAATCTCTCCAGTTCATTTAAATTTCATGGTTGCCGAGCATGGACAGCCTGCTTCAAATCATCCCATAGATTTTCAAGTCAGGGGACTGTGACGCCCTTTCCAGAACATTGTACTTCTTCCTCTGCATGAATGCCTTTGTAGATTTCGAACTGTGTTTTGGGTCATTGTCTTTTTGGAATATCCAACCCCTGTGTAACTTCAACTTTGTGACTGATGCTTGAACATTATCCTGAAGAATTTGTTAATATTGGGTTGAATTCATCTGACCCTCAACTTTGACATGGGCACCAGTCCCTGAGCTAGCCCCACAGCATGATGGAGCCTCCACCAAATCTGACAGAAGGTAGCAAGTGTTTTTCATGGAATGTGGTGTTCTTCTTCCACCATGCAAAGCGCTTTTTGTTATGAACAAACAACTCAATTTTTGTCTCATCAGTCCAAAGCACTTTGTTCCAAAATGAATCTGGCTTGTCTAAATGAGCATTTGCATACAACAAGTGACTCTGTTTGTGGCGTGAGTGCAGAAAGGGCTTCTTTCTCATCACCCTGTCATACAGATGTTCTTTGTACAAATTGCTCTGAATTGTAGAACGATGTACAGATACACCATCTGTAGAAAGATGTTCTTGCAGGTCTTTGGAGGTGATCTGTGGGTTGTCTGTAACCATTCTCACAATCCTGCGCATATGCCGCTCCTGTATTTTTCTCGGCCTGCCAGACCTGGGTTTAACAGCAACTGTGCCTGTGGTGTTCCATTTCCTGATTACATTCCTTACAGTTGAAACTGACAGTTTAAACCTCTGAGATAGCTTTTTGTAGCCTTACCCTAAACCATGATACTGAACAATCTTTGTTTTCAGATCTTTTGAGAGTTGCTTTGAGGATCCCATACTGTCACTCTTCAGAGGAGAGTGAAAGGGAAGCACAACTTACAATTGACCACCTTAAATACCTTTTTCTTATGATTGGACACACCTGTCTATGAAGTTCAAGGCTTAACGAGCTAATCCAACCAATTTGGTGTTGCAAGTAATCAGTATTGAGCAGTTACATGCATTCAAATCAGCAAAATTACAAGGGGACCCAAATTTTTGCACAGCCAGTTTTTCACATTTGATTTACTTTCATACAACTAAATGCTGCTTCACTAAAAATCTTTGTTTGTAAAACACCTCAGTACTCAGATGTTCCTAGGAAATGAAAGACATACCATTGTTATCTTTTTTGTTGAAAGTAAAATAAATTATTATGCAAGCTGAGAGGGGTTCCCAAACATTTTTATATGACTGTAAGTGACCAAGCTCCAAAGTCAATGACCTGTAAACGTTGAATTAATAAAACATGTAAAAAAATGACATGGATTTTTTTTTAAATTCTGTAATATTCCATCAAGAACTGCAATCTATTTACCTAATTAAAAATGTGAATGTTCTACATTTTTAAACAGTAAGGGTGTCAGGTATTTTAAGAGTGACTGAAGACATTTCTTTCATTAAGGACAGCCTGAATTATTGTAGGTATGTTCTCACTTTATTTCATGTTTCTGTGATTGTTATTTTGCTAAAGTGCATTCTTTCCTGATGCTATTTGAAAGAAGCATTTTGAAAAGTATTTGATCTTAGAATGAGTCGTATTAATTAAATATATAAAAATAAGCTGCAAATAACTTTTCTATTTAAATTTAGTGATAATATTGATCTTCTGAAACAGTATATTAAACCACATTAAAAATGTGTATCTTTACATGGAAAAATAAAAGCTTGTTATAAGTATTAAGAATTGTTGCTTGTTCAGTTTGTTTATTTAATCCAATCCTGCCATTGTTTTATGTTTATAAACATGTAATATGCTTATTGTATGAACCTTTATAAGTTTGCTGCTCTACAACAAGTCTGCAACATTAAATTACAATCTTTGGTTAATGCAGGTGTGCCATTACCATAGCGATGTCTTAAGGAAGTCAGCGCCTTCTAGGGGCACATGTGTGATGTGTTTTTACCACTTTGTTTTTATCGCAGATTACAATGAAAATGAAGGGAAAACATGAATGATATTATTATTTAAGATAAATTGTATGTATGAATATGAATGTTTCTTTTGTAGTGCTTAACTAATATTACTGTTTGCAATTACTTTTAAGGAAACATACAGCACGAGCATGACTTGATCATAGTGTTCTTTACATTAGTAAACCATTTTGCAGTTTTTTTTTTTTTTAAAATGACATGACATTAGATGACAAATTATTTTTGCAGAGTATATTACAACTGGAGGAAGCTGCTACAAATATATCAGATCCAAATAATGTCATATATCTAATTCTTCTTATTCATAGATACAGTTCACATATACAGTATATGGGGACAAATTGTCCTGGCACTGTGAGGCAGCAGCACTATCAACTGTGCAACCATAACATCACTAAAAAATTTTTTAATTTATTGTAACACTTCAGTAGAATGTACATTTGTTTCTGCAATCAAAAACTGAAAGCACAGATGTTATATGAGATCTTTATTTCTTTAATGTTGCCTAAGCTTGCTTCTCCCTATACAAAGAACTTTTTTATAATAAGCAGAGATGTTTCATGAAAATTAGTTCTGCATGTAACTCTCACCTTTAGCTGCAGAACCGACCCCCTAATTTCCATATTATTTAATTACACCTTAAGCCTACCACCACCTAGTGAATACTGTGTAAATTATCTATCACATTAGTTGTACTTTGACACCAAATTGTAACAAATTACCATGCAGTATACATATTCATCAGATGGAAATCATCCCTGTAGCTTAATTGTAGGGTGTTTGTATTGATACCAGCCCTATGGGTGAACCTTTACCTTGATAGTGTGAATTTTGGCTTTGCAGAATTATGACTTTGTAACACACACATGCAGCATACACTCTTATTTCATATGTGCACAAACTGTTTTATTGTTTTAATGCCATCACTTCAAAGATGCTGAAATAGAAATTAAATTTATATATATATATTATATTATATATATAATTTTTAAGGTCATACAGATTGAGTGAAAGAAAAAATAGCCAAGTTTAGATAAAACTTAACAAATGCTAGGAGCATACCTTTGTATCTAAGTGTATTTCTTGCTTTGTACTTTCCGTACACTCTTTGTCTTAGGAAAAGCTAATTAACCACAGACACACTGTATTCATATATGTTTTTGTTGTATCATTAATTTACTATTTTCATTATTATTTTAGTGACATAATTTTGTTATTATGGCCAAAGAGGAATTTGGCAAGAGATTAAATGGGCTCAGACAAAAGGAGTATTCAAAACTCCTAGCAGGGGTTCCATATCAAAGAAAACAATGCCGATTTAACAAAGAAAATCACAAATTCAAAAATAATGAGAGCTTGAGGTACTAACTGTAACCATAAATACATTTCCTAACTATTCATTTTATCTAAATTACTGTTTCTTTTTAAACTAAATCTATAAAGTTGAATGCTGAGACTAGCACACCACCATGATTTATACTGTTATAACGCCAGGTGCCATTTGATGTGAACTACATGGCTGGCAACCAAACATTTGTAAATAATATGATTTTGCCTACAAAGAAAAAGGTCTTCAAATGGTGGAGCCCATACAAAACTACATTTTAAAATTAATAGTTAAAAAAGATAAACATAATGGGAGCACATGCAAAATATAATGATTATTGTTATTATTAATTTCATTTATATAGCACTTTTTCTTGCTACTCAAAGCAAAAATAAACAGAGGGGAACCACTCTAAACACCGCCAATGTGTAGCACCCACCTGGATGATGCAATGGTAGCCATTACTGTGCCAGTTTATTCACTACATATTAGCTATTAGGTGGTGAAGATGTGAAAGAGATGGCCAATTAGAGAAAGGGGGCGATTAGGGGGCCAGAAAGGGGGCAATTTAACTAGGACACTGGGATGAACTCTAATCTTTTTGAAAGATGCCGAAGGATCTTTAATGACAGTAGAGAGCCAGGACCTTGGGTTTATGTCTCATTTGAAGGACAATGCAATATTTACAGCACAGTGTCCTCATCACTGCACTGGAGAATTAGGATCCACACACAAGCTCCCCCAGCTGACCTCACTAACACCTTTTCCACCAGTAACCCTAGCTGTTCCAAGATGGTCTCCCATTTCAAGTACTGGTCAGGCCCAAATATACTTAGCTTCAGGTGAATGACATATTCTGAAGTGTAGGTGGTATGGTTGTTGAATATAATAAACATGTGTCATGCAGACGCATCAGAGGGTCACCTTCTGAGATCCACCCAGGTTTGTGGATTCAAATTGGACCAAGAGACTTGCTGCCGCTAACTTTCTTTTCTTCTTTTTCCTCCACAGCTTTGGAAAAACCACCCAATGTGGGCTACTGACTCTGCCCATTCTGGTCCCTAAGACAGAAAACCATGACCATACAGAAGGAGACCAGAGCAAAGGAGTTCCTTGATCACATTTTCACAGATGAAAAACTGCCTAGAATTTGTCAAGCCACATTATTTTGTTGGCAACTGTTTTAGCAAGTGTTTGTTTTTGTTTGGTCCTTTAAGTTAAATGGGTACGGCAGGGGTGGCACCCTAAAATTTATTTTCTGTTGAGTCTGTTATTCAACCACATATTTCATGGGAATTCCTGCTAATTATCACAATTTTCTTTAATTGTTTGTAAGGGCACTGGCATTTTGCTTTTTATGGCTTTAACGGGTTCTGTCATTTTGGATGGCAGATTCCTGTGGAACTATATAGTTGGTAGATATTTGATGCACATGTTGCATGACCTGTGACTTAATGGAAGCCATATTATAAAAATGGCCTCGTGCATTAAACTCTAAGCTGAGAGGGAATCTGTTATGTGCTAACTTTTTGGCACTGTAAAAGAAAAATTATACAACCAGCTTATAGATATCCTGAGGACAAAGTAAAAGGTACTGTAGAGTTAGAAGCTCAGAAACTCAGTTATAAAGAAACTGAAAAGTCTTCTGACATTGATGCTCATAGATCTTTTAAACAGCTTCTACAAATATGTCCAGATTTCCTCTCTTACCCAAAAGATGTATTTTAGGTTAATTTGCACTACTAAATTGACAAAGAAAACATGCAAACTTGTTAGAAATTGAACAGTGTGGGTTAAGAGCCCAATAGAGAAATGAAATAAACTCACAAAAGGAAAAGGAGAAGGAAATCTGACTTAAAAAATAATTTCTTTAGAAGGCAAGAGATCTTTTGAGATTGAGATGTGCCCAATTGCATAGTATTATAATCTCTGTTCAGATGGACTGTAACAAAACATTTTCTGGTGAGATCAGAGATTTTCTTTGAGCTAGTTTGACTCAGTGTTAGTGGGCATCTCACAGCCTGTGTTCTCACTTAAACTTGCTGTCAGATTGTTGGCTTGGTTTTACAGATCAGTTGGTGATGGCTCATCATGTGTTAATGACTGGGTCCAGGTGGCGAGGTGTTGCTGCTTCTGTTGGAAATCTTGATGTATTTGCTATTGTTATTGATTTGAGGGTTATGAACCATTCTTCTTTTCTGAACTTTTTTGTGTTCCTGTTGAAATTTATAAAATATATGGCGTCAGTATTTATACATTGCATTCAATATTGCAGTAAAGACAATGTTTAATTTTTGTTTTTTATTCTACTGTAACTTCCCTTTAATTTTTACATATCAAATATCATATGGTTTATTAAACTCTGCTATGCAGTATTAACATAGTTTTTGTGTACATTTAACACATATTACATTTTTATTGCAATATGATTTCTAAGCCATGATTATTTTTGCTCTTGTTTTAAATAGCACAACCCTAAATCAGTTAGAACTAATAGTAACCTAATAATGTAACAATAGGTGCTATATTAAATGAATGGGGTGGAGCTGCAGAATGGCATCTAGTATACGTATAAGTTATTGGGTGACAATCTATTAAAGCACTTTGAGTTTCTCATAGAAGAGTATAATTACAGGGTCCAGTATGGTCTGATATAAGAATAAAGCCAAAGCTTGGGTGGTTAGTGCCTGGTGCATCTCTAACACTTTGGCCATAATCTGGGGTACTTTGAGTTTAGAAAGGTGAACATATGTGAATGTTTTTATATTAATCCATGCTTCTGAAAAGTAAATTATTCGGAGAATGGAATTACACTTACTGAGTGAAAACATAATTGTGAGATCCTGCTGTCAGCCCCATTTTAAGAAACCACAGGAGGAGATGACTTGTGAGTACTGATACACTGCTGGGATTGTTTATATATAGGAATATTTAGTATAAGTGCCACTACTACTAGCAAAGGGAAGCAGCATTAGCAACTTATAAATATATTATAATAAACCAAAATATATGGTGATTAAAATGTATAAAGTATTGAGGCAAGATATATTTATTGGAAATCTTTTCCAATGATTAAACCAATTGTTTATATATATAACATATACAGTATAGTTGTTTAAGAACTCGTATTCCCTGCATGGGGTAGAGATGTAAATGTAGTTGTTTTTACTAAAAACGAAAGTAAACATTTTCCTTTCAGAGTGCATCTTAAGGTAATGATATCAAATGAAACTTTTGGCTATATAGATACTAAATTCTCAATGGGTTTTGAACTCCTGGAGTTATGCTATAGCAACAACAGTTCAAAAAGAAAACAACGCAGAAAGGGGCTTCTTTCAATAGTAATCCATTGTGGTTCAGAATGAGTAAATAATGAGATACTTCAGAATCCAATAATCCTTAGTGTTCAGCACCCAATAGATGAATGTTTGGTAGAGATAAACCTGCCTCTGTCTTTGATTTTTGGTAACAGTGACTTTTCTCTTAAGTGGTGTTGCTTCTAATTCAGAAGTGAACATAGAAAATCCATTGAAAGCCAATGAATAAACTATTTTTTGTAACTAAGAATATGCTTACAGATAAATGTTAAAGATATTAGTTCTCCCTGTCAGTGGCAGGTGTATACAGTATTAATCTGTTAAAATATCTTGGAAATAGTACCCCGGAAAGGACTAAGGGTTTTGTGATACACAGATATATGTCATTCTATTGAAAGAAAAAAGAAAATTGTTCAAATTTAGACCTGTGAACACTGGGGTCAGAGAGAAGGGAGAAGGGCATTTGCTTTGTTTTATCTTTAAATCCAATCATTAATTATATATAATATGTTATGAGGTAAATCGTACTTGTGGTCAGGGTAGCATATCTTGTTTGTATAGGGAATCCTTTTGTTCTGTGCCTCCCCTCTGAATCCACTGAACTGCCACTTTATTATGCACATAAGGAGGAGTTCAATAGTAGTGGCAAAAAAGATTGGTGAGAGGGAACATTCTTATACAGTAACTTAACCAGTCAAGTTTATGTATTTTTTTTAATGAACTGACATTTCCAGAACAGAATACAGCAGATTAATTCCAGTGAATATTCTGAGTGCTAGGACAATGGTACAGCCTATGTAACAAAGAAGAAGTGATGGATATTAAAGAAAAACTTGACAAACTCGGGTTGACAAAGTAAATAATAGATTCAAGTAAATTAAGTTAAACTAGACAGCTGTACCATCTGTCATTAAAATGTTATTTTTTATATTTTATGTTTTATTTAAAACAAATAATATCTATTTGAAGTGCAACAAGCAATACTTCTGAAATGATAAAGTTAAAATACTTGTGTTATATTTATTGCAGCAAAACCTGAGAATAGCAATATCAAATTCAAACTGACTATGTTAATGCAGGCTGCAGTCTTCTTCTTCTTCTTCTTTTGGCTGCTCCTATTAGAAGTCACCACAATGGATCCTCTTTTTCCATATCTTCCTGTCATCTGCATCTTGTTCTGTTACACTCACCACCTCCATGTCCTTTCTTACCACATCCTAAAACCTTCTCTTAGGCCTTCCTCTTTTCCTCTTATCTGGCAGCTTCATCCTTAACATTCTTCACCCAATATACCCAGCCTGAGCTAACCCTCTAATGTACTCATTCCTAATCCTGTCCATCCCCGTCACACCCAATGCAAACCTTAACATCTTTACCCCTAATACCTCCAGCTCTGTCTCCTGTCTTTTTCTCAGTGCCACCGTCTCTAACCCATATAACATTCCCTTTCACTCTTACCGGTACCAGTCTACCACAAATCACTCCTGATAATCTTCTCCACTCACTTCATCCTGCCTGCACTCTTTTCTTTACCTCTCTTCCACACTCCCCATTACTCTGTACTATTGATTCAAAATATTTAAACTCATCTACCTTCTCCAGCTCTACTCCCTGCATTTTTACCATTCCTCTGACCTCCTTATCATTCACAAACATTTATTCTGTCTTGGTCCTACTGTCCTTCATTCCCCTCCTCTCTAAAGCATATTTCCACCTCTCCAGAGTCTCCTCAACTTGCTCCCTACTCTTGTTACAGATCACAATGTCATCCACAAACATCCTGTCTAATCTCCTCTGTCAACCTGTCCATCACCATTGCAAATAAGAAAGAGCTAAGAGCAAATCCCTGATGTAATCCCACCTCAATCTAAACACATCCATCACTTCTACCGCAGACCTCAACACTGTCTCACTTCCCTTGTACACATCCTGTACCATTCTTACATACGTTGTACTTCTCTGCCCCTCCCACCCAACTTCCTCATACAATACCACAACTCCTCTCGAGGCACCCTGTCATATACTTTCTCTAGGTCCTCAAAGACACAGTACAATTCCTTTTGGTCTTCTCTATAATTCTCCATCAACACCCTCAAAGCAAACATCACATATGTAGTGCTCTTTCCTAGTATGAAACCATATTGATACATATTAATCATCACCTACCTTCTTAACCTAGCTTGCACTACTCTTTCTCATAACTTCATGCTGTGGCTGATCAATTGTATCCCTCTGTAGTTACTACAGTTTTGCACATCACCCTTATTCATAAAAATTACTTCCAGTACACTTCTTCTCCACTCTTCAGGCATCCTCTCACTTTCCAAGATGGCATTAATCAATCTGATTAAAAACTCCATTGCCATCTCTCCTAAACACCTCCATGCTTCCACAGGTATGTCATCTGAACCAACAGCCTTCCCATTCTTCATCCTCTTCATAGATTCCTGGTTCACTATCATCCAACCTTTTCTCTCTCTCATTCTCTTCATTCATCAACCTCTAAAAGTACTCTTTCCATCTGCTCAATGCACTCTCCTCTCTATCCCTTGGCTACACTCACTTACATGGTGAATGAAGAATGATAATAAAATACATTACTGCCCAAAAATACTGACTGAAGATAATAAACAAATATATACATTTATATTATAATAGATAATATAGAATCATAATAGTAAAAATAAAAAAGAATGTTTACATATATTGTCACATACATGTGCGTGGGGGACAGTTTGCAAGCTCAAGTAGTGTTATTCGTCAGCCAGACCAGGGATTGGCACTCACACCTCACCCCCTCTCCTCTTGTTCCTCTGAAGTTCAGTCAAAGGCTCTGCCTCTCAATGACATCACCACCAGTACACCCACTGCTGACATCATTTCCGGCAAACCCTAATGACATAATTTCCAGTACCCAGAATCCGTCTTCCTGCCACATCAGTTCCTGTTCTGACCGCCCTGACTCCACCTCTTCTTCCAATCCACTGTATTTATAACACAGACACAAAATGTTAATCAGTTCAGTTGTGAACTCTCCTTCTGTAAAAGACGTGTTTCTCTTCTTTTGCTGATTTTTAGTATATGGGATGGCCATCCTTAAACCTTTTTCTGTGTACTGCCTAATTTTGTACCACATTGGCATAGTTGGCAGGATTTGTTCCACTCAAAAATCTCAGTAGAGCAGGACCTGACCTCAGTCATTTTAGACTTGGCCACTGAGATTTGGGAACTTAAAGTACAGTTGGGTGAGTCTCAGTCACAGCTTGCTGAGTCGGAAGAGTGATCTCAAGCCCATGTCGCCCTCCAACAGGATTTGGCCAGAGCTCCATCCCAGATACTGGTGCCGATTCAAGAGAAAGATAACATAGACTCATATCTCCTGATTTTTCAACATACGGCACACCGGCAGCATGTGAGGAATGTGCCAAAGGGCTTATTATGACCATGAGACTGAAGGGGCCACTGATTATGACCTTTCAAAAACTGAAATCCTCAAGAGGTATGGCACTTTTGTGGACCAGCAAGTGAGGTGGTGCTGAGAGTTGCAGTTTGACCCTGAGAGGCCAGCTAGACTGCAGGCTTGGGATTTATAGGATAAAACAGGGTGCTGGCTATAGCCAGATGTCAACAACACCAAGCAGGTTATTGAACAGGTGGCCTGTGAGCTGATATTAAACACTGATTTTCTAGCGCAGCCAGTCCACAGAGAGGTGTTTAAAAACCTGTACATCCTCAGTGAGATCATAGAGTGGCAGCACAGCTTGAGTGTTCAGAAAAGCCTAAGCGCAGAAACCAGCAGGGATATGTCACACTTACGGAGCCTGCACATTGCATTACGGAAGTCATGGACCATCCCCAGAAGAAGCAAACATCCTCCCTGCGCTGTTTCAAGTGCAGGGAGGTTGGGCATACCATCCTGAACTGTCTGTAACTTAGCAGGCTGGTGGACTGCAGCTGGACTCGAGGTGAGAGGTATTGTGC
>JANRMT010062818.1:60223438-60259471 GCA_026402145.1 Polypterus bichir lapradei | reverse complement strand
TAATAATAATAATAATAATAATAATAATAATAATAATAATAATAATAGTGCATTTTATTTATATAGCACCTTTCCCATGCTCAAGGTACTTCACAAAATCTCAGAAAGAACAGCCAGGTATATATAACATTGGATACAAATATTTTCTGCATAGAACACTAAAACAGATAAATATAGGATATATAAAGCATTAAAAAGAAAAAAATAAATAAATCAGAGTAAAAAACTAAATTCAATACTAGAAGAAAAGCCTGAACAAATAATATAATGTGTGATATAAAACACACACATTATCCTGAGCATTTGGATGGAGAGGTATTTTGAAAGAGGGGAAGAATGTTAGGTTAAATTAAAAGCCAGAGTTTATTTTAGCATATTGCAAATGAGTTTTAAGATGTTTTTTAAAAGAATGAATTAAGTCAGCTGATCTAATTAATTTTGGGAGGTCACTCCAAAGTCTTGCCACTATACAACTGAAGGCCCTGTTACTGAGTGCAGATCATTGTGGCGCACAACAAAATTGCCAGAATCAGAGGATCTTCTTGTTTGGACAGGAGCATAGTGACGGAGAAGATCACTAATGTAGTCTGGTGCAAGGCCATTTAAAGTTTTGTAGGTTATTATTAGAAATAAGTATTCAGTTGTGTGACAAAGGGAGCCAGTGAAGGCAAAGTAGGATGGGTGTTATGTGTTCACTGTTGCTGTTTTATGTAAGGACTCTTGTAGCAGTGTTTTTAAACAACTGGAGATGTAATAACGGATTAGAAGGAACACTTGCTAGTAGGGAGTTACAGTAATCAATGCAAGATGTAATAAAAGCAGGGACATTTTCTCAACATTAGAAAAAGAGAGGAATGAGAGAACACTGGCTGTGTTATGGAAGTAAGAAAGTTTCTTAATGTGTTTTATGTGGGTGGAATAAGAAAGGGAGGAATAAAAAAATGATACCAAGATTCCTTGCATTAAAAGAAGGTCTCATGAAATCACCATCACGAGTGATTGAATAGGAGCCCATTTTCTTAAGTTGCACTTTAGTGCCAGTTTCCAGGAGTTCATTTTTTTTTTTGCAGTTTAATTTTAAAGAGTTCTGCTCCATCCAGATTTAAATTTCACTGGGGCAAGTTGTAAGCTGAGAAAGCAATGATGAAGTTTCACTTTTAACATTGAAATAGAGCTGTGTACCATCTGCATAAAAATGATAACCCAGTCCAAAGCTACAAATAATATGGTCAAGGGGAAGCAGAGAGATACAGAAGAGCAGAGGGGCCAAGGACAGAGTCCTGAGGAATTCCTTGTGTGACTGAAAATGCGCTGGATCTGCTGTTGCCAAGACTAACAAACTCTTACTTATCAGTCAGATAGGAGTTAAACCACTGGAGTGAAGTGCCAGAGATACCCAGAATGTTCTCCATTCTGGACAGTAGAATGTCATGCTTGACAGTGTCAAATACTGCACTGAGATCTAACAGAATTAATATGCTGGTTTCTGCAGAGTATGCTGCCATAAGCAAATTATTGGTTACCCGAAGTAAAGAAGTTTCACAATGTGTCTGCGCTCTCAAACCAGACTGAAAGGCTTCCATCAGTTTATCAGAAGTTTATTAATTAGTGAGTTGGGAGGCTACCAGATGCTCAAGAACTTTTGACAGAAAAGGTGAGAAATAGGCTGAAAATTGTTAAGATTGTCAGCATTAAGACCAAACTTTAACACTGGGGTTACAGAAGTGATTGTAAAGGTGGCTGGTGTCAAGGGATGTATTTACTATTGTTGTAACAGTTGAGATTATGGCAGGAAGGTAGGATTTGAGAAATGTGGTGGAGTCTGGGGTCAAGTACGGATGTCAGACTCATCATACAAAGCAGGTCATTTACAAATACAGCGGTGACTGGAGAACATTTAGAAAAGGAACCGAATGGAGTGAAAGATATAAATGGAAGATGGATATATGTTGAGTTATTTAGATTTGTAATTTTATTACGGAAATAATGGAGGAATTTTTCACAAACTTCAGTACAGGAGATAATTGGGCTAGATATAGGTTGAAGTAGTTTATTAACTACAGAGAACAAAACCCTCGGGTTATTATGGCTTCCTTCTGTTATTCTGCCATAATGTGTGATCTTGACTGCAGTTAGTGCATCTCTGTGTAAACCCTCTGAAGGTTAATGAAAGCCTGGACATGCACAGTGAGACCAGGCTTATGTTACATTCTATAAGGGTGTCAGCCAGCTGCTTTCATTTCATAATTCTGAGTTGTACCATGGAGTTCAACGCTTAATAGAAGCCTCCTTATGTTTTAAAAGAGCTGTTTTATCTAGATGTATGTGCAGATCAGGTCTAATTCAATATATGACCACCAGAGTGGGTAGGAAAATCAACATGTTGAAGTCAAAGCAGTCTGTCAAGAACAGGAGTTTATTTTTCACTTTACATGTAGGAATGTCAATATGGATGTTGAAATCGCCAAGAAGAATGACTGTTTGGGAAAGGGAAATTAAGAGAGTTAATAATTCAGTCAGATAAGATAAGAAAAACCTATTTTTGGGGATGATACAGAACAAGTAAGATAGGACAGGATTTTGTTATTAGTTTAAGAGCCAAGCAATTGAAAGAGAGTGGATATTTAATTGGGATTCTTTTGATGTTTACCTCAGATCTAACAATTACTACGACCCCTCCGCTTTTATTGTGCTGCAAGTCTCTGTGAAGTAAACATATCCGGATGATGTCACTTCCGTAAAAGATGTAAATTAGTGTGGAGTTTGCCAAGTTTCTGTTAAGCATAGCACATCAAGGTTGGAGTCTGTAATGAATTCTGATAGCAGTAATGCTTTGCCATTAAGAGATCTTCAGTTAAACAATGCAATATTAGCTAATGAGGGTTTGCTGTGTACAGTAAGAAAGTGAAAGAAGTGAATAAAGTGCAAGGTTCATTACAAATTTTAACAAAAGGTGTTGTTAATAGGGAGAAGCAGCAGCAACATACACCATTCCCTCCACCTCCAGAAAATGACCCAATAACTACCTTTGAAAGGGCTTCATAAATCAAACAGACATTAGTAATGTGGCCAAAACTGGCTATCTCAACATTAATTCCTTAACAAGGGCCAGATGCTTTGGTATCTTCTATGCTTGTATTCTTTGGCTGTCCATCATCATTACCCTTGAAAGGGCTGCACAGTTAGTTTAAAAGAGGTCAAGGGGTTCTCCAGCGAGTTTATCTTGATTGCTACCTTTGAAAGAGCTAAACAAACAATGAATCACTCACTGGGGCTGATTATATCAATAAACAAGACACATTTTAGTTAGGTAATATTAATATTTTAGAATTTAAACATTACTTATGTTTACTTACAGAGAAACAAGATATTAAATACTAAAAGTCAAAATTACCAGAAAACATAAAAACCTAAATGATTCAAGTTAATGTCCATTCAACAAGATTTGCTTCACTATAAGCAGGAGAGTGAGAGCGAGAGAGATATATTCATATAATTTAATGAACCCATCCTTTTTACTCCAATCAAGGCGTTCCCTACTAGCATGTGCCTTTATGGTGCAGTCCTCCTCTCAAAAAACTGTATAGTGTCTGCCACTCTCATAAGCTGTAAAGCTTCTGTTTTATGCCAATAGAGCTGCTTTCTTTTACACCGTGGCTTGATGGCTATTAAGTTATACTAGTCAAAGCTGAATGACAGAGAATCGACCCTTGTATCTTACTGCCTGCCTTATTGGTGTTCTTATTAATGATAGACATTAGTGTTATAAATAAAGACCTATAAAATATTTATCAACTTACATTCAAAATTTCACACCACAACAAGAACATATTTAACTGACAACTTTTCTACAGTGATCTCAAACTTAGGCCACAATGTCTTCTACAGCTTTGACTTCTAAACTTTTGTAAACTCATTTTTTTCTGTTTCATGTAGAGAATCAACCTCTGCAGCTGCTCCTCTCCCTCTGCTCTACCTGAGAGTATGATGTCATTGAGCTAATCACCTGCTTGTCAGTGCTTCCTGTCATGTACCTGGGTATTGCTTCTCTCATCCTCCTTTTAAACCCCTGTTTAAATACACACAACTAAAAATAACACTATTTTTCCCTTATGATTTATATAATATAGTTGTAGTCCTGGTCACATAGTTTATTCACTTAAAAGCTACATCTTATCTAAAAAAATCCTAAAGTAAAACTGAAGTTAAATATTACAATAAATTTATTATAAACCGAAAAAGCTCAAATGTTTATCTCAATTATGCCATGTGAATCAGGAAGTCCAAATACATTCTGTATACTGTACATTAGTTGTATATCAATAAGCAGAATTTAATTTTTGATGTAATTTTAAGTATCAGTAAAAAATGTAAGAGACTCAATATGATATGATTTTGGGAAGAAAAATAGTTTTGTTTATTTCAAAAAGTACTTTGAAAGAGTTTTATTAGACTAATACTGTCTAGTTTTCCCATTTAGGGCAAAAAATATGTGCATTACATCTGCTGTTTATTTTAATGTTCATCATTGTCAAGAGTGTTCACTATACTGTAAATATAAAAATTAACAATAGGCAGTCAGTTTTGACTTATTTTATTTCCTAACCTTCTAAATTATAGTGTCTATGAGTATGTGAAGTCTTTTCAGCTCTTTCTCAAAAAAAGTTTGATTGTCTTGAAACCTCGAAACGTGGGGTGTAAGGTGCAGATTGTTTGATTTGTTAGTCATTTACAGAGCTCGATCTTAAGAATTTTATAAAGGCTCTTCAATTACTTACAATCTCTGGATCAGAAAACTGAAAACTCAACCTCTGCTAATATCATAAAGCTGATTAAGCAGTGTAGAGTGTTTCATGGGTACTGGTTCAGGCAGACAAGGAGGAAAGAAAGAGGGTAAAGCACTGTCACTAACATGGTTTCTGTTTCCTCTACTGTGTAGGAGAACCCTTTGGAAGATGAATGATCTCACTTCTGGTATAACCAGTAAACCCCCGATTCTGTAAAGAATCGCAAATCCAAGAATGGCAATCACTTTCTGTTCCCTCCGATCTTTGGAGGGAAGAAAAATCATGGAGGGTGGGAGCGTCCTGGGAAAGTTTTTATTTAATTAAATAAATATATTTGTACTAAAATTAACCAATTTATTAAAACTAAAGTTGAAATTTAATTGTTATATCATTTAAGTCCAAAATGTCTTTAAGTTGCTGCACTCATAAGTAAAAAAAAAAACGGAGTGCAAAGGTTTAAATGAAGTAGATTAAAAACAAAAAATTCATAAAATGTTAAATTGAAAATAGTTAATCAAAAATTTCCTTATAAACAGCATTTTTGGTAAAGATGGTTTCCTGTCCTTGAATCAGCTCTGCCTGGTATGGAGTAGTTAAAACCTTCACTTTAACGTCACACAAACGCCAGACCCTTGAAAAGGCAACATAAAGTTGTCTATGTCCAAATACAGGCTCAGATAGGTAAATCCCTACTTTTTCCAGGGTTTGTCCTTGGAGTTTCCTCTGATATTCTTTGTGATGAACAATTGCGCAAGCCTTCCAAACACTTCTCTTGTTGTTCTGTTGTCTTGTTTGCACGCCTATCTGATACCTGAGCTCTTTCTTATTGGAGCCGTGCCTCTTTTGCTTCTGGTGTTTCAGAAGCGCATTGTAGGTGCCTTCGTTCATTGTTTTTATCCATGCTGGTTCGTTTTTGTATTTCCGATCGTTGAGTTCTTTCTTTTTGGAGCTGTGACTCCTTTGCTTCTGGTGTTTCAGAAGTGCGTTGTAGGCGCCTTCGTTCATTGTTTTTATCCATGTGGGCTCGTTTTTGTATTTCCAATTGTTGAGCTCACTGACTGCTGGCACTGTGTAGTGGAGTAGCTGCTGGCACTGCAGAGTGGAATACTGCTGGCACTGTGTAGTGGAGTAGCTGCTGGCACTTTGGAGTGGAGAACACTGACTGCTGGCACTGTGGAGTGGAGTACTGCTGGCACTGTGGAGTGGAGTACTGCTGGCACTGTGGAGTGAAGTACTGCTGGCACTGTGTAGTGGAGAAGCTGCTGGCACTGTGGAGTGAAGAACACTGACTGCTGGCACTGTGGAGTAGCTGACTGCTGGCACTGTCAGTAGTTACTACGACCTCAAGTTTAAATATGTCACCATGGCAACTTGTTGGCGTGCACGCTTTACCTCAAGTTTACTTTACAGGTTGTGTTGTGTTGTTTGGGTGCCACCTACTGACTCTGGGAAGTGGCTGGGTTTGACTCTGGGAAGCCTCTGGGTTTGACTCTGGGGAGCTGAGGCGCTGTGCATGTGCGCTTTCGGCACCACCTAGTTCCCTGCTGTTGATGGCGGCGGATTCACGTGCTGAAGTGACCATGGCGGCGGATCCTGGCTTGGAGATCTACATTACTAAACAAAGTTTGTATATGCGGTGGTGTGCGTGTTCCCGTTTAGGCGGCAGTTGTATTGTGCACAAAATGAAGGCTGTATATGCGGTGGTGTTCGCGTTTGGGCGGCGATTCTATTGTTTGCGTTCGTGTTCAGCCGGCGGTTGTATTGTGCACGGCTTGCTTCTGGCCTCTGGCATCCGTGCATATATACAACCTTCGTTTAGTAATATAGATTGTTGCAAGTCCCACCTCTTCCAGTCACCTGATTATATACAGTGGGATGCAAAAGTTTGGGCAACCTTGTTAATAGTCATTATTTTCCTGTATAAATCGTTGGTTGTTACGATAAAAAATGTCAGTTAAATATATCATATAGGAGACACACACAGTGATATTTGAGAAGTGAAATGAAGTTTATTGGATTTACAGAAAGTGTGCAATAATTGTTCAAACAAAATCAAGCAGGTGCATAAATTTGGGCACCACAAAAAAGAAATGAAATCAATATTTAGTAGATCCGCCTTTTGCAAAAATTACAGCCTCTAAACGCTTCCTGTAGATTCCAATGAGAGTCTGGATTGTGGTTGAAGGTATTTTGGACCATTCCTCTTTACAAAACATCTCTAGTTCATTCAGGTTTGATGGCTTCCGAGCATGGACAGCTCTCTTTAACTCACACCACAGATTTTCAATTATATTCAGGTCTGGGGACTGAGATGGCCATTCCAGAACGTTGTACTTGTTCCTCTGCATGAATGCCTTAGTGGATTTTGAGCAGTGTTTCGGGTCGTTGTCTTGTTGAAAGATCCAGCCCTGGCGCAGCTTCAGCTTTGTCACTGATTCCTGGACATTGGTCTCCAGAATCTGCTGATACTGAGTGGAATCCATGCGTCCCTCAACTTTGACAAGATTCCCAGTCCCTGCACTAGCCACACAGCCCCACAGCATGATGGAACCACCACCATATTTTACTGTAGGTAGCAGGTGTTTTTCTTGGAATGCTGTGTTCTTTTTCCTCCATGCATAACGCCCCTTGTTATGCCCAAATAACTCAATTTTAGTTTCATCAGTCCACAGCACCTTATTCCAAAATGAAGCTGGCTTGTCCAAATGTGCTTGAGCATACCTCAAGCGGCTCTGTTTGTGCTGTGGGCGGAGAAAAGGCTTCCTCTGCATCACTCTCGCATACAGCATCTCCTTGTGTAAAGTGCGCCGAATGGTTGAACGATGCACAGTGACTCCATCTGCTGCAAGATGATGTTGTAGGTCTTTGGTGCTGGTCTGTGGGTTGACTCTGACTGTTCTCACCATTCGTCGCTTCTGTCTATCCGAAATCTTTCTTGGTCTGCCACTTCGAGCCTTAACTTGAACTGAGCCTGTAGTCTTCCATTTCCTCAATATGTTCCTAACTGTGGAAACAGGCAGCTTAAATCTCTGGGACAGCTTTCTGTATCCTTCCCCTAAACCATGATGGTGAACAATCTTTGTCTTCAGGTCATTTGAGAGTTGTTTTGTGACCCCCATGTTGCTACTCTTCAGAGAAAATTAAAGGAGGAGGGAAACTTACAATTGACCCCCTTAAATACTCTTTCTCATTATAGGATTCACCTGTGTATGTAGGTCAGGGGTCACTGAGCTTACCAAGCCAATTTGAGTTCCAATAATTAGTTCTAAAAGTTTTGGAATCAATAAAATGACAATGGTGCCCAAATGTATGCACCTGCCTGATTTTGTTTGAACAATTATTGCACACTTTCTGTAAATCCAATAAACTTCATTTCACTTCTCAAATATCACTGTGTGTGTCTCCTATATGATATATTTAACTGACATTTTTTATCGTAACAACCACGATTTATACAGGAAAATAATGACTATTAACAAGGTTGCCCAAACTTTTGCATCCCACTGTACATCATTGCTCATATGGAGGTCAGTGTTCTTTCTGGGACCAACATTGGAAGAGGATGGAGTTCTGACTATAATCAGCCAGCAGCTACAATCACACCGATCATCATATTAAATTTCTTTGACTTCAGTTTTTATGTTTAAATGGAGTGTCTGAGCGGAGCCTCAGCTCTTTCTCTTTTGTGCTGCATTTGTTTGCAGTGCATCTGAAAATGACTGACTGCATTGTTGCTACTTTCTGTCTACAGTAACACCTGAAAGCAAAAATAACAGCTATTAATACATTTGCTTAATTTAAATCTTTAGTTATTGGCTTTTGTAAGAATCACAGGTACAAAAAAGAATAGTGAATATTGCAGTGTCTAGAGATATGGCTTTGTTGGAAAGATTTTAAAGATTTCTTTGCAGGTACAATTAATTGTCTGTCGCCTAAATGTTGTCAGATTCCTTCAGCTTCATATTCAACCTTGTTCTGATTTAGCTGATATCTCCAAAGAGCTGTAGGTGAAGACTATTTATCTTTTATTGCTAACATGAAATTACTCTGCTAGGGGATTTTTGATAACACAACCCATTTCTTTCAGATATACTGTATATTCACACTGTTTTATGTAGTCCTCTTTCTACCTAATATACCTTAATTTCCTCCATTGAGCTGATACACGTTCACATGGACTGGAGCTGAGAATCACTCAATTAAGGCTAGTGCCATAGTGAAAGACTGGATCTGGATGAGACAATGATGAGCAGATAGAGCAAAATGCTATTTTATTAATTTGAATCCATGATCCAAAGCATCAAACACAGAAAGGATAACAGGCACAAACAATTCTCGTTAAAAAGGCACAAGACAAAAGTAGAATCCAAAAACAGGTAACACAGGCAAAAGGAACCAAACTGCTAAAGAGCTGACAGACTTGATAAGGTTGTTGTTCCCTAAAACTGCATAAAACAAATTTAAAAAATGGATAAATGTATATTTTATGATGTATATGCATACGCATATGCATGTGATGGTCAGCCTCAGGTGTTTTCCCAGGATGCCAGCGGGATGGAAGGACCTGGAGAGAGAGCACCTGTGAGGTGTTACCTCTCTTGGGATCCTGGAAGACAGCTCTCCTGGACAGCGGTGTCACCACGGGTTCCGCCAGTGCAGATTAGAAGTAAGGCTTCCATGCAGCCTTGTTAGTTCCCCTGGCAGTTGCCAGGGGGAGCTGAGGAGTATAGCAGTGTATTTCCATCACACATGGGAGTAATTCCAGGTGATGCTAATATATCACCTGGGACACTCCCAGGACCTGTTAAAGGGACACTAACCACTACTGGAGGGAAGTGGGAGTCGGGATGCAGAAGATGGAGCATACCTGAAAGGGAGTGGAGGCAAAAGCAAGAAGAAGAAGAATAAGACGACCTTGTTGTGCTTTTAATTGTAAGGACAGAACTGTAATGTAAGCTGGGAATGAAGTGGAGTTGCTCCAACAGGGAAAGATAATTAAACGAGTGTTGTGTGTGTTGCCTGTCTGCGTCGGGTTACGGCGGCTGAATACGCCCTTATATTTTACAATAGTTAACAATTATAATTCTGACTAAAACATATGTATCTGTAGAATTACACACATTTCATCCACAATTTATTTCATACTTTAACCTTATTTCTGTGTTTCTAAATATATAATATGTTGTACTTCCTGTGTTCATTCACACAAAATATCTTTGTTTTTAGAAGTGTTCTGATATTATACTTAAATTATTTTACTTATATAATTGCTTAAAGTATTATATTCACTAAGCAGGACTTGGGCAAGTTCAAGTTACACTTTTAGCTTAGAGTGACTAGGGTGGAGAAAGTTTAGTGTATGATCTCCTCCTTGGGCATAGCTTCTTTGTTACTGTATAGCTTTCCAGATGTATTGATTTTTTAAAATTCTTCTCTGTATGAGTATCTAAGTGAGAGAATAATAATAATAACACACTGTCACAAAATGACTCCAGGCAGATAAAAAGGTTTGGGGCAGCCATCCGTATATTATGTTCCTGGCAGCCAATGGTTGTAATAATCAAGTTGTTTACAAGACTGAGTCCAAAACAGAACTTAATATGTGGAGGTAAGATGGTGGTTTTAAAGGCTAGTGGAGGAAATGATGTCATTTATGCCAGAACCGGAAGTGACATCTTCGGGACCAGAGGTGACATCGTCAGAGGCGCCTGAACCAGAAGTGACATCATTAGGGGTGCTAGAACCTGGCGGGATTTCCCAGGAATGGTCTGCAAGGTACTGAGAGAGACAGTTAGCACACTCTGCCACCCCCTGGTCTGATGTAGCTTACCATTACTCAAGCCCTTTAGATGCCTTCTAATCATACGTGTCTGACAACACATTGCATGGAATGTTCCATTATAAGTAGGCATACATAATGTGATCCTAAGTGGTTTATATGACTTTTTGCTATTTGTGCTAAATTGTGAATATAGTCATCTATTTAAAAGTCATTTCTGCACACTTAATTGAATATATTGTTTTGAAATGAATCACCTTAATTTTTACATTGGTTTGCATTCATTTAAGAATAAAATGAAGGGTTTAAGTAAGTAGCAGCAGTATTGCCATATGTACAAAGTACAGTAACATTTTTATTTCCTTCTTGTCAGAGAAAATATTCTGGAAACAATAGTCCTGAGTCATTGTTACAAATGAAGTTCAAGTAGATATCCTTTATTTACACCAAGTGGTGGCGCCTCATCATGTGAGCAGCTAAGTTCATCATGGAAAAACTGAAGAAATCTAATGAAAAACAGAAATCTATCAGTTAGGTCAATTTGCATAACATAAGAAAATATATTTTAATTTATACCAATCAGCACACAGATAAATGCTATTTTCTAATAACATACTTATGACTCAATATATAAAATAAAAAAATGCAAAGTCTTGAGTAAATATCTGGTTTATAAAATAAGACTTATACGTATGTAAGTTACATACAGAGAGCAAAATGAAAATTTTAAATATTATATGATCTCATCTTTTATTTAATGTACTGCTACAAATCATGTTAGGCAGGATGTCCTAGTTTAACAGGTGGACAGTTTCAAGGTCTTTTTCCCATAAATATGTCTAACCAACATGCAAAACACCACCACTCTCCAGCATCATAATAAATAAAAATGCATTAGTGAAGTTTTTACATTTAAATGCTCATGAAGCAATCATCCTCCATCCACATGATATTATAGTAATAAACTCAATAAAAGGATAACTTGTCCCTGACACTGCTTGATAAATGAATGAAAACTGTAGTCTAGTAAGTTATGGTATAATCTTTTAATATAAATATATGGCCAAAGGACAAGTGAGCTAGAAGACATCTATTACAGGGAAGGTTTAATCCAGGATAAGAATTTGATTATCTAGATCAGTGGTTCTCAAACTGTGCACCTTAGACCCCTCCCCCAAACCCCAAGTGGTCCTCAAGTGTGATTCCAGTGGCATGTAAGCTGACAGACATCAGTGCAAAGTGACTTAAATCGCTCAGATACATTGGTCAGATATAAAATTATTTGTAACAGTCAAGGCTTAATGACCTCTTGGGCACAGCCATCAGCAGTGTCTCTGTTTGCGGAGAGAGTGTCAACCTTGTCGAGAGGTTTACTTACCTTGGCAGTGACATTCATGTCTCTGGTGACTCTTCCTATGAAGTCAGTAGACGGATTAGGAGAGCATGGTGGGTCATGAGGTCACTGGAAAGGGGTGCGTGGTGTTCCCGATATCTATGCAAAAGGATGAAGGTCCAAGTCTTTAAAGTCCTGATGCTTCCTGTCTTGCTATATGGTTGCTAGACATAGACGCTATCCAGTGACCTGAGATGAAGACTGGACTCCTTTGGCACTATGCCTCTCTGGAAAATCTTTGGGTACCGTTGGTTTAACTTTGTGTCGAATGAGTGATTGCTCATGGTGTCCCGAATGAGGCACATTACCTGCATTGTGAGGGAGCATCAGTTACGGCACTATGGCCATATGGCGCATTTCCCCAAGGGTGATCCAGCTTGTAAAATCTTCATTGTTGGGGACCCGAGTGGCTGGACCAGGCCAAGGGGTCGCCCACGTAACACCTGGCTGCGGCAGACAGAGGGTCATTTCTGAAGGGTGGGACTGCACCGCGTGTCTGCCTGGGGGGTTGCCAACTGGGATCCTGAGTTGTTTCGTTTTGTAGTGGGTGTGGCAATGCACTGTAACACTGCATGCTCCCCAACTTGCCTTGACTTGAAGGCTTCTAGCCAACATTGGCACCACTAGATCAAAATTGTTATATATATGAGAAACAGGTCTAAAACTGCCACCACAGAGCATACAGCCCAACTTTTGGCTCAGTTCTGCACCTTCCTGCACCATTCTTGATTTCTTGTTGTGGTCACCCTTCTCACTCTCTTTCTTTCTTACAGGAAAGTCTTTCTCTATTACATCTCAGTCATTACACTGATCTCTCTGCTAATATGTCTTTAAATTAGGCTTGGAACCCACGTCTATTCAATAAAGTCCACTAATTTGGTGCCACTGTTGACATGTACATCAGTGCTATGAGGCTGCCTGCCGATTAATCCATCTTTATGGCTAAGTGGTTATTATGGCTTAAATCTGGGACATTGAAATTCGAATCCAGCAATGTTGGATTTGAATCTTAGTATCTTTCACATAAATGCCCTTCACAAAGTAAATTTGGGAACCTCAGAATTAAGCTAACAAGTGGCTATCAGACTCAAATGGTCCGCAGTTAAATTTGACTTTAGTAAAGTGGTCCTTAGTCCAAAAAACTTTGAGTACCACTTGTCCAGATGGAGTGAGTGGTATATACAGTTTACATTTAAATGAATTTCAACATGTCTCACAGAAATAATCCTTTCTGAAATAATTCAGCACAGTAGGGTGCATTGCAGCTATTTCAAAACAGCCACAAAGTAAGCACATATTGTAAGGTATTTTAATGAAAGTAAAATTGAAATGAAAAAAATAATGTTTGAAAAAGCAGCTGTACAGGATTTTTAGAGCTTGCATTTCAAAATTTAATGCAAAACTACCAGTCTTAGGAAGTCACAAGAGTACAATGCAGTGCTGTTTTTTTTTTGCAGCCGTTCTGCTGTGAGACAAAACAATAATGTCCTATTATGATGCTGAATTGCTAGTGTACATAAGGTGTCTAGCAGTGCTAATTTTATAGACTTTTGTATACCAGACAGAAAAAAAGAATAATTTTTTCCTCTTGCAGATTTAAAGGTACATACAAATGTAAATTAATTTGATATATATCAGCAGTAGAAAAACTAGAAATAAACAATGTAAGATGTGTGACCAGTAGTGGGCTTTCCAGCATCCCAAACTCAAAACACAACCACAACAGAAAGTCTCAGTGCAATAAAAAAGATTTATTAACCAAAATACCTTACAAATGCTCTTTTCTCCTCTCTCTTTCCCTCTCTTATTCTTCCACTCTCCTCAGTCACGTTGTCCAGTCCCCCTCCTGTTTCCGCTGGATAAGGTTGACGTTGATCAGCTACTTTTATCTTAGATCCCGAGAGTACTTCCGGAGCTAGGGCATAGCCTGCTGGGGGCACTTCTGGGTTGTGCAGAAGTCTCTAAGAGCAATGATCGCAAAACCTCACAGCAGTCTTTGGTGTCACCCCTGGAACCCAACAAGGCTGCCCCATGGAACTACAGTTCCCAGCATGTCTTTTGGGTGTTCATACTAGCAGGGATCCTGCCACCTAATGTGTTGGGAAAGCATGTAACACTGACCAGTTATCTTCCCCGGTCATTCTATCGCATTAGTCTAGTAACTGGGTCTTGTTCCTCAATCTAAGCCTACCAAGATGCTAGCATACCCCGTTTAAAACTGGCATCTTCTGCCAGTTTCCTAGGTAAGGCAGGGGAAATGTTGCTGTTCTTTATGTGCTTGCAATGGGCTGACCTCCCATCTAGGTAAGGAACCTTGCCCCATCCTGGCCAGGATGCCTGCCCACATGCACCATCCTTAATAATAATTTTCTTAGCTAACAACTTATGACTAAAACAAAGTTGTATAAAATGGCATTGTATTTTAAAAAGCACATTTTTGATAGAATGCAATATCTGCAATGATGAATTTTTCTTTTTAGATGGCACAGTCAGGAACTATACTCATTAAAATTGTTAAAAAATTATTGACATAAAAATATGCATACATAAAAAACCTGGGTAAACGTTCAACAATAAAAAGATCTTAATTAACAAGGGTCATCCAGCTATTTAAACTTTAAAGACATCTCCACATTTGCTACGATGAATGGAATCCTGCCATGCTACATTCCATTCTACTTTAGCTGCCTGCTTGTTTTATACTTGGAAATGCTAGTGCCTTGCTCTTGTCCTAGTGTGGTACTCTTTGCCCTTTTGCTGGAAAGTCTCAGTTCAATTAACTACCTTACCTCCTATTATCACTATTGACATCTGATACTTGAGCACCCCTTAGGTAATGTACCAATTCTGGATTTTTTAAATTTGTTATTGACTCCTTATGCGCACAATTTCAGGTTGGCAAGTCTTACTGCTGACAATCCTTAGTTTTACCAACCATATCTATGCATGGTGTCTGCATCCCTCTCACCACTAAATACTAATACCTTCACATTCATCGCCTACAGTCATGGGAATGTAAGATTTGTTAAGGGTGGGAACTATATGTGGGGTATCCAGAGTCTTTGTTTCTTGAGTACTGCCAAATCCTTGTTTGTTGCCCTTGGTATTCTATTGTCAGTCACTTCTGGAACCTACCCTTATGTAGCCAGATTTCTCTAAATCCTCTGTAGTTTCCCTGACACTGTTTGATAAACACATGAAACACGTAGACTGGTTAGAATAAGTATCTTTATTTATGGTACTGTATATCGAAGTTTACTGCAGTTTGGGAGTGGAAACTTATCACCTTCATCCTTCCTCTACACACTTTTTATTGACTAGAGTTTCATTTAGTTGGTTATGCCCACTCATCACTGTCTTTTCCATTTGTTGGTGTTAATCGTGATGTCATCATGCTTCTTCACTATTGAAAGTTACTTTAGCATGGTTTCTTCTTTATTTTCTTGTACAACTCTTGATCATGCTGGTTCTCTGCTTTCATTTTTGGAGTCTTAATTTTGCTAGAGGACATTTAATTATACTCCTCCTATGGTGTTCTCATAAAACATTTAACATTTAAAACTGTGTTTTGCAATTAATTGTCTTTCTTTTTGCTTATTTTACTGTATTCCTGAAGCTTTCACTTTTTCCATTTATCTCCAATCATCTTATGTCGATTTGCAACCTTATCTTTGTTACAAATCCATGCGTTTATAAATAAAAAGAAAGCATATTCCTTGCTTGCAACTTTTTGGATATCCATCCTGAAAGTATCTGAGGGTTTGGCGTAACATTTAAAGTTTGCTGAATTTTCTCATTTTTTTCAAAGAGATACCTTGGTAACCAAATTCTTCATGCATTTGTATAAACTACTGAAGCTTGAATAACAAACTCCAGTTTATGATAAACTGTGTGCAGTCTACTCGTAGGAAAAAAATATTTTTTATGGAGGAAAGGTATTATGGGAGTGGGAAAAGAAAGTAGATTTAATGCTGTTTAAAAATATTCTTAATAAGATGCATGACTCCTATTTTTGTGCATTGTTTTTTCTCTTCTTTATTGTTTTTAAAAAATCTAGGTATTTTCTGATTTGGTCTAATATTGAAAGCGACTCCATATATCTAAAAAATAGGGAAAGTATTTATCCATTTTTTGATGTATGAAATGAAATAATTTTGTAGATGAAAGTGAAATGCATTAGGGAGTGAGTAAAATGTTTCCCTGGAAGACTATTGGGCAGAGATTGAAAGGAGAACAGGAATTCTAGACCCTCTTTTGAGAATGAGTGTGAAGCCTCAAAAGAAAGAAAGAATACCTCACGCCAATAAAGTGCAGCACGTGTTGCAACTAACAGTGGGACCTTGTTGGTTTTCTAAAGTTGGAATCCAGGAGGACTGGTAGGAAGTTGCCAGCTTGTTATTTGGTAGCATTCAACCCCTAAGTGGAATGATTGGGACTGTGAGGAACAGTTAAGTAAAGTAGTCTAGAACTTGCCTAAAGGACCCAACTCTGTAAGAGCTATGGAACACTCAGTCCTGAAGTGGTGATGGGGTCAGACAGAAGATGCTATGGCTTGCAAGCTTTGAGACTTTATATACCCCACCAACCCCTGAAGTAATTCGTATCATGATCCTGAATTTGTGCTACTTAGAGATAATTTTTCAGTTTTGATTTCTGTTGTTTCTGTTTTTAAAACGTGATTTTTTATAATGTCATTGTGTTGCCATTTTGATTTTATTTTGGTTGTTGCCATTTTGTTGCATAGCTATCAAGGCACGACCATTTATTCTATTAGCAAAGTGACCAGCTTTATTCTGTTTTGCACCACCACCGTGCAATAATTAAAGATGACACTGCAGGATGTGTGGTGTCGTAGATTTTTGATGTAAATGTTAAAAGGACATATCTGAGCCCTAGAAATTTCATTATTTTTTTAGTGTTTTTAGTTTCTGAGCTTCTTTCTTTGTTTTTTGACTAACATTTGTGGCTACTTCTTTTGCTTGGCAATTATCTTTGCTTAGTGAAAATAATTCTTGCTTCCAACATAACTTTTACATTTGGAATCTGTCTTCTATTACCTTTATCCATCCATACCCTGGTCAGAGTCTTATATTTTTAGCTTCATTGTGCATATTGCTCTGCATACACATAACAATTCTAGGCTTGGCTGAAGTGATCAGAAGAGGCAGTACAAAGTTGACTCATTCCAGAGGCATACTGAAGTTACAATTAGGAGGTGAGCTGGAGCAAAGGCTCACTGACAGACACAAGAAAGGCCAGGTTACCGAGGGAGAGGGAGAAAAACTGAGAGACAGAACAGGGACCAGAAAAGGGTGCTGGCAAGTGGGTAAATCAGCCCACTGAAGAGACAGGTGATTGACATACAGTATGTATCAGGTAGGTCTACACAGGCAACATAGTTGCTGTTTCCTTTTAGTTTTTAACCCCATCATGTTTAATACAATTAATGCAGTTGTTCTATAAATACTGCTTCATTATTAAGACAGTAATACATCATAACTCAGGATCCCACCCATTAGAATCACCCTGTACTAATCTTGAAAATCCATTCTGCTATAACACTTATCCAAAATACCATTCTTTCCTCTCCATAGTTCCATTGTTTATTATTATATTAGAATTTACACATAAAATATGCACATGAGACAGAAAAACGCAGTTGCAAGTAAAATATTTTAAACATACCCTTAAAAGCTAGTTAAACAAAAAAAATACAGTGGAACCTTGGATTGCGAGTAACTTGGTTTGTAAATGTTTTGCAAGACGAGCTAAAATTTTTAATAAATTTTGACTTGATAAATGAGAGATGTCTTGCAATACGAGTAGTACGTATACACTTTGTCTGCCAAGCGTCACGTGATCACAAGTGAGCTGATGGCTCTTCTCTCTCTCTCTCTCTCTCTCACTGCGGGATTGTGGGTAATTGTCTCCCATTCTCTGTCTGAGTCAGCGTGCCACACTCATATAGTCAACATCCATACGAGCATATACTGTTTACTATAGCATGGTGACGATGGGTGTGTGTGTTGTAACATGTGAGTCCCTGTCTTGCACCCCAAAACACAAAGCTGAGTCTCAGTACTTTAGCGACACCAGCTTTATTCAGCTTGAAACAGGAACAGCACAGTTATTTATTGTAGCGGGATCTGCCACTAACTACTCGTATACATAGACACAGCAGTTAGGCAGGGTCGGGACCAGATTAGTGGCCAAGTAATACTGTGCCCTGCACATTTATAATGTTCCTGTATTACCCATCAACGGCAGGCGCTTGTAGCATATCCGCGATCTTTTCGGATTCGCTTTTACGGCAAACTGCTACAGCGCTTGTAACCTGCGGTTGCTTCGGGACGCCCTTCCGCCTGTCATCCCGTTGGGTGGAATCCCAAAAGAGTTTAGAAACTCACTAACACCTGCCATGATTCTTTTCAAAGGTAAAGTGCAGGTTAATTTGTTTTATGTATTTTTACTTTACATTTTGTATTAATCATTTTTATATGAATAGTTTTAGGTTGTGAAACAAATCATCTGAGTTTCCATTATTTCTTATGGGAAAATTCGCTTTGATATACGAGTGCTTTGGATTGTGAGCACGTTTCCGGAACGAATTATGCTCGCAAACCGAGGTTCCACCGTAATGATTTTGAAACACCTCCAAACTTTTATAGCAGATTTTTGTGTTTTTTCTCTGTAATATTGACAAAATATGCATATATTTTTACAGTAATTTGACACCATCCTAAATCCCCACCCACCTTGTGTACAGTAAAGTAGTGTGGCTGCTTCATTTTAATGCTGTAAAATAATAGAGGCTTGTTATGTTTTCAGCTCATGCATCCTGTTATCAGCAGCCTTTTGCAGCATCTGACAATAGAAGAGCATGTTGCTGTGACATAACAGTCTTAGGGTAGGTGTTGGCAACTGGTATAAAAATGCAGTCCAATCCATTCCTTGGACTGAGGAAGAAAGCTTTGGCAGAGGATACACTCAAGTGATGATTTATTAACAAAAATTGCAAAATATAAAGTCAAGCCCAAAGCAGCAAAAAAGAAGGCCCCAAGAACTGCTTAAAAAGCAATCCAAGAGAAAACAAGTTCAAATCACAGTCCAGAAATCAGAATCCAGAACTAGAGCAAGCTGAATAAAAAGGGTCAGAGAAAGCAAAACTTATAGAAAAAATCTTTTACACAAAAGATTCCAAGTCCCAGGCCATTGCACTTATTTTAAACAGCCCGAGGAAGGACCCACGTGTGATAACATTAGGGGGTCTGGCTTCTTGGGGCGCCACCCACAAAGAACATGGAACATTAATACTTTTCTAGGAACAGAACAGAACTGTAACATCACATGTAAAGCCAACAGAAATAACAAAGACATGACCAATAATCTTTCAAAATTTGACATAACCAATAATAAAAGAAAAATACATACAGTATAAAAAACAAACAGGTACATGACACATAGCAACATTAAACACTACAATGGTCATATCACCCATGGTGAAATAACACAAAACAGCAGCATCCATGCAATAAAAAAGAAGCTGCTTACTAAAGTTGTCTCCACCAGTCACAATGTGGCAGTCAGAGACCCAAAGATGTGTTACAACATTAGCCTAACTAGCTTTTTGTAGATTAAAAACTTCTAAAATGTATGTCTGGCACTTGGCTTGCTTTGTTTTTGCTTCCTTTGGATATTGTTTTTGCTTTGAAATTTGTTTCTTCTGATATTTGTTACTGACCTTTGCTTGATTGACTATTCTTAAAAATATTTTTCCAATCTAATTGATTAATAATCTCTGCAGTTCTTATTAAAGTCAAATTCCAAAATACTACCGCATATGTTCACGTATTAAATGTAGAAGGAGTAACACATTAAAAATAGCTTGCCTTAATGCTAGCAATATCAGAAATAAGGTAAGTGAGTTGGAGTTGTATGTAGCAGAGCATAATTATGATATTATAGCAATAACGGAAACCTGGCTAAATAACAAAGATAGGGGTGAGTGTAACAGAGGGGTACACATTTTTATTAAGGATAGACAGAACAGAAAAGGAGGTGGGGTTGCTGTTTATGCCAAACAGGGTTTAAATGTAAGTCCACTTCAGTTGGATGATGAGCCCCATCTTAATGAATACATGTGGCTTCTCCTGGAAAATATTAGGGAAACAGGTCTTATTTTAGGAGTGTGTTATAGACCACCCAATTCAGACAGTAATTTCAACACACATCTTTTTAGTAATATCAAAAAGGCAAGTTTACAGGGAGATATTATAGTCATGGGGGACTTTAATTATTAAATATTAACTTGGATAACTTTGCAGATGGAGGAGTAGAAGAGCAGGAGTTATTTAGAAGTAATCAGTGACAGTTTTTTAACACAGTATGTTAAAGCACAAATACAGTGTGAAGCCTGTCTGGATTTAGTATTTTGTAATAATCAGGATAGAATTGAGGGTGTAGAGGTGATTGAACCACTTGGGTCAAATGACCATAATGTAATACAATTCTCAGTATTTTGTAAGAGTGCAGATGCAAAGACTAAAATTATTAAGTTTAACTTTTTTAGGGCTAATTTTGAGCAGATGTGACAATGTCTAAGTATGATACACTGGGATAAGCTTTTAAGTGTGGAGACAGTTGATGAGCAGTGAAACAGGTTTAAAAATGTTTTACAAGTAATGCAGGACAGATACATACCTAAATTTTGAATTAATAGGAAACTAAAAAAACTCCACAGTGGATTAATAAAGATTTAAAAAAGAAGTTGCAAAGTAAAAAACTGCTTTATAAGGCATATAAGACGAATGACTGCAAAGTGAATTGTAGAGCATTTGAGAACATGAAGGCAACCATTAAGAAGGATATCAGGGAGGCTATAAGACAGTTGGAGAGAAATAAGACCCTAAGAGATTCTTTCAGTACTTTAGTAGTAAAAGAATAGTCAAAGAGGAGGTCAAGTGCATCAGGAATAGTAAAGGGGAATTAAAAGATACAGTCAGTGAAATAGTGGATGCCCTAAACTTACATTTTTCTGAGGTGTTTACAAGTTAGCAAGTGGATAACCTCCAGGAGGTAAACGCAACTACTAAGGAGGTACTGAGGGATGTGGAAATTGTAGAGGAAGAAGTGCTGCTCAGATTAAATAAGATGAAATCCAACAAATCACCAGGACCAGATAATATTTATCCTTGTGTTCTTAAGGAGGCTAGTGAGTACATATATAAACTCTTGACACATATTTTTAGGAAATCACTGTGCACTCGAGAGATTCCGAAGGACTGGAAAATGGCAAATATCATCCCATTATATAAAAAGGGTGACCGGGCAGATCGAAGCAACTATAGGCCAGTAAGCTTAACATGCATCACAGGAAAATTAATGGAAGAAATTATTAAGGATAAGATTGAGCAACACATGGCAAGTACAGGAGTTATTCTGAACAGTCAGCGTGGGTTCAGAAGAGGGAGGTTCGTGTTTTACTAACATGCTGGAATTCTATGAGGAGGCAACAAAAGGATACGATCAAAGTGGAGCTTATCATATTATTTATCTGGACTTTCAGAAAGCATTTGATAAGGTGCCATATGAGAGGTTGTGCATCAAATTAAAAGAAGTGGGAGTTCAGGGTGATGTTTTTAGATGGGTGCAGAATTGGCTCAGACACAGGAAGCAGAGGGTGATGGTGCGAGGAAACTCATCGGAACTGGCTGATGTTAAGAGTGGTGTTCCACAGGGGTCAGTGCTAGGGCCGCTGCTATTTTTAATATATATAAATGATTTAGATAGGAATACAAGTAACAAGCTGCTTAAGTTTGCAGATGATTTGCCTCAAGATAGGTGGATTAGAAGATAATTTGGAATCTGTTATATAATTACAGAAGGACTTGGATAACATACAGGCTTGGGCAGATTTGTGGCAGATGAAATTTAATGTCAGTAAATGTAAAGTATTACACATAGGAAGTAAAAATGTTAGGTTTGAATACACAATGGGAGGTCGGAAAATCGAGAGTACACCTTATGAGAAGGATTTAGGAGTCATAGTGGACTCTAAGCTATCAACTACCCGACAGTGTTCAGAAGCCATTAAGAAGGCTAACAGAATGTAAGGATATACAGTATAGCATGATGTGTGGAGTACAAGTCCAAGGAGGTTATGCTCAACCTTTACAATGCACTGGTGAGACCTCATCTAGAGTACTGTGTACAGTTTTGGTCTCCAGGCAAAAAGGACATAGCAGCGTTAGAAAAGGTCCAGAGAAGAGTGACTAGGCTGATTACGGGGCGACAGGGGTTGAATTATGAGGAAAGATTAAAACAGCTGAGCCTATACAGTTTAAGCAAAAGAATTAATAGGTGACATGATTGAAGTGTTTAAAATTATGAAAGGAATTAATACAGTGGATCGAGACTGTTATTTTAAAATGAGTTCATCAAGAACACGGGGACACAGTTGGAAACTAGTTAAGGGTAAATTTCGCATAAACATTAAGAAGATTTTCTTTACACAAAGTACAATAGTCACTTGGAACAAGCTACCAAGTAGAGTGGTAGACAGTAAGACTTTAGGGACTTTCAAAACTCGACTTCATGTTTTCTTGGAAGAAATAAGTGGATAGGACTGGTGAGCTTTGTTGGACTGAATGACCTGTTCTCGTCTAGAGTGTTCTAATGTTCTAATGTATAAGTCGGATCTTGAAACCCAAAAAAACAATCATAAAATCAGACCCCAACTTTTACGCCCATTCAAAAATGCGACACTTAATTAATTAATTTTTTTTACATCTTTTCGCCTTCTTCAATCTTGCATCAGTTTCTCAGATGCATCGAACTTTGTTGCAGCAACGCAGTTACCAATTTCTTTTGCTATCTCAATGACGTTTAATTTAAAACCAGCTTCATATTTTCTTCTTATCGAATGAGCCATCGTAGATAAGGGATGCTATTACGATAAAGGTGTATGAGGGTGTAGGATACAAAAAACACAAATCAGTGCAAACGTTGCTTCAGAATAGTAGGGGTATTACCGTGTGATCACATAGGCACAACAGAGAGAGAGGTTAGGAGCACACGCTGATACAGCGCATTGCCGCATCCAGATAGAAAAAAAAGGCAGTGCGCTCCATGGTTACTCTCTCAGGTGGGTGTTAGCATATCATAATCCCTTGTACCAATAGCGTGAGTTTCCCGCATTCAACTTATACGACCAACATTATAAAATGTAAAATCAAGTCCTGACTTATATGTTGGAAAACTTATCCGTGAGTATATACAGTAATATTAAACAAAGAAAAATATCATGGAAAAATATATGAAGCCAATACTAACTCTCCAGTCGAGTCGAGTCGAGTCCGGGAGCATGCACTGGTACAGTGCGTTGCCGCACCCACTACATGATGAAACAACTCAGGATCCCGGTTTGCAACCCCCCAGGCAGACACGCGGTCCAGTCCCACCCTCCGGAAATGAACCTCTATCTGCCGCAGCCAGGTATTACATGGGCGACCCCTTGGCCTGGTCCAGCCACTCGAGTCCCCAGCAATGAGGATCTTATGAGCCGGATGACCCTCGGGGAAACACGCCTCATGGCTGTAGTGCCATAACTGAGAAGGATTTTCCGGAGAGACACAGTACCAAAGGAGTCCAGTCTTTGTCTCAGGTCAGTGGATAGCATCTATGTCTCGCAACCATATAGCAAGACAGGAAGCACCAGGACTCTAAACACTTGGACCTTCGTCCTTTTGCATAGATATTGGGAGCGCCACACACCCTTTTCCAGAGACCTCATGACCCCCCATGCTCTCCCAATCCGTCTACTGACTTCATACGAAGAGTCAGCAGAGACGTAAATGTCACCGGCAAGGTAAGTAAACCTCTTGGCAAGGTTGATACTCTCTCTGCAAACAGACACACTGGCTGATGGCTGTGCCCAAGAGGTCATTAAAGGCCTGGATCTTGGTTTTTATCCAGGACACCCGCAAGCCCAAACATTCGGACTCCTCGCTCAGTCTCTCGAGCACCTCAATGGGAGCCTCCATTGACTCTGCGAAGATCACAGCATTGTCAGCAAAGTCAAGATCCGTGAATCTTTCTTCACCAACAGATGCCCCACAGCCTCTGGACCCCACGACCTTGCCCAACACCTAGTCCATACAAGCATTGAACAGAGTAGGAGCAAGAACACACACACCTGATGAACCCCAGAATCAACTGGGAAAAATGCAGAGGTTCTGCCTCCACTCTGCACATCACTCACAGTACCAGTGTACAGGCTGGCCATGATATCCAGCAACCTTGAGAAGATCCCGCGAACCCTCAGGATGTCCCACAGGGCAGCTCAATCAACTGAGTCGAACGCTTTGTAAAAATTGACAAAGGCTGCAAAGAAACTCTGCTGATATTTGCGTTCGCACTCCATGAGAACCCTCAGTGTCAGGATGCGGTCAAGGCTAGACTTCTTAGGCATAAAACCAGACTGTTCCGGTTGCTGGTAGGTGAGGAAGTGATCACGGATCCTATTGAGGATGACCCTAGCAAGGACCTTACCTGGTACAGAGAGAAGTATTATCACCTTGTAGTTGCTGCAATCCAGGCGATCATCCTTTCCTTTCCAGATAGGGATGACAAGTCCCGTTTTGCAGTCAGTTGGGATGATGCCAGTCTACCAAATAGAAGCAAAGATTGCTTGCAATGCCAGGAGGACAGCTTTATCACCAGCCTGGAGAAGTTCACCACAGATCCCTGCAGCCTTCACCCTCTCAGCTGGTTCACCATCTGTAAAATCTCAGTGAGATTGGGTGGTTCACAGCTAACTGGAGGATCAGCCTCAAGAACCATGGACCCAGAGATATCCAACGTCCTAGCCGGAGGATCAGCTTTGAACAACTGCTCAAAGGAGCCAGCCAAGAGGGTCACAACTGCAGTGTCAACACTCCAGTGTAAACTTAAATTCAAGGGTTCAGGTTTTTTTTTTGCTCTTGACCAACTGGTTATATAATCCCTTCCTTTAAAAGTAGGCTAATTTTCATTTTTTTTTTTTTTTTTTTTTTATTTAAGCCATGTATTTATTAAATGACATTCCAGTTGCATGATTTTAATTTTCTTTGAAGTGTTACAATGATATGAATAATTTCAAATTTGTCTACCCCCCTTGGTAAAGTTTTATTACTTAGTTAGCATCCTGTTTGTTTCTGACAAAAAGAGTTCTCATTTACCTCTTCTGTAAAAATTGATTGTGGATGATACTCTCATGTAAGCCTGTGCTCTGATCCAAACCTAGCATGCATTCTCATAGCCATGTTACTGATGAACAGGAGGCTACAAATCACCAGAAGAATTTTTAGACAGTTGTGTCATAATTTGCCCTTGTTAAAAATTTTACTTCCTTCTACAGTGACTTATGACATAAATCTAAACTTACTGCATCAACTAGTCTGAAAATGAAAAAAGAGCACAGAAAGTTTATCTCCACATTTTTGACAATGGCAACATAAAATCTAAAATGATATATTCCAAAAATTTATGAAGGTTTTATGAGACCAGCAGATTTGGTATTGGCTGGCTTTAAAAGCCAATAAACAAGCACATATCAGCTCATCAGAACCAGTCTTGCACAACAATAAGCTTAAATCAATAACCTCTGAATTAGAAAGTCTCATTAAAATGGCTATACCACAGTTATGGAGAAATAAGAAGTGATGCTTACATAGAACCTGATGTTGATTCTGCAAGCTAAGATAACTGAAACTTCATCTCAACATTCCATCTGAAGAAACTCATACTGAATGGTCAAGTTTTTCCTCACATCACATTATGGTCAACAATGACATATGGGTTAGAACTCTGCTTCTTTTGTGGTATTTAGGGTCAATTCCATTAGCAGAGTTGAACAGGGGGCCTGGACTCACTGATTGGATGCACATGTTACTAAAATAAATTTCAAGTAAAGGGTTATTTTTTGCCTCAAAAGTGTTTTTTTTTTCTTCAAGTCCACAGCTAATGTAAACATGCTAAAAACGTACGACTAAGACAATTGAATTTATCCTACTAAGCAACTCTTCTTTTACATCAGCAAACATTTAAAAAAAAACATTCTGTTCTAGTTAAATTACAGATTACTTCACTGTTTCAGATTTAGTGTGAAGTAAGTCAATTTAGCTTGTATATTTTATATTAAGTATTTCCTCCTTTACATGTCAGATACCCGCTCCTGTAGGCAAAACCGATCATCAGGCAACTTGTTAAATTAACACTAAGTTGCATGGGGTGTCTTATTTGCTAGAGTGTGTATAAGTAGCGGTATGGCGGTCTGAGCAAACCTCAAGTCACACACAACTTGTGAGAAAATATTTAATAAACAAAAATGTCTCCTTGATGAAGTAAGTAAAAAATTAAAAATGCTCTAACTTTCTATCAGTCCATCAATTTTCTAAACCCCCTTTTCCAAGCAGGGATGCAGGGAAACTGGAGCCAAATCCAGCAGGTATTGGTCAGAAAACACAAACAACCCCTGGACAGGACGCTAGCCCATCGTAGGATGAACAGAACACAATAGAACCAAGTTGCTATAAGCGGACAGGTTTCTGTCATTTCAATATCATTAATGGAACTTGTGCACTTTTTCTTAATTGCAAAGTTTTGGATGTGTTAATGTAAGTGAAATTTAGGTTACATTGTAATTTTATTTTATGAACAATGTATGATTTGTGGCTTGGAATATAGTGTCAATATGTAATCATACAGTTGTGACTATAAAAAAAAATGACTCGTCTGGCTTTCCCAAGCCTAATATGTCAAACTCTGCCCATTTTAACTTCGGTGACAACTATCCTTAGCGTTAGCAGTATTACCTAAAAACTCATGTATCCATTTACTAGCACGTGGACCTCTGTCACTAAACCCTGAAAATTATGCTGGTACAGCTTCTTTGACTTTGACTCCAATGCTGGTGAAAGCTACGTTCCATGCCACTTAGTGTGAGTGCTCATCTCAGTAAATTTATTTTTCCTCATTTTCTTTTATGCAAATGTCCCGTGGAAGTAAAAAAAACATTTAACCCAGATGTTCAATAAAAGATACATAAAGCTAAGTGCTTTGACTTACCCAATGTGGACTGTCTTAAAAAAGAATATTCTCCTTTAAAAGAGACATTCTATAGTTTCTCCCTGCACATGTGTCAAGAGAAATAACCTTCTGAACTATTATTCTCCTCCTGATGCTAAAAAATTAAAACTGGCAATTTCATAAATTTCAGTTGGGAAAGAGGAAATTCTTGACTACTAGTGGCTTTGCGTTTTTTACTTTGTGTTTTATTTTCAAAAAATTACATTACAATGGTGTACTAGTCAATCAAACAAACAATAATACAGTGGTTCTTAATCTTTTTTTCTCATGACCCATTTTTTTGTTTATCACATGTCTTCATGACCCATAAATACCCTGGATCTGCCGCCGATCATCGTCCCTCCCGCTTGGAGAATTGCCTCCGATTGGCGTGAGGTGGTGTTTTCCCCTTACAAGTGGCAACTCACTGCAAGGCTTTCTGCGAACCATTCGTGATCCTTTCTCATTTACTATAATTGTAATTTGTAACTCAGTGGGACCCATAGTTTAAGAAACTCTGCCATAAAATATTCAACAATTTACTTGAAAATCAATTGAGATGTAAAGACAAAAAAAAAAAAATACAAGAATCACCTCTCCCCAACACAAGAAAAAGAAAAAACCACAGTTGACTTTTTTAAAAAAAATATATTAAAATTAATAGTATATGATGTTCAATCAAAGATTTGGATTTTTCTAATTTGAGTTAATATAGGATGTAGCTTACTCATTGTGTTATATATAGAATGTGAGTTGGATTCCACTTAAGCAAGATAAGTCTGTGCGCTAGTAGTGTGGTACAGAATATTACATTCAATTTATGTTAATGGATCAGAAGCGACACCATGACTGTCTGAGAACTATGTAAAGGTTTTTGTCCAAAATGATGTTAATGTAGCACATTCCCAAAAGATATTGCTTAGTGATGCTGGATGAAGATGTCATATTCAGTTAATGCAGGACCCCATATGCACCTATTGAACTTGGTGAGCATACCATATGCCTCTGTGAGTAGTGGTGCTGGTGAGTCTTCCTAACAGTAGTCGAGCTGTGTCGTGCCCACTTTAGGTCATCAGAAATGGTGACTCTAAGAATTTTAAAGCAGCAATATTTAATGTCCAATAAAACTTGTGTGTGAAGATCTTAGTAAAAATGTAATTACAATGGAAGAAAGCAGCTACATATCTTCCCTGGGGCAGAAATTAGGATCCATTGTTATTGATATCTGGTTAATTGGCATAACAAAACAAGTGCCTAAAAATGTTTTTATGAAGTATTGTGAAGCAGCTGAGCTCCTTTATAGATTTTAGGAAAGAATGCATCCAAATTGTTCATACTCACCTCTATTGTTCCTCACCTGATTACCATACATGATTTTTTTCTCAAAATTACTTTTTCTTAAAAGTATTGCAATACTGCTAATGTGTTACTAAATGCTACTTATGTCACTGGTGTTACTGATTTAACACATTTTGTTTACGTAAAATGTTTGGATGGAAAATTATGACAGAAGCTTTATTTATTTTAAATAATAAACTCTTCTTTTTTATAGATTGTTATCCTGGTACTTCATTCACAATCATTTGCTTTATTTTCTTTCTGTGTTCACATAAAACTTTGCCTAACAGACTGCTACTCCAGTGTACTGACTGTCTGCAGCAGGAAACAAGTAAAGAGTGCCAGCCTTTTTGGGAAAGAAACCAACTAGCGATGTGGCAAGATTTCCTAATCTTGACTGAGCATTGCAGGGAGCGTTTGTCTAAGCAGCTGCCTCCCAGGGGCTCTGAAAAAAAAAAAATTACAGTCTGCCAACTTTAAAACCACTTGAGTGGTGCATTCACTACTGATCCTAAAGCAATTACTGACAGGGACAAGATTGAGGGCAGGCTGCCTAACTGATGTGGGAGCCTGTAAGCAGGGGCTCCTTCAGGTAGCAGTGTAAATAGCATAGCTTTTACCAGGCAGCTCAGTAATCTCACTGCATTTAATCTTTGTATGGTGGCTGTGCCAAAAACAACATTTGGAGAAAATGGATTAAAGCAAACATCAATGCGTCATTTGAATAGATTGCACTGCCTACAGTAAGTGCTAATCAAACCAAAATTCTAAACTGGTAGGGACCCTCAGAGCCTCTTTTAGGAAGGTTACGCCTAGTCAATTTAGGCATTCTTTCTTTAATTCAAGTCAGCCCCTCATATGGACTCTTCTCTCAAATTATGACTGCATTCAAACCATGCTAGCAAATATGAGAAAGCAAAGTTCAGACTGAAGGGAGCTTGCAGTGAAAAGCATTCCTCATTTCACCAATGTAAAATTGTTTTCTACTAATCTCTTTATTTATCTAATGCTGTAGCTGGTGTAAACATCTTCAGCAAAAGGTAATTAAGTCCTTTAATGCAAAACATATATGTCAATGTTTTGGATTATATTTTGTGACACACGTGTACTTAGGAGATGAGGTGAGTGAACTATCACGAGACAAGAGGGTAATATCAAGTATTAACGCCTCCCTCCTTCTTCCAGCAGAGTTGTCAAAGAAAAACCATAAAATAATTTTCTCACCATCAACTGTTCTGGATTCCCAAAATGGCTCTAATTCCATCTCATCACTTCCGCCTCCAACTCCCGAAGACGATGTCACTTTCAGTCACCCTTCAATGACGTCACTTCCAACCCTACCTAATGATGTCATTTCTGATGATATCACTTCCGAAAAACATCGCTTTCCAGTCACCTGCTGATGACATCACTTCTGGTCCCCTCCTGATGACATCACTTCTGTATCCCAGTTATGACATCATTTCAACTAATACTTTCTTCCCGTCGCCATTTTCTATAAATGCTCACCTTTAGCTTCTGTTTGACATCATATATTATGATTTTGATCACCTTTTTTTGCTCATTCTTGTGCAAGATCGCCGGACATTATAAGGGGACAATTCCCCAACTTTTTTTTGAGTTCATTTGTCCATTCAGTTTCCTACAATATATTATTATTATGTATATGATTCTGTCAGTACACTAACATATAGCTATTATGACAGTTTTGAAGACAAGTCTCAACTTGATGAAACGCATGCAGAATATATTGGAATTACCTATTGCTTAATTATTACATACAGTCATATGAAAAAGTTTGGGAACCCCTCTCAGCCTGCATAATAATTTACTCTACTTTCAACAAAAAAGATAACAGTGATATGTCTTTCATTTCCTAGGAACATCTGAGTACTGGGGTGTTTTCTGAAGAAAGCTTTTTAGTGAAGCAGTATTTAGTTGTATGAAATTAAATCAAATGTGAAAAAAGGGTGTGCAAAAATGTGGGTACCCTTATACGTTTACTGATTTGAATACATGTAACTGCTCAATACTGATTACTTGCAACACCAAATTGGTTGGATTAGCTCATTAAGCCTTGAACTTCATAGACAGGTGTGTCCAATCATGAGAAAATGTATTTAAGGTGGTCAATTGCAAGTTGTGCTTCCCTTTGACTCTCCTCTGAAGAGTGACAACATGGGATCCTCAAAGCAACTCACAAAGATCTGAAAACAAAGATTGTTCAGTATCATGGTATAGGGAAAGGCCTACAAAAAGCTATCTCAGAGGTTTACACTGTCAGTTTCAACTGTAAGGAATGTAATCAGGAAATGGAAGGCCACAGGCACAGTTGCTCTTAAACCCAGGTCTGGCAGGCCAAGAAAAATACAGGAGCGGCATATGCGCAGGATTGTGAGAATTGTTATAGACAACCCACAGATCACCTCCAAAGACCTGCAGGAACATCTTGCTGCAGGTGGTGTATCTGTACATCGTTCTACAATTCAATGCAATTTGCACAAAGAACATCTGTATGGTAGGATGATGAGAAAGATGCCCTTTCTGCACTCACTGGGGCCCTTGTTAAAGTCGAGGGTCAGATGAATTCAACCCAATATCAACAAATTCTTCAGGATAATGTTCAAGCATCAGTCACAAAGTTGAAGTTACACAGGGGTTGGATATTCCAACGAGACAATGACCCAAAACACAGTTCGAAATCTACAAAGGCATTCATGCAGAGCGAGAAGTACAATGTTCTGGAATGGCCGTCACAATCCCCTGACTTAAATATCATCGAAAATCTATGGGATGATTTGAAGCAGGCTGTCCATGCTCAGCAGCCATCAAATTTAACTGAACTGGAGAGATTTTGTATGGAAGAATGGTCAAAAATACCTCCATCCAGATCCAGACACTTATCAAAGGTTATAGGAGGTGTCTAGAGGCTGTTATATTTGCAAAAGGAGGCTCAACTAAGTATTGATGTAATATCTCTGTTTATCCCAAATTTTTGCACATGTCTAATTTTGTTATGCTGCATATTGCATATTTTCTGTTAATCCAATAAACTTAATGTCACTGCTGAAATACTACTTTTTCCATAAGGCATGTCATATATTAAAAGTTGCTACTTTGAAAGCTCAGCCAATGATAAACAAAAATCCAAAGAATTAAGAGGAGTTCCCTCCCAGACTTTTTCATATGACTGTAATGCCCACTGTAGGTTTTATTTCAACATTTTGGACATTTGTGATAAGTATGTATTTTGTATCAATATTTTTGCAGTAATTTGCTCTTACTGCATTTGAATCGTCATTTAGCCAATCAGAATTTTATTTAATATAGTGCATTTCAAACTAAGCACACTATAAGGTGCCTTATACAGCAAATACAAGTGCAACAGAACAGTATAACATATGTCAGGCTATGTGAACATTTCATCAGAGGTACAAAATAAGGCAGTGGTAAGTGTCATCAAATCTAGTCAAAATATAAATGATGAACTGAAAGTACATGACATCTGAATGACAATAAGTAACTGATAGTACAGCAGCCAGTTTTAAAGAATAAAATACAAGGACAGGTATAAAATTCAAGAGAAGTGTACATTTTTCATAAAGATTTACATTATGATTGATGTTAAGTTGGACATCAGCTGTAACAAAATGACTTTTGACTAAGACTTGTACAAAAGAGCTTTTTTTAGGGATGTGGCCTGTAGGGGGTGTCACCAAGCCCCAAATCCCAGACACAATTACACTACAAAAATCCTGGGTTTAAATAAACTTATTTTTTTATTTAACAAAATACCTTTCAACAGGTCTCTATTTCCAAACACCAGACACTACAATGGAAAACTCCTTTATTAGCTTCTTCCACACCTCTAGGCAAGTGTTGTTCACCCCCTCCTGAATTCAACTCAATGAGTGAAGTGAGGAAGCTCGTTTTATACTGGATCCAGGAGTACATCCAGAGCCACTGCAAGACATGGCAGAAGCACTTCTGGGTAAGATGAAAGCGCCTCAAAGTAGACACTTTTACTTGTGGCAGCTCCTTTTGGTGGAACCCTTGGCACCCAGCAGGCTGCCCAACTTGACTACAATACCCAGGTTGCCCCAAAGGTGTGTACATGAGTGCTCCAATAAAGGGAGCCCCCTAGTGCCTAGGGGGAGTATGTAGCTCTGATAGGCAATCACCCCTTGTTGTTCTGCTTCACCATCCTGCCTGGGAACAAGAGCACCAACCATCGCAGTCAGGGCGTCCATCCATTTAGAGCCTCAATCTACTACATGGGCCTTCCGACCAAATAAGGGTCCCTCCATTGCTTTCAGGGAGCCAGTCCATCCTTGCCATCTTTACAGGGGATATTGTTTGATATTATAATTTAATATACAAACACAGTTTTTCTACTCTTCATTTTGTTCTGTTTCATATAATGAACCAGTACAGAAAGATTTGTGATTTTAGGTTAGAATTTAATGAAAGTATATTGTTTCTGGAAAATCTTAATTTTCTTTCACTTTGTCACATGATCTTACACATTTAACAGTCACAATTAGTAACATTTACATACATTTCTGAACAAGAAATTTAATTTTTACCCTGGGGGCCATCAAACAAGACCTTTCTAGCTGGGTTAAAAACGGATTTGTAATTATTGAAAACAATCAGGCTGGTAAAACTATTTTGTTTTTCAGAATTTCCTTTTTTAGTGTGTTTCTGTTTATATAAGTAAACCCTTCTTTAAGATTTTAAAGGGAGTTGTGTCTTTATTTATGTGGGATAAGATAAGGCCTCAGTTAAACAGATCACTCGTTCAGAGATTTCAGGTAGACGACAGGTGTAAGGTTGGAACTTAAATATTCTCATTTGTCTTCCTAAGCAGGGAATACATGGGCAATGGGACTCTGGTGTGAATTTTATCTCTCAGCCTGCACTTCTATTTCACATCTTCTAAGCAATTCTGTGAAAAATGTAATCACTTTTTTCTTTAGTTTAATTTATTCATTGTAACATACAGTGCTTGTTTCCAAAACGTCCTCCTTTGCCTACTACTGAACCAGTGTTATTAAACTGAAATCTTTGTCTCATTCAGTGTTGAGATGAAAATATATACTCTTGTATTGTAATGCATTTCAAAAGTCACTGAAGGGGCTAAAACAGAAATAACAATTACCCGAGTATATAAGAATGAATTTTATAATACTCTGATGAGTCTTGTATTTTGCCCTATTGGTTCATTAAGCCTTATTGAGGGTATTTTATACAAAGTACCACAGTCAATTAGGTTTCCAGATGCTGAATACAAGCAAAAGCGTTATACAGATGCTTGGATGCATTAGACACATACCTAGCTATTAGAGCTGAATCAATCATTTTGGTGTACTTAGTAGTGGAGATAAGCTTCTAGCAAGATTGCTTTATTTACATACTGTATACAGACAACTACATGTAGTCTGTGTGCATCTGAGGAAATTGTTATTTTTGTATTTGATCCAATCATTTTGAAAACGTCTACTTATATTTTCTGTTATATTATCAATCATGTTTTTAGTCAGGCAAATTATTTATTGGTGCAATTTATTTTTAATGTTATTCTAATTATTTTTGCTACACAACTGTAACACTGAGCAACACATGAGGTGCATTATTAAACTGATAAAGCTTTGGTTTAGTTTCACTTAATATGTAATTACAGTATAATAAATAAATGATATGAATGAATATAGAATAATACATGGTGAAGTATAACTAAAGCTATTACTAAATAGAGCATTGTACTTTTAATTAAAGAGGTTATACCGTAAACTCTGTGAAAAAGACCAGCTTTATCCTTGGGCTGGTAATACTGAAGATCTGTTGATCACCAATAGGAGGCATGGGCTATAGAATTTTAATCAATATTTTTAATCAATACATGATATAATTTTTACAATTTAATATAAGTATATACTTATATAAAGTTATAACAATGAATTATTAAACATAAAGATAATAATTGAATGTAACTAATGGGTTAACAAAATGTTTAAGCATAAGCACATTATGCTTTTGCCTCATCTTAGAGGAGTCACCAAGATAGCTGCTAAGGGTTAAATGTAGTAGGTGAGTAACAAACACTGCTCTAGAAAGCAGGAATAAACTAATGGGAAAGTCCAAACACCCCTCCTATGAATGGGGCTAAAATCAATAGAAGAGTCCGCAGATCAACCCTATTTAGAAGGCAATATTCAGATTAAAGGGAGAGTCAAAAAAAGTCATGAAATATTGGTGGCACTTATTGACTGGATGAAGCTCTGCATGTTGTGAGTCAGATGAGATGATGTATTTGATGAGATAATGTAACACAAAAGCATAAAACAGATGTATTGTATTACTGAGTGCTCACTCCATGAACTGAGATATTTGTACATACTGTACATGTGTACAAATAAAGAATTGTTCTGCAATTTTGTCTGGTTTCCGTAAATGACTTCTTTGAAATTAGAGGAAAGTTTTTCTACTACAGGGCAAATTAACATATAGGAACACAAAAACGTATATTGGCAACATCGATACCCTCAGTCAGAAATTATAATGATGCCTGAATCAAACATTTAAGGATCAGGTAAACTGCAAATCAGTATTTTTTCATGTCATGCTGTGAGCTGAAGCCAGCTTACAAAGACCTTGATCTCATGAATGCACCCTTCTTGACTGTCAAGTAGAAGTGGGAGATCATCAAAGGATTCCTGAGGTTCTACAACAAAGAAAAAAGAAACAACCTTTCTTCACTCATTTGTGATTACTTACTGTCATCAGTGTGCACAGATTGTTTTCACATCACTGGAGAAAGAGACTTGAACACATCACCCCTACTCTTCATTGCCTGACTCAACTAGGCAGCAGAAGAACTCACCAAACCAGAAGCAGCAAGAACGCTTTGTTTATAATAGTCCATGTATACATATAAAAGTAAAGATTTTGAAATAGAGCTTAAGTAGTAGTGCTTGGACATATGTCATGAAGAGTGCAAAGAAAACACCACTGGGGCTCATTTATACTTACTGCCAGTATGCCTTTATGAAGCATTACTGTGACTGCTTTGTAATTATAAGGAAAAATCCTTATAAAGAAGAAAGACATTTTTAAAAATAACATTTTTATGTTATGTTGTGTTTCTAGAGCCCTTGTATCTATTGTCACACACATGCTCATGGGAGGCAGCTAAAGGGCTTGAATGAGGGCAATTCCGAATCAGACTGGGAGAGTGCACTGATTCTTTTTCTCGTTTTCCTGCAGACCATTAATGGGAAATTCCACTTGGCCCTGTTGACGTCACTTCTGTGTCTGACCTATGGATGAAGACCTTTCTGGTTCTGGCCTTCTTAATGTCATGTCCGGGCCCGAGCCTATGGTGGAAGACCCTTCCAGTCCTGGCCCCTCTGATGTCACTTCCTGTACTGACCTTTAAAAGCCTCCACCTTTTCCCTATTCCCTCATTTCTGTTTTGGACTCTGGTTTGTGCACATCAGTGCTATCATTTGTTTTGCAACTCAGCACCCAGGAAAACAATATACGGGTGACTGCCCCAAACCTTGCTATGGCAAGTTTGTGACACTATCTATCTATCTATCTATCTATCTATCTATCTATCTATCTATCTA
>JANRMT010062818.1:60191385-60223428 GCA_026402145.1 Polypterus bichir lapradei | reverse complement strand
CTATCTATCTATCTATCTATCTATCTATCTATCTATCTATCTATCTATCTATCTATCTATCTATCTATCTATTCTGGAACGAGCCCCAGACACAGACAGGCAGACATGTTTTTAATCACCACCACACGTTTATTAATCCTAATATTTACAATGTCCAAGTGCACCACAAACCCCAATCTTCACCAAAGTCCAGGTCAAACCACACTGCCACTTCTTCGAACGGCCTCCTTCTCTCTCGTCACCAAACTCGTCCGTCTTCCACCCAACTCCAGCCCTGAATGAAGGGAGGCGGTCTCTTTTATCTGTACCCGGATGTGCTCCTGGTGTGTTCCAGCAATCTCCCAGGAACACGCCCCAGTGTGGCGGAAGTGCAGGCTGTGTACCCGGAAGCACTCCAGGTGTCCCCACTCTTCTTCCCCCCAGCACTTCCTGGTGTGGCGGAAGTGCTGGGGTCCAGGGTTCTCCAGGCATGGGGGCGCCCCCGGAGGTGACCACGGGCCCCTACAGGGTTGAGCTTCCCAGGGGACCCCATGGCCCCCAAAGGAACCAGGGCGGTTGCCCCCTCGTATGTAAAATAGCAGTAAAACCAGAAGAGAAAAATAAGGAAAGGTATCTGACTGAGGAAAGAAACAGAATATAATCTAACCAGTCCAGAGGTTGTACTTTGCCAGAAAACTGCACCTGGTGAGTTACCCCTCTAGATGCAGTCAAAAAAATTAATAATCTTTCATTCTAGCTCCTTGTCTGCCCACTTAAGAAGTCAACCACTACCTAACCAACCAACTCGGTGAACAGCCATTGTCACATTAAAGCTCCGGCATTACAAAGTGGACATCCATTCCCTCTGTCTCGATGATGAAGGTTCCTTCACAGAAACCAAAATTGGATATATAAGAGGCCAACTACAGTCAGAGATGCAGATCCATGGAATTGGCCTTGCTGTCAAGAATTAACTTCTCCTGAAAATTCCAGAGGCCCCTGTCGGCATCAGCTCAAGTTTAATGATCCTGTGCATTCCACTGGCAAAAGGCTCCCTTATGACAATCATCAGTGCATACAGTATGCTCCTACACTGGACTCAACAGAGGAAGAAAAGGACTTCTATGCTCACCTAAACCAAACAGTACGGAATATTTCTGCTTCAGACAAGATCGCCTTACTTCAACACACAAGATGGAATGAGCTCTAACGTCTGGAATGATGTTATCAGAAAGAATGAACAGTAATAGGTTCAGTCTCTTCATCCTCTTCATGGAGCACCAACTGTACATTACCAACACAATGTTTCAGCTCCTTAACAAACACAGGAAAACATTGATGCATCTTTGATCAAAGAACTGGAATCTTCTGGACAATATGATTGCCCAACAACATGATCTCCTGGATGTCCTGATCACACAAGCGATGTGAGGACCAGAATGCTGGACAGACCATTGACTTGTCCAGTCCATGCTCTATACTATACTTAGATAACCTACTAGCAGACAGTTCCCCCGAATCATGCCTCAGCTTTGTATCCCTGGAAACCATTGACACCAGTAACACAATGACAAGTCATCTTTGCACTCAGCTTGAACATATTCAGATTCCAACCATGGATGGTGACATCATGACTACCGGTCCTGATGCTGATGAACTGTGGACCTCACTGTTCAGAGCCCTGCGGTCCTTCTCCAAGAAAGTGCAGGAAACATCCAGACTGGTTTGAGAAAGCAACAGACAAGATTCTCCCCCTTCTCAAGGCCAAGAACACAGCATTTCAAACTCACCTTGTGAATCTATCATCAGTTCCCCTTCTGCAGATGTTGCCCCATGAAACCCAACAGACAGACATCCAAGACACACTTGTAAAAGCACCAAGTACAATCTTTTAATATTTTTCTTAAATAAAGTGCACAGAGCACCACACTCGCCACAAATTCACAAATATCCAATATCAATAATCAATAATAATCCAATCCTCCACTCCCAGCAGCTCCATAACTCTACCTCCCAACTCCAGCTCCCTTTGCTGGGTCTTCATCAGTCCTTTATATAGTCCTTGACCCGGAAGTGTTCCTCCTATTCTTCCTGGTCAAACAACACATCATCAGTTCTGAAGTAGCCCGGAAGTACTGCGGGCTTCCGTCCTCGTGACTCCGGAGTACTTCCGGGTTGTAGTAAAAGTAGGAGTCCCCAGGTTCTTATGACCTCCCCCCTGGCGACACCCAACAGGGCTGAGGAAATGGACTCCATGTTCCAGGATGCCCTGAGGGAATCTGGGGTACAACTACTGTCCGGGGAAGCTGCCACCTAGCATCCCGGGGGAGGCAGTGTCCTGAAAAAGCTGCCTTCCTCCATTCTTCTCGTTCAGGGACGTTCCGGCCGGATTGAGCTGCCGGCCGTCTATCACACAGAGTAACTGGTAGATCAACAAGGATGCAGATGAAAGTAAGACCAATGAGTTCTACAATTCCATCAAAAGAATTTAAGGCCCTTCTTGGTGTAACGTAGCTCCAGTCCAGATGAAAGACAATGCGACACTTTTCAAAGACAAGCAACAGATTTTGGATTGTTGGGCAGAGCACTTTGGAGAACTGTTGAAACAAATGAACCCAGTGAATCCTTCAGTCCTTGAGAAGATCCCCACACTCCGTCATGTCCCTGAACTAGATGAGTGTCCAACTCTCCACAAAGTCCAGTCTGCTGTCCAAGCTCTGAAGAACAAGAGGGCTCCTGGTGAATACACTGTACCTGCTGAAATATATAAATATTGGGGACTTAATATTCTTGTCAAATTGACCGATTTCTTCACTCTGTGTTGGAAGCTTGGCAAAATTCCCGACTCATGGAAATATGCTACCATCGTCACCATCTACAGGAAAAGAGAAACTAATCGGACTGTAGCAGCCATGGTATTTCACTGCTGGATGTTGCCGGGGAAGTCTTTGGCCGTGTCATGCTTCTTCCGCTACTCCGTCATGTTGCAGATAGAGTACTTCCAGAGCAACAAGTTGGCTTTTGTGCCACATGCAGCACAATTGAAAGCATAATATCCAGTGATCCCTCTGTAACCGATGACATTGCAAACCGCCTCTGATTATCCTCTTCTGTAACTGAAATCTGTCATTGGCAACCAAGGTTGTCATATATCACATGGTATGTATATCAACTCTCCTTTATGGATGTGAGTCCTGCACTCCCTACCGTAACCAAATCCACAAACCAGAAGCATTCCACATCCACTGCCTCCAGAAAATCCTGGGCCTCATTTAGGAGGACAGGGTTCCTCACTCTAAAATCCCGGAATGCTGCTCATCAACCAGCACTGAGACCATGCTGCTCAGCATTGTCTTCCACTGAAGCAAGCACATTATCCCCATGGATGGGTCTCAGCTTCCCCGGATTGTCCTATATAATGAACACACTAAAGAATCCCGACCTCAAGATGGGCCGAAGAAACATTGGAAGAACTATTTGAAGTGTTCTCTCAAGGCCGGCTCCATTCCATATATACAGCTTAAGAAATTGTTGGGGACTTAGCTTTTATCTATTTTTATACTTTCTAAATTTCACAGAGGATGATAGATTCTAGGAGCCCATTCGGTAATGAAAAAGAGACCCACATACGTGACAAACCAGTCTATTGACTCATTGGAATACACAGAGTTGTTAGTCAACCAATAAACTTTGAAAAGCAAAAAAACATGATTTTGCAGTAGGAATTTCAATTCTATGCCATAGAAAAATAAAATCATCTCTCTCTCTGTCACTTTATATATGCGGTATATCTTCTGTATCTTATTAATACTCAGCATTTAATCAGATGTTAATAGCATTGCTTCATAACTCCACAGCTCTAGAACTAACATCTCCATTACTGTCTTTGCAGAGATTGCACATTTTTATGTGTCCAAAGGTAATTTCCCATATATTTTTAAGACTTTAGGTTATTTTAATACACTAAATTGGTTTGATGTGATTAAATGTTATACTTTTGTTTTATTCCTGTTTTACACCCATTGTTGTCTATGACTCTGAAAGGGAAGAAATGGTTTCACAGTATATGTAGGAAGGTACAATTAAACACAAGTATACACATAAACTTTATTCTGTTTATTTAGTCAGCACCATGTGGTGTTTCCTTCTAAGGCATGGAATGTTGTATAACCTTAATTAACTTGCCACTCACTGTAAACTGATCATTTGAACCTCCCAGCTATCCAGTATCAGTAAAGAGCAATCAAGAAATGTGTGAATAGATGTTTATTTTGTTTGTCCCAATAATTGCCCATGACCTAATGGTCAACAATTCCTAACATTAAACTCAAGTGCACTGCAATTTGAGTTGCAAAAATTCAATTATCCACATCCTGTGATAATTACCCATATCTAAACTGATTTTCAGTAAGGTTTCAATTTCTCCCTCAGCATGAAACCTCAGTGTGTGGTGTGTGAACACAGCATTATGCACTTTATGCCTGTAACATATTTTAAATAAGAAAAACTGGAAGTGATCTTGGTCTGTTCTTCACTTTATTTTGGGATGATGATCTGAAGTTGGAGGTTGAAATACTTTTCAGTTACCTTTATAAAATTCTTTAGCATGTGGATCTCAGGAATGGTACTGTGCACGTGAGCTTTGCTCATGTTTTCATTGCACTAATAATTTGGTTATGCGTAAAAACTCTTTCTGAAATTTGTCACTAAAATACTCTAAAACCACATTTTGGCATCAGTTTTCAGTTACATCATTTAGAACAAAGATCGGAATTTGTAAAACTAGAGACTCAGAAACTTTAATTTTAAATATGATACATTATATACAATATATGTATATATACTATATATTATATATACTGTATTATATATATATATATATATATATATATATATATATATATATATATATTTATTCAAGCTTGGGTCACAAAGTTGCACAGGAGAATACAGAAGGTTTTCCAAGGATAGAAACTTTATTGCTGTTCTGGCAATCCAGATTCACAAGGAACAGCTGTCAAACTTGACGCATCCTTTGGGCAAGGAACAGGATGAACACTGCCAGAGCCCTACAAAATGACCTCCAGCAGGACACTGCTGTGAATGTCTCTGACCAGTGAGAGTGGCCTGAGGGCCCAAAATCCTCTAGTGGGCCCTGTGCTCACTGCCTAGCACCATGCAGCTCGATTGGCATTTGCCATAGAATACCAGAATTGGCAAGTCCACCACTGGCACCTTGTGCTTTTCACAGATGAGAGCAGGTTAATCCTGAGCACATGTGACAGACATGAAAGGGTCTGGAGAAGCCATGGAGAACGTTATGCTGATTGTAACATCGTTAAGCATGACCGGTTTTGTGGTGGGTCAGTGATGGTCTGGGGAGGCATATCCATGGAGGGATGCACAGACCTCTACAGGCTAGACAACAGCACCTCGACTGCCATTAGGTATTGGGATGAAATCCTTGGACCCATTGTCAGACTCTATGATCGTTCAGAGGATCCTGGGTTTCTCCTGGTGCACGACAATACCCAGCCTCATGTGGTGAGAGTATACAGGCAGTTCCTGGAGGATGAAGGAATTAATGCCATTGACTGGCCACCACACTCGCCTGACCTAAATCTAATAGAACACCTCTGGGACATTATGTTTCATTCCATCCGACGTTGCCAGGTTGAACCTCAGACTGTCCAGGAGCTTAGTGATGCCCTGGTCCAGATCTGGTATGAGATTCCCCAGGACACCATCTGTTGTCTTATTAGGAGCATGCCTCAACAATGTCAGGCACACATACAAGCACATGGGGGCCATACAAACTACTGAGGACGATTTTGAGTTGCTGCAATGAAATTTCGGCAAAATGCACTAGCCTGCCGCATCATTTTTTCACTTTGATTTTTGGGGTGTCTTTGAATTCAGCCGTCTGTAGGTTGATAATTTTCATTTCCATCAAACAATGTGGCATCCTTTCATTCCTAACACATTACCCAGTCCATATCAGTAGAGATATCTGGTGGGATTTTTTTTCCCATTGAGAGCTGATGTTTTTTCAAAGTGTTCCTTTAATTTTTTTGAGCAGTTTTATAAATATATTTATGTATATGCATACGAAGTGTATATGTTGTCACACATGCACACCAGTGGGTCGCCTTCCAGGTTCACCTAAGGTATGTGGTACCATGCAACAAGAGGGGGGTGCTGTCACTGTCTTGTCTCCTTTATCCCTCACAGCCTCGAGAAACAGCCCCTGGAGGACAATGAAGCCATGAAAGCCCCCTTCCAGTGTGCTCAGTATAAAAGGGAGATGCTCCTGGAAGGTGGCATCTCATTTTAAAACTGACCACCGTAATCAGCACAAAAAAGAGAAAGTGCATCCTTTAAAGGAGCACTGTTTCCAGGGGAATTGTTCCAGCCATATAGCGCCGTCAAGTGCATGTTTTATTTAAAAACGTTTAATTTTTCTTGGAATTAAAGAGGGTTTTGCCTGGTTAGCACCCCAAGCATTTGTCTATTGCCCTACCTCATCATTCACCTCATTGAAATATATAGTGATTACACTGTATGTGCATGTACAGTATGTATGTATTCATTTTTTATTACACTTTTCTCATTTGTTCCATGTCCCATTCAACAAAAATGCATCTTGAAACCAAGCAGACATCGGTAGAGGATGTGCCTTCGTTAATCGTTTCATAGACAAGATCTATTTGTAATAATTGGCCTGGCAGTTGTTGAATAAATATAGCATTTGTTTCAAGGCTGCCAATATCACACCCTTCTCATGATTTTCAGTGTTAAAAAGGCAATTTGCATAGAGAAAGTTTCATTGATTTTAAATGTGGTTTTCACCAGTCTGGCCTTACTCTTCATTATCGCCCCATCTTCACTTAAATGAAAATGATTTTTTAATTAGTCCTCTATCCTAGCAATACTACAGTATAGTTCAGCTAAATTCGCAATTGTTTGTCTTTCAGTGTGTGAATGAAAACCTTTTTTTCCAGAAAGTAAGGTGCAACAAGAAGAGATTATTTCATGTTAAAATTCAAAGCAATTGCATTCTGCTGAATGACAAGTTGTTTACCTAGATATGCAAACTTCTGTTTTAATTCAATATGCACTGTGAAATCAATAGGCTTTGCATGCCTTCTGTCACTGTGGATTTTACCTCAAATGCAGCTTAAAAGGTCTCAGCAGAAGGCAAAAATCCAAAAAAAAAATTGTTAAATCACAGATTATGGTGATATAGCTCAAGTAATTACTTTTTCTTGTTGCTTTTTAACTAAGTCTTAGATCTTTAAAATTTGCTTCATGTGTTTTCTATGCCAGGTAGTAGGCAAAATTCCCTAGGGTCAGAGTAAAAAAATTAGAATTTTGCTTGGAATATGCTGGGCATCCAACTCGGTCCATGAAGCGGTAATGGTTTAATTACCATTTGTGATCACAAGGCATTTAGAGATAACATGATAAGAGGCTTGTTGGTAATCAGGTGGGTAAGCAGATGTTCCATCTCTAATTACACTTTCTTTCCCTTACCTGTAAGTAGTCTTGCATGAAGCTTTCCACCTCAAATGATGATTCTACCTCCTGAGTGGCTTTCCCCCATGATTACGTTTTGGAAATCATTATATTCACATTTGACAATTAATAGAATTTCTGGTTTCAAAATAATTTCATAAAACATATCAAATATGAGATCAAATTGGTGATGCTGGTCCCTAATGGCCAGAGATGTCAGCTTCAAATCTTGTAGTCCGGTGTTTGCAAGAATTACTCTCCAGGTACTCTGGTTTTGTCCAAGGCTAACTTGTGCTGTAGGGATAGGCTTTGTAGTCCTAAACTGGATCCTCATGAACTTGTATTAAAAGTGATTTGCTTTGTGATTTCAAACTGAATCACAAGTGGCCAATAAGACTGATTACAGCAAATACATCTCCTTTGAAATGTATTCAGAGTGGTAGGGTTGACTGGATCTAAAGAAAGCAGCACCATTAACCTAAAGGAACTAATACCAAATCTTGGCAAGCAAGCCACCTTTCTGTTACAAATTACATATACATATTATGCAAGCGTGGAATAAGAAGTTAAAGTAAAATGCCTCGCCATTAGAAAAAATGAGCCAAGGCATGCAAGAAACAAATAGTACCAATGAAAACTAGAAGAAAGATGGATGAGTAAGGTGATTAAAAAAGAATGCCAGCTTCTCTTTAGAAAAATTAGGACAACTAGAGATCATGCATCTCTTTTATTGTGGTGCTTTTAGTAGTCCCTTTGTATATTAGAGGCAAGGGTTCTTGAATTCTAATTGGATAGTCCTCAGGGACATGGACTGCAGTCAGAGTGTAGGTCAGAGCACAGAGAGCCAAAAAAAAAAAAATAATAATAAAATACAGAGATGCTATCATGATTTCTCAATGCAAATGCATTATCTAAGAATTAAATGGGGGTAAAGGTTGCACTCAAACTCCATTATTTACAGTCCATTAGACTGTTCAGTTTAAGCAAGTTTTGAAAATGTTACCACCCAATTCTTAAAACAGCAAAACACTGCCATGTGCTGTGTTAAAGCCATAAATGATCACTTGAATAGAGGGTGTGAAAAGCATGCCCCCGGACACAGACAGGCAGACACCAGAATGTCCAAAATGCATACGTTTTATTAATACACAATACCAAAATGCCAACAGTCTCAATCTGTCCCTCTTTCTCTTCACAATGACCTCCTCTCTCCTCCTCACAAGCTTTGTCTCCTTCCTCCCAACTCCGGCTCAGCTTCTGGATGGAGGCGGCCCCTTTTATAATGACCCAGATGGGCTCCAGGTGCTCGTTCTGACGACACTTCCTGGTGTGGCGGAAGTGCTGCCATCCAGGGTTCCAACCACATCTGGGCACCCCCTGGCGGTGACTCCGTCTTTGCACAGGGCTGAGTTTCACAGCTCCGTGACCCCCATGCATTCCAGAGAGGCCGCCCTCCTGCACTCCAGGGAAAATATTGTCCCATTTCCAGTCTCCTGCTTCTTCCGGTGTCCTGGCGGGGGCATGTCCCTGGGCGTCTATGACAAGGGACATATGCGACTAAAGATAAACATGATAAAGCATTAGCTAAACTATTAGAACATTTTCCAAACTGTATATATCATGCACGTGTCTCCCACATACTGGGATAATGATTGATGGGGGGAATGTTAAGGGTGGTGCAAAGCCCTTAACATCATGTCTGTTTCCTCATTTAGAATGGAGGCAAAACTACTTGAAGGTACCTGACATCACTTCCACTCCGAAACAGACCCCCCAGACTTCACTCCTTCTGGTCCCTGCTCTACATAAACTAGCAGTGCACTGGAAGTCAGCATTCATCCTGGACCCTGCATGCATAGAGGAAAGAGCTCTGACCTGAAACAAGCACTTTTTACTTTCTCGTATACATAGTATAGAGAAAATATAGGAATTGTAAAAAAATTCAACCTCGAGATTTTGGTGAATCTTGATGTTTCAGACTTAACTGAGTCTGAAAATACCAAGTATGGAGAAAGTATAGGAATTGTGAAAAAATTTGACCCCGATATTTTGATGAATCTTGACATTTTAGACCTTCCTGAGTCCAAAAATACCATTTTTTAAATTATGTCTGTCTGTGTGTAAACACAATAACTTGAAAATGCTTTGACCTAGGTCAATGAGATTTTGTATACCTGCTTTATATCAAAAATAATGACTCATATCAACTTTGGGGTCAAATCTGGCAACCAGAAATGGAACTTTAACAGAATACTTTCGCGAATTATAACCATGGTTATAATTGCAGATAGATGACTACAATTTTGTATGGATATTTATAATGATAAAAAGCAAACAAATATGAAATTTGAAAAAAATTACTCAACTGGAAGTAGATTTTTATTTAAACAACCATCTAAATTTTTTGTATCATGGAAATATAAATGTGTACAAGATAAAATCTGTATTCAATATAATGCACATTATTTCAATAACTATTATTAATTTTATTTTAAGTTATACATCATCACTTTAACAATAATGTATAAACATTGAGGGGCGGCACGGTGGCGCAGTGGTAGCGCTGCTGCCTCGCAGTTAGGAGACCTGGGTTCGCTTCCCGGGTCCTCCCTGCGTGGAGTTTGCATGTTCTCCCCGTGTCTGCGTGGGTTTCCTCCGGGCGCTCCGGTTTCCTCCCACAGTCCAAAGACATGCAGGTTAGGTGGATTGGCGATTCTAAATTGGCCGTAGTGTGTGCTTGGTGTGTGGGTGTGTTTGTGTGTGTCCTGCGGTGGGTTGGCACCCTGCCCAGGATTGGTTCCTGCCTTGTGCCCTGTGTTGGCTGGGATTGGCTCCAGCAGACCCCCGTGACCCTGTTCGGATTCAGCGGGTTGGATAATGGATGGATGGATGGAAACATTGAACATGCCATGTAAACATAAAGATGTAATGGGATAAATAAGCTGCTATGTCCCCATTGTGCTCCTGGTAATATATTTAATTTTATGGTATTTCTTATTTTCACAATAATTATCATAATTTAATGTAGCTAAAAGCAGTTTTACCTATAGAAATTTAGTGCAACAAATATTCTATAATACTAACACTTTTTCTATGCTCTTAGGTGACAATACCTCTTTTTATTTTGCACGTAATCTAGATAATGCATATGTAATCAGAAAAAATTCCACCACCGTTTTCGACCTCCCTAAGTACAAAAATATAATTTTAATATAAAGTTTGATTATAAATAGAGATAAATGTTTGTGTATCGATATTATCAATTAGTTATGATGGGAAACAAAGAGATAATGATATTTGAGAAATATTGCGCATCTGGAATTGGTTCTGGTGACCTTTTCCTCTCACTCACTATATGAGAAAGTCGAAGTTGAAAATTATCTTTATGACTGGAGTTGTGTGCCTTTTAATGATTGTTTTTATTCTTGTCCTTTGGACATTTAGGACATTAAACAGGGTGATCCCAATACTTTCCCTGTCTTTCTTCCTTTTTTATAGTACACTAGCAAAATACCCGCGTTTGGCAGCGGCGAAGTACTGCCTTAAAATTTTTATTAAGAAGAAAATTAAACCTTTTTAAACTGAGGGAAAATATACCAATAACTGTTAAGGATCTCTTTGTATACCACATTGTGAGTTCGGCCCTCCGGTTGTAATATGACCAAGCTGTGCGCTGAGCTTACTCTTGAGCATGCAACGTACAGTTGGCCATGTGAACAGTAATCTTGTTTCAAATGTCACAGCTTGGATTGCTGCTGTCATAATCGGTTTCATGGTTTGTTTCAATTACGACAGTATTTGTAGGACTTGTGTTGAAGAGACATTCGGCATCTGTCAAGCGTTGTAAGTATACAACCGGTTTCATTGATAACTTCACATCCAGCTTTTGAGAGTTTAAACATTCATAAACATCAAACTGTCCACTACTGAAATCGTCACCTGTGAATCTAAGATGTTTAAGAGGCATTGGCGGTTGTCGAAAGGTGTAAAATATTTGGCCATTTCGGTACACTTGAAAGCGACAACCGAATAATTCAGCGACAGCCGTCAACTCACATGCAGATCCATAGGTGAAGGGCTTAAGCATTTCACTCTTCTAGTGCTCCTGTGTAGTATAATTATCTCCTGTACCGTCATCAGTCCACACCTTGAACCTGTCCCAGTCATTCAATACATAAGACACAATGTTCCTCCGGATATCAAGAGTGAGCCTGATATGGCCGTGCAATATGTAACAAAGAGAATGAAAAAGGTAGGTGCCATCTCCGGGCATGGAAACCACTCGGTAAGTGACAGTTCTTTGATCGATGGTGATCACCTCGATAGACATGTTAATGGGGGTAAGGTTGGAATGATAAAGGAAATGGGTACCTGAACAATGTAAAGTAAGTCTAAAATACCTACACAATAACTATTATCGTAATAAATGAACAATAAAACAGCGGAGAAGCCATGGATTAAATTAAAAGGCTGTAGTTATCAGCAGGGAGACGTGAATCCCGTGGCGTAGCAAGGAAGGGAATGTAGAGACTGGAGTGACGGATGGCCTTATATAGGCAGGCAGCCAACAACATGGGAGGCGTTGGGATGGGGGACCCAACGCTGCCTCACAGGGTGACCGAGCTGCAGGCTATGGACGTATATATGTACGTAAGTAGGATTCAGTTAGCGTTGGGAACCCGCGGATCAAATTTCTTGAAGATGGGCCCATAATAACAAAGACCGTTGAAAAGTTCAATATGGCGGCCGACAGTGGCATCATACCACCAAAATAAGTACGTACATTGGTTTCGGTTAGCGCAGGGAAGCCGCCTACCAAATTTCGTGAAGATGGGGCCATAAATAAGAAAGTTCAACATGGCGGACATTGTTGACCGTTATGACCGTTACGTGTAGAATTTCGAAATGAAACCTGCTTAACTTTTGTAAGTAAGCTGTAAGGAATGAGCCTGCCAAATTTCAGCCTTCTACCTACACGGGAAGTTGGAGAATTAGTGACATTGGAAAGTTCAATATGGCAGCCGACAGTGGCGTCATACCACCGAAATAAGTACGTACATCGGTTTTGGTTAGCGCAGGGAAGCCACCTACCAAATTTTGTGAAGATGGGGTCAGCCTTCTACCTACACGGGAAGATGGAGAATTAGTGACGTTGGAAAGTTCAATATGGCGGCCGACAGTGGTGTCATACCATCGAAATAAGTACGTACATCAGTTTCGGTTAGCGCAGGGAAGCCGCCTACCAAATTTCGTGAAGATGGGTCCATAAATAAGAAAGTTCAACATGGCGGACATTGTCGACCGTTATCGACCGTTATGTGTAGAATTTCAAAATGAAACCTGCTTAACTTTTGTAAGTAAACTGTAAGGAATAAGCCTGCCAAATTTCAGCCTTCTACCTACACGGGAAGTTGGAGAATTAGTGATGAGTGAGTCAGTCAGTGAGTGAGTCAGTCAGTCAGTCAGTCAGTGAGTCAGTGAGGGCTTTGACTTTTATTAGTATAGATATATATTGTGGTGATCAAGGGAAGAAGGATTGACAAGCAAAGAGCAGTTTAGGGTGCCAACACAACCCTTTCCATTTAGTAACAATGGCATGAAATAACAACATAAGTAGCTGCTACATAACAAAATGGCCTCAATACTCAGGCTTCCGCCAAGGACACACGATTTTGTAAAGGAGGTTCTCTCTCTCTGGATAGTTTCCTTGGTCAAAGATGCCTCCATTCAGGTGGCTGTCTTTTTAAAGCCCTTGGACCGCAACGGACAGGATCAATTGCCCCCACTGGGAGTTTTCTCTGGGCTGTGAAAGAAGAACGTGACATGGCTGTTAGTGGCAGCACCCCCTTTCACCCCTAGGTCATACTGCATACCTGGGAAGAGCTTGGATGATAATCCTCAGATGCGCCTGTGTGACATGGCCTCACCCTCAGCTCAGCTCCATCATGGCAAGCAGACCTAGCCTTGAGGTCATGGGCCCAGGAGAGGTCATCGATGTTCCTGTGAAGAGCACCCCAACTGTGGTGCACCATGAATTTGTAGGGATAGAGGCTGAGGAACCAAAGAGTCACTCTGGGGTTGGTGTGCACAGCCACTGGAGTGGAACATGGTGGGTGATCATGGTGAACTTGTGGCCCAGAAGGTAGTATCTCAGCTGTGTAAGAGCCCACTTAATGGCTTGGGCCTCCGATTCAATTGCTGCATACCATGTCTCCAAGTCCAGCAGTCTCTGGCTAAGATACATGACTGGGTGTTCAGTTTTGTCAGTGACTTGGCTCAGCACAATACAGATGTCGGAGTCAGATGTGTTGATGTGATTAATAAAGGCAAGGCAACGTTAGGGGCAATCAAAACAGGAGCTGTCAAAAGGGCCGATTTTAGGTTATTGAATGCCATTTTCACATAGGGTTCCACACCATTGCTTTGGGGGCTGTCTTTCATGTGAGGAATGTCAAGGGCAAAGCTCTCTCTGAGAACCGGGGAACAAACCTGTGGTAGTACGCCACCAGTCCTAAAAATCTTTTATCTGCCACTAGACTTGCGGTCAGGCAAATCTTGAATGGCCACAACTTTGGACCACTGTCGCTTGATGTGTCCTCCACCCACCCTGTACCCCAAATTTTTAGATTCAGTCAACCCGAAAAAAAATTTTGCAGGGTTGATCCGTAAGTTGGTGTCATGTAAGGCATGAAGGAAGGCTGAGACGTGCTGTAAATGTTCCTTACAGTTGCTGGAATAGATGATAATGTCATTGATGTAGGTGGCATTATAGGCATTGAGGGGATGTAGCACTCTGTTCACCAGATGCTGGAAGTTTACTGGAGCCCCATGCAGCCCAGCCCTAATGGAAGGATGTGATACTGCCAGTGGCAACAAGGGCAGCAAAATGCAGTCTTCTCTTTAGCCGAGTCCGTAAGGGGAATTTGCCTGTTGCCCTTAGTCATATCAAGAGTGAACAGGAACACCACTGAGGTGTTTGAGTACGTCTTCCACCCTCAGAATAGGACAGGCATTGAACTTGGAGACCTGGTTCAGCCAATGGAAGTCGTTACAAAAGTGCCAACATCTGTCAGGTTTGGTTACAAGGACAATCCAGAACCACTGGCTATGGCTGGTCTCAATGATGCAGAGATCCAGCATCCACTGTAAATCCAGGAGGCAATATGGGCATTCCCTTACTCTTACCCTATGATCCATAATAATGTTTTAGATGATCAGCATAATCTGGCCTATCTTAGGATCAACTACTCCATGGATGGAAACTATAATTACCCCTAATTACCTACTCTGCCTGTTAGAGAGAGTGTCCTCATAATTTAACTGTTTGGCTTCCATTTGATGGCCATGATGTTGCTGGAGTTGTGGTCTTGCCATGTCTTTTTCAGGTTCACATGGTACACCCGCTCCACAGGATGCCGGTTTGGCTGCTACACCAGGTAATCCACAAGTCACCTTCACTCATGGACTTCAAAAGGCTTTTGCTAGTGGCCAGGAGTTTGGAGTGGGAAGTAGGGACCAATACCATGACCCTCTCTCCTTAATGTAACTCACAAAGCTAGTGTTGCAGTTGTATAGTCAGACCTGAGAATGTTGCGCAGCCTTGAGTTGCTCTTTCATACAGTATATTCATATTCATATATCAAAATCAGCTTCATTCTGTTTGAAACTGGAACAGCACGGTCATTTATTGCAGTGGGATATATCACTCTCACACACACAGACACAGCAAATGGGCAGGGTCGGGGCCGGGTCAGTGGCCACGTTATACTGTTTTCTGCATTTATAATGCTCCTTGCATCACCCATCATTGAAAGGCGCTTATAGCATGACTGTGACCGGCTCGTATTTGTTTCTGCCGCACTATGCTGCTGCACTGTGAACCTGTGGTTGCTTCAGTGATGGACAAGCAGCCCTCCACAGACATAGCAGTCGCGCTTCGATGTGTCATCCCATTGGAGAGGGTCCCAAAACAGTATATATACAGTCATATGAAAAAGTTTGGGAACCCCTCTCAGTCTGCATAATAATTTAGTCTACTTTCAACAAAAAAGATGACAGTGGTATGTCTTTCATTTCCTAGGAACATCTGAGAACTGGGGTGTTTTCCGATCAAAAATTTTTAGTGAAGCAGTATTTAGTTGTATGAAATTAAATCAAATGTGAAAAACTGGCTGTGCAAAAATTGGGGTACCCTTGTAATTTTGCTGATTTGAATGTATGTAACTGCTCAATACTGATTATTTGCAACACCAAATTGATTGGATTAGCTCGTTAAGCCTTGAACTTCATAGACAGGTGTGACCAGTCATGAGAAAAGGTATTTAAGGTGGTCAATTGCAAGTTGTGCTTCCCTTTGACTCTCCTCTGAAGAGTGACAGCATGGGATCCTCTAAGCAACTCTCAAAGATCTGAAAACAAAGATTGTTCAGTATCATGGTTTAGGGGAAGGCTACAAAAAGTTATCTCAGAGTTTTAAACTGTCAAGTTTCAACTTTAAGGAATGTAATCAGGAAATGGAAGGCCACAGGCACAGTTGCTGTTAAACCCAGGTCTGGCAGGACAAGAAAAATACAGGAGCGGGATATGCGCAGGATTGTGAGAATGGTTACAGACAACCCACAGATGCTGCAGATGGTGTATCTGTACATCGTTCTACAATTCAGAGCAATTTTCACAGAGAACATCTGTATGGCAGGGTGATGAGAAAGAAGCCCTTTCTTCACTCAGGCCACAAACAGAGTCGCTTGTTGTATGCAACTGCTCATTTAGTTATTTGGTCATAACAAAAAGCGCTTTGTATGGCAAAAGAAGAACACCACATTCAAAGAAAAATACCTGCTACCTACTGTCAAATTTGGTGGAGGTTTCATCATGCTCTGGGGCTATGTGGCAAGTTCAGGGACTAGGGCCCTTGTTAAAGTCGAGGGTCAAATGAATTCAACCCAAAATCAACAAATTCTTCAGGATAATGTTCAAGCATCAGTCACAAAGTTGAAGTTACACAGTGGATGGATATTCCAACAAGACAATGACCCAAAACACAGTTCGAAATCTACAAAAGAATTCATGCAGAGCGAGAAGTACGATGTTCTGGAATTGCCGTCACAGTCCCCTGACTTGAATATCATCGAAAATCTATGGGATTATTTGAAGCAGGCTATCCATACTCAGCAGCCATCAAATTTAACTGAACTGGAGAGATTTTGTATGGAAGAATGGTCAAAAATACATCCATCCAGAATGCAGACACTCATCAAAGGCTATAGGAGGCGTTATATTTGCAAAAGGAGGCTCAAGTATTGATGTAATATCTATGTTGGGGTGCCAAAATGTATGCACCTGTCTAATTTTGCTATGATGCATATTGCATATTTTCTGTTAATCCAATAAACTTAATGTAATTGCTGAAATACTACTGTTTTCATAAGGCAAGTCATATATTAAAAGGAAGTTGCTACTTTGAAAGCTCAGCCAATGAAAAATCCAAAGAATTAAGAGGGGTTCCCAAACTTTTTCATATGACTGTATATATATATATATTGCTCATCAATACACACATAACTTGGCACCACTGCACATGGAACATCAGCAGGTACTTGTTCAATTTCTTGAAGAGGCAGAAATTAAAATAGAGTATGGCAAGTGAAGGAAAACAAAGCAATATATTAAACTGAGAAGGTGCAATACCATGATTTTTAATAATTTGGCAAAGACTTTCCCATTGGTGTATGTTAGAAAAAGGATAAAAACTAGTATAGAATAAGCAAGCAGAAATGCCAAAACAGTTTAAAGTCTAACAACAATTGAATGTAGTCAATGATTACTTTAAAGAATCCTACCTGACAGTGGCAGTTGCACCATATTTGGAGGTCCAATTTTTTTTTTTTTTTGCAAAGGGCCATATTTGAACATTTAAGTGTTTCTAGGGGCCATATATATAGAAAACCTAGTAATATACCTACATCTCAAACTATGTTAGCAAAATATCACAATTTAACTATTTACAGTATGTGTAATAATTATTTTTATAGTTTTATTAGTACTTTATGGTACTCAGTAATTGACTGTATCCATCATGTTACTGAGTCTGAATGAGATGAACACAGAAAAACAACTGCTCAATATAAAATCTCTCAGCATCTGTATATCTTTTCCAATTTCATAAAATTGATCACAGATATAAAAGCTGGCATATGAAGTTAGTTAATAACATCAAAGAAAGGTATGGGTTTATTACTGTCTCATGAGAAACACATGTCAATAAGAATGTTTTAATTAATAATGTATATTTGCATGAAATTCTAATAGTGATTAGAGAAAATAATTATCACTGTAAAAGGTACAGTATATCAAGATACTGAACCTTGCTTATCTAATGGGAATAGTAAAGCTGTGATCTGAAGCCAAATATTTCATTATAGTCAGGTGAAAGGTTTGTTGTTGACACTCACAAAATATCACAAAGGTGAGAATCAGTCAAAGTGTATTCTTGTTAAGGAACATTACATGCGTGCTTACAAATACATGCTGAGTCGAAAAGACTGAGCATTCTCTTTGTGAGGTTTCTTAAAAAAGGGAATCTAGTCTTGCCTAGACTGCAGTGGAATTTGGAAAGAGAGAGCTGCTGATGAATGCAAAGATGCACATCATCTCACTGCATGTCAATTCTATATAACAGGGACTGGGCACACAACTAAATACAATAATAGAAAAATAAATATATCCATACTAAACAATGAATAAACAAAACAATGTTTAATAGATAATGTACAAAAACACCAAAGACATAATCAATGTCATACAGTAATTTTCATAATAATATTTAAAGAGTAACAAAAGGATCTCAAAAATGAAACTACAATTAAGGCTGGGTTGAGATGCTGGCTAAAACATGACAGAGAGTGTCTCCACATATTTGCATTCTGTAATGTGTCATCAGCATTCTATGAAAAAAACAGAGAACTACTAGAAATTGTGTACAGAAGAACAACCCAGTACTTCCCTTGACTAAAGGACATGTCCTAATCTGACAGACTATGGGAATTAAATCTCTGTTGTTCTGACAGTGTTGCAGTTCTTCCCAATTTTCAAAGACATTCATAAAATTCATCCTTCAAATACGTTGAATCAAGTACAATAAAAGACCGGTGGAAATTAAGGGGCCATACATTCAACTAGAAAGTACAACTCCACAGGGATCATGGAAACCTCTAACAAGCAATCAAGTTATATACTTGCAGTGGAGACCCTGAAGAGCTTCAAGAAATGCCTGGATGAGATTTTGAAACAAATCAGTTTTTAGGCTAGTCAAATTTACTTGAACCACTATACCATTAATGTAATTTATTTTGATCAGAATCTAGACATCTATGCCTAAATAAACTGGCAATTGTAATATGAATGGGAAAAAGAAAAGTTTTGTTGCATGCTATGTCAACAAAAGCAGGTAAGTCCCATTATCTAAGGAATACCATGGTATTAAATGAACAAAGGCTTCAGATTTGCAGTAGTAAAGGAAAACTTACGCTGGTGTATGGGGGACTGCTTCAGAAGTGAATATGGGCAACACTGCCTCTAAATATATACTAGATGCTCCGTAGAGAATTCCTTTGAGGTCACTTGGGTAAAAGGACAACTGGCAAAGCACTGGTTTTATTTAAATTACTAGCTAGTACCAGACAGGACGGAGAAAACATAATGAAGCTTTGTATGGAAGTGAACAGGCTAGTTGTTCTGTGTACTCTGTACATATAAAGCAGCATACAAGATTGAATTATATTCTTGGGCAAGCAAAGAGTATTCTGTTGAGCTACTGACCTGATTTGTACACTGTTAACAAACCACGTGTTTGTAAAACAGAGTATAAATAACTAGCTCCTGTTCGATGTTCTACTGTAGAGCATGTAGTCATTTGGTAAGGTGGGGAGAAGGTTATATGGGCAAGGAAAGTATTGAACCAAGAGAACAGGAGACAGAATTGAAGATCAATGAGAAAGCCGGCATTGTTTTTCTAGAATATGGGTAAATGGACGAAACACACCAAATTAATAGAGAAGGTAAAACTTCTGTGTTGTTAGGACAGTGGAGTTTTTTTTCTCTTATGCATTTACATTTTGCATGCTTCTCTATATTTAATACAAGGTAGACTCTGAATCTAATTATACATATCTTTCTATATATAAAATCCAATGTCTGTCTGCTTTTCATGAGAGAACTACTTAACGGATTTAGATCGTGTTTTTTTCTATAATTTGCTTGAACATTCTGATTGATTTTGTGACTTCTCTCATTGTACTAAGAATCATTGTTCGCTTGCAGGAATGATATATTCCCGCTAATCCGAGACAGAGGCTGCAGGATGAGGGGAGAGGGAAGTGTGTTGTCAGGAGTGAGGAGCTGATCAGGGCCCTCCTCACTGTCCTGTTTTGCTACTATGTGGGCGGAGCTGTGGGGCATAGCAAGTTATTTATATAGAGCTGTTTCCATGCTCAAGGCACTTCGTTCTGTAGCAATGAACTAGAAAATTGGGTTCAGAAAATAGAAAGATGGCTTTAACATGAAGTTTAAAAATAAACATAATTTGCTTCTTTTATTTCATTAAAGTTAAAATCTAGTACTATACAATGTATTCATTAGAAATGAAGAAATGAATACTGTAAAAATGGAAGGCACAGTCTATGATGTATTGGTATTGGTACTGTTTTTTACCTGTTAATTGTTTTTTCATTTTTGCATAGCATTGTCTAAATTTTTATGTATAAAAAAAGAGTGGTAATCATGTTTAGAACTTTAGAACAATCTAGATGAGAACAGGCCATTCAGCCCAACACAGCTCGCCAGTCCTATTCATTTAATTCTAGAAAAACATCGAGACTAGTTTTGAAAGTCCCTAAAGTCCTACTGTCTACATAACTACTTGGCAGCTTACTCTAAGTGTCTGTTGTTCTTTGTGTAAATAAAAACCTCCTAATGTTTGTGTGAATCTTTCCCTTAACAAGTTTCCAACTGTGTCCCTCCTGTCCTTGATTAACTCACTTTAAAATAACAGCCTCTATCTACTGCGCTAATTCCATTTATAATTTTAAACATTTTAATCATATTACCTCTTAATCTTCTTTTGCTTAAACTGAAAAGGTTCAGCTCTTTTAATCTTTCTTCATAATGCATCCCTTGTAGCCCTGGAATCAGCCTAGTTGCTCTTCTCTGGACCTTTTCTAGTGCTGCTATGTCCTTTAAGTAGCATAGAAACCAAAATAATACTCCAGATAAGGCCTCACCAGAGAGTTATAAAGCTTGAGCATACTTGTCCTATACAGTATAATATTTCATTTTCTTTATTGTGTACAGCACATTGAAACAGTTAAAACTCATTTAAAATGCTTCAGGATACTAGTTTTGAGTCTTGTATGTATGGAGTTTGCCCATTTATCCTGTGTCTACATGAAAACCAAAGATGTACCTTTTAGTTGACTGAAAGTTCTAAATTGACCTGCTGCTAGAGTGTACTTGAGAGTGTCCCATGTTGGGCTGGCTCCCCATTGTGGAATAGTGGATCCGTGGTGAAGCAGTGAGTGGTCAGTTTTCATTTTAAATAATTAATCATGTCCCTAAAAGGTGCAGGCTTCAATCAGGCTGACCACACCTCAGACATGTGCAGAGGCTGCAAGTTTGGTCAGGTGCCCCATTGGTGGTGTGGAGGAAACGGCTCCTCAGACCTGCATCCAATTAGGTAGCTGAGTATAAGAGGAACCTGCAGAGAAGGAGAAGAAAGGAGAAAAAAAGGAAGCAAAATAGGCTGGCTAACGAGAGAAAAGAAAGAAAGGTGAAAAAAAAATACCCGGAAAAGGAGAGGGAGGTTAAATGTTAAATGCGAGAGAATGGAGAGAAATGACAGAGGATGGAATGGAGGTTAAGAGAGAAAGCACCAGGAAAGGGACAGGAGAGAGCGTGGCTGAAATGTATGAAGGCAGGTGGTCAGGACTGAGCTTCAGGGTTACAGGAACATAGGCTGAGGAAGGGCCACTCCTATTGGGCAATTACCAGGGAGCAGGAGTGGCCTGAAATGCACTGTCATCCCATAGACACCCAGGGACAGGCTGCGGGAGATGTGTGCAGCTTGGCACTGTGCCCCACAGTGGGGACCCAAGCCTGGATATGATGGTTGACTGCACCCGTCGGTTGGGTGCCTCTGCAGTAAGCTAAGAAGACACTGGCTTGGAGAAGGCAGCATTTGGATTCATTAATTTTAAAGACTTGTTTCTATGATTTGCTTTAACCTCATTTTATTTTTTTATTATTGGAATATATTTATTTGTTGTTTTTTTAACCCCACATAGACATGGACAGTTTTTATGCATTATTTATTTATTTATTGAAGGTTTGACTGAACTGCACATACTGTTTTGTTTTGATTCTCTTAATAAAAGCACTGTTTCACTTTTGTACCTACCTCTTGCTGTATGCATATGTCCTCATTTGCCTGGCTCATCTCGGTTATGGTATTGACGGTGAAGGGTTCAATAGGCTCCGGAATGCAGTTAAGAGTAAGGAGCCTATCTGCATCATCTTGTCCATCTAGGTTTGTTTTGTTCCTTAATACTGCTCCTTGCAATTGAAAAAATCTATATATGGATGGACTGATTTCTTTTGTAATTGTTACCAAATCTATTAATATTCAATAGAAAGTAATGTTGTAGTCAATATTAGTTAATTATGAATCACATAATTTGTAATAATGTAATATTATAAAATTTCAGTATTAACATATACACCTTTGTCTTCATAAACAGTGTGGAGAGGGGCTGGAAGGGAATATTTATTTTTACCCTGCAATAAATATCACAATGTTGGCCCACATATTTTTCCTTTGCTTTACAATAGTCGGTCCATCCGAATCTTCTTCTTCTTAATTCTTTGATTTTTACTGTACTGTAGTTTGTACTGTAACTAAGTCATCTAGAGTGAAAATAAAAAAAATGCTAATGTGAACACTTAAGAATTTACAAGACTAATGATCTTTTATCATAGCACTATAAATCTATCACATTCCTTTTCATCTGCTAATATATTCTTAATTTTATGCAACTTTGAGGAAAAAAGAACAAAGTTAATTGAACCATTATTGTTTGCTAACAAAAAAACAAAACTAATTTACCACTAGAAACATTTATATAGGAAGAGGCATTTGTTGTACCCAGAACAGCATCCAGGAGGTAAAAAGTAAACAAGTGCAATGGCTTTGTTAAATAAAAATAACCTTGGGAAGGAATAAAGGAGAAGTAGTACATTGTCCAAAACAAAGGTAAAATATAAAGCCTGCTGTTCCTGTGGACTTAGAAGAGATGGCTTGTCCAAGTGCCCACCACAGCACAGCATCAAGTCCTTCTTTTATCAGATCTTTTTCTCAATCTCTTACTCTCTGTCAAATCTCTTGCCTCTCTTTCTCCCATCAAGTGAATGTTTGCCACAACCCTTCCCAACTCTGTCCTCAATGAACTGTGAGGCAGGTTTAAACCTGTTTTGTGGTCACTTCTGGCTAAGCCCTGGAATCACTGCCAGAGTCAAGAGTCTTTAACGTTTTCTCCTGTGACACCAGACTAGAATTCAGTCTACTGGTCATCAATCAATCAATCAACATTTATTTATATAGCACATTTTCATACAAAAAAATGTAGCTCAAAGTGCTTTACAAAATGAATAGAAAAATAAAAGACACAATAAAAAAATAAACATAAGTCAACATTAATTAACATAGAATAAGTAAGGTCCGATGGCCAGGGTGGACAGAAAAAACAAAGAAAAAACTCCAAAAGCTGGAGAAAAAAAAAATAAAATCTGTAGGGGTTCCAGACCAAGAGACCGCCCAGTCCCCTCTGGGCAATCTACCTAACATAAATCAAACAGTCCTCTTTGTATTTAGGGTACTCATGGAAGGACTTGATGATGATGGTCACGTAGACTTCTGGCTTTCAGTCCATCAATGTTGGTGCATCATGATGCTTTGGGTAGGTGGTGGTGGCGCAGGCCGCCACCACAAAGAAACTGGAAAAAGAAGCAGAAGAGAGAGTAGGGGTCAGTATGGATTTTGGAGCCACTGTGAATAGTTATTATGAATAATTAAACATACAGAGTATCAGTATTACGTTAAAGTGAAGTTATAAAAAGGCCATGTTAAAGTAATGCGTTTTCAGCAGTATTTTAAAGTGCTCTACTGTATTAGCCTGGCGAATTCCTATTGGCAGGCTATTCCAGATTTTAGGTGCATAACAGCAGAAGGCCACCTCACCACTTCTTTTAAGTTTAGCTTTTGGAATTATAAGGAGACACTCATTTGAAGATCTAAGGTTAGTCATAACAATTTTGAAGATGACTTCAGAGCTGACCATGGAAAATTATGAATCAACTATGATTACAATTTTACTAATGTCTTCAAAGATTAATTGGCAGGATCAAAGATTCAAGATGAGGTTTTGTCAGTGATCTGGCCCTACCATATAGAGATAAAAGATATGGGTGCATTAGTTTCTCCAATTCTATTTTCATGAGTGATTGGCTCTCTTTATTCATTCACAATGAGTGCCACATATATTCCACATAGCTCTTGGACCATGGTTCAGTCCTAGCTGAAATGCCTTCTGTGGGTACATTACATTTATATACTCTATTTATGCTCATGCTTTATGTTTCCTGTACATTCTAGCCTCCTGCAACAGAACAATGCAATTATTTCAGAGCTCTTTGAGACTCCATAATAGATCAGGAATAGTGTGACAAAGATTGTGCCTTGAGATGAACTGACGTACAATTTATATCCAGCTTCTACACTGGGCCTATTGTAGCCAGTGTAACTTTGATGTCGGAACACTCCTTAGAAAATGCAAGAATATTCACTATAATGTAAATAAGCATTGCTATATAGGCATAGGAGCTGCATTGTTAATCACTGTGTTCATTCCTTCTGCCACACTGCTCCAGAGTCCTTGATTCAGTTTTTAACCTGGGTTAAACATGTAGAGTGTGCATATTTTCACAGTATTTGTGTGGGTTTTCCTCCCACATCTTAAGGACATGCAGGATACGGTTATTGACAACTCCGAATTACAAGTGAGTGTGGGTGGGTAGGTGTGAAAGTGCCCCACCATGAACTTTTTCTTTGTCCAGATTTAGTTCCTGCCTAGTGTCTAATGCTTCCATGACTTCCATGACCATCCATGTGAAAAGATGGGCTTAGAAAATTAATATAGGAATTAATTATATCTACTGAATGAAAGTAGTAGTAGTAGTTGCAAGCCTATTGTTTCACTTACTTTTTTCATTACAGAAAATCATTTATTTTAAATGTCTTACGTAACCTAATCATTTAAAAAAAATCATTCTGTGTACAATGCACACCTGATAGTGCAGGGATTTATGTACTGATTTATTATTATTTGTACTGATAGCTTACTTAAAACCAAAAAAATTGCACATGTGTTACATTACTTAATAGAATGCATCCTTTTTTAACAATTGGGCCTTACTGAGTAAAGTGGCTTACTCTTTGCTAATTGTATTGGCTTGTAACTGCTTTAGGCTATGTTTGATTATTTCTGTCTATTACTTTTACTTATTTGTATATTGACTTATGAAAATAAAACAGCAGCAATGTTAAGACTCAGGTTTCTTTCGGTGGTTTGTACTAGCAAAGCTTCCTAAGAAGCTTGTTTCAAAATTAGCCTTCCTGTTAGTTTTTAGATCATTTTGTTCTGTCAGAGAAATGACACTTTTTAAGAGATACATGATGACGTATGTGTGAACTTACAAAAGCAGCCTGCTCAATGCACCAAGCACACACACACACATACCTTAGGAGCTGCAGCATGGCCCTAGCAGAGTGCAGGGCATTTGTGTGTGTCCAGCAATAAATCCTTGTGTCAGATTGATCAATGCTTATAGTGTTTATTTTATTTAAGTAAATTCTTACTGAACCCCTTCAACAGATTGAATTGACAAGTTTAAGGTTAAAGTCCAGTGGACTGAAGAGTAGGCCACATTGCATGAAAAGATAAAGTGAACCACTAAGCATCAATCAAATCTGACATTCTAACAAGGATCACCAAACGCCTTCTCATCATTAGTGAAGTCTCAAGAGAGGGAGCTTTAACCATTTTGTAAAATCATTTTCAGTAGTTACTGTCAGAAAAAGCCAAGTTCAGTTGCCTTATTCTGAGACTCTAAGCTGTTTCTTATCACTATTTTCAAGATCAAAAACCACAATCAATTTATAAAAAAGTAAAATGAAATAAGAAGAATATGTTTACTTAATATCTGTTAATGCATACTTTTCAACAAATATCACAAAATTAAAGCATACAATCCACAGAAAAAATTGGACAATGTTAATCACATTCAGAGAGAGAGAGAGAGGTGTTAGGAATATGTGCTGATAGCACATTGCCGCATCCACCACACAAAGAACCACCTGAATTGGGACCCGATATGCAAATTAGACAAAATGCAATGTGATCCAAAAGAAAAGGAAGATTACCACTCACCCAGAGGTCTTCTAACATTGGGCAGTATGTATTCGCGTTGACGTAAACAAGGAAGTGCACAGGCCTGGGGTCAGATTTATAAAACCCCTATATGCAAAAAAACAGGCCTGAAATATGAGTATGTAACTTTCCATGCAAAAGTCGGGATTCGGAAAAAAAAAACTTGATGGGAGAAGTTGTGTATTTTTATTGCAACCCTGACCCATGTGTAAGGAGAAACAGGGAAATGATGGGTGGCAGTTTGTAATGTAGGGTGCTGATCACACACATATTTTAAAAATTCCACTTAATTAGTTAATGTGAAATAATCATGAAATAAACTTGCTTATTTGCACAACGTGTCTGGTGTTCGAGAATATCAACATTCATTAAAAATTGGTTCCGAATTCTGTGTGATTACTTTTATTTCTGGAGTGAAGGATGCCAGCCAAATTAAAGACTATGTAAGATCTTTTAGCAAGCTGGTGACCTGAGGCTGCTCTTTAATTGGTTGCTTTCAGATTTTTCCAGGCACGCAGCTCTCTGCACCCCGGACACTCCCACATTTATTGCCAATGAATTAGTATTGTTTTAGTTTTTTTTTAATCTAATGTGATTGGACAATTGTTGATGCACTATTTTATGTTGAATGTTCAATGGTTCACAGTTCAGCGAGCGTGGCATTGAGGGCAACTTCAGGTGAAACTTCAGAAATTAAAGAAATTTCAGTAAAATTCATAAATCGTTCACTTGAAGAAAAAACAATATAAAGGAGCTTGGGCCGGAACAGATCTGACTTAAGAATTTGAGGAAGAGCTTACACACAGACTTGTTCCAGCTTTTGTTATGAGAAATGAAGTTGGCTAACTGGATGTGTTATAAGGCCTTTTTTTGCTTTCCTTGTTTGCTGTTTGAAAGTGTTGGTAAAGAAACGTTGTGGACAGCGACTGGGGTATGAGATCTAAAACATTTTTCTGAAAATTCCAAGCAGCATGAAAGTAGCTGTAGTCATCTAGACAATGAGGCTAAATTTTTTTGGCAGACATAGTACTGCTGAACAGGTAGATGAAGGCTACAGGACTGTGATTAAAAGGCACAATAAAGAGGTGACCAAAAACTGACACATTCTGTTTAGAATAATAGATGAAACATATGTATGTTGTGGTTAGTAGAATAGTGGTGTGCCTTGGGATGATTATGGTTACAAAAAGTACAGAAAAAAATGTTGGGAAACACTGCTCTAGACAATAGAATGCGGCTGTTTTTTTTATGGCAGGCTTAGTGAAATGGCTAAATTTAAATCTTAAAGTAATTGTGAAATTTTCAGGCCTGAAAGAAAGGAGGGCAAAAATTATGTTCAAGGAAATCTAGGTATCCTGATCATAAAGGCAGAATTTGATTTAACTTGGACTTGTATTTTGGGGATAGTGCAAGACAGAATGGAGTGTGAATTATGTTTTAAGATGTGAGACTCTATAGATCTTACAATGTGAATTTATGCCCAGGTAAGGTAAGCCTGGCAAACTTACATATAACTGGGCAGACTGGCAGCAAGTGTAGAATAAAATTAGCGTGGGAATAACTCTGTGGGTGTGGTAAATGATAAACTGGGAAGCAAGACTTGAGAAAAATTAGAGGACTAGTGATTATAGGTGTGGATTTATGGAATACAGTGGAAAAGGCTAAGGACTGGGCACTTTATTAGCAGAGGCAGAATAAGATAGAACTTATGCTATGAATGTGTTATAGGACAGACAGAAGTCTACATTATTGGACAATTATGGAGGTGGGGGTGCTGAGGTTATGGTGTGGGTTTTGGCAGAATTGGGAACTGGGAAAGTTGGCAGAGGATTTGGCAATTTAGACACAGGTGTAGTATAGAACAAGTGCACTTGTTCTTTTCCACATCTATAGGGCTGGGAGGAATAAGTGGACTGTGGATGTCACGGATATAGAGATGGGAAAGCTGGCATCAGATTGGGCATCATGGTGGAAAGGGTGTAATAAATGTTAGCCTGAATTTGTCCTATGGCTCTGGTATTAGACAGGCCAAGATGTGCATTGACACTATGATGAGGACCATGAAAGCATGTGGAATGACCAGATAGACATTAAAGGCACTATATAATAAAAAGATGTGAAAGGCACTATATAATAGACAGTTAGATGTGTAAGGCACTATATAATAGATAGATAGATAGATAGATAGATAGATAGATAGATAGATAGATAGATAGATAGATAGATGTAAAAGGCACCATATAAGTACTGCTTCAGTTTGTCACCCCAAAAGCTGCACCTCTGCCCACATATTTTTCAACAGCTGCCACTGGAAAAGACAACACCCTTGATCAATTAGGGAAATACAGCCAAACCAGTGTCACACATGTGCGAATAGGAGGAAGCTGAGTGGACCAAGTCAAGGTAATTACCCGCCAGGCCAGGGGGTGGCAGGGTGCACTAATCCCACACTTGTTATCGCTGCTGGCCAGATACGGGAAAACCTACCAGGCGCCCCACCAATGATGTCACTTCCATTTCTGACTCTAGATGACATCAATTCCTGTTTTCGGCTTATAAAGCAGCCATCTTTTTTAACCAAACCAGTTCAACTCAGGACTCGAAACCATTCATATGAATGCCTTATCAAAAACAAAATTGCAGCCAGGAACAATATATGGGTGGCTGCCCCAAACCTTTTTGTGTGTGTCAAGGCTGTCCTTTTCACACCAGCTAAATAACACCTTACACATATAATAATTCAAATCAACAATTATAATGTGCATTGATGTAATGAACATATTAAAACTCAAAAGTGATGAATATGATGTACAAGCTACTTAGTTCCTTTTAAATGGCACAGTTCTGCATATTTGCACCAAGAACTTTTTTTATTTTTTTCATCAGTTTATATGGGCTAATTATTGTTACTTCTCAGGGCACTGGCCAGCAGATTAGGAATATCTTTGGCAATCTTCAGCTTTCCCTCTGTGAATCACCAAGGTATTGTGGCAAAGTGGTTTCTGTGTCCCAATCTCTGTGGAAAGTCAAATCAAGAACCCAGTATGCTCACACAGAATATGGAAACCAGGGTCCTGGCCTAGAGCATGACCTCTGGGGGAGCTTGTCAGTGAGCGCCTATTTGTCGGGCCTTTACTCATGGATCCAACCAGTTACTTCCATCCAGTTGGCCCACAATCTACAGGAGGAGCCATAAAGGTCTGGTGCATTGTGGCTTTGCTTAGACTGCTGCCCCTATGACCCAAACCCAGATAAGTAGCAGAAAATGAATGCATGGATGAATACATGAATCTTCACCTTCATCCTGCCCGCTGTGCTGGAAACCATTAACCTATTGACGAGGTGGTACATTCGTCAGGTGTACATACAGAAAATGTGACATGTTTTTGCCAAAATCAAAAGGAAATTTGCAATTTGTGGCCAGTTTTAATAAACATAATCTGAGAAACTGCAAAAATAACCTACTTTTGTTAACTGAACAGTTACATTAAAGCACAGGTCAAATATGATGCCAAGATAAGAATGACAAACATGGTGGCCGAGTGGCCTAGGTCAATCCATGACTCATTTACTTTAAGGCAAAGTAGCTGTGGTAGATGGCTTACTGATTCTGCTGTACGTGATGATGTCTGGCTTGTTAGTAAGTCACTGGCAGAACCATCAGTTTTATTATATGGCCTGTACTATTCATTGTAACAGCAATCATGCCATTACATATGCCAGGTGATAGTGGCTACCTCCTTGGATGCTGGCACCTTACGCCTTTCCCCAACCCCTGTGACACATTGATGAGGAGCTTTAAAGCCACACATGCTCTTGCACGCTCATTTGCAGAGCACACCAAAGGACTCATCAAATGCAGGTGGTAATATAAGGATGTGTCATGTGGGAGATTGCTCAACCAGCCAATGAAAATCGTCTGCATAATGATTTCATGTTTATAAGGTTGATTAGCATAGTCTGTATATAGTTGTTCTACGGTGGTGACAGCGCAGTGTTCGAGGAGCGTTCATGTATGCACATGTACAAAAATAATTGTGATTTATAAAGGGTAAACTGTATTGAAATGTGCATATGTCAGGTTTTATAAATGGGCTTTTTTTGGCATACACATTTTCCTATTTTTGGTATTTGCATAATTTCATGCTTGAATCCACACTTAGGTTTAGAAATGAGATTGGTCTGTTGACATTCCACACAAGGTCACAAATCCTTATTAGAACTGCAACCATCTGCAAAGATGTATACACCTGCTTCTTCCTGGTTTCAACTAAAGTTGTAAATTCACTCTCTATAGAAGACGTAAAAATTGTGAACTACTGCTAATCCTAGGAATATAGGCCTGTTTGAATTTCTTAGAAAAGCCTAATTAATATGTTTAAACTTCAGAAGCCTCATAGGGTCAGAGTTCTGAAGAAATTAGGTGACCATGGTTGGTAAGCTGGTTGGCCTAAAAGGCCTGTTCTCATTCCTCTAAATGTTTAATGTTCTAAGAAATCATCTTCAAACTTAAACAGATATTATTACTATTAAAATATATACAATATGATTAAAATGTAGCTAATAAAAAAATTTAAATAATGATATTTTATTGAGTTAAAATATTGCATACTTATGTAACTATATTGTAAGATGCAACCATCAACTGACCAAACCATGGTTTAATAGTTAACACATTTTTTGACACATAAATTGACATCAACAATATAAATGTATTGTTATACATCGAAATATGACATTTTAACAGCCTTGCTATCTACATTTCTCAAAAATTAAGCTTTTCTGTTATTGCATTTGACATTGTATCATCAGAGTGGACTGCTTCATGCTTCAAAGCCACATGAATGCTTGACCACTGTGGATGTTTGGAAATACTAAATAATTACATTTTATTTTGGAATGAATGTATTGCAGCACCTCATTTTGTCATTTTCAGAATAGCCACATGTTTAGGTTAGTAAAATAAAAGGATAGTTGAATGGTTAAGTATATATAGCCATTTCTACTACATTCAGATAAATGCAAAGCGCAGCCTGTACATGGTGCTACATTAAAAAGCAATCAATTTTGCAATCATTTGTAACTCAACCATTCAGACTCATGATGCAAATTAAAGTGATTTAAACACACAGTAAAAAATTGGTCACAAACTCATCTCTCTATGTTTTTAAAGCAAAGGCAAATCGTGTGTTTTTAGTTCTACACTATTTCAGAATAGGATAAGTGTGGCAATAACTTATAAATAATAACAATAAAGCCTTTTATGGTTTGCAAGAGAAACAAACTCAGATTTGAACTTTATGAACTTAAACCAAGGATTTTAAATAATAGTTACAGTATCTGCAATCCCATGCTGAAATTCAAATGCAGTAGAAACAAAAGAGAAAACTTGAAATAAATTATTTAACATCATTAGAAATTTTCCCCTGTGATTTTTAACCTGAGTTGAAAACTCCTGTCCCCTTCAAACTGGCTGTATGTGCCTGATTTTATAGATGCATGATGTTTACAGATTCTACACTTTTTATCTGTTGAATCACTGAATTGAGTTCTATTTTATATTTGCAAGCATTCACTTAACATTGTATCTTGGATTACTGTATATATTAAAAGGCTCTGTTTAGTTAAAATGTCCTCTATCACCTTATAATCAGATGCTACTTACATACAACATATTAGAGGTTATTGAGCATTTCAATAAGATTGATTACAATAGAATTATAGTCCATAGATCAAAATAAAAAAGCTAGACATTTAAAATAAATTAAAGAAAAAAGAAACAATTCCCCTTTGACTGTCATTTTAGTTATTAGAAACTTCATATGGGTTTACATCCTCTTTAATAAAACCCCTGTGTGCGTCCAGGTGTCCGTGTGTGTGTGTCTTCTGGTGAAGTGCACGTGCGCGGGGCCACATGGCACGTGTTCAGTCTCTTCCTGTGCATTCCCTGTGTGTGCAGAGAGAGAGACACACACACAGGTGCGTGCGCGAGAGAGACAGACACACACACACAGGC
>JANRMT010062818.1:60173628-60191375 GCA_026402145.1 Polypterus bichir lapradei | reverse complement strand
ACACACACACAGGCACACGTGAGACAGACACACACACACACATGCATGCACGAGACACACACACGCAGGCGTGAGCGAAACAGACAGACACACACAGGCGCGCGCGAGAGAGAGACGGACAGAAACACACACAGGCGAGAGACACACACAGACACAGACACAGAGGCGCGCGCTTAAGAGAGACACACACACGAAGACCTGCGAGAGAGAGACACACACACACACAGGCGCGCGCGTGCATTGTTGCAATGTTACTTTTCTTGGTTGTTTATTAAATTACAGATTTTTCAAATGTTCATTTTTTTCCCTGTGCTTAAAACTCATTATAAAAAGTGTTTTTAGCGAGTGGGTCGTAAGGCTATAGCTCGACCTCTTGCAGTGTTAGTTTTCTCTGTTGTTCAAGGTTTTCTTAGTGTTATTCAATGTTTTTACATTTAGTTTGCTATTACGCTGTGCATTCAATGGTATAATTAACTATATTTGTGCTTAAAAACTTAAAAAAATATATATTTACATACTCGTACAGTTCATACGGTCTGGAACGGATTCATTGTATTTACATACAATCCTATGGGGGAAATTACTTTGGTTCATGACCAAATCAGGTTACAACCAGAGTTTTGGAATGAATTATGGTCGTGAACCGAGGTTCCACTGTATTACTGTCAGAGAAAATTACAGGCATTTTTACAGAAATACAAACCAGTATTACTGAGAGAGAAAATTAAAGGCACACAATACAGTGACGCATATTACAGCCACATACAAGGTCCCTTGCCATTTAATATAGACTGTTCCTACTAATGTTTATGCACTACTGTTCTAGCGCCCGTTATTGTAACGGGCTTAATGTCTAGTTGCAAAATAAATTGGTTAACAATTGCCGCACAGATATTTTTCCATTCATTTCCCAGCTAGCGATAGCAGCTCAGTGAGTTCTATTATAAACCCACAAAGTTCTATATTCAAAATAATGAATAACTAAATAGAGTTAAAATTAGTCATTTTTTACTTATATACATGCTTCAACATACAGAAAAGGTACAACAATCTTTCCTTTTAAGTTAGCTGTCCCTTTAAGCAATACAGCTTAAATGTAATTGTTTCTAGGACTGAATCCTAATAAAATATTGTTATTGTTATGAGTAAACATTGCCTGTGTGTCGTAACCGGCAGTGGGACAAGATAACTTAAAATTTTCAGGAAGGCTATACTGTTTAAAGTGGTTCTGTGATTCTAAATTGGATTAAGTCATTTTGAGAACAGGTTGTTATGTTATGTTGTAAGGCTTCGGTTTTGCCTTTTTTGGAAAGCTTTAAATTGATCTGTTAGCCTTAAAATGTTTCAGATATCATTTGTGTTTCTTCTTTAAATATCATACTACTCTAAACTTTAAAGGAAATGTGAACAGTGCCTGCTTATGAAGACACAGTATATAAACTTTATTCATTATAGATTCTGCCAATTATATAACTTTTTTAAAACTTTTAAAACCTCTATTTAGACTGTTACTAAATGGCAAGATTTATTTTAGAATTCAATGGCAATTGTGCTGTAATTAAAATAAAATTCCTAAGAACGCTATTTTTTTGAAGTGTGTTGTACTTTAGCAATGACAGGCATACCCCATGACCCATAAGCGGGTTAGAAAATGACTGACTCAACTTTGTACGCCTAAGCTATCTAGTTTATTATTAAATAAACCTATAAAACCTTTGCTAATAATTGAAGTAAGTATTATACTTATATATGCCTGCTATACATATTTTGTCAAGTTAGCAATTCGGTCATATAAATCTAATTCATTACAAATCTAATGACACTCTGTCTAATTAAATATGATGCATTCTATTAACAGCTTGAATTGATTTCTAAATGGGTAGAATATAAAACAACAATCACAGCCATAAGGATGAACAATCACTGGCTTTTGACTCTTAAGCTCAAATAATGTGGGTGAGGAGTTGATTCTCCCACTGGTTGTTTTTAACAACAGAGACCATTAATCCTTTTCTTGAGAAAAATACTGTAAGTTGCAACAGGCAGAGTGATAAAACTAATTAATACTTTGCAAGAGTACCTTGTTTGCACTACAGCTTAAGCATTTTTGCTTATTTTCTCTTATAAGGGAAGACTTAGTAATAGAGCTAATCAGCTACTGGAGATGCACCTTAATAATAGTTCATTACATTTATATAGCACTTTTCTCAGTACTCAAAGCACTATCCACACAGGGAGGAACCAGGAAGCGAACCCACAATTTTCCACAGTCTCCTTACTGCAAAGCAGCAGCACTACCACCTTAAGAGAGATGTTCAAGCACCATTCTTCCATCAGGTTTTCTTACAAATGATCTTTGGCCTGCATGCATAAACCTGCTCAAAGGGCAAAAGCAGAATATCTCCACACAAGAAGAAAGCAGATACTACTGAGATGAGATCAGAGGGGACTGTGTGGAGAGGTTGTCAGACTTCCACTTCCTGGGAGTCCACATCATGAAAGACCTGTCCTGGGGTGTGAACACAGCTGAGCTGGCGAAGAAGGCTCAGCAGAAACTTTATTTCCTGAGAGTCCTCAGAAAAAACAACATCCCCCAAAAACTGCTGGTGTCCTTCTATTGCTGCTCTATTGAGAGTATCCTGTGCTACTGCCCCTGCCTGTGGTTTTCCAGCTGCACAACAGCATAGAGGACAACACTTCAGTGGATCGTAAAGACTGCCCAGCAGATCATTGGCTGTTCTTTACCCTCTTTGGATAAACTGCACAGCTCTCGCTGCCTCAGGAAAGCGGAAAACATCTTGAAAGACTCCTCACACCCCGCTTATGACATGTTCCAACTGTTGCCATCAGGCAAAAGATATAGGAACATCAAAACAAAGACTAATAGACTGAATAGCAGTTTCTACCCTATTGCTATTAGGGCACTGAATGCCACCTAATCACCTCCAGTGCAACTTGTTGATTACAGTGCAATAGATGACATCTTGTGTAATAGTGCTTCATGTGCAATAAGGTTAGATGTTGAAAGTTTTTATTCTACCTTATTTCTTATCTTATACTTTTTTAATTATATATATATATATATATATATATATATATATATATATATATATATTTTTTTTTTTTTTTTTTATTTTTTTATTTTTTTTTTGACACTGCAGGGACTGCACCTAATTTTGTTGTATTTGTTATAATGACAGTAAAGATATTCTGATTCTGATGTTAATGAGAAACTGCAATCCAAAAAAAAAATCTGCCATGTTACAGGATTGTTGATAACATTTTTGGAAAAAATGAGATCTGGAAAAGCCTTTATGCTAGGATTTCCCTGCATGGCTTGTTTGCTGACCATTGGCACTCTGTCAAGCTAGATGTTATGATTTTAACTTGAAAAGAACAGTTAAATCTGCAAGCTTTTCCAAACTCAAAGCAAATTACCTAATAAGTTTTAATACTTTTATTAAATAATTAAACACTCTGGCAATCCAAAATAATATTGGTAATGTAAATATTGCAGTTTTGAAATATGCCAGACAAACTTGTTTATAAGCAGTTGTTTGTTATCGTATTGCTGAAGCACATAAAGTTACACTACAGTGAAGAAGCTGTAAATGCTATTAATTTTTGGAGTGGCTGGAGCATACTACATATGTCTCAACATTTAGCTTTATGTACTTCATCAGTGAGATGATTTCAGGGCTTTCTGAAGCAATTCATTCAGCCTGTTAAAAATAAAAAAAAAAACACCAATATTTCATGTTATTGATACTGCCGTGAGCGGCATGGTGGTGCAGTGGGTGGTGCTGCTGCCTCGCAGTTAGGAGACCCGGGTTCGCTTCCCAGGTCCTCCCTACGTGGAGTCTGCATGTTCTCTCCGTGTCTGCGTGGCTTTCCTCTGGGTTCTCCAGTTTCCTCCCACAGTCCAAAGACATGCAGGTTAGGTGCATTGGAGATCCTAAATTGTTCCTAGGGTGGGTGTGTGTGTGTGCGCGCCCTGCCCAGGGTTTGTTTTGTGCCTTGTGTTGGCTGGGATTGTCTCCAGCAGACCCCCAGGTTGGATAATGGATGGATGGATGATATTGCCGTTCATCCATTTATTTTCTCACCCATTTTTCCAGTTTAGTTTCATTAACAGACAAGAGCTTATTCTAGCAGCGTTGAGCACGTGATATCCCTGTCTGGAAGCTCATTGCTGCTGAGGTGGACAGAGTTTATCACCGAGTACGTTCACTGCCACTAGGTCAGGAAATATTTTGAGCAGGATTAGGAGTCTATCCCAGACTGAAGGAAGGATCCAAACAAAGCCAGGATACCAGTCCACTGTAGGACACTTTTCATGTAAACATCAGCATTTGCTCACACAGCACTGTAGACAGTCATCCATGTGTGATGTTTGATTATCCTGTGCTTTGTACAATTGTGCTGAAAGATGTCTAGCATCCACCATGTGTCTTTGATGTTTATGTTTACTTTAAGGAATAAAACTATAAAGATGTAAGCAGTTTTGGCTCAGAACCTGAAGTGAGGGAAAAATTAATAATCACAAAATACTGATGTAAGAATAAAGATATATGTTATTTTTAGGTTTACAACATTAATTACAATGCCATGTATACATTTACATTTTCTTATGTGTCATATTCCACAAATCAATTTTGATTTATCATGCCAAAAAATGGTAATTAATGCTGGTAATTAAAAATTAATTAAATAAGAATTAATGGAAATTTAACATATGAAAAAGATACAAGTTTTATTATTAGATTTACAATATTAATTTTAAAATGATGTATATACTGTATGTATATTTTATTACGTGTCTGCTAATACATTTTGATACATGATATCACACAGAAATATGGCAAACAAATAAAATTAATTAAATATGCATTCAAGATAGTGTAAGATTTCATATATATACTTTCAAAACACAATTTTGCTTTCCCGGTAATTTAAGCAATGTTATCACTGCAGCTAATAACAACATACAGTGAATGTACTTTTCAAGTCATATTTGCTGTAAAACATCCGCAGAATGCACAACCTGAAACTGCACTACAACAATTGAAATAAATGCGGTACATCCCAAAAATGTGACTTATACAGCTTAATCTAATGGGTTTCACATTGTAGAATTTCCATTTGCTTAAATATTACTGTGATAAGAGTTGTGGTCATCAGAAGAACTTCTGAGTTTATTTGCAACTGAAGTATACATTCATGTAGAATTTAGGCAGAAATGTTGACTGCCAGGTTAGGCTTCTGCCACCCATCCATCCATTTTCCAAGCTGAATCCAAACACAGGGTCACGGGGGTCTGCTGGAGCCAATCCCAGCCAACACAGGAACCAATCCCAGGCAGGGTGCCAACCCACCGCAGGACACACACAAACACATCCTTACACCAAGGCCAATTTAGAATCACCAATGCACCTAACCTGCATGTCTGTGGAAGGGAACCGGAGCGCCTGGAGGAAACCCACACAGACACGGGGAGAACATGCAAACTCCATGCAGGGAGGACCTGGGAAGCAAACCCGGGTCTCCTAACTGCAAGGCAGCAGCGCTACCACTGCACCACCGTGCCGCCCCTCCTGCCAACCAGTATCCTTGAAATGAATGAAGCTAGTTTGATGATGTTGTGTCATGGTTTCTTTCAGTGTTTTATGAAAATTCTTATTATGATGATGATGTTATGAAAATTATTATTATTATGATGATTTCATATTATTACTATTAAGTGGGTTCAGCCAAAGAATTACTTAGATGAAGTGTATGTAGAAGCATTATCTGTGCTCCTTTATACCAACAGCAATATGCATTTATAATACCTCACTGTGACTGTAAATGCTATTTTTTATTTTTAAAGATCCATCCATCCATCCATCCATCCATCCATCCATCCATCCATCCATCCATCTATCTATCTATCTATCTATCTATCTATCTATCTATCTATCTATCTATCTATCTATCTATCTATCTATCTATCTATCTATCTATCTATCTATAGCGCTTAACTTTAACAGCCCAACATGAATATTAACTAGTCGTCTTCTTCTTCTTTCGGCTGCTTCCTTTAGGGGTTGCCACAGCAGATCATATTTTTCATATCTTTCTGTCCTCTGCATCTTGTTCTGTTACACCCATCACCTGAATATCCTCTCTCACCACATCCATAAACCTTCTCTTATGCCTTCCTCTTGCCTGGCAGCTCTATCCTTAGCATCCTTTTACCAATACACCCAGCATCTCTCTTCTGTAACTAGTAATGATTTGAATTTAATTTTCATATGAAACTTGGCAATCAGATCATTGCAAATCCTATTTTATTACATATTGCATTTAACAATGCTAACAACATTTGATGTTGTGAAAGATTCTTGAAAACCTAATATTTAATATTTCTAAATTAAAGTAGGTCTGCAAGAAAGAATTGGCTCCACAGTAATCTGAAATACTGATGTTGAATTATAGGATCTGGTTACAATCATTACCAGTAAAGGTGGTGCAACAATTTATTAAACGTAAAGGGAAAACTACCTTTTTGAACAGTGCCAGTTGCTCTTAGATACTGTAGCTGTCTTTTCTGGTTTAACAGTCATCTTCTGGCTTCACTCAGGGTGCTTGGTTCTGATTATATTTTGGGCAATTTGAAGCAACACACAAAAAAAATATATAAAAGGACATCAATCTTCGGGAGAAGTGTAATATAAAACTGTTTTACTACATTTACTGCTGCCACGTGTACTTCATTCACCCTTTTTATTGTTTAAATTACTAGTTTTCCCCTGTGTATCTGCAAAGTAAAAAACTGTAAGTCTTCTTTGACTAATAAATGATGTTCTGCTATTTTGCTATGTTTTTCAAAATATTTTTTTAAAATAATTTCAAAGACATCACATGATGTCCTAATAGTTCTCATTTTTAATGTATAAAGCATTTTCATTTACTACTTTCTGTGATGTAATTACTGTAATGTATTAGATTTTTACATTCCATTGTAGTTTTTTTTTAAATGTATATAATTTTCCCCAGAGCTGGCAGCACCTTTAAAAAATACACAAAATTCTAAAAAGGAAAAGGATGCTCTGATTAGATTAGATTTCTGTACTGCTTGATATAATCTAGCAATGAACAGTGTGTTGAACATAGCTGTTATATACACCATTGACTTTCAAAGGTCATTCAACAGCATTCAGTGTCTATGACACCTTTTTACAAGCCATTGGAATACCTCCAATGATCATTTTAAAGCAATCTCTATTTTAAATAGGAGTAGAGCGATACAATGATGTGTGATGTCTGCATTTCTCTTCAACCTGGTCATTGAGAGGGTGTTGCAGCAAACTGATGATGAACTAAAAAGTATCAGATGGGCTCTCTTTACTATACTGTTTTGGTTTTGAACTAGAACATCTTCACAGATGAAACAGCAAAAACTGAAGCTATGCTCTGAACATCAGCAGTCCCGCGTCAGTTAAAATAAATGAAAACTCACTTCCCATGACAGACATTTTCACTTACCATTTGGTATGATTCATGGAACTTTAGAAATTGATCTCCATAGTTATATACTGCTCAAAAAAAATTAAAGAAACACTTTTTAATCAGAGAATAGCATTAAGTTAATGAAACTTCTGGGATATTGATCTGGTCAGTTAAGTAGTGGAGGGGCTTGTTAATCAGTTTCAGCTGCTTTGGTGTTAATGAAATTAACAACAGGTGCACTAGAGGGGCAGCAATGAGATGACCCCCAAAACAGGAATGGTTTAACAGGTACAGGCCACTAACATTTTTCCCTCCTCATCTTTTCTGACCGTTTTTTCACCAGTTTTGCATTTGGCTATGGTCAGTGTCATAAATGGTAGCAAAAAGCGATACCTGGACCCTACAGAGGTTGCACAGGTAGTCCAGCTTTTTCAGTATGGGACATAAATATGTAACATTGCCAGAAGGTTTGCTGTGTCTCCCAGCACAGTCCCAAGGGCACGGAGGATATTCCAAGAGACAGGCAGTTACTCTAGGAGAGCTGGACAGGGCCGTAGAAGGTCCTTAACTCATCGGCAGGACCGGTATCTGCTCTTTTGGGCAAGGAGGAACAGAATGAGCGCTGCCAGAGCCCTACAAAATGACCTCCTGCATGTCACTGGTGGGAATGTCTCTGACTAAACAATCAGAAACAGACTTCATGAGGGTGGCATGAGGGCCGACGTCCTCTAGGGGGCCCTGTGCTCACTGCCTGGCACCATGGAGCTCAATTGGCATTTCCCACCATTGGCACCCTATGCTTTTCACAAAGTGAGAGCAGGTTCACCCTGAGCGCATGTGACAGATGTGAAAGGGTCTGGAGAAGCTGTGGAGAACATTATTCTCCCTGTAACATCGTTCAGCATGACGAGTTTGGTAGTGGGTCATTGATGGTCTGTGGAGGCATATCCATAGAGGGGCACACAGACCTCTACAGGCTAGACAACGGCACCTTGACTGCCATTAGGTATCGGGATGAAATCCTTGGACCCTTTGTCAGACCCAATGCTGGTGCAGTGGGTCCCAGGTTCCACATGGTGCACAACAATGCCCAGCCTCATGTGGTGAGAGTATGTAGACAGTTCCTGGAGGATGAAGGAATTTATACAATTTACTGGCCCCCCCCATTCACCTGACCTAAATCCAATAGAACACCTCTGGGACATTATGTTTTGGTCCATCCGATGCCACCAGGTTTTGCCTCAGACTGTCCAGGAGCTCAGTGATGCCCTGGTCCAGATCTGGGAGGAGATCTCTCAGTACACCACCCATCATCTCATTAAAAGCATGGGGGCAATACAAACTACTAAGTACGATTTTGAGTTGCTAAAATGAAATTTTGGCAAAATGGACTAGCCTGCTGCATCATTTTTTCACTTTGATTTTCGAGGTGTCTTTGAATGCAGCCCTCTGTAGGCTGATCATTTTTATTTCCATCAAATGATGTGACTTCCTTTCATCCCTAACACATTACCTAGTCCATATCAGTATTGATATCCAGCAGGATTTTTTTTCCCATTGAGATCTGATGTGTTTTCAAAGTATTCCTTTAATTTGTTTGAGCAGTTTATTTTCCTCCAAACTTCTGAAGACGGTGTTAAAGGTTTTTGCTGTTGATAATTAAGCCACTTTATTATTTTTTGTTGAAATAAGTTTAAAACAAGTTCACTTATTTTATTTTCCATAGATGTTTACCACATCATCATTTTGTGTCTTGTGGTCTAATCATGACAGTCAGGTATTAGGAGCATGGCTATGAAGGATACGGTATGTTATATCAGAAATGTGTAAAATACTGCTGCAGTGGGTTGGCGCCCTACCCGGGGTTTGTTTCCTGCCTTGCGCCTTGTATTGGCTGGGACTGGCTCCAGCAGACCCCCTTGACCCTGTAGTTAGGATATAGCGTGTTGGATAATGGATGGATGTAAAATACTGTAAGCATCATCTAAGACTGTGAATATAAGTAAAACAAGTCTGTGTGTGATTTAGGTGCATGTTTGTAGGCATGTTCTTCTCAGTTAAGACTACATGCTTGGATTAGCATTTTGTTTTTAGAAACAGTTATCGATCTTGTGATTTTTACTTTCACTCATTTAAAGGAATACTGCACCCAAAAATGATATTTTTTATGTGTTACTTACCCCATTTAGCTTGTAGTGGTGATATAATATAATGTAATGGTGACCCATTCTGTGCAACAGCAAACAATGTGAAGCGAGTCAATGGGAAAAAAAGGAAAAATAATTATCATGTAACTCTTCTTGTATAATCCACACATACATTGTCCATCTGTGTACTCTGAACGTGCAAAAATCATTTTTGTCTAAAATATTCTTAATACTTCCAGAAAAGTTAGAGTACAAGATGAACAGGAAAGACATATTCTTATAATACTGTGTGATTAAGTTGAATATACACCTCTCCCGCCATTCATTGGTCAAGAGCCTGTCTTTAATTCAAATGGAAATATGTCTTCCCTGTTTTATGTATTTCCTTATGAGAAGTACAAACAGTATTTTAGTAACAAAATACATGCATTTTGCACATTCTGAGGATACGAATGAATAAGGGACATGTGGATTATGCTACACATGCTGCAACTTACCCCTTCAACCTTCTTGGAGGAAAAAAAATTACCTCTGAACTCTGGTATCCATGGTTCTATGTCTTGTCATGTGTGGGTCACAGACTTGTAAAATGGAGGAGTTGAGTCCACGTTCACAAAAAATCAGCTTTATTGTTGTGAATACAAAAGGGAGCTGTCACTCAAGCACATGCATTATGCAATGCAGTAACGATGACGTCGTCCTGCATTCGCTCCCTTCTCAGATCAAAAGAACAGATAGCCTTCCTGCATAAGCGAGGAGACAGAAACCGAGCACACAGCCAGGTCAGTGGTTGGTTTTAAATGTTTCCCACATTAACCAGCGGGTGACAGCCACATTACGCGGTGAGCCTGTGAACTAAATTACACTGACATCGGACAACCAGACAACAGAGTGTTGATGCACAGAGCAGTTGGGGGGTAGTTGTGGTCTCAAAAATCTCACAATGTCACCTGAACCGTTTTGAGGGAAAAGTGAGTATGTATGAGATCAAATAAGTTAATGAAATAAGGCTCATTGTCAGCTCAAGCCCTCTTAAAAGAATCTGTTCAGAAGTGGTTTAAACCAATAAAATCACCCCATTACTGCCAAAACCTAGCTATCCCAATGGTGAATAGTACACTAATGGACAGTTCGGTAAAGTTCCTTGAGATGTCCCTAAATCAAACGAAAGCCCAGAAGCCAAAGATAACACCAAAATGTAGTGTGAACAATAGGAAAAAGCCAAAGTGCAAAGTAAAAAAAAAAAAAAAACAGTTTTACCCCTTCAAGCACCCCTCCTATCACATCTACATTTCTTACACTACTTTGGCATTTATGCATTATCCTCATACAGCTGAGCCTTGTATTTACTCACCTACTGACTCAAAGCTCATTGAAGGTCTTCCTGGAAAAGATTTGAAATCCATGACAATTTCAGGTCTATCCCAGAATTGTTTCTGGATGTAAGATTAGTCTCTTATATACCTGGATGCAATTTCCTAAGACTCTGTCAGGGTTTCAGTCCATTCAAGGCCCACTCATTCATAGAGGGCCAAATCATTTTTAACCTAACCTAACCTGCTTGCTTCTGGGATGTGTGATGAAAACCAAATTACTAAGTGAAAAAGAAACATTCAACCATGGAACTACAGTATGTGCTAAATCTAAGAAAGAGTTTTCCAAGACAGAGGATTCTGGACCATGGCCAGCCTCTCTAAAAATGAATAATATAAAATACTCAAATCTTCATGGAGGGCCTGGCTGCACTTGACACAATGCAGAAAACAACCATGGACAAGGCGACAACCCATTGCATGGCTCTATCAGACACATACCTGCATTTGTTTAGAGATGATCTTCAGTCACCAATTAACCGAACCAGCATGTATTTAAGGTGTAATAAGACACAAGAACACTTTAAAAAGAGTTGGTAATCCCATGCATTCCGATGGTTAAAAAGTAAACTGATAAACTGAACAATATGAAATAGGTCAGAAGGGAGCCTTCTTCGGACTGGCTTCAAAATGGTGATGATGTTGGTTATGATGTCTGTAAGCCAGAAGAAGTGGGTTCAGGAGGGATGTGACATCAAACATGGAAGAGCTGTCCATCATTCTTTCTGCAGAGGGAGGAAGATAAAAAAAATTAGGCAACACCCTCTATTAAATGAGCTCTGAGGTTGTCTCCCTCGATGCACATGTGTGACAGAGGATATGGGAGAAAATAAAGTCGCGCAGGGGAAAAAAATACAAATTCCAGATGTACACTGGATTCATGAGGGGACAGTGCAGCCTATATTGGCCCAGTCCTGTACTCAAGAAATACATTTTGAAATTAGAACTAAATAAAATTCAAGTGAAATGCATCATTGAAAGTAGATATAGTGTTTTGGTTGCTTCATTTCTTTACAGCACTGCACAGTGAGATGTTTCAAAGCAGACTGTAGATTTTACACATCGCAGCCAGCAGAAAACGAGAAAACTCACACAGGTTACTTTTGTGATTAAGTGATATATATTCTTAATATGACTCACAGCAATTACACTTTTTAAAAGTAAGTGTTCTTCTGTTTCTTTTTTTATTCATTGCTTATTTTAAATATTTCACTAAAATTCACACCATTTTGATGAAGTGGAAAATATGTACTTCAATGAGACTATAACACCTGCCCCCAACACTCATTCACATAAAATTAAAGCTTGCACTTGTAAACTGCCTTTATCACTGGTTAGTTTATCTGGTCATGTTAGCAGAGAAAATGCAGATAATTAAAATGAGATGAGTTGTTTTGAGCACCGAGGTAAATGCCTGAAATCTCACATGTGAATGTGTGTTCTGCTGTGCACTGCAACATGGATGAATGAAAAGCTTATTCATGTCTATGCCCACCCTTACATAAGAAAAGCTGTCGACAGAAGAAATGCTCCAGGTAATCCTTACAGATACAAATAGTCACTTCAAACCACATCTCAGGCAACAATGCCCAGTGTGTAACTATTTTCCCAAAGAAGTGCATTTCCCCACCACATTTCCATTACACATTAAAAAAAAAAAACATATAAATAATTCATGCATCCATATTTTAATATCATTAACACAACAGTTTCCTTACACCTGGGTACCTAAGTTTTATCATTATTTTTTTCTATTCTCAATTTATAGCTTTGATAATTATCATATATTTGAGCTGCAGAAGAAAATTCTTTAAATGCTGTGTTAATATGATTTGAATATTTAACATTAACACTTTTTTTACTGCCAAGGGTATGACACTTTTTTTTTTATAAATTACTAACTTCTATACTGCGTTTCCAACTGTTTAAATGGAGCCTAATGAAACTGTAATGGGATTTAACCCTTAACATGCTTTCGCCCCAGTTCAATTGATTCAGCGTTTTTTTATCAATGTGTTAAAACTCTTTGCTCTCTCCAGTACTAAAAATTTGACACCATTCACTGCAATTGCATGTTTCAAAAGCAGTATTTACTGATGTGTGCACAAACAAAATTAGGCAAAACTGCTATTATTCTGAAAGGAAGATCTGTGTAAAATGTAAGCTAAATATTGTATGTATGTTAATAAGTGCATCCATCTGAAATAAGGTATGCATATGGGCAGTTTAATTGAAAAGCACAGCACAGCTGCAGTAAGCTGCATTAATAGGGCACTAACAGATCGACAGCACTAATCACTAAACAACACCCTGTCTTCTTTTCCATAAACGTCTTGAAATTACAGAACATTTCATGGAACATATGGCAAAATTCCCCAATAAAGTCCTCTTAAATACACACACACACACACACACATATATATATATATATATACATGTATATTTTTGAAGATTATCCTATATAACAGTATGGCACATTCAGGTCTAACATTATCTTCATATGTGTAATACTTAGATGAAATTTCATTTGACACAAATCTGCTCAAGGTCCATCAGTATTCATCATTCACCTCTCTGTCTCCATCTACTGGTTTAACTACCATTTTCTGGATTCAGCCAGTTTGACATACTTTATTAGTCCTCAAGTGAAATTGTCATTTCGCATTGACCTTTGGTGATAGAAGCCCAGGGTCAGCCATTGTACAATGCTCCTGGAGCAATTTTCAGGTTAAGGGGCTTGATCAAGGGCCCAATGAAGTAGGATCCCTTCTGGGGGGTAACAGGATTTAAACCAGCAACCTTCTGGATGCCAGTGTGGTTCCTTAGCCACAGAGCCACCTCTCTGTCCCAAGCTGAGCAGCTGCCTGCAAAGTTTAGGGATATTGGAGTAAAAGTTTTTACGGGAAGATGCCCTTCCTGCTGCCAACTTCTAGTTACTACTAATGACACACAAAAGGCACGGTGACCTTACTGCAACCCCAGATCACAGGGTTAATTTGCAATGATTTGGATAAATACATCCAGGTTGTTATTTATGTTCTCATCAAAATGTATATTAAAAAGAAGAGTGTCTGCAGCACTGCTCCTCGAAGGACATCACTTTTAACATCAACTAATTCAGAACTACCTGTACTAAAACTCTTAGTATGGTGTGTTTAAACCTGTTTTACACTCATCTACACATTGCACCTTGAACACATTTAAACTTCTTTTAGTGTTAAACAGAAGCAATTTGTGAATATTTCAGAAGCCTTCTGAAAACCAAAATAATAAACATCACATGTATTTGATAATATGCATTTGTTGCGTCCTGACAGAATTCCAGTATATTTCTGAAACACAGACTCCCTCATCTAAACCCATGTTGGTGGTTCACTAATACAATTAATTTGGCAAGTTTTAATCTCTTTCTTAATCTTCTTCTTCCTCTTCACCATTTCCCACTTCTGTGTGGGGTGGTTGTTAATCTCTTTCTTAATAATTTCCTCCATCAATGACACATGTTCAGCTTACTGTCCTAAAGGTGTTTGGCTCAGTCTGATCACCCTTTCTATGTAATGAACAACATTCGTTAGGTTCCAGTCTGTAGGCAGGAATCCCCCCATATGCAGTACTACAGGATAAGAGTTTATACATACTCTTTGACTCCTTAAGCACTTCAGGATAATGTTTTATGTTGTTTAAATACATGCAGTGCTGCATATTTCTGTTCTTCTGAGTTCAGCTGAGGCTCAGTTGCATATGGGTTATAGTGTGACCAAGAAGGAGTACTTTTGAGCAATCCGTAAATCCACTCTCATGCCAAGAGGACAAAGCTGTATCAAAAAGAAGGTACATTTTATTGTGAAAAATGCAGATAAATATCAGGAGTATCACTATAAGTAAAAAAGCAAGTACAATCTAAACATGAAATAACAAATCTGATGCCTGTATTGGACAAACTATACAATAACATTTATTTCTATAACACATTTTCATACAAATGATGTAGCTCAAAATTCTTTACAGGATGTCAAAGAACACGTAAAGATGAACAAATGAAAATTAGATTAATAAAAATAATGTATAAATAGTATACAAAAATAATGCACAGTTACATAAGATATATATGTAATTAAGAGAAATGGAGTCCATAAGGATAGAATAATAGAATTTTTATTTATTTTTTTTTTAAGAATAGTTTTCTAGGGACTACAAATACTGTAACATTTCTGTAATGCAGAACAGAACTCAAGATGTAGGATTACCAGGTGGCAGGTGTACTGGCAGCTCTTTCACTGCCAGTAGCAATAGGGCATGTTTAACAGGGATCAGTATGTCCCAACATTATGTATTTTCCCTTTTTTCCCAATTGACTCCTTGAGCACCATTGATAGTATAAGATGCTGGTTAAGGATGGGCAGCATGCCTAAAGTCCCACTTGCTACCCCCAACCACAGTGCCAACAAGTGCCAATCCTAGAAACTTAAAAATGAAAATTAAATTAGCATAAGCAATTGCTTAACTTGAATAGAACATTAGGTCTTCACAGGTACACAGATAATAGAAGGTTTTGTTTTAACCCCATGTTAACTAAAGATCGGTGGCACAGTGGTAGCGCTGCTGCTTTGCAGTAAAAAGACCTGGGTTCACTTCCCGGGTCCTCCCTGTATGGAGTTTGCATGTTGTCTGCGTGGGTTTCCTCTGGGTGCTCCAGTTTCCTCCCACAGTCCAAAGACATGCAGGTTAGGTGCATTGGCGATCCTAAATTGTGCTTGGTATGTGTGTTTGCCCTGCGGTGGGCTGGCACCCTGCCCAGGATTTGTTTCTGCCTTATGCCCTGGGATTGGCTCCAGCAGACCCCCGTGTCTCTGTGTTAGCATACTGTATAGCGGGTTAGATAATGGATGGATGGATAATTAAACATTCCCAACACTCTGCTTTAAATGTGATGTAACAGTAGATCAAGTTCAAATATAAAGAGTTATTGTTTGTAAATGGAAAGGTTTATTCTATTCCTAATAGAAGTGTTAGTGTGGCAGGGAATGAGACTTTATTGCTCATGATATTTTGGATGTCTGTCTTATCATTACAGCTCTGGGTATGAAATCAACTGGTTTAACTACACTCATGTTTATTTTCAGTCTATTGATTGGCATTTCAACCATCAACAAAGAAATCTTACATAGCAACAGATGGGAGAACTTCACTGAAGCCTTGATAATCGGTTGGTCTCCGATGTATAGCTTTATATGTCACTGCTAGTGTGTTAGGCACCTGACTGGATAATTTCATATGTATTTAGAAACTTTACTGTACAAAAGCTCAAAAGAAGAAAAAAAGTATATATATGATGAAGAGTGACAAAGCTCACTGGAGGAGGAGTAGAGGTGGAAAGAAAGAAAGAAAGAAAGAAAGAAAGAAAGAAAGAAAGAAAGAAAGAAAGAACAAAAGTGCTGCATGCACTGGTGCTTTTAACTGTCCTATATAGGTGGGAACCGAGGGAAGAGTTTCCCACAGCCAAATAAAAAAACATGTTGCCGAACTTGTGTCCATGTCTGTCTGTGTCGGGTTTGGGGAGCTGGTCCACACCCTGGTGGCCACAATTGGCTTAGTTGGCAGGATCACCTGTCCACCTGTTGACAGTGACCTATGCAAAAAAAAATTCTTGTGGCAAAAGAAATGCCACAACGGAGAAGAAGACCAAATGGGGCCCAAAGGCTAAATACACGTCATTGTTGCTAGTGAATGAATTTTGGCTTGCTGGAAGTGAAGCTTTGCAAAGATTTGCAAAGAGGCAGGTGTTGCTCCCAGGGACGATGTGCTCTGGGAATGTTGTCTGTTCCGTAGGCCTACCTCCAAGATGGAGAATGCCCGAATCAGCGTTTGCGGCCGAAGCATGCTGATCTGTTGGACAACAGTGGGTCAAACTTGAAAGACACAAGCAACCTGGGCCTGCTGCTCATTGAGCGACAGAGACAGTTGGACTGCATGGAGCTTCACCCCCATGATAGGGCCAAGCAAATGATGGAGGGAGAGGTGGAGAGCTGAGCTGCCCTCCCCGAAGCAGGTAAGGGGTTAGAGGGTGTGTGCTGGCAAACGTCTACCCCGAGCTCAAAGGACACCTGACAGAGCATGCACAAGAGAAGTGCAGGGATGACGGCCCATGGCTGGTGAGTAATAATGAACAAGATATGAGTCCCCTCCTGGCCAAAAACAAATAAAGGTATTGTTGATGTACAGGAGCTGGAAAGCCTGCCCCAACCTGTACGTTCTCTGTAACAAGTAATCAGACTTCTGAAGGAGATAATCACAGGTATGGAGAAAACTGCTAGAGAGCCGTTAGAGAAAGTGGAGAAGTATCTGCGGTGAGTTGGGGTCGGTATCCCTTCCAAGCTTGATGTGGTGGTACAGATCTGAGTGTCTCCTGTAGCATAAATAAAAAGGGATATTTGAGCAAACTGCCTCCGGATGCTAAATCTGAGGGATGGCGAGTAGCTAAAGGTCCCACAGTGAATGTGGATGTAATGACCGACCGCCCAGAAGTGGGGAAAGAAGATCAAGGGCTTGACGAGATGGAGCAGCTTATTAGTGCTGGCACCTGGGCTCCCTAGCCCCCCACCAACGTAGCAGCAGTCACACAATAGTCTAAAGGGGTTCAGACAGCACAGGGTCTCTCTTCATGCCATAGAGAGATGCAGACTGTTGCTGAGTTCCTGTCCTGCTTCCATTCCCACAGATAGCGGATGCCAGCAGC
>JANRMT010062818.1:60101065-60163628 GCA_026402145.1 Polypterus bichir lapradei | reverse complement strand
GTGTCTTATGGAGAACATGCAAAGTCTACATGTATATTTAACAGGTAATTACCCCAAGCCTGCAGGTACAATATCCTTGGCTGGACTGGACACCAAAAAGCCATCTGGTAATTGGGCTGGGTCATTACTGGGCAAGAACACAAAGGGGTTGTCCTGGTTATAGAGGATGTCATGCCATAAATATATAATTTTACAATCTGGTGGAGGATGCCATAAAGTCAGGAGTTGGTCCTCTGGGCATGTCAGAAGCAGCAGGAGTCTACAACTGTGTGACAGTTATGGGTCTCATGCCCTTTAAGAAGATAGCCACATGATATCCATGGGAGTTTTTGGGCAACCTGAAAATACTTCTCAATTGGATAACTAGTCCTCTGAAAGTCTTTTAAGGATTCACATTTATGAGGACCCTGAAAACCTCAGACAAGTGAGCTTGCAGTTGGAAAAGAAGAGTAGAATGAGGCTCATATGGCAAGGAGGAACAGGAGTGACCATTAAGTGTGAGCCAAAGATGGAAACAGTTGCCTGTTTATATAAGTAGCCTCAAGAAGAACATATTTTTTGTTATTAGGTGTGTTTGCTTTAATGTAAATAACACCCCTTGTCATCAGCATGTCTGCATCAAACAACTTGGTTTCCAGTGGACCAATTTTGTACATTAATTCTTCAAGCAAATTTGTTTGGCAAGTTACATTTTTATTGATATGTCTCAGAAAGAGCATACTACACAAGTTTTTAAAATTTCAAAAACTCCCACTGAAAGTTATTGGTGACTTCAATATTAAAACTGGGAAACTTTCTAAATGACTTGTGAGTTGTGGTTTAGATTACTGTTTTAAAATTTGCCTTGAGAGAGGTTACTTCAGCTTTTTTATTTTTTAAATTCTCATCCTATACTTATTCCGCTGACAGCAAAAGAGGGAAATGCCAGAAGAAAGCTAGAGTCGCATGTGCTTGATATGCTGCTGGTAGAAGTAATTCCTATGGCTGTTTAGCAGAATGTGCAACCTTCTGTCTCAGAGCCTCGCTTCTTCTGCTCCTTGAAGTATTAGTGGGAAAGTTACAAGTTTGTGACTGTAAAATTAAGAAAAATATAAGCGACTTATGTGGAAATAAATAAAAGAGGGCTATGAGCTCCCTAAGCTTGCCTTGGTGACTTTATGCATACAGTGAATAAATGTATACTCTGGAATTCATTACACTAAAAACAACCTCATGGTTGCATTATCTGCAGATCATAATGATTTAATATTTCACTTGCACTATAATTTATTATTAACGCTCCACAGTGTACTGCTATTGATTATGTGCTCTTTAAGCAAACAATTTTACCTTGAGACTTCAATAGAAATTTTACTTATTCATTGTGTCCTTCTTTAAAAATGTTAGGTTTAAAAAGATTAATTTCAATTAGCTCCAGACTCTTTAAATCCAGTAACTAACTATAGTACATGAATCAGTGCAATTTTTTTTCATCACTTTACTCTGCGGGCGGCACGGTGGCACAGTGGTAGTGCTGCTGCCTCGCAGTAAGGAGACCTGGGTTCACTTCCTAGGTCCTCTCTGCGTGGAGTTTGCATGTTCTTCCAGTATCTACGTGGGTTTCCTCCCACATTTCAAAGATATGCGGGTTAGGTGCACATGGCGATCCTAAATTGTGCTTGATGTGTGTGCCCTGCGGTGGGCTGGCACCTTGCCTGGGGTTTGCTTCCTGCCTTGCACCCTGTACTAGCTGCGATTGGCTCCAGCAGACCCCCGTGACCCTTTAGTTAGGATATAGCGGGTTGGATAATGACTGACCGACTATACTCTGCTCTCTATGAATGGTATTTCTTCTCCCAAAATAATGCTATTAAAAAGCACATACTTTATGTACCTTACTAACACTTGTAATTACATTCTATTATCACTATTTTTTTAAAATATGTTTCAACATTTCAAAAATATTTAATAAACAAAATGTGCTGGCTAACTTTTTATGAAGTCACAAGAAATTTTTAAAATGTTCTAACTTTTAAAACAGTTAAGTAAGTCTTTCAATTGTCCTGAATGTTATTCCTTGTGTACATTCTCTTGTTTTTTGTATTCCATTTTACCCTTCTGTTCCTTTAAGTGGCAACTTTTGTCAGTAATCCCCTATTCTGATTGAAATCTGGTTTGTCTGGCCATTATTTATGGTTGAGAGTCATTCAGTAGGACCCCCTGTACTAATATAATATAATATAATTAGGACTGGGTAAGTTAACGCGTTATCTCATTTGATTAATCATGATTAATCGCAGAAAATCATGTGATTAATCGCGATGTTAATCGCTGCCCAGCACTAAATATTATACTAAATATAATATATAAAGACAATCAATGACTTAATTAAGGTCAAAATAAACCCAAGAAAGTTCACATAAATTTCCTTCGTATGTGATCCCATCTTGCATTAGAAGCTTCTTGAACACATGGAGAAATAGAATAAATCACAAAGATCTACTGTATCTAACTAAATGTTCAAGTTTTCCTTTCAAATTCGCTCTCTCTCATAACGTATAGTATTCGGAACACATCTTCAAAGTTTTTAGGAATTTCCTGCCCTTAACCTCAAAATAAAAGCACAAAAGAATATTTAGAAAAATGTTTTAGTTTAATTCAAGGACCTTTATTGTCTGCACTTCATTTCCTGTTCCCCTGTCCTGGTTGGCGTCAACAAGATATGTTAAACATGACACGTCACCTTTCCCCAGTTCGAGGATTTTCACAAACCAACCAAAAGTTATAATCAATCCAGCATGTCCTGGTCTGCTCCTCTGACTTTCCCGGTACACTTCCTGTTGGTCAGACCCAGGGGGCACCCTAACTATCCAGAACAAGTTGAATGGCTCACTTTAGTCTGGAGAAGCAGATCCTTTTTAAACCTTGGCACTAGACACTAGTTCCTTAGCAGTAATTTGCTGTACTGTACTTTCTTTCTAAATCATCATTGCTGTCACAATATACTCAAAATAAACACAGCAAGTACTCTATGTGCATGAAAGCTAATTACATGTAAAATTAATAAACAGAAGAACCAGCAAAGTGAAAAGAATGTGCCCTTCGAAACTGAAGAATAAACTGAACTTAATTTAAATTTATCATCCTAATTATTTCCAAACTGAACAGGGTTGTGGGCTAATACCTATCAATTCAGTGAAAATATCTTTCCTTTCTGTCTTGATTTCTAGCTTCATGTTTCATTAATGTAAAATATCAATATACACATTAAGTTTTGTCTAGAGCTCATCTTTAATGAAGAGTACAGTATGTTTCCTACAATAAGAGAATAGAGACAGTCATTTAAAATGTTGGGTTTTGGAGAGACCGGGTAAAAATACTCAATGATATTTATTCTGGTTCTGATGTTGTGGCACAGTCATTGACGAATGGCCATCATTTTTTGGTTTACCTTTCATCCATAGTGCTTATGTGAATAACAGTATGTACTGTGTAAACTATATTTTGAGATAGTTTAGATATACAATATATTGAGTAATACAAGCATAAAATTGAAAAATTTTATTTAATGTTCTTAGGTGACATAAGCCTATTCTGGCCTGAGTGTGGAGATGTGCCTGAGTGGCCCATGTCATTTATTGGTGCCCCCTGTCCGGGGCTGGCTATTTCCTTCTGCTTAATCCTGCTGGGCTAGGCTCTGGCTCCATTGAGCCCAACTTGGATTAAGCTGTCAGCAGAATGCTATTATTAGTAGTATTATTGCCATTAACAAAATTGCATTGGCAACTTTATCGCACATCAAGTCACCGATAGTTGCTCAAAATGTATGTCAGTAATTTACTCTGTATATCACACATAATACACATTTTTTCATTTTCTAACCCACTTAACCCAGTTCATGGAGTGATTCCTCCAGTGATATATTTTGTAGACTTGCATATTTCCTTATCAGGAATTACTTTGAGAATTTTTCATATCAACAGATGGAAGATGGGGTATTAGACATCACAGGGCTTACTTTAGGCACTTTGAGCTACTTTTTGTATGAAAATGTGCTATATAAATAAATGTTGTTGTTGTTGTTATATACATGCTTACATTCACTTAAAACTGACACATTTGTAGTCAGAAATTATCTTAACGGCATGCTTTAGGACTGTTTGAGGAAAGTAAAGGTTATGTGAGAAATGATCTTTAAGACTTAAACAATGTGAGAGAATGATGCTAGAGTACCTACGACGACACCATTCCAAATCGGATCCATAATCTTTTCCAATTATTTTCTGAGTCTTTCCATTTTAGGGTCACATAGACTTCAAGTCTATTCCTGTTTGCATCAAGAGGAAGACCAAAACAAACCCTGGATAGGACACCAGTCCTCCTCCTTATCAACACGTTGGTAGTTGATAACTGCCACTGACGTTTTTCTCCTTTTGTTGGGGCTGTGGTTAATTCCAGTTGTGTATTTGTTGTGATCAGAGTGTTAATATATTTGATTTGTATTAAATATTGAAGTTATGACAATAACTACACTGACATACGTTAATTTGCTTTGTGGGCACCATTATTTTGTGTTTTGGTCCTCACAGGTGGTGCAGTGGTAGTGCTGCTGCTTTGCAGTAAGGAGACTGTGGAAGATTGTGGGTTCGCTTCCCGGTTCCTCCCTGTGTGGGTAGTGCTTTGAGTACTGAGAAAAGTGCTATATGAATTATTATTATTATAGACACAGCCATTTTGTTGGTTGCTACTGCACATTGTTACTACTCAATGATCAGTCTTTGTTCTGATGTTTCAGGTCTGTTCATCATCAGTTGGTGTCTTGCTGTTTCACCCAACCACCTACTGGATCGAAGAGAAAACCTTTTTTGAATCTTTTCTTGTTTCATGAGTTAGGGAAAGGCATTTTTGACTTAGGTATTTGACCTTTTGGATGACGTTTGTTCACTTGACAATCAGTTTTTCTTACTTTATTTTTTGGCCCCTGAATGTTTACAACCATTTTTGTATAGCCCTTCCAAACACTTTCTATTTCCTAGTCCTTCATCCATTGTAAGCAGTCACCCTACTGATAAATCACAACAATACTGACTTTAGTACAACAGCACATCAATGATGTCATTAACATGTGCTGTGAGTATCACTTGACATCATGTGCTGTTCTGACTTTTCCAACATAGGACTCATCTTGCAAATGCAAGCTGAACAACCTGCACACTTGCTTTGCTTTAATCTTGAAAACCTAAAGAAAAAAGGTTTTGCTTTTTCATGGTGGTCTAAGCAACCAAATAGGTCTCTCCATCTCATTTTGTTGTTTTTATTTTTAAGTTTGTCTCCATGAGCTGCAGCTCTTTTGGCTCATAGAAGTCATGTGTCTCAATTAACATTGTTCTGTTTATCTGGAACCTTGCATTTTAGTTCAGGGGGCTGGTTGAGCAAGTTTCAGAAGCTGCCTTCATCAAATTGCTAGGCTTGCTGAAGTGCCCACGTACTTTAAATCTTAGCTGTCTTCCCCATCTTTCATTCTGGCTTCTCCTTATTGGTGATCATTATTGAATTATTATTTTGAATTTCCTAATGGGATGAATAGTTTATCTCTATCAAACCTAACCTAACACTAACCTAATCTATTCTAATCTAATGGTCCATATATCCTGCTGCTACATTCATTTTTTATTTTGTTTTTTTGGTTTAGTACACCGCATAATCATTTTCTTGTTTCCACCCTTTCTGAAATGCACTGATATATTTTTGCCTTACGTTCCCAATCTTGCCCTTGACACTAAACTCTGCTTTTCCTCTTAAATTTATAATGATGTTGCTTATGAAAACTCTGTCTATATAACTCTTTCTGACTATAATCAGGTACAAGACCTCTGCCACTCAAAGGATAACACCAGTGATGAAGTAGAGGAAAGAGATAAAATATATATAATATTTTTTTAACTGTCCACCTAAATCTTGATGCTAGGAAACTGGAATACCCAGAGAAAAGCTCTGTATACACAAGGAGAATGTGAAAGTTCCTTTTCGGCATCGACTAAGCCAACACTTACATTAATTCCAGGTCCTTTTAGCTTTAGACAGTTCTTCCCAAATCCTGAAAGGCCAGAAATATGAAGGAGAGTGCATCTCCCTACAATTTAGGATATGAGAATTAAAAGATGAGATATTCAAATTTAGAAACACTGTACCTCTAAAGGTGCCCTGAAGTTGGTATTTTTGAAAAATAACATACTACACAAATTTGTGCGAGTTTCCAAGGCTTATTAACTTTTATTGGTAAATAATCCACCCGGTAGAAAATAAACATTCCATATTTCTCAACATGCCTATGTAATGCATATTAACAGAAGTGGAATATTAACATAAGTGGAATAAAGTTTGAGGCTTAATGTTAGGATAATCTATCATTTGTTATAGCTTTTTACTAAACAGTGGAATGCTTCCCAATTGCTCCCATGATGTCTGCTCCTGAAATGAAGCTAACAGAACTGATATGAATGAGGCTAGTGTGAATCTGGGCATCTGAAAGTGCTGATAAAAGAAAGAGATGAAAATCAGAAATATTCTCTGCTTGCATGACTTGGTCTTGTCTCCGAGGACAAGATTACCTTTGTTCAGTGTATTAAAAATAAATGGCACCTAGTCAGCTTTGTCACTAATCATCTCTCACTCTCTCCCTGTCTCTGTTTCTCTCTCTCGTTGCTGCAGTTTACAGCCCACATATTTGGTGGTACATGCCAGAGACGGAGATTGTGCAAGATTTCTAATTTCTTTAATTCATCTTTATATTCATCAGTTATTGTTAATGTTATTTCCATAAATGAATTTTAAAATGGAATGAATATTCTTAACAGCAACATAATAGTATAATCCTATTATTGATAAAAGATCAATCTTGGCTGTTAAAAATGCAAGCACACATATACAAAAACAAGCTGTCCACTCACATTATTTTGTAAATCTGCCATGAAAAAAAGATTTCTCAAAAAAAAAAAATCTATTTAGTGACTCATTGATGTTAGGTAATGCAGACAGCATTTATTAAAGGCTTCTGTTTCTAAGTCCTATGAACTCACACACATTCCTACACCCTTTTCTTGGTTGTCGAGGCTCTGCAGTGTCTCTTCTCTGCCTTCAGTCTGCTAGGACTCTCTCTTTCATACACTAAGGTCTCAGACAAAAGGATCCTCTGCTCAAAATGTGAACATGCAAGACTTTGCCCGGAGCGTTGCATCGCTCTATTTTAAAGTTGATAATGTGATAATTAAATTGCTAGCAGACACCTTGTCAATGGCATTTGCAATAGATGTGAAAACCCTTTTACAATTCTTCTTTCCTTTAGGGGAATCATCATTGGAAGCACTATGATCAGATTGAAGTTATTTTTGAGCCTGCGTATTAAAATTTTATGTGGAGCGAAATGGGACAGGCCTGCTTTTCTTTCTCCTGCACAATGATTTATTACCTGAAAAGACCAGAGAACTAATTAGCAGAGTAATTAATTAATATAAATTTGCATATTTGCATTTGCAATTAGTGCAGTCAACTGATTAGTCTGAAATGGGAAGTTTGACTCATCAGATGTTAGTGTCTGCTGGACCGGAAAGCTGCTGCCAGATGAGGCGAAAAGGGGCTGACTTTAGCGCATGTGCACTCTTGTCTTTGTTTGACAAAGTGGATCAGCTTATGCTGAGGAAGTTACATTGAAGACAGCTTAGCATGAAGCAAAAACATTTTTTTTCATTTTTTAAATCTGTCTGTAAATATTTTAATGTATTTGTTGAGCAACAAGCCAGAGAGGAACTCATTATGTATATTGTGGATAGACACTGCAACGGCAAACCCTGAAATGTACATGAATAAAATGGATCAGAAGAATGTCTGTTGCCTTACTATTTCTAAGACTGAAGGAAAATTATTAACATTTTACTGTTATAACAGTGAATATCCTAAAATATATTTTCCACAAAAATTCAAATGTAAAATATGACAGATTGTTTCAGAAGATCAGGCCTGAACCATTTGCTCTTGATGTATCATCACTACATCACCATGTAGATGTGAAAGCATCTATTTATACTGCTACCTTATGACAAGTTAAAACAGTGAGAGTGTAAAAAAGCACATTTACTTTTAGAATCTTATTATGGAAAATTCAGGCTAATGCTATTGTGGATCAGGAAAAAAAATAAATTCTTGGTGGCATTATAAAGGTACAGTATATAGTTTGTAAAAGGTGAAAGTTTATAAACAGAAGTCGTAATTTCATTTTCAAACATGGATTATTGCATAAAACATTAAGGCTGAATACTAGGAAAAATACATGACATTTGTAATCTCTTACTCTCTACTGGTTTATATGTAGTCTCTTTTTCTGTCTCAAAACTACCCACATTACATTTATAAATTTATTTTCTGTGGTGTGCACTGTCCTTTTTGAAGTCCATAATTAGTGGATAATTTGATTTTTTTTCTGAATATCCTTTTCATTATAAGGTTACAGGTGTGCCAAAGTTAATACCCAGGTTAGTTCATCCCTAGTTAAGTATACAAGTCCACCACAGAGCACATGCACACTCAGTCACACAGAGTTATTCTAGCATGCTGTCCTTTTTGGATAGTGGTGTTACAGGGAGAAATCCCACCTGGTCACAAGAACTTGTTTTCTACTGTGTACAGCAGAATGGGTGGTTTTCTCTTTCTGAATTAAAATAGGGCCTTAAAAAGATTTTCATCCCCCTATCTTCTTCCAACCATACGCTAATAAAGGCTCCATCGTTCTGTTTACATTTGTCTCTAATTTTGCCTTTTGTTCACACTACTGATGAAAATGAATACTTTTGAAAATGCTCTCCAGAGCCTGAAGCTTTTGCAAACATTGATTCAGTGTTTCATTGTGGACAAGCAAAAAGGAAGCTTTCGAAAAATGTTGACTCCATTGAGCTCTGGTTGTTTCATGTTTATTACATGGCTTTTTCTTGATTCGATCTTGCTCATTACAACATCTTATTCCCTGAAGGGTGAAAAACATATTCCAACAGTTGCTTTCTATGTATTGCTTACCCGTACACATCTGATTGGCACGATAAAAGTCATATACTGTACGTGCCTAAGCAGCACAATGTGGATGCTCAGACTATATACATGTACACTCACTGCAGTCACTGTGCAATGAATTTCAAGAAATATGATGGTGACATCAATTGTAAGACTGCTCACACTTCAACACAGCCGACTGAAATTCTTTGACGTAACAAAAATTCTTCCAATCATTCAATACACCAGTTGCAATCACTCTCATACTGCCCGAGAACTGGTGGCTGATGAAGCTGAAATTTGGCCCAACCTAGAAAATTAGTCGCTGGCTGCAAATGGGGTTCACAATGTTACCAAAATCATGCATTGTATGCCTGGTTTAAGACAAACATTCTGTGTAAATGTCCAATGTATGTGAACGATTATATCATATGTGTTTTTGGTCATTTTAACATGGATGAAACGTTTTGTAAATGATGTGAAAATACTTGTGTCTACGAGAACGGTTTCATTTAAATTTTTAAATAAAGACATAGTAGAGTGGATATAACCACAAGTATTTTGATATTGTCAACAGCAGAAACTATTTAAACACATTATTGTCTATATGGTACAGACCCTTGTGATTTGTTGCTTCATTGGGTATATGATTGGAAGACTGTTTCTTACATTTCTTTTCTCTTTTAGACTTATGGAGGAAGCCAGTGATTTTAAGATAAAGTCCATGTTTGATTTGTAAGACTCGATGATCATAGTAACAGAGAGTGGTGACACATTGCATGGTGCCCAGACAGGTAAGCAACAATTTTATTGTACCCTATACAAATGACACATCCAGATTAAATGTTTATTTCAACACAGTGTACTGTAGAAGATTACTTCAGTATATGATAGTAACAAGATGTACAGATCAGTCACAAAAGACATTAAGTAGCATTTTACACTGTTAAGTGCTGGAATGCCCTTGTAATGCAGCAGCACAGTGGTTTGGTGTATTTTCCAGATGAGGTTTTCTCCTTACATCTAAAACACTTATGGAATTGATTATTTGGTCATCCTAAAATAGCCTGTTGTCAAGTTTCTAACTGTTCCTTGAAATAAACTGCAACCCTTTTCCTGCCTTTTGTCTGATGCCACCAGGACAGGCTCCAACTTACTATTTGGATTTGTCCAAAACCACTATATACATTTACAACAGAGGATTATTCATAGACATTTACTTAAAATTGGATCCCGGTTCCATTAGCAACACACTGAGGGTCACACTTTGAATTAGAGGTGGGAAACAAAACAGCTGCCTTGGGGTTTGAGGTCTAGTTCCTTAGGCACTAGACGCCACTGCCTGCCCAGGGATGCTAAGATTGGATTAAGTGGGTTCAGTAAACTGATATGTAGATAACTGCTTTGGATTGTTTGCTGCGGATTATGGAAAAGTACAGGGTTAAAAATATTTTTAATTTTCAAAAGTAATATAAAAGCTAGATCATATTTTGTGATTATAGGACATTTTTTTTGTATGTTGGTTGGCTGTTTACATGCCCTGAACAATCATCTTTAAATACCTCTGTTCTATAGAAATGCTTGCTTTCTGCTAGATTTAACCTCTAATAAAAAGACACGTCTTAAATATGCCCTCATCTCATTCTGTCAGAGGTAAAATAAAAGAAAGGGGCTGCTTGTCTTATCTTGTTGTTCATCTCTTTGTTCTGTTTTCTCTTTATTGTTTCCGTGGTACCCACCCTCTCTGCCTCTCTCTCTCTCACTGTCTTTCTTTCTATGTCGTTCTCCCCCACCAAGTCTCATGCTCCTGGCATTGTGCCCACTTTATGCCCTGAGCCATCTATCTAACCTGATATGTGAATAGGATTTTCAATCCCATCCATAAAAACTGCACAAGCATTTCCTAGCCTTCACTGTGCCTTAGTGTTTCAGCAGTTTGGCCATCAATCTAATTCTAATGTATGGACCTTTGGATTTCTTTTTATCTACAAGATCAAGTTATATTCAAGATTAATCCACATGATATAGACACACATCTCTATCCAGAAACAGTTCAAGTGTTTTAAGCATTAGGCAGCTTTTGTCAAGAGGAGCCGGAGTTATTTTAGTAATAGTAGGAAAACAATGCATTCAAAAAATATATTCTGTTCTGCAATAACATGAAGTCAAAAACCTTATTTCAGACATTACAGTATGCTAGGCTGACAAAGATACTCAATCGGAATGCTAAGGCTGAACTAATTTTCCAATAAAGTAATGACCTACCAGTAAAGATTCATTAAGAAATCAATTGATCTTCACATTATGATACCTTTAGTGGTCAATACCATGCCAAGGTTATATTATATTGTGCAGGCAACAGAAGCGCTCTGAGTTGTTTCTAAACCCTGAAGTGATCAAGTCTAAAAAGTCTGGTTAACTGCCAAATTAAAACATGCAGTAACAGGATAAATAAAGTAAGAACAGAATGTACACAGAAACAGTAATTAAAAAAACAAAAAAACTTGTATGTTGAACCCTTCTGTGACCAATAGGACTTCTTACCCACTTGCTCGTCACCATACCAGCAAAAAATATTCCCTTATTCTCCTCCAATTATTTTTTTTTTTTTGGCCCTTCTGTTTTGCCACTCATTCTGATACAGATTTCAAGTTCACTCACCATATGACAAGAAGAGGCTTTCAAGGCATAGCCAGGCATCACTACTATTGTTGTTGCTGTTAAGCACCATAACACTACTACAATATCTACATTCTGTTAAGCAGTTGACAACAAGGAATGCAATTACATAACCTCACAGTACACACTACTAAGTTAACCGGCACACACATACCTTTATGCAGTAGATTAAAAAACACATTATCTCACACACAAAGATATTCAGAACGCATTTCAGAATAATAGCTACCTTATATAATACATTACCAAAGTCACTCTTGGTCTGTCTAGAACTACATCTAGTTCAGGGGAAGGTGTCCATTTGGACAAGAGAAACCAAGGAAAGCCCTACGTACTGGCTCTGCAGCTCCAGACTTATTCCAGTTTCAAGCAATCTGAACTACATGGCAGAAACATTGCTGTCTAACTCTTTGGCTGTTTCCCTTTAAAAGACAGCACAGTTTCACCAAAATATACCTGAGATAGTGCATGTTACAGGATCCCGAGGACTCTATAAATGAACACACTTATGATCAGCCTTATGATACTCGGGTGACTTCTGCAAACTTTGCTCCTGCCTTGAGTCTTAGCAGCTGAGATAAGTCACTGCCTCCCTACAGCCCTAAAACAGACCAAAAGATAAACCTGCTGAAAATCTTAGCACTCTAGTGCTACTACAAGGTGCATTTAAACTACAGTAGGATTTTTATGAATTTTTCCATTTTTATAATTTGTGCAATTAAATTTGTTAATCCGACCATATAAAAAATAAAAATAAAAATTCATTCAGAAATTGATAGAATGAGTAACATACAGGACTTATAGTCAGTTTACTTGGAAATTTATTTTTTGTTTAAAGCAAACCTTGCAATTTTTGAAAGTGTTAACAGTAACATGGCTTATGAAAGCTAGAATGTTTTTGACCATATCCAGATGTATGTACTTAATGTGCTGTGAATGCTGAAAAGAAACGCGAAACATTTGAGTTAAAGCATTAAAATAGTAAGAGAGATGTCTGACATTTAAAATGAGATTATAATGAAGAAAATCAGTCTTGAACCAGATGGTAGAGCCCTCAGAGATGACTTAATTTCAGTGTGTTAAGGTTTTATGGCATGTTGAACATACATAAAAATATTCACTTAGCTGGGTCACTTTACTTATTTGTATGTATTGTAAATTAATTATTTAAAAGAAAAATATTAAGGGCAGCCATGATTACAAGGGGATTCATAAGGATTGGCTAAGCTCTAACACAGAAGCTTAATTTGCATGTTTATTTAAGTTTAGCTGTTTTGGCAGAATGCCATAGGACAAAATGATTTGAAAACCCTTGGGTGATAGCAAAGGGCAACTGCAAAGGTGACCTTACTCGGTGGGAGGAGTTGGACACCAGAGTGAAAAACAGCAGGTAGGAGAGGACATTTGGGGCTCTTTCAGTTCCTGTTGTGTATTTAAAATGATTTTGGTTTATACCAGTAAACCTCAGTAGTGTGTTGGTGGTAAGAATTTCATTATGCTGCATTCACATGATATTAAATTTGAAGATGAATTTTAAAACATTCACATAGTCTTGACACGCATTTTTATATTTGATGTAATATTTATGTGCTATGTACACTAAAGAGTGCTCAGAATTTTTAGTAAACTTTCCGAGGAAGCAACATAGCAAGGTGACATGGCAGAACAGTAGTAAGCACCACTGATTCACACCACCAGAATCCTTCTTTTGGATATCCTCTTTGCCCATGCCTGTGTGGAATTTACTTATTTCCACTTTTCTGCATGGGTGTTCCTCTGGGTAACGGCACAGTGGTGGGACAAGAGGTCGCTATGGCACCTTAAAGCACTTTAGCTTCAATACTGTGTGTTACATGTGGAGTTTTCACTCCCTGTAAAATCTTTTCTGTAATATAAAACACCTAGTTAGATAGACTAAGATCAGTACATTTCCCAGCTATGAATGTGAAAGTTGCTGTTTGTTCTTTTATGTGTATGCCCTGTAGAGGATAGGTGCCATATAAAGGACTATGGTAATAAATTGTAGGTACTGCCCAGTGGTGGAGGATAAAACTTGGTATTTTCCATGAGGGCTTTTTCTTCTGAAGCCAGTTCTCAACATACATGGAATTGTAGGGGATTGTACTTAGATTAGAGAAAGATTATGTCATCATCTAATAGGAACTTAATTCCTCTGAGCATTCACTCATTCATTTTTTAACCATCTTTAATCCATTAAAGGGTTACAAGTGAACGGAGCTAATCTGTGGAGTACTGGGTGCAAGGCTGGAACTAGCCATTCACAAGATAATAATCTATTGGATGTCACAGTCCCTCATAGAGTCCATACTCAATGTGACTATCTCTGCACTATTTTGAGGACTTGGAAAGAAATTGGATTAACAAGACCCCCACCCCATTCCCGAACCTAAATGTCCAAGAAAATGACCAGGCAGGGATTGAAGATAGCACAACGAATTAAAGGCATCATGAAATGGTAATATTTGTTGATTTATATGATATAAGAAAATGTGGTATATGTAGCAACTGCTACTGTATGTGTTCTGACATAAATGTCACATAGGAATAGACTTAAAAGTTTTTATTTTGTTTGTCCGCAAACCAATAGAAGATTTTCTAAAATGTTTTACAGGTCTTGCGTCACGCCAATGAATGAATTTTATATTGGTTGAGCAGCAAAATTCAATGTTGTGGTACCCTAATAAAAAGAGTTCAGGTTTACCAAACAGATTAAGAAGCTCTTATATTGAATAAAGGTATTTTAGACTACTCAATATCATTAATATTAAAACCTTACAAACACACACATATACTATTAATTTCTATATAATTAGCAAGATATGTGGACAAGAAAGAAAAATGAAGGTCTAGTTTGATGTGTCTGGCAACACAGATGTACTGTGTTCACTGGTCATATGCTGAAACCATAATAATAAGTATGGCATATATAACAGCTGGCAGTAGGAAGAGACAGAAACAGAGGCAGGATGGAGGCAGATTCACGATTCTTCTTCTAGGGCAAGAACTTCTACGCTGGAAACAGAAGAGATAAAGAGGTAAGCTGTGGTGTTTCATCAAAATCCTTCAACCTTTCTCCTTTAAACCAGTTCCTATAAGGTTTATGCTACTTTATACTCAAACATTACACATAATTAAAATGTAATTATATACATTTATGTCAACTCACACACCTATAAGAAAGTTAAAGCCTCAGCATTTCGGCTGCCTAGCCTTCATTACACCTGATGAAGGATATACAGCCGAAACATTGTTCTTTTTCAGAATGGAAATAACCTTTAACCTTTTTTCTTTTGTAGATGCATGATGACACAGCCCTACACTAACAGCTATATATAGATCTTGACTGAAGGTGCCTGAGGTGCCTGGAAAGCTTACATATTGTAATCTTTTTAGTTAGCCAATAAAAGGTGTCATTTTGCTTGACGTTTCACTACAATCATAATGTACAACACCCTAGTACTACTTATATAAAAGTACCTTTATAAATAACAGTATTATATTGTGACTAGATTAGGTAGAAAGTACATGCTGCAAGAATTGTTGCAGGGGGTTTGTTGGCTTGTGTGAAAACTCTGTATGAGATGTGATCAATCTGAAATTTCTGATAATTAAAACATATATGCTGCTTTGAAAGATATGGAAGTCTTTTGGGACAGGAAACGGTATCAGGAGGATAATTATAGATGTTATTTTTTCCTATTTTTACCTGATCTGTAATAAGGTGTTAATTTGTCTCCCAGGAGAAAGTCTTTTGTTGCAGTTTCTGCCCTCTTGCTACAGTACAGTCTTGATTTGAATTTATTGTTTACAAATGAGAAGAAGGTAAAAGAAAGGATGCACACGCTCATTTTCAAAACTATAAGCAAATGAATGTCTGTGGAAAGGTTACTGCAAAGCAGAAAAGGTGCCTTGTGGAGGATTTACAGGTTAAAAAATAGGACAACACAAAGAAGCTGCTGATAACAATTCTCTGTGAATAAAATCTCTCAAGATAATTGTAAAATGTGAAGGAAAAACACCACATTTATGATTCTACTTCTGAATAAAATGACATTGGTGTTTTACAAGGTCCATATGAGATCTTACATTGTCAAAATATACTGTACAACTTGACCCAGAACTGACCTGCCTTAAAGACTTTGTTTAACAAACAACAGCAGGCACAGGTGCACCTGGCACTGATGATGTGCCAATACAAACATAAAGTTGGATCTCTGCAAAAATCTTGGATGGCTGTATCTAGCATAACCTTTCAGTTCTACCTTTCATCACGCTTGTGTATATCACATAGCATTTTACACTGTCATTTATGTCCAATCTCAAATAAATAAAGTAACATTACATACAGAATAAAAGTTCAGTGATTAGAAAAATGTTCATCAGAATTCCTTTAATTCGTTCCCCCAAATCCTGAAATAATTTCAATATATTTAATTTTCACATTAGCTTTTCTAGGAGGTCCTGCACCTCAAGTAAGAAACAGAAACTCTCAATGGCATTCCCACTGTTGAGTTAGCACTAAAATATTGAATCCATTTTTCCCTTATTTATTCTTGAGATCTGATTTCAATCACTTGCCTTTTGTTTGTTTTTTTTTTAAATCTTCCAAACTGCTAACCCCAATTACTCTCCTTAGAGAGGACCATCCCATACCCCATTGCCATCTTCTTACACAACATTTTTCAAACTGTTCATTAGACAATTTACTGCATTAAGGCTGACACCAAAGGTAAGATGGTTCCAAAGTAACCCAGTCTCTTGACTTCAGTATTAGCAAAGAGAACATGTAAGACATTACAAAAAAATCTTGTGTTCTTTTCTCAACACATCCGAACATATTCTTTCAATAAATATCTTCAGTCTCATAAATACTAAACTAACACAAACCACAGAAAACCCTTATTTTTTTAGTCAGAAAGAGAATAATGACTTTATTATGAAGCTTTCTTACCAGAATAGCTATATGTAAATTGGACTTAACCGTTTTTTGGGTTTTTTTTTTACAAATAAATTAAAATTTATGCAATTTTTTTAAACAAAAAATTCGCATATGCAAAAAGAACTACTAGTATCCCATCCATCCATCCATCCATTTTCCAACCCGCTGAATCCGAACACAGGGTCACGGGGGTCTGCTGGAGCCAATCCCAGCCAACACAGGGCACAAGGCAGGAATCCAATCCTGGGCAGGGTGCCAACCCACCGCAGGACACACACAAATACACCCACAAATCATGCACATACTAGGGCCAATTTAGAATCGCCAATCCACCTAACCTGCATGTCTTTGGACTGTGGGAGGAAACTGGAGCGCCCGGAGGAAACCCACGCAGACACGGGGAGAACATGCAAACTCCACGCAGGGAGGACTACTAGTATCCCTCTCACTATTAATAAACACCTACAAGTATAAATGGATTTAGTTTTTAACACATAGGTTAATTACTTTACAAAGTCAAAAATGACCTACTATCAGACATTATGGTATGCAATTTGAAGGCCTTTTCCCACCTTCCAAAGTTCTGCGTGTTAGCTTGATCGAAGACTTTTAATTGGTCCACTATGGGACAGGGTCACTGTATGTGTGAACGTGGCCTGTGATGGCCCAGCTTCTCAGGTTGTTTCCTGCTTTGTGCCCAGAGGTAACAGGATAGGCTTAGCATTCCTGCAGCCTAAAATGTAATGACAAAGTTTACAAAGATAGATACCTAGTTCTCATTTCTCCAGTTTAGTTTTTGCTTCATTTAACAGACTATTGTGTCATTCCAGTTACACTTTTTATTAACAATAAGAACTTTCATCCAGTAGTGACACGGTGCTACACTAGTAGTGTTGCTGCTTCACAGTAAGGAGACTAGGTCCTCCCTGTGTCTGTGTGAGTTTTCTCTGGGTGCTCCAGCTTCGTTCCACTGTTCACTGTCCAAGGTTAAGTGAATTGGCATCGCTAAATTGGCCCTAATGTGTATGTGTTCACTCTGTGATGGACTGATGTCCTATTGTAATGGTGTAGGTTAGCGCCACACCCCTGCTTCCCTTTTGGAGTCTCTAGAACCTGCCAATGTCAACTGTCATAACCGAGATGAGTCAGGCAAATGAGGACACACACATGCAGCAAGGTGTAGGTGCAGCAGTGCTGAGTAGTTTTATTTAAAATCCATCCAAATCAAAATCAGTGTCTAAATAAATAGTGCAGTGCTCCAATAAACAATAAATAAATAATCTTCTAAAAACAAGGTGAATGTGGAGGTTAAAACAATCCCATAAATAAAGAGTCCATTAAAATCGAGGTTAGAATTCCAGGCAGGACACGTCTTTAAAAACTCACAACCTTGGTGCCTCTTCTAAAAGCTATGTTTCCTCCACTTATGCTGCACATAATCGTGCAGACAGAGACGATATCTTGCTGACAGGCCCAGCCAACCTACCTTTATAGGCTTGAGTCCCTACTGTCCATGGCTCTCCAGCAGGGTGCCACACCGAGCCTCCCTTTGCTCCTTCAGCTCCCAAGCCACTCCTCTGCCTTATGTGGGAGTGAGCCTTGTGTCATTCCACACTCCAAGAAATGCTCAGTGGGAGTGACGACTTTCAGCTCCGAGCATCAGCCTCATGCTCTCCCAAGGGGCTCTCTTCCAGGCTTCCTGCCTCCTCTCCTCCACACCCCAGCATCTCCCGATGTTTATTTTCTCTCCTGTTTTAACCTTGGTCTCCATTCTCTCTTTTCTCACCCTCTGTTCTTTTTTTTCCACTTTCTTCTCTTGTCAGCCATGCACACTCCTATATTACATTAATTGAACATAAGCGTGAACCCACCCTCTCCAAGGTACAGAATAGTCACCTGACTGATTTGCTTTCATTCGACAAGAGTGCATGATCGGCTGGACACCACAATTAACCCTGAAGTGACACTGTCATGTGTACACATGTCCCAATTCTCAGGCAGGAAAATTTACTTAAAAACTGCCTAATGCCACAGACCCTTTGTCACACTTGTCCTAGGTTTATTCCTGCCTTGTGCCCAATGCTTGCTGGGAAATGCTGCAGCTCCCCACTAACCTTAAACCTAACCCTAACTTTGGATTAAGTGGGTTAAAGGGTGCATGGCCTTCATCCAGTTTCGATTTTTCTGAACTTCTAAAGACTTTTAGCACAAACAATTTCACTCTTACATGTAATTGAGAAAGACAGAGCCAGCACTTTAGCATGAGGGGCCATGCACACCTAATTAATAAATATTTGGTTTTGATGTTTAAAGTGTTCATTTATTTGCATTACCTGTTGATTTCCATGTGTACAGAATTGGTTTGTACATACATATTATTTTTTCCTACCTGGGAGCTCTGTTAATTTACTATATTGACCCTGTAGTTAGGATATAGCGGGTTGGATAATGGATGGATGGATGATTATATTTCTATCTTGAGCATAAATTATTTTGTTAGTATGCATATTTTATCAGTAAAGTACTCTTTTTTTATGTGAATATTATTGGTTGGTGTATAAAATGTGCACATTCAGTATTCTTGTTTATAAACCATTTGCCTGTTTTTAAATTATAGTGATTGGGGTGTGCTCTACTTTTTGTTTGCATTTGAGCTATATTGGTATTTTCTTGGCTTACCTGGGGCTCCATCCCTGGCTTACTTTTATTTATTATTGTTTTTTGCAAATTTTGTTCTCTTTATTAATGTATTTGTTTTTATTTTTTAATATAAATTTCCTGTTAATCATTTGGCAATTTTCCTTATGCTTCTTAATTGTTTAGGTTTTTGTTTTTTATTTATTTTTTTTTTACTGCTTCTGTCACCTCTTTGTGTTGAGCTCAAGGGGACATGATCTATACAGCTAACAGGGCTGCCACCTGACCCCCTACTTAGATGTTTTGCAGGCCCTCAGATAACTGTTGTGCCTTTGTGCTTATTCTCTTTGTCTGTAGATCCCCTATTCTTTCTTCCTTCTCAAAAAAACTTGGTCTTGTTTTAGTTTCAGGTTAGCTAGGTTTTGTTTGTTCTTCATATTAGGCCTATAGTACTTCTTGGTCTTTTTGTATTTCTTGACTATTTCATATCACTTGGCTTTTAAAAATTGTTTAGCTGTTTATACTTTTTGGCCTTGTTCCCATTACAGCATTTTATATTGTTTGCCCTTTAAATATTGCATGGTATTTTGTGTAGTTTGGCCTTTTCTTCAATGGAGTATTTTTGGTACTTTGTATGTTGCTTGGTCTTTAACCCTAAAATGTATTTCTTGGCTATTTCTTCATTGTTTTTGTAATGAAATGGATTTCCTCAAGAGCAAAACAGGAGTGAGGCCCTCAGAATCATCTAGGACATAGGCCAGAAACATACCTGGTCTACTCAGCATAGACAGCTTCAAATTCAGGCAGGCTCCAAGCCAACCTGCTGGCTTCAGCTGGAGCAGGCCCAAAAATGAGGAGCTGGAAAAACTACTATAAACATTTCAAAGTCTTTAACAAAATCCTGACAAGGAGAAGTGTGACCGTCAACATTCAGCTTATATAAACACGGCTCACAAAAAATCTTTATAAATTGAAGACAGAATAACACAGTACAAACCATAATTCTAACAATCAACAATGGTTCTCAAACACAGGCCTTTCACTTAATTTAAATAGCTTAAGGGATGGCTCTGGAGTGGTGACATTACGGTGGTTCCACATCTTGTTTTGGGGTTTATTTTTTACTTTGTTGCACAGAGTCCTATGTGTCCCTAGTTTTCTTTATACTCTTTATTTTGTAGACCTTCAGAAAATTTCTTAAATCTCATAGCCTTCATATGGTACACTACCTTTTATACCTGTGCCCTCAGACAACAAGATCGATCAATAGAATAAACAGGGGAGAGGGATGTAGTTTTAATTAATTATCTATTAAAGAAAATATACCTAAATAATAGGGAAACAGACTACAATATAAAGGTTAGTTAAAAACCAATAAAACAATACAGTATCAGGTGGCACAATAACTTGATATGGCTGCTGAAGCAGAGCTGTGTTCTCTTCATTGAGGAATGGCAAGACAGAGAAAGGTGGTCTTCTCTTCATGGCAAAATGGCAAGATAGAAAATGGCTTTTCAAGTCTCTCTCTTTATTGTCCCACTGCAGCTCCTGACACACACCCCTGAACTTCCTGAGGCCATTCACCATTGAAACAGCTCCTGCCCAACCCCCTTCCCAGTTCAGCACTTTACAGTGTTGTGTAATATTCAGTAATAAAACTGCTCATGCACACTCAACCTCCAGTCTAGTTCTGTATTGCCTAACAAACAAACAATAAAGTAAAAAATTAAACAGTAAAACTGGCCCATATAGTGCTTTCCTTATCACTGAAACTCTAGGTGTAGAAAACTGGTTTGTCCCACTTGCGGACTCTTTTACATGACAAATAAAGACATAAAAAATATTTATCTCTTTATATGCTAGATATCATTCATTTTACACTCTACTGCAGAGTTCCACCAACAAATAACAAGGAACATCAGTACATTAAAAGACCCAGACCCTAAGTATAACATCACATATAAAACCAACAGAAATAACATAAACACATAAAAATAATTATATATTACTGCAACCTCAATTGTGACCTTGTTTTTTGAGTATTACTTGACATATGTCTGAGTTATAATTTTGTTTTTGGCTCTTTTTTGAATGGTCTTTAATTAACTGATTTGTCAAGTGAGCATGAATTGTATATACTTTTGATCACCTACTTGAAAACCATCAACTACGACAGCCAGGGGGTTCTCAGAACTGAAATAATAAAAGTCATCTATCTGCAATGTTACCCTGAGAGGCGACACTTTGCATTAATTACCAAATAAAAATAAATTGTGACTGTATGCAAAGCCATTTGGCATATTCTATCGTTTCTTTTCACCTTCACTGTTGTGGATTTTGTAAATACAGATCTTTTTGCTCCTCTTCCTGTTGTCAACTCAGGAGAATGGATCGATTCTTTACTGGAATAAGGAGGGAGTAAAGTGGGAGCAACAATAGAAATGACAGACTAGTTCTAGATGTTTTTTTCTTTACAAGTTGTTAGAAAAGAAAAGTAAGGAGTCTGGAAACCAGGTCAAAACATCAAAAGCGAAGCACAATGCGTGACTTGTTCTCGTGTTGCACTTGTTGCACTGCTGACATCATAAAGTGTGATCTCCTACATAATTAACATAGCTAAGCTACATAGGACAAAGTGGGCAATATAGGCTTTTAGTGTCACACAAGGCTTGTTAAGGCAGCAGATTTAACAGGGATGCAAAAATCCAGCTTCATTTCCACTCTGCATTCCTGACGAAATAGTTTTACTGCAGATTGTAAAAATCTTAGTTAGCCCTGCGCTTCATCTAATAACAACGGTGTAAATCAGAGTTGAACTGACATCTCTGCAGACTCTTTAAGACATAGAGGCACCAAATGGAAAAGTTCAAATAATGATTGGCAACTTTGATTGACAAAAAATGTAACTATGAGTAGGTACTGGTTATGTAACTGAAAGTGACTTTAATCCAATCACCTGAGGTCACAACTAACTTCAAAAACTAGCTGCATTCTCCAAAATCTCACACTCTCTGTAAGCCCTCTCTGAAACCAAAAAGTTGATGAGCTGCTTTTTCTTTAGGGAGCTATAAGCTGAAAATCTCTTCAATTTGTAGACCTGAATGCTGAGATCCACTCTGCAAAGCCAAGCTCATTACTAGTGACTGAGCCAAGTCTGAGAAGTCTGAAAAGCAGCTATTACTACAAGAATGGAACTTCAGCATCTAAGCACTTGTGCCAGAAAGAATAATACTTTTTCCTATGAAGTTGCAAAGGACACAGCAAAGAGCCTAACTGAAAAAAGCACAAAACACTACAAACAAATGACCACATTACAAAGAGAAAAAATGAATTCAGAACACCAGAATAATTCCCACACAACTTCAGACACCATCCTTAAAGACTTTGTATTGTAAAACTTTATCTGTACCAACATATATTAGAACTCAAACTCTAACTAGGCAGAATTTTCTGTGTTATATGTTTGCATGTCTCATCTGTCATGCATCCTGTCATCTATGTCAATATACAGTATATGCAGTTATATTTCTATAATCCTTGTGCTCAAAAATATATTGTGTTATGCTAATTCTCAAAATGAGTGTGCTTCAATTACCTTGATATAAGTCTAAAAGCTGGAGACCACCTCCTATAAATAAAATTAAGGAAAGTAAAGTAGGAGTCTTACCAAATTACTTAATTAATTACCAACATTACATTCCTTTCCTTCCTACGTTATTCTGGGGTCCCTGATGGTAGGCAAGTTAAAGCCCCTTCATCTTCCTATACCTGTAAAAACTACGCCACAAATGACGACACCCATCAAGAATCAAAATAATGTCAAAAAGGGTACAGAAATAAATAATATTTTAAAATATGTTTTAAATACATTTATAGAATGCAAAATCGGAATCAGCATGTGTCAAAACTGAAAAGACAAAAAAGAATTTTCACAATAATGCTAGGAAACTATTAAAAAATCATAACATGAGCAAGAACTGTAAAAGAAGTGACATGTACAGAATTTGCATACCAGTATACATATTAAGTAATATAGGAAGTTAATGCATACTACCCTGTTCTAGGGATATTTCCGTTAACTGAAATTGGTACTTTACCTTTTATTCATGAAGCTGCAGAGTCCGATTTATTCAACTTTACTGTTATAATAATTGTTCAATATATTATTAATTTGATTTGATTTGCCGTTGATGGTTCTTTAATGTACATAATATTAAAATATAATCACCATCTTGCGGTTTACTCCTCAAATATCCATCCTCATACCTGAGTATACAAGAAAGTCTAGGGCAGACCACTCCTGATTTTTTAAGTACTCATATGCACTATGCAGGGTGTCCATTTCTTATATGTTCTTTGATATTTGCCTATAAACTGATAACAAATACGGATAAAAGTTGCATATGTTCATTGAAGTCTGTAGTCTAATACATTTGTTTCAAGTAAACAAAACAAGGCAAATCTATTTTTTTAAATCTAAGACACAGAGATATGACATTCCAGTATCAACGCTGAATTTCACATATAAAGTAGGAAATTTCAGAGTGTTCCATAAGCCTTTGGGGAAGAAAAAAAAAAGCCTGAGAACATAAGAACGAAAAAAGCTTGATAAAAGAGAGGAGACAATTCAGTCCACCACGTTGTTTGTTTGTCCTAAAATTTTAAATTGAAACTATTCCATTGAAATAAAACAGAACCATAAATTAATCTATTTCCCATTGTTTCTATTAGAAATGTGGCAAATTAAAATCACATTAAAATCATATATTTTGATTAGCTCTTTAAACATATATTTTCCTTATTTAGAAGTATTTATTTAAAGATATCACAGATATAGAAAAATATTTGTTTGGTTTTTAATAAGCCTTTGTTGATATGAAATTTAAAAAAATCTGCTTCATGTTGTGAACCTTGATAAAGCTCAGTACAGAGCAAATACAGAATCAGCAAAAAGAATGCCATTAAACCCCAGATGGGACTGTCTATTATAACTGATATCCTTAATGTTCTTGATCCTTTCCTAATCTCCAAATGTACAATCAAGCACAATGGTATTCAGATACGAATGTGGTGTCTGCTCTGTGTTACCATAACAATTCATTTCTGCAGATCTGCAGAGCAAGAGCATTCCCTTAAACTTGAACATTGTCATCTTTAAAAGATATAAAAAGTGGTTTCTGACACATTTCTTGATTCTGTACCTAAAGTGTTTACTGTTTCAGCTGTGAGACACTGTTGGCTATTGTCTTTTGTCACTTTGCTTGTAAACGTAGTCATTACTTGCTTTGTTAGAAGTCACATGATCACCAAACCCTACACACATGCAACTGATGAATCTTCCATCCATCCATCCATTATCCAACCCGCTATATCCTAACTACAGGGTCACGGGGGTCTGCTGGAGCCAATCCCAGCCAACACAGGGTGCAAGGCAGGCAACAAACCCCCGGCAGGGCACCAGCCCACCGCAGCTGATGAATCTTAGGAGTTACAAAATAATTGGATATGCGTTTACATAATTAAGATAGTCTTATGCAAACCAATATGGTTCACGCTGAAACAAATTTGCTTTATGATCAGATTAATATTTTATGCATGTAAAAAATAACAAATGTTTATTAAATCATTATTATTTTCATGTTTGATAACTAATAATAAACATTCATAAAACATTATTATACATTTTCAAGCTAATGCTCTATATGCACAAATCATATTTAAATTATTATAAAAAATAACATGAACTTGAAAGCAAACACATTACAAGTCCAAATGGAGAAATTACGATGTGTTTGCCATTTCACTGCAATCATAATACTTTCTCTGTGTTCATCTGTTAATACAACTTGCCTACTTCAATTGGAAAAATAACACAGCAAGGTGTCTCTAACAAAAGATTTTAATTTTGGTATTTGCATAAAATCATTAATTGACCCACATCACTTTTAGGGAAGTATTCTAACTTACTGAACCACAGTTTGAGTCTAAGTTTCCAGGAGTTTTCTCCAAGAAGTCTGTTTTTCTTTCAGTTACCAAAAACATGCAGTCAAGTATTCTAAAGTTCCAGGATTAAGTCTAAGGAACACCGGAAGTACTCCCAGGCATCAGATGAAAGGAGCCAGCTGCCACTGCTCCAAAAGCCAGAGTCGGGAGGAAGAAGATAAAGCTCACTGGAGGAACAGTGAAAGTGGACAGAGAAAGACAGAAAGAGTGCTGTATCACTGTGCTTCACTGTACTTGGGTACTGTGATGTGGGAAATGGTTGAAAATCGTATCCCATGGATAAAACACGCGTGTGCTGTGAAAGAACGTGTGTCTGCGTCTGTCTATGTCAGGTTTGGGGAACTGATTTTCCCCCTGCAGGCCACAATGGTTAATCACCTTTTCTAGATTGGGTGCTGTGGTATATGGCCGGCTTGTCATCCCAGCCAATACCCCCAGGCCGCCAGATGGAGCCCTCCCTGCAGTATGGAGGTGCCCTGAGGACCAGCAGGGAATCATGGACAATGGAGTTTTTATCCACAGTCCTGCTGGATACCACAGGGGCCGCAAGAGGGAGCTGCAGGGAGGAGTCAAGAGTCATATGTGCCCTATAACCCGGAAGTGCGTCATAGGTAGAGCGACGGCAGAAGTGACGTACTTCCGGGGTGAAGAAAAGGACTTTTGATCTGACCCGGAACTGATAGGAGATCACATGGACTGGGGATTGGAACACTTCCGGGTTGGGGAATATAAAAGGACGGTGGCAGCTCCCAGACGGTGAGCTGAGCTGGGTGGTAGGAGGGCAACGCATCTGGGAGTGGTGGAGAGTATTATTGATTATGATTAGTTTGTTTAATGAGTATTGTGGAGGAGAGGGTGCTTTGTGCACTGTGCTGTATGAATAAAGTCAACGTTTGGACGTTTATCTGGTGTCTGGCGTATTGGACAGGGGTTCAAGGGAGCGATAGCGCCCCTTATCTGTCACAGTGCTTAGTAGGATTATTATTCACATAATTTCTTTTCCAAGGATTCTCAACATGCATAATTTCAATGATTTTCACAATCCACATTGATTTCTGAAATGGTAATTTATATTCTTATTTTGTTTGTTTTTAATTTTTTTTTCTATTTCTCTTTTTTTTTTTCTTATTCTTTTTTCTTAATTATTAAATTATTTTTTTCTATTTCTCATTTCTGTGACCTGGCACATTCCACTCCGCAAATGTAGTCATTCCTTCTACAAATAAAAATAAAGGAGCTCTATCCTTATGCTAATCTTAGGGAATGTTCAGTTATGCTAACTGTATAGTCTGAGCGTGGCCCTCAGTTGTATTAACATTATTATTATTAAGGCACATTGGTAGGATAAAATTTAATTCATACGCAGCTTTAGTTATTCTTACATGTGTTTATAATAGGTAGATGATTTTGAAACAAATTTTAAAATATTTGAATTTATTTTTTGTTAAATCCTACACAGTGAAATTGAATTATGTTTCTTTGAAGACATCTGGAAAAGGTCACTGTTTTGTAGCACTTATTACAAAAGGTCATGAAGTGAAGAAGCATTTGTGTTTACTAAGAATTTTAATTTAAGTATATGCAATGATCACAACGCTGCTGTGTCACTGTACTTCTTGTTTTTGTAATTTAAATAAAAGCCTAATAATAATAATCTCTAGTTTAAGTTATTTACAAATATTGCTGATCATTTCTTGTTATTAATGCTGGGTTTTAATGCTGGGACTTACTTTGTTTTGCATGGGAGTAAGCAACTATTAAGGGTGCTATTTTCTGCACATTTTAATTGTTTATGCAAACACATCTTTGAAATGTTATCTTAACAATACAGTATATTATCATTCATTTACTAGGAAATCCAAAATGCTAAGGACATTGACAGCAGACCTTATTTTGACCAGCCTTTTCATTGACACAGATGTCTCTCCTATTCCATCTGCACAAAATTAGCAGAGGTTTCGCTCACAAACAGCTCTATAAAAAGATTGCCTTGAAGGTTTATTTTCAGTGCACCAGTTGAGACCTCAAGGTGTCAAAAGCATATTTCAGCTTCAGTCTGCCCACTGTATTTTTAAACCTAATTAGCAGTTTAATGCAGAGTTTGTCAAGCAAGGTTTCAGTGTGGCCTTTCAACCTTTTAAGAACCACAGATTTACAAAGACAAGTTTCAAATGAAAGAAGAGTGATCATTGTATTCAAAATGTGTTTAAATATTATTAGATAGGTTGGGTGGCAAACTGGTTTTAGGGATCAGGGTTTTCAGCACAGTGCTTGTCTGTGTGAATTTTTCATGTTCTCTGTGGGAACACCTAAAACTTGCACCTTAGACTAATATCTCAATTCAAGCCTGTATCTCTCAACAAGCTTGAATTATTAAATATTAGTGTGAGAATGAGCATGCCATGTGTTTAACTGGGGTTCATTCCAAGACTGGTTCTTTCTTTACACCTGGTGTTTGCAGGATAGTCCTCACCTCCTCTTCAACGCCATATTAGATTAAGTCAGCCAATAAAATAGATTAGATGAAATAAACAGGCAACACATATTATACCTGATTTGTAGGGTAGAAAGTGATGCTATGCTAAACGTCTCGCTGGAAGACCAGATCTGCACTGCTGCCAACTGACAGAATTAAAATAATATGGATTTTAAAGCATTTTTTATATATTTCTTAGATAGCCTTGGATCTAAAATCAGTCCTAATGTTTGAGCGGCAACATTTGGAGTAATGCCAGATGAAATAACAATGTGCTATGAAAAATCTGTTGTGAGATCCTATACCACACTATTTGCATGAAGATTTAATCCACCTTTTATAACTTAGTGGGAAAGTGATGTCCTATTCTATCTCAAATTGGAAAAAATCTAATTCTTTTAATAGGTTCTAGAAAGTTGATTCTGTTCATCTGGACATAGTTTTTTTCTGATTCATTTCATCACTCATCCAAGTGACTTCCTCAGTCTCAGTTGACTGCAGGTTTCTCCAGCCTTATAAACAGTACCTTGGCCTAATGACCGAACTAGCACCATTGACTAACAATAGGCCACGTGATCAATGATATGCAAATTGTCCATTGATCAAAAGCAGGAGATCAAATAATGAGTCTAGCAATAAAACCAAACCATAAAGCAAAATTCATAGTCAAATCAGAAACAAGTCAGAATATTCCTTAAAGTTTAAACAAAAACAAATCATGAGCAAATTTAGCATTTCTTTATGGAATCCGAAAATTTGAACAAAGAAGTGACCTTTATAGCCCATAACATGTAAAATCATTTTATTTGTGATCTCTGACATTGCTATTTGTAATTGCATATCAACCATTAAACAAAGCATTTAAAATTGCATGTTGTGAAGGAAACAAAATGACATTGTGGGAGAATGCAAATGACAAATAATAAAATATTAAGTATGCTTGTAAGACAAAAAATAAAAATAATCATCTAAAATTATTTTTTATGTAATTGTGGCAAAAGCACCTAGCATAATCACACAGGGGTGTCAAACTGAATGGTTGCTGGTTTTCATTCCAGCCACTTTCTTACTGCTATTGGATCATACTCCTTTTGTCTTCATTTGAATTGTTTTGAGTTTAAAGATATAGAGCCCTTAGTTGTTTTTTTTTTTACTTAACCAGTAGCCAAATTTTAATGAAAGGCAAATCAAAGTGGATAGCTATCACAGTGGTTGCAAACATAGCACCCAACTGGCCACCACTTTCAGGCTATGCAATTTCCTAACCAGACGTAAATCATTGTTGATGTGTTTAATTATGTGGTTTGTTAGTACTCTCGTTCTGCAAAAGCAGACGTTTACAAAACTTTTAATTTCTTTTCCTGAGATCATCGTTAAAATGTTTTGTGGACCAGACCATATCAACTTTTCTTTTTCCATTTTTTGCTATTGTCTATAGGGGAGGAGCGAAAGCTTTATATTTGTCACAAATTTCGATCTCTGGTTACCTATGGATCTCGACATTTTAGAGTCCCCTGATACTGAAAACATTGATATCTTGATGATGGGTGTGTGTCTGTGTGCAGGGCCGGATTTAGATGAAAAGAGGCCCTAGGCTATTCCACTTATGAGGCCCTTTCACCTCCCATTTTTAAGTTTGTTCAAATTGCTAACAATTTGAATGTAGGCCCCTCTTGATCTTGAGGCCCTAGGCTGAAGCCTAGTTAGCCTATAGGAAAACCTGTCTGTGTGTCACAGTTTCTTGAGGATAGTCTAGAGCTAAAATGGCTGGATTGAAAAATACCAAATTCAAAACTTAAGCCTGTTATGAGATGATGTGCAAGAGAAAGAGGCACTCTAGGAGAACCCTCAAATACCATAATTGTGCAATTAACTATGAATTCTTCTTGTCAATTGCTATCATAATGACCTATTTTATTATCACAAAGATCAGCATCAGAGCAGAAAACAATTATTGAAATGTTCTAGAATAGTTCAAGTAACTTGGTTCCTTAGGCACAAAGCCTACTGACGCTCACATCTGAATTTTTCTCTTTAAATATTTTCTTTAAACAGATACTGTATGAAGGACACACAGGCTCAAATAGGGGCTGTGTTAGTTATCATTTGTTGGCTTGACTGGAGGTAGGTTAAGGAAAAAGAAACAAATGAGGGTAGTGAAAGTTAAAAAACTAGTCAATTAAAATTATGAAAAGTATATTCCATTAGCAGGAAAAAATGGGTACTAATTAGAAAAGTGGCTAGAATGAAAACCTGTAGCCATTATGGGCTTCTTGGATCTGAGTTTGACATCCCACCCTAGCACTTCTTTCACAGAGCTCCAGAAGTTTGAATCCGAGCCTAATCACTATTTTAGTGAAGGTTTCACATTCTCGTCATGTCTGTGTGGATTATTCCCCATATCCAAAATACTCAAAAATTGGGCTGTTTGTCAACCAACTAAGATATCTAATGACTGCATCCAGTTCTACTCAGGACAGGCTTCAGTTATCCCCAGGTTCAGAAAATGAATGAATAAGTAAATAACAGGCAAATGTACAAATCACAATTCTAAAGAGGGATTCTTAATAAATATTTATGTGTGTTCCTGTGTGCTTGGCTGTCTCACCATCTTTCTTTCATTCTTTCTTCCATTTTTGGAGTATTTTCTTTTCAGTGATTAATACCTGCAATTTTTTTTTGTTTGTTATGTAGTTCAAAATATTCTTGCACACATGGCTTACACCTACTCAGAAAGATAATGCATTCATTGTGAAATTTTCAGCCACAAAACTTGAATATAGACTCAAAGTAAGTTTAACTACGTTAATGGGAAATGCTTGCTATTTTGTATTCTATAGTCATTTTTCATACATGGACAAAACCTTTTATTGTACTTTATTGTAAAGTAATAAGAATATAAATGATCTAGTTTATATGTTTCAGTAATTATTTTTCTATGACTATTTTTGTAAAAGTATGTTTAGCAATAAAAGATTTGCAGTTATACATAAATAAACTACATCACATACTGTACATTTTTAAACCTGTTTAATCCATTTCTAGGTTACTGTGGCCTGTAATCTGTTCTGGCAGCATTGAGTGCAAAGCAGAAACCAACCCTGGAATGAGTCTATTGTAACAATCTAGAGAACTGTTCAATTTTGTTGCACATACCGTAGTTTTGAGAAATGCATTACTTATTTACTGATATATACAGTATATATATTTATTTATGTTTTTTGGGTTAGAGACCAAGGAGTATTGCTCCCTAAAGTCCAGGGGCCTCATGCATAACGCTGTGCGTAGAATTCGCACTATAACATGGCATAAGCACAAAAGCCGAAATGTGCTTACACACAGAAAAATCCAGATGCAGGAATCTGTGCGTACTCCAACTTCCACGTTCTTCTGCTACATAAATCCCGGTCAGCGTGAAAACTAACGCTCGTGCACGCGCCTTATGTCCCGCCCCAACTCCTCCCAGAATTATACCTCTTTGAATATGCAAATCAATATAAATCGTCCTTAAGCTCAGCCTCCTGTGAAAAGACAATGGTAAAAGCACGGAGGAAAATATAACAATTTCAGTGAATACCAAGTGGAGGCAAAAGAAAAACATACTATTTGTTTAATTAAACCGTGGTATAATCAACAAAAGGAAGTTGATCAAGTGACATAGCGTGTTGGAGAAACTTGAAAGCTCAGATATCAAAGTCGCCGTGAAAAGGCGAGTCGTAGCCCACTGTCTGAGTGTCATATGAAAGCTTATTAGGGTACAGACAAAAAAATAGGCACACAGTGGGAAAAAAGCACGAAATGTCAACTTCAATCTCGAAATTTCCATTTTAATCATGTAGTTTATTTTGTCATTAAAGTAAAACATCATAAACGATCTTAAAATCGTTTAATTAACCAGTTTCTCAAATCACATTGTAATTAAAGTAGCACGTTAAATGTTTTGTATGTGATCTTCTATGTGCTCTATGTGTGTTAATCACTACTTGCTTCTTAAACCGGCTCTTTTCCTCCGACTGGACACAGAATCCATTACATTCGTGATATTACAGCTCTTTGAATAACTAAAATACTGAGATGTATATGTGATATCATTTTCACGATGACAGGAGTTAAACCACGTTATTAAACATGGGTTTCACGGCGCAGTGATTGTGTGCAACCTTCGATGAAATTATTTATTGCAGCAGTACTCATGGGCGGCTCTGGGCAGAGAAAAAAATCCGTGGCCCCTTCGCTCGCCAATGTCAATATGGTATCTTATGCACGGTGGATGGCCACGTCTGTTGCGGACATTGTGTAGCCACCTCGTGCTCATGACACAAGCGTTTAACTTTTGTCGAAATTTGCCGCTGCATTTTTAGCTGTGTTGTTATTTTCTCTTTCTGTTTTATATTCAATATATATTGGCATTGCCGCCCCTGCTGTCCTTGCTTTTCTTTCTCCAAGTAACCGATCGCCACACAATCAGCTCTGTAATAGATGTTAAACCATCTGTAAGCTTAGAGCGCAGATTCTTCAAAATGTTTAAGGAACATTGAACTATCTTCGTAGTACATGTTTAATTATTCTATCCTTCACGCCAGTCCCAGTGAAGAATATGGATTATTAAATGAAGTTAAAGTTTTACCTTTATAATATATAATAAACATATTTTGCTGCATTTCATCTTAAAAATGATATCGTCATCATATGTAAATACACGCTTTATAAAGTGGCTCAGGTTGTGCAATATTATAACTGTAGTGCAAGTTTACAGTGAGGTAATTGTACTTATACGTACAAACAGTTCTACAAGGAGCAATTGATTGAGTGCGTTTATAGTTCTTGAGATGAAACTGTTCCTGAACCGCGAGGTCCGTACAGGAAAGGCTTTAAAACATTTTGCCGTGGCTGAGGTAGCGTGTGCTTGATTCTGTATCCTGATAATTCTCTTTCCGATCAGCTGCTGCTGTGATTCACACTCAGATACAGTTATATAAATACTCTGAGTTGTGCAGTGAGAGTAATATGGAAAAAGATGATCCGCTGTGGCAACTCCTAACGGGAGCAGCTGAAAGAAGAAGAAGAAGGTGCAGTGAGAGTAACAATGCTAAAGCAGTTATGGTATTTGGAATACTATGGCTATTCCCTGGACCATTATATTGTTATAAGTTAATTACAATCAGATGCATTACACTAATAAACAATATGCGGTTAGTTTCAGTGTATTTATAAAGCCTCGTCAGGAAAATAAGGAGTAACCACACGGAAACAGTAGCACTGCTTTGACGCTGGGTGCCGCCAGTCTGCAAAACCGAGCGGAGAACTTGCGTATGACAAGGTATGAGGTACCGTGGAAAAGTGAGTGGCTTTGCGCCAAGTATAGGTTTTATACATCGCGATTTGAACATGGAAAAGTTCTTACGCAACACTTCTGTGTGTACGCACCGTCTATACATGAGGTCCCTGGTAACATTTGTACTTTTACTTGTGTTTATTCTACAACTGTGTAACACAGTTAATCCACAGCATACCAGTAAAATCAGTTCTTATTTATAGCTTTTGTTCACATCAATGTGAAGAAGTGCAGTGTGTTTTTTAAAAGTACGGACAAGCTGCATATTTTCTACACAAAATCACAACAAAATGTACAATCATGCACCATATTGCATTGTCTCTGCAAAAAAATGCACTACACTAGGACTTGGCCCTTTCATTTCAAAGCAGCCAACCTTTGCTGTTTCTTGATTCCTGTAGATGAAATGGTGAATACACATACTCAATATGCTGTGGAGAAATGTAATAAGTATGCTTTCTGTCTGCGATGCATCTTTAGGATTTCAATTGCCAAGATTATCATCATAATTGACAAAGTTTGCATTGTACTAAAACAATGAAAACTCACATCTCACAACAAAACAAATTGTCTATACCCGACCAAAAAAATAACACGTTTTTACAAAATGCAAGAAAATGTATACAGACAGGGACTAAACACCTTTCTTCCTATGCCAATGGCATGAATTTAACTGGTCATAAAACCATTTCTTTTGTCATTTTTTTGTAACACAAAACTGCAAGTTTCACTGCAAATTCAATTTTTTACTTTTTGCTTTTCATATCACTAGTTGAGACAAAGTACTGTTTAACAATATTTTGGATCAACAAAGCTGTGCAGAATAATTCAAATGATCATAAAAAATCAAACAGTAATTACCACATTAATAGTCACATAAGATAAATACAATTTTAATTCTTAAACCACTGTGATTTTTGATATACATGGATTGAGTTTGTATGCATTTCTGATGTCCAGGGTATACCTCCATCTAGTACATCAATGGCAAACTCTCTAACTGAAATTTTAGTTTGAATACCTATTAAGCTGATATATCTGTACCCTATTTACATTATTTTAGGATAAATATGTATATTTTGCTTGGTAAAGTATTTTCGTTTATTGGTTTGTACTGTATTTATAAATCTTTTATCTGTAAAGGTTTTCAGAGTCTGACTTCTGGATTGATGTGAATTGAATTAAAGCAATAATCAAACAAGCTTCTTTAATAAAAAATAATCAGAGAAGTAGGCTTACATAGACTTACAGCAGTATTTGTTACTTTCCCCCTTGCAACTTTTGTTTATCATGGGAATAGAGTGCACAATCCCTTTTTTTGAAAAGAAAAGAATTGATATATTGTACAAGGTCCATATAAAGTGTCCATAGGTGATTTCACACAAAGATGTATATTTCAATGTATGCATGTAATTGAGGGGTGGCACGGTGGCGCAGCCGCAGAGTTGGCGCTGCTGCCTTGCAGTTAGGAGGCCCAGGTTCGCTTCCTGGGTCCTCCCTGCGTGGAGTTTGCATGTTCTCCCCATGTTTGTGTGGGTTTCCTCTGGGTGCTCCACTTTCCTCCCATAGTCCAAAGGCATGCAGGTTAGGTGCATTGGCGATCCTAAATTGTCCCTAGTGTGTGTGTGTGTGTGCCCTGTGGTGGGCTGGCGCCCTGCCTGGGTTTTATTCCTGCCTTGTGCCCTGTGTTGGCTGGGATTGGCTCCAGCAGACCCCCATGACCCTGTACTTAGGACAGAGCGGGTTGGATGGATGGATGTAATTGAAGCCGCAAGTTAGTTCAGAATAGGAAAAAACAAACCTAATGCATGGCTACAAAGAGACATCCAATTCTGTCTGCACTTTGGGTTCCTGTCACTTCTCACACATAATTCAGTTAGTTATCTGTCTTTAGCTTCTAATATCTTTGACGAAACTTACTCTTGATTAGTAAAAGGGCATATTTATTCCTAATAAAACATCAATAACTACTGCCATTTCAGTTTATTTATAAGTCACTGTATCTGTATAAAGTATCTGTAAAAACAATCACAAGCTAAATTGTTGCTCCAAGTTCATTATGAGTGACACATGAATTATTAAATGTATACTTATTCTAAAGAAAGTAGTATAACAAAGCCCTATGTCCTTTCAGCAGTAACAATCCTTTATGAACTAGTCAATTACTATATATAAATTTGGAAAAGATGATTAGCTGGCAAAAGTTAGCCAAGACAAAGGCACCACCAGGATAGCAAAACAGGATAAAGTCCAACAAAAACTCTTCAGGACAAACAGTGACTCAAGTACCATAGTATAAATAAAATTGACAAGATGATCAAAAGCATGCCAAATCCTGTGTTCATAATGAAAGTAAGGACAAAAAGGAATTGTCAGAGGTGTCATTACTTGTTATATACTAGGGGACATGTGTATAGAAACTGTCTGGTACACTTGGTAAAAATGAAATGGCCTTCATTTATTTTATTATTTTATATTGCAATACAGTACTACAGTAAGTATAAGTACAGTAAGGTTAAAATTTATGAGACAATGACAGTTTTGTGGATTCATAGATATTTCTACTCAGTTGCAAACTCCATGGGAGTCTTCTTCTTCATCTTCATCTTTTTTCTTATCTATTTTGGGTTGATGTTCCTGATCAACTGTGTCTATACTGCTCGGACCTGTACCTACTCCCCAGCCAAACCTTTTTTCTTCAAGTCTTCTTTTACTTTATCCATCCACCTCGACTTCAACCTCCCTTACTTTCTCTTTCCCCTATATTTCCATTTTCATCAACTCTTTTACCACATTTTCATTGTTTACTCCTAATCACATGTCCATACCACTTCAACCTACTTTAATGAACTTTCTTGGATACCTCTTCCACTTTTGTCTGATCGTCTAATTTCTTATTCTGCCCTTTTTTGTTGCTCCACACATCCATCTCAACATTTTAATTTCTGCCACGTCTAGCTTCTTTACCTGTAGGTTTCTCCCCTTTACTGCCCATCTCTCAGCTCCATACGTCATTGCAGATCTTACCACTGTCTTTAGCTAATAACTAATAACTTTACCTTTAAATTTTGCTTTAAATCATTGGTCACACAATACTACTGATACATACATACACAAACTAATGTTTCCTACACACAGAGTACTTTGAGTAGTGAGAAAAGAAATATATACATGTAAAGAATCATTATTAGTAGTTGTAGCAGTATAGCTAGAATTGTGTTGGTGGATGGGCATATATGAAACTAGGTGGGCGAATAAAATTTCACCCAGATACGAGGATTTATAGAACTTCATCAGCAGAAGCTGAATGAGGGGAATCCTCTAATAATATCCTGCTCAGTAATGCACACAATGCTGGAAGATTCATGTGTGAATGGCCTTAGATGATGCAAAAAATAAATTAATTAATTAATTAACTGACATGATAGCATCCAAACTATAAATACCAATAATAGCCTATGATGAACACCACTGTCAAGTGAATGCTTTTCACTCTCTCTCACACTGACACTCTGTTCGGCCTTCTTAATCCGCATGACCTTAACAAACTATTACTAAAGCACACTAAGGGAATAAAACACATAATGTATGCAAAGAAAAGAAAGAGTTGTTGCACATTTTGCAATTATATATGACTGTATTTAGTACTATTGAATTATGTAAACATGTACAGTGACTACATCATCAGATCACTCTATAAATATAATAATGTCAGTATCATGATATTCTGGAATTAATTCTCAGAGGATTTTAGAAATTTCATTTATTCTCAAAATTATGACAAATAAAACACAATATTTTGGTCATGTCTATAAAATTGCTCAAGGACACTGCCGTCATTATTTTCCTTCCTTCCACTAGTTGCTCAGTAACAAAAGTTTGTTCATATTTTCAGAAGCCAAAGTAGGCCTCTTTTAGTGCACAATAATCATAAAAAGAAAAAAGGCAGCTGAACAATACAGCATGGAAAAAGAATATCAAAAACTGATTTTGAAATTTTTGGAAGACTAACAAGCTATCTGAATCACAATATCCCAAGTCTATTGTAATGTTGTTGCAAATAATTTTGCTTGTTTGTGTTTCTGTTTTATGAAATAAATAAATTACTTAGCACAGCATTGAATTGCTTCTGTGATTACTCATCATGAATATTTTGAATGCTTATTGTTGCAGTAGTTGTAGAATGCCTAGTAAAAGAAGGCCCTTTGCTATCGAATGTAACATTGCAGGTTTAGACATCACAAAGTTCTCAACTGTTTTAATGCATAAAATAATTCTAAAAGCAACATTAAAAACTCAGGAATTTAAAAATCTCAGGAACTAATCTCCTTGCAAATAATATCCACACAAAGACCTACCCTTTCTGTATTCATAGTTAGCATACCATTTGTCATAATAAGAGCAGGAAAAAGTCTGTGTGTATGCTCATCCTCGATCACTTGCCTTCTACTGAATTCTTACATCAGGTCGGTCCGATCCAAGATCTTTTAGGCGGTGTTTCATTAAAGAAATAACGACGTTTTATTTGATTTCTGAACTTTATCTCTGTAGCTACGTAACGTTAAAGGTGGGTGGGAACTGTGAATCACTGATGTCAACATTACGTAGTGCCTCAAAGTTTGTCCAATCACATTAGATTAAATAAACCTAAAACAATACTAATTCACTGCCAATTCACTGGGAGTGTCCGGAGTTCACAGAACTGCGTCCCCGGAAATATCTGAAAGCAACCAAATAAAACAAAATATGTATGTATGTGCTGGATATGTCTTCTGCTGTCAACTTAGATTTAATAGCCGGAATGGGTTTTGGTGTACAAATCTGCTTTTTCTTTGTCACCTCTGCTTTAGTTCCGGTACCATCAAATGACAAATGACAATCCACCAATTTGGAAGATTCTCCCACTGAATTGTAGATATACCTAGGAATGGATCTGGAAAGGGGAGCTATAAGAGATCGGTCTTTACACTTGCTTCATGTTTGTGCTGACTGCACAGGGAAGCAGCAGTTTAAAGTAAGAAGGAATCAAAAGATGAATTTCAATAATAATAACAAGCCAAGGTCATAACTGGGAGGACAGGAATTAAAGAAACAAAGGCCAGGGCACGAGACAAAACTGTAGGTCAATAAAAGTAGTGAGATAGTCAGTAAACAGAATATTTCACATAGTCTAAGCCAAAATGTCAGATGTAAGTCAAACTCGAAAAACAGAAACAAATTTGTAACTATAGCGGTCCTGAACAATAATAACACAAGGTTTTTTTTTTTTTTATCCACCACTTGGACAGTCAGGAAATATATGACACGTCATAAACACTCTGAGTTGTCCTGCCTTTCAACAGCCTGGCACTCTTGGCATTGCAAACAGCAAATAATGATGGCACCCATAATTAAAACAAGTGGCACCTCAGGAAGACATATTTGAAAAATAATGCCTTCAGAAATCAGAACGATCTGACCATTAAATTCCTTGAACTCTATTTTTCTGCACAACTGATATCTCTATGATTTTTAAAAAACCAAAGGGTATAAAATATAAAACAAAGTAAAGACCATGGTCAGTTGGGTTGAGAGCTGATTACAAAATTCTTCTTCCTACATACTGTATAAAAAATATAAAATAACTTGGACCATATTTACTTTAGACCATATTTTACTTTTTATGCATACGGATTTACCAATGCATACAAGACAGAATGTACATTACAATCTCAAGATGTTGTTTTTGTAAAAGTTCCAAGGAAACATAAAATTAATGTTGGAGATGAAACCTTTAGTTAGTTACAGGGCCACAGACTTGCCTGTGTAAAGGATGCACATTAGTCTCATCATTTAAGTCCAGGCTAAAGATTAATTTATTTAGACTAGGACACCTTGATTAGAGCTGATAGTCAGTTGTTCATGTTGCAATTCTATTTGATAGTTACCTCCGGAGAAATCCAAGCATTGAAATTATTAAGAACTATTTCTTATCCTCCTCTATTCTGTTCATTTTTTTTTACATTCTGCTATTGCATGTGGTGCAACTCCTACATTGTTAAAGAAGTACTCCAGCCCCTGGGGTGCATTACCGGACATAGTGTGAGGCTTGGATTCAATGCCAAAAAGGATTTACCATTTTTTTAATTTTGTGATGCATGTGTTTATGATATAGTAACGCGTCCAGGATGAGTTAAGAAAATTGGCCTATGACATCAAAACTTTGACTTTGTCTGGTATAACTAACCAGGGACCCCCCAGAGGTTTATTTTGTCCAAGGATGCCAAGGACTGAAGTTTTTATTTTCTTCTCCTTTCTCTTAACTAGGCATATCTCAATAATAAGGACTTTATTTTTCCATGATTTATGTTAGTCAAATTGAAATCATTGTTTTTGACTGTATGTTTAATATAGTTTATGTTTTCAGGAATGTTAATGTAAGGTTTAGCATATTACAGGAAATGCATTATAGGTGTAAATTTGTGAAAGTGATCTGAGCCTGTACTCTGTGAAGACATACATATAAAAACAAGCTTATTTTAATTTAAAAGAACTGAACAAAATAATTGGAAGACACTACTTCGATAAACTACTCGGCCATGCTGACTCACATCTGTGACCTACTATTGGTGACCTAATACGACACAACTCCAATATATAAGTTCTGTCCTATTTGGCTGAATTGTATGCAAAAGTTGTAACAACCATGTTCATTCTTGGATGGTCGCAATTTACACACTCCGGTTGTGCTGGAGTCAAGTCTGGACTCAGCCACGCCAAACCATATTTACTCTTCAATTTCTTATTCGCCCTCCACTCAAGCTCCTAAGTCGACAGATAAATGAGTCAAAGATGTAGGTTAAGTAAAAATAAAGTTAATGTATTAGAAAAAGATGAAATACCACGCACCCAACCTGAATTCACTGATTCCTAAGTAGATGCATACTCACAGTGATAGAAACCAACCATGAAATATAAATAATTGCAAAACAAGTGTCCATATACATGCAATTTCCAATGTTAAAATACAGTAAATGTGGAGATTAAGAAATAGATGAAAGCCAGCAAAGTCCCAAATGGTGAAATGACAGCAGAAACACAGTTTAAACGAGGCTATTCTAAAGCATGCACCAAAATAATCTCACCGGTGGGTCCAGATATCAGTCTGACAGCTGTGGGTAGTGGATGATAAAACTCCAAAACACCTTACTGCTTTCTGTAACGGGATGAAAAGTGATGATCTGTTGTTACTTTTGGTGAAATGATAGCAGCGCTTGTTATGATAAAGCTCTATCTTTGCTGATGCTACCTTTTCCCTCTTCTTTGTATGCAACCTGGAACCTAACAACATTAAGTTTAGGTGTTGTAATTGGTGACATCCTTGAAATTTGCAGAGGGCAGCTCTACTTCAAGGAAAAGAAAATTATCATTTTCTATTTAAAGATTATAACCATCTTTTGAGCATTCAGTTAATTTAGGGGCAGTGGTGCATGATTTGGAAAGTGAGGAACAAAGTTTGCATGGTTAGTGACATAATTCAGTGCACCTGATGTTTTCAATGTGAGTTTGTCTTAGTTGTTGAACTTCATCATTTAATTTCCAAAGGCATTTGGTCAATTATGATTTTTTGCAATGCATTACCATAAAAAATACCATTACGTTGTGCACTTTTGTTTAAATATATTCTGGTGAATTGTTCTCATTGTATCCACTTATTACACATTACTTGTGCAGTATATTTCTTTGATTTTACATATTGTTTCTGCATGATGAATTTTGGGGTAAAGTGAAAAAGGTATTTGGCAGTGTAGATTTAGATTTAGGTTCTTAATTATTAGCATGTTCTAAATTGGGCTTATAAATTGTAGTCTCAAGTATGATATTAGACCTCTACTTATTTGGGTATCCAGTTTCAGTTGAAGCTGCCGGACCTGTTCTGCCAATTGCCTTAGCACATCCTCAGTGCTGGTTCTTTCCATTGGATTAGAAATTCTACCAACTATGCTACTTTAAAGAAAACCACAAATATACAGTGACGAGGTAGGATCCCAGGTAGGAAAAAACCTGTTTAATCATTGTGAGTGTGTAGTATTGATATCTTACTACATTGTCTGCAGGTACTATTTCATTTCTAATAAAAATAGCTTTTACGCTAGAATTCTTACTGATGACTTGGTCACCCTTTTATAAGATTTGCCAAGGACTAGAATGATGTTGCCATCAAAGTTCCCCTTTCTCTTTGGTCAATTCTTGGATATGGAAGAAAAATATTTACTGAGGTCTGATATACAACATTTATTAACTTACTTTACAGGGTTCAATATTCTGTATGTGTAAGTGAGAAGGGGGAGGTTAGTTGTATCTGAGTCTCCGGAACAGAGTTACCTTCAATAGCTTGCTTCTTTGAGTGTCTCTTCTTGTTGCAGTTCATGCAATTGTACTCCATACAGTAGCATTTTTGTAAACTTAGCATTCTATTTTACCATTTCTGTTATTTGTTCTTTGAAGCCCTTCTTTCAAGTGGCAACTGTTTGGCTTCTGCCTTTATCACCATTATCATTACTAACTTTTTCTATTCTTTCTGGTAGCCAATTTATTGGTGGTAGTCAGTGCCACTCATATATACTATGAGTGTCTATTAAACTGTAAACTAGCCACTCAAAGTAATCAAAATAAACACCATAAGCTGGCAGAATATTAAAATAACAAATATAACAATAAACAGATGTACTAAAAGTACTAGTAGAGATGAAAGAGTGCTTCAAAATTTCAATTAAGTAAATTAGTCTGACGTTGTTAATATTAAGTGAGCTTGTTTAGTGGAGTGGAAAAAAAGTAGCTGCTGAAATCACATGTCCACAGTCAGTGATGTCATGCCAACTATCTGAGCCCTTTCATCTTATTAAATGGTTACACAACTTTGAAAAAAGGTTATGAAATTCAAACAATTTCTTGTTACTACACCAGTCCAGTCTGCATCATCTTTCAAATTGATTTCAAGCACGTTTTTTGCCTGGAGTTAGTTGATGTGGCATTCATAACCTCAGGTTCTTCTGATCATTTTTGCTGAAGACACCTATTGGTTTACTCTTAATCAAAAGGGTGTAATTTCCTGCACAGAATATAGTCCAAAAATGCCCTAAAATAAGTTTTTCTTGGGGTCTAGAAGACCAAACTATGGGGGAACTTCAAAAGGCTTGATGTCTTGCATTAAGACATTGACACGTCGAACAGTGTATCATATGTGGGGGTTTTCTTATACCAGAGAGTCAGAAAAGAAACTGAAGTGATTTCAAAGCATTTACAAGTATTCAGATGAACACTATTTATTTTATTTTATTCTGCCGCTATTAGGCAATTACAATCTGCTGATACTGAAATTTACTTACTGTATGTCTTATTAGCAGGGTTTTAAAGAGCTGTAAAAAAGTTGGATATCTGTCATAGTCCAGTTATTAATGCAAAAAAAAAATTCCCTTTGTAATCAAGTTAGTCCACAAATGTGAAAAACGTGAAAATGAATTGTATAGGAACAAAGGACTGAAAATTGAAATTGAAATGAAACCTTTTCTAATAGTGAGCAAACATCTATGAGCTGGCATCCCAACAAGATTTCCAACAAAACATGTCAGAAGAACATTATATACTAGCTTGTGTGGTAGATAACAATGGTGTCTTTAGTTAACTGACAACTGTTTGGACCAGTCAGGGTCACAGTAAACCGATATTAAATTTAGGCATCTATTCAAAGAAAACAATAAATAATGCTTTCAACCGCTGAAGAAAAAACATGTTGAAGCTTGTTTAACATTTGCTGTACAACATTTGGACAAGGCAATGAAATACTGGGAGAATATAGTCTGGTCAGATGAGACCAAAATTGATCTCTTTGGATGTCATTGCACACGCCATGTTTGGAGGAGAAATGGCACTGCACATCACCCCAAAAACACCATACGAGCAGTGAAGTTAGGAGGTGGGAACATCATGGTGTGGGGCTGTTTTTCAGCATATGGTACTGGTAGACTTCATATAATTGAAGGAAGGATGAATAGAGAAATGTACCGGTACATTCTTGATAAGAATCTGCCACCACCTACCAGGAAGCTGAAGATGAAACAAGGGTAAACATTTCAGCAAGACAATAATCCCAAATATACAGCCAAGGAAACTCTCAATTAGTTTCAGAGAAAGAAAATAAAGCTGCTACAATGGCCCAATCCATTGACTTGAATCCAATTAAAAAACTTTGGAAAGAACTGAAGATCAGAGTTCATAGAAGAAGCCCCCAGAACTTTCAAGATTTGAAAGCAGTTTATGTGGAAGAATGGGCCAAAATCACACCTGAGAAATGAATGCGACTAGTTTCTCCATACAGGAGGCTTCTTGAAGCTGTCATTACCAACAAAGGGTTTTCTACTAAGTATTAAATAAATGTCAATAAGCTTGTTCAATTCCTTGTGTCATTCCACTTTTATTACACATAACTTAATTTATGGATTTATTTGTTTTGATTTCTTTGTATGTGTGGATTACTTGGGTTGTTACCAACATCTGGTGTATATTTCATGTCAATAGCCCCATTAGAAATATATTTACTGAGAAAAATGTTGATGCGTTTAATACTTACTTTCCCCCGCTGTATACTTTAACTACTATAGACACATTCTCCTTGAAACTCTGTAACATGTAAAGATGTAAATTTAGGTTTAAAGCAAAAAGGAGTGGTCTGTCACCTACCTAAGTTCAAACAAAGCTAACAGTGCAGCACACAAGACCTTCTAGGTTTATCTGTTAGAGACGTAACATACTGTAGGTATCTGTACCTTGACAAAAAATAGCTGTGGACAGACCTGCACTGAGAAAATTCCAGTTAGTGGAACAATTTTTCCAGAGATTTCTGAATGTCAGGCTAAAGAAATACAATGGTTTCCTTGTGACATACATATAGTATGCATTTGTAATCATAGAAGTACAATGAGTAACATTTGATTTTGTAAAATTGTTCTTGTAGATAATTTAAATAACTTTTTGAATTTAAATATTGTTTTGACCACTTAATGTAGGGGTATTTATGGCATAATATACAGTTTACCCATATAAACCTAATGTTGTGGGTTATTAGTCAAATTGCTTGACTTTATGTACCACGTTATACAGATCTATACTAATAAAAGGCAAAGCCCTCACTCATCACTAATTCTCCAACTTCCCGTGTAGGTAGAAGGCTCATTCCTTACAGCTTACTTACAAAAGTTAAGCAGGTTTCATTTCGAAATTCTACACGTAACGGTCATAACGGTCAACAACGCCCGCCATGTTGAACTTTCTTATTTATGGCCCTATCTTCACGAAATTTGGTAGGCGGCTTCCCTGCACTAACTGAAACCGATGTACGTACTTATTTCGGTGGTATGACGCCACTGTCGGCTGCCATATTGAACTTTCCAACGTCACTAATTCTCCAACTTCCCATGTAGGTAGAAGGCTGACCCTATTTTCATGAAATTTGGTAGGCGGCTTCCCTGCACTAACCGAAACCGATGTATGTACTTATTTTGGTGGTATGATGCCACTGTCAGCCGCCATATTGAACTTTCCAATGGTCTTTGTTACTTATGGGCCCATCTTCAAGAAATTTGGTACGCGGGTTCCCAATGCTAACTTAATCCTACTTACGTACATATATACGTCCATAGCTTGCAGCTCGGTCACCGTGTGAGGCGCCGTTGGGTCTCCCATCCCAACGCCTCCCACGTTGTTGGCTGCCTGCCTATATAAGGCTGTCCGTCGCTCCGGTCTCTAAATTCCCTTCCTTGCTTCGCCACAGGATTCACGTCTCCCTGCTGATAACCACAGCCGTTTTATTTAATCCATGGCTTCTCCGCTGTTTTATTGTTCATTTATTATGATTATAGTTAATGTGTAGGTATTTTACACTTACTTTACACTGTTCAGGTACCCATTTCCTTTATCGTTCCAACCATACCCCCATTAACATGTCTATCGAGGTGATCACCATCAATCAAAGAACTGTCACTTACCGAGTGGTTTCCATGCCCGGTGATGGCACCTACCTTTTCCATTCTCTTTGTTACATATTGCACGGCCATATCAGGCTCACTCTTGATATCCAGAGGAACATTGTGTCTTATGTATTGAATGACTGGGACAGGTTCAAGGTGTGGACTGATGACGGTACAGGAGATAATTATATTACACAGGAGCACTATAAGAGTGAAATGCTTAAGCCCTTCACCTATGGTTCTGCATGTGAGTTGATGGCTGCCGCTGAATTGTTCGGTTGTCGATTTCAAGTGTACCGAAATGGTCAAATATTTTACACCTTTGGACAACCGCCAATGCCTCTTAAACATCTTAGATTCACAGGTGACGATTTGTGTAGTGGATGTTTAAACTCTCAAAAGCTGGATGCGAAGTTATCAATGAAACTGGTTGTGTGCTTACAACGCTTGATAGATGCCGAATGTCACTTCAACACAAGTCCTGCAAATACTGTCGTAATTGAAACAAACCATGAAACTCAAATTGATTATGACAGCAGCAATCCAAGCTGTGAGATTTGAGACAAGATTACTTTTCACATGGCCAGCTGTACATTGCATGCTCAAGAGTAAGCTCAGCGCACAGCTTGGTCATATTACAACTGGAGGGCTGAACTCACAATGTGGTATACAAAGAGATCCTTAACAAATAATTATTGGTATATTTTCCCTCAGTTTAAAAAGGTTTAATTTTCTTCTTAATAAAAATTTTAAGGCAGTACTTCGCCACTGCGAAGCGCGGGTATTTTGCTAGTTATAGATAAACAGAAACTCAAGAAATATAGAAATGTTATAACAAACAACAATATCACCCATCAAACAAAAGAAGAAAACTGAAATGTGTTAAGATAAGAGACCAGTGACAGTAAGGCCATCATAAAGGCATATTACCGTAGGTTGCTGTGCAGTTATTTGACACTGTTACAGTTATCCATTGTGGACACAAGCTTCATGTTTTCTTAATATTTTATACGTCTTCCACAAAGTCAGTATTTGCTATCATAAAAAGTGAAAAGATGTTATCATTGTATAAATAATATCCTTTGTTGATAAATGTAAAGTGATTCAATATTATTTATGGTTTCATATTGATAACTTCTCCATCCAGATGCATTTATTTTCTAACCACTTATCTAGCAAATTCTAAACTGTATATCAAATTATACATGCTATGTTTCTGATAAAATCATTGTCAGATCTATGTTATGATTTACAAAAAATAATGTCAAAATGCTCTTTCTTAAGTAGATGCTGGCCATTATCTTTATTAGAGCAATATTTTTCACTAGAAGTAATATTTTATAGTTTGCTATAAAGAGGTTCCTATGAGGTGCTGTATGCAAAAGTGTGCCTAGTGCAATGTCTCTATATTTCTTGTAAGAACATGTCGACAAGACTAATTTGCAGGTTGTATACTGGATTGTCCAGGAAATGCATCATCACCCTATATGAAGAAAGATTAGGATTGTTTTGAAATTTTTGAAAAAGTTGCCTTTCAGCTTGCTGTCATATATAAATAACTAGTTGGTGAATGGAACAGCACCATTTGTTTAAAAGAAATGAAGAAATGTCTCTCCTGTAAGTGTTATAAGCAAAGAAAAACAAGTCAACCAGTAGTTAAGTCCTTCTTTTCTTTGATGCTGTCCTGAAAACAAATTATTAACAACAACAACAACATCATTTATTTATATAGCACATTTTCATACAAAAAAATGTAGCTCAAAGTGCTTTACAAAATGAAGAACAGAAAAATAAAAGACACAGTAAGAAAATAAAATAAGTCAACATTAATTAACATAGAATAAGAGTAAGGTCCGATGGCCAGGGTGGATAGAAAAGAAAAAAAAAAAAAACTCCAGACGACTGGAGAAAAAAAAAATAAAATTAAATAATTAAAACACCTCTTCTCTGAAAAGTAAGACTTTGTAAAAATAAGACTTTGCATTAAATAACCTAAATGGAAGATAGCAATAATAGGATTAAATGGTTTGGGCACCAAATGCTACAAACTGCCGTTGAAAGACAACATTTATTCATATAGCACATTTTCATACAAACTACATAGCTTAAAGTGCTTTACAAGATGTCAAAGAGAAAGTTACAAGAAAAGAGAAACAAGTAAGATTAGGAAATAACATTAAAGAATAAGTAAAAAAGAAAGTAGAACAAAACAAATTAATCTAAACCATATTAAAAATAGATACGTATCAAGTAGAACAGTAGCATCCTTATACACATTGTCATGATGTAAGTCTCTAAGGATGAGTCCATTTCAGACATAACATGAAAGCAGAAAAATGAAAATGACTTCCCAAATTGCTCCTGTCTACTAGCTGAGCAAAAAGGTGGCCTGATCAGTAAACTCCAGTAGACAAATTTAACATAAAATGAAAAAAACAGACATGGTTCTGAGTCAAGGGCGGTACGGTGGTTTCCCGGGTCCTCCCTGCGTGGAGTTTGCATGTTCTCCCCGTGTCTGCGTGGGTTTCCTCCGGGTACTCCGGTTTCCTCCCACAGTCCAAAGACATGCAGGTTAGGTGGATTGGCGGTTCTAAATTGTCCCTAGTGTGTGCTTGGTGTGTGGGTGTGGGTGTCCTGCGGTGGGTTGGCGCCCTGCCCGGGATTGGTTCCTGTGTTGGCTGGGATTGGCTCCAGCAGACCCCCGTGACCCTGTGTTCAGATTCAACGGGTTGGAAAATGGATGGATGGGTTCTGGGTCAAGCCATAAGAATATAGACCCAAAATGGATATAGCAACTAAGCCCCAGAAACAGCATAACTGATCTGTGGTTAATGAGCACTAAGAGATATATAAAAAACATTCAGTTGAAGCCATTAGACAACAATGAAAAAGAAAAAAACACGTAAGGTTGTTGCTGGTGTCCCTAGAGATTTTTTTTAAACTATTTTTCATTTCAGATATGTATTATTTTAAACACATTTTCTATAATTTTAAATAAATAATTTAATATTACATGCTACCAGCATTTCTCTTGAGTATAATAAAATCTGAGAAATGTTACTTGAGTACTGGTGGTGACTTGTCAAATACAATCTGACTATACCCAGCACAACCGCATGATCATATGCTGTTACCTCTCTCACAACAATATTTTAATATAAGTCAGAATCTGTTCAAGGTTGATCTGCACTTGTCCTTTAACTAATTCACCACAAATCCCAGACCAGCACCCAGTGATCAGTAATATATAAAAATATATGTGTTGACAACTTCACAAACAAAATGTAGAATTAGTTTACAATCCAAGCTCTAAATCGCAAACCCGTTTCCAAAATGAAGCTCAGAACTGACAAATTAGGGCACACGATGTTTTAGTGGATAACCTAAGTCAACAGATAAAACAACAGTCCACATTTAATTTCTTTAAAGTTCTAGAAGAGGACGATAGTAGCAGGAAGAAATCCAAAATGGGATGGAACAAATATAAGACAAATGCTGTATCTTACAGGGAAAACAGATGGGTGCTGCAGAAGAAATACAAAAGAAAAAATACTTATTTTAGATGCATCTCTCTTGTATATCTGAACTGAAATCAAACTCCCAATATGTGACTTCTATCTTGTGCTTTCTGTGCTTGGGAGTTGTTTCTCCCTGCTTCTCCTTCAGATCTCTTTCTCTCTCCCCCCAACCCTGCAGATTCCCATTTTTCCATTTCCAGTTCAAGCCCACACCAAGCCTGATTCCAAGATATATGTTGAAGGAGTGCATATCCAACATAAGGTTGATAATACGTGTAGTACTTGCTATAACTTAAATCATCGAAAAGTCGCAAGATAACAAAGATTCAATATTGATGAAAATGACTGCAAATATAATAAAGAAAGGTAATGTAGAATCTCTAATAATTTCACACTGGGCTCAGAAATGAGTTTGTAAAGGTCTAATATTTCTTTCAGGATAACTGCTCATTTTAAAAGCATTTCATGCATAGGAATGAATGTGTGGAGACATATGCTTCTACTGATGATAAGGTCATCACTACAAGCAAAGTGATAAATAATATTGTTAATTTCTAAGGCATTAAATTATTTCATGGCTTTATCACAGACATAATTTTACAGGCTAGCAAAATTAATGGAGACAAATAATCTTCCAGTGCATTAATTAATGTTCTATTGACATATTCATAACTTCTGTTTGAAATGACTAAGCAGTTTGAGCCCTGACTGCATTATTTTAAGTAGCTTTTCAATTTATGCTTGGGTCTCAGAGAGATTTTTTAAGTTAGTAAAAGAAATATTATATCAGCAAGAGTTAAAGGGGAAGGTCTACAGGACGGTAGTGAGACCAGCTATGTTATTTGGGTTGGAGACGGTGGCTTGACCAGAAATCAGGAGACATTGCTGAAAGTCACAGAGTTAAAGATGCTAAGATTTGCACTGGGTGTGATGAGGATGGATAGGATTAGAAATTAGTACATTAGAGGGTCGGCTCAAGTTAGACAGTTGGGAGACAAAGTCAGAGAGTTGAGATTGCGTTGGTTTGGACATGTGCAGAGGAGAGACACTGAGTATATTGGGAAAAGGATGGAGCTGCCAGGTAAGAGGAAATGAAGGCCTAAGAGGAGGTTTATGGAAGTGGTGAGAGAGGACATGCAGGTGATGGGTGTAACAGAACAAGATGCAGAGGACAGAAAAATATGGAAGAAGATGATCCGCTGTGGCAACCCCTAACGGGAGCAGCCGAAAGAAGAAGTAAAAGAAATATGACTAATGACTTTAATTATGAAAAAATAAAAATTTGCATCAGTTTTCTTTGCAAACTTTTTATTGATTTTATATATCACATTTTAATACATATATACACAATTTAATAAAATTTTTATAGTCACATTTCAATTTTGTCATGAACTTGGAGAGAACCCTAATAAACAGAGTCCCCAAAACACCTTGGAAATATCCAATAGTGAGGGGGAAATGACAAACATTGACTAGTAATGTAAGGGCAAACATAGACTCTTAATAAATAAAAGATATTATGAGCAAAAATGGTTAATAATAAAGATAAGCTCAGAAGAGCAAAAAGGCATAGCAGAAGATGCCTGAAAAGGTAAAGGCAATCCAAAGCTAACAAGTCTCAATACACAAATCAAAATATGAAGTCAAAAGCAGAGCACAGCTTTAAGAAAAGTACAGAATGATCACAAAAGAACTCACCAATGCCAGTGCATTCAATAAGCCACAAGGAACTGTGAGTTTATCGTGGCCTTTATATGAAGGAGGGCAGTCCCTTAACAGTAATGGACAGTTGGGCCCAGCCTCTTGGGGGACCACCCACAAAACACATGGCACATAGAAAAAGATGCAGAAATATGTAGCAACTAAATAATCAACAATGTTAACATAACAAATTGGCAAAACAGACATAAAAGAGACATCTGAACCTCAGCCATTGGGCAAACTTCGGCTGTAATAAAACACAGAAACACTACTTCCCATACATTTATATTTCATATCAAATTCATTTCATCACCCCTACTCTACCCACTTTCTGAAGCTATGACAGGATAATATTAACAGATTAACAGTAGTCCCTCAATCAAAAACCTTTCAACAAATTGGAGTTCTTCCCAATATGATCTCAGTGTATGACATTATCAAAACATAAAACAAAGCCATGCAGGCACTTTATGAAATTGTTAACAATTTGGATTTTGAGCAAAATATATTTTGGATAATCTCAGTTGAGATATAGTTTTGTGTTAAAATTATGTTGTTGTATTTTAGTCTTTTTTTTTTTTTTAGTTCGTCCCTCGTTTGTTTACCTATACATTTGTTAGGTTATTTTTAATTTTTCTTATTTTATGACACCTATTGCCACCAACTAGGCACTGTAGCATTTTCTCCATGTTTCGCTGTTCGACGTCTTTTAAAATCCAAACAATAGTGTTTGAGGTGTACACTTTGTAACTGAATTAAACTATTACTTGCACAAACTCATGAAGGGTGTTTCTCATTGATGGTGGCATCCCATTTGTTATCTAAAATTTTAATCAGAGGGTCCCTTTCTAAATGTTGTCTTAGATCAGGGGTCCTCAAGTGCGGTCCCAGAGGGGCCCCAGTGGCAGCAGGTTTCCATTCTAACCCTTTTCTTAATTAGTAACCTGTTTTTGCTCCTAATTAACTTCTTTTGAATTAATTTTATTTGACTTGCTCTTGAAGTCTCAGACCCCTAAATTGTTTCTTTTCCTTAATTAGCAATAAACTATAATGAGATACAAAATTAACCAAAAATTGACCAGCAAAACGTGACCAACATTGTCAATCATGCAATATCTGAAAATAAAGAAAGATGAAGGTCTCAAGAATGCTGATCTGCTCAGGTCCCCAAAAGATTTTAACAGTGCTCTTAGAAAAGAGAACATTAACAATTTCAGAAATGTATGCTATTGCACAATGAGAGCAGCAACAAAACTTTGAATTAAAGAACGTGTTTAATTAACAACAAGAATTGGCGCCTAAATAAGCAACTGGTTGGAAGTGAAATTGGCTGGAGTTTGAGGCCCTGACTTAGGTGGTCTTCTGTTGGCTGACTCACTTCACATTTCAGTTTTGTTTGGGTGCCATTTAAGGAAAGAAATGAAGCAATTCAGAGGAACGATGAAGAAATTCAGGGGGATCAAATCTTAAAAAACAAGTCAATTAAAATTAATTCAAAAGAAGTTAATTAGGATCAAAAATAGGTCACTAATTAAGAAAGGGGTTAAAATGAAAACTTGCAGCCACTGGGACCCGCCGGGACCAGAGTTGGGAACTCCTGTCTTAGATCATCAAAGTCTGAACTGCTTGAATTAGAGAGTCTGGAAATGAAACATATAGCATCATCATAACTAGACAGTATTGTTCTGACCATATTTGTTAACAAAGATTAGGAAATCTGGATGGGGATCTTAACAATTTTTTTTCATTTATGCTAACGGAAAATTACAATTAAATTGTAATTGTTGAAAAGATGTGTACATGTGGCCAATTTCCTATGATAAAATATTTTTTTTATTCTTTTTAAAGGAATGTTTCATTTAATGTTAATATTTTTAAATTGTTGCAAGAGTTTTTATAAAAAAAGTCTCTTTTTTAAGCAGAGATTTGGCTTATTTCAAAAAGCTTGGCAATGTATTCTAGGACCACAGCCTAGTTAGAATCATCACTGCAGGCTGCTTTCTTAAAATGAAGAAGCATCTCTGATAATTGCTCCAAAATTATTGCAGTTTTAGATTGTGCATTTTGCAATCAAATCTAGCGAATATGATTTTGTGTTTGTGCTTTACATCTGACTGTGGTGGTTTTGGTGCCCTGCCCAGGATTGGTTCCTGCCTTGCGCCCTGTGTTGGCTGGGATTGGCTCCAGCAGACCCCTGTGACCCTGTGTTCGGATTCAACGGGTTAGAAAATGGATCGATGGATGCTTTACATCTGAAGGTAAATTCCACAATATTTGATTTATAGTAGTCTTCATATACTAAAATCATTGCAATGCCCTTTCATCTTACTATCAGTTTAAAATATATTTTTCTAGTTTGATAAGCTAATTTTGTGACTTTAGAGCTGCTGATTTTTTTCCCATTGGGATAGCTGATTGCTTCAGTGTTTCATAAACTATTCTATCAATCTATAGTTGTTATTGCTTTATATGTACATGCCAATTTCAGCATGATCTCTTGTGCACAAATGCATATAGACTAAATAAATTGATTGAGAAAAAAAATTCTTTTTACAAATAGAGAAGAAAATAGGAAGATTTCTGTAAATTTCTATGTCTCTTTTATTTAAATCCTTGGTCTCAGGGCTTTAGACAGCAACAGGAATCAATTTTCATAATTCAGGCTATGCTACACAAATCAGTCCTTCTAACTGATGTATACTTGCTTTTATTTTTTAGGTAAAATATTAAGTATTAAGTAACTATTTGATGAATTTTGTATCACTTTATTCTGAAGTGTGACGGCCACCATGCTATGTTGTGAAGAAAAACACTTCCTGGTGCTGTACAGTCAAAGTCACTAAAACTGCTAACCTGTGTTTGTGTGGCACAGTACACAAAATTCTGGTGTTGTGACATATCAGACACTTACATGAAATGTTAATTAGTAACTGAAAATATGTCTAATATCAGTGGGTATATGTGAATATGCAAGGCTTGAAGGGGGCCAGAGTGTTGGTGCAGTGTTTGGTGCATTCTGACAGTGATTTTGAGCGTACCAGCATGCATCACATATTTCTAATCCCCTTCCTCCTCACTCTTTGATGTCATGTTGTCCTGATTGCATGCTGTCAGAAGAATATTTTTTTAAAAAAACGGGAGATATGTATTGAAACAGAAAAAGGGTCAAATCCAGGAGATCAAAAACAGCAACTAAACCAGAGCATGAGACAAAAATCATGTTAAACACTTCATGCAAAATGGTCAATACAAAAGGACAATAACAAAAAATAAAGAGTTCTTTAAAAAAATAGTGAAATCCACAGATCACAATTAAGGAAAGTGAATGAACTCTTGACCATGTAACCTGATGCGCTAATTATCAGTGGATGACGACAACTGAGGCCACATTGGACATGGACCTCATGGATGGATACCAAAACTGAAAGTGACTGTGCGAACTTAAAATTGCATCCCCCTCAAAAAAATACACAACTCCTAAAGTGTTAGTAAAATCAAACAAAGAATGACAGAAATAGAATACTTGACTTAGAAAATCCACAAATTTGGTATAAAATCATAGCAATTGATTAACAAAATAGAATAAATGATATGAACAACAAAACTCATATCATAACATGTTATGTTATCACAACTCCAAGAGGTTACCCTTACTCCCTCCACAATCAAATTAGAAAGTTTTGCAGCACATTTCTATTGAATAAATCAGTCCTAAACAGAGAATACTGCCACTTATCTCTCTCCACTTCAGGCACTGTGTATTTTTTACTTTACAAACTGTTTATTTGACATCTTTTCCAAGGATATTTTTTGCTCTTCATCTTGTACATCTTATTATGTTTCTTTGAGTTTCTCTTATAGGTTCTCTATATACAGATTCTCCCAAATTACAGAATCTCTAGAGGAATCAGATATGATGTTGCAGCTCTTTTTAGTTTAGTTAAATGTGTTATATAAAACTATATAACTATATAACATACAGAATCATATGTTCGTAAGACAAATTTCCATACATGATGCCATTGTTACTCCATTGAAAACAAGGCAAATCAAACAGTTACGTTTCTAGCTAACTAAAGACTGACTAAAATTCTGTTACTGGAGTTCAGATAAAGCTGAGTACTAAGTTCCATTACAATATAGCTTTAGGGATTAAATGGAATCATCCATTAGCTATGTAGCTATAAGAAACTCATATTCTAAACAAATTAAGCAATCACACATGTGCATTTTAACATTTACATTAAACATTCTAAGACTTTTAGCAAAAAAAGACAAAAAAAAATTACAAAAAACAAAAATATAAAACAAAAATCAAGATTAAAAGAGCAAAACTAACTGCCTGTATTATTTTCTTTCCGCATCTAAACTATTCACTATCCCAAAATGTTAGGACCAACATGATCATTCTAGTTTTATCAATTGTTTTTCTTTCTAAATGAAACAGGCATATACAACAATGATCACTAAGTTTTTGTTTTCAAAGTCTGGATACTGAACACTACATTTCGTGATGGAACAATGTGTCATGGGGCTGGCAACACGTCATAAACAATACAGCTGTGAACATGCAAAAATTGTCACAAAATGGAATCACCAGAATAACCTCAAAACCGAATGACAAAATCAAAAACGTAATTATACTATGCAGGACCATAAATACATCGTCTTTAATGGAGGGTTTATAATGAAGCTATAAAGTATGGGCTTAGAAAGGCAAAACTGTATTTCAAAAAAATGGTAAAATTTGTTGAGGAAACAAGAACACAGATTCTCCCAAATTACAGAATCTCTAGAGGAATCAGATATGATGTTGCAGCTCTTTTTAGTTTAGTTAAATGTGTTACATAAAACTATAAGTTGTACTAAAATTGTAATTGTAATACATATTGCAAATGAGTGACCTAAATATGACCTAACGGTTTGTGACCTAACTGTACCTAGGGTACTCGGTGAGAAGTTAATGCTACACCAAGACTGAAATGACCAAAATATATATATTTCCTTTCTGTTTTTTCATATACAAATACATTTTACTTTAGATATTTTATATTTTAAGATTTCCATAATATAATGACCTCTAGATTGGGTGTATGCCATCAAAATGATCATTCTAGTTATGTAAATTGCTTTTCCTTGTAAATTAATCATGCATATAGAACAATGATTTGCAATATACACAAATATGTAACCTATCAGTTTAACTGAAGTTAAACTTTTACTTGCCAAAGTAACCAGTTAAGGCAATTAAATTTAGACTAAATGAAATTACTTTATTTTTGGAAGCCAGCTTTTCACTCTACTAGTCATCAAACCTCCAAATCAAACCTTCTCCTCCTCTAAGATTAACTCCTACCCAGTGAAATAAATAGGTCAACTTGCATTTAAACATACGGTGATCCCTAACATGCAATATCTTATTACTTAATGGTATAAATACAAATATTTACCATTTCTAAACTGGCCAGGTATTAAAAGTTTATATAAATATGTTTTGTGATGCTTTGGTTATGCATCTCATCCCATGTCAGTCTATGTCTTTCACCTGATACTGTCAGAACTGGTTTTAGGTCCTTGGGACCTATAATAGAAAACTGGGTTAAAAAATGAATGGATGACTTTCCCCATTTAATATCACAGCTTTGTTTAATCTCTTTAAGAGCCACTTGCTGTATGTTATTAATGTCATTTCATAAAGTAAATAAACAACAATTAAGTGAAATTATATATAGTATATATGGCACTGGGAAATGGTTATGTACTGCATGTTGAATAGCACATGCAAGTAAGAATTTCACTTTACTTTGTACACATGACAATAATAGCACTATAAACTATATATTGCCATGTGCATAGGTATAGTGAGTTTCCTGTGCCAACCGATTTATCAGAACACCAAAAGAAATGGATTGAATGTTACACTATTTACAATACTATGTAATTCAGTTCCTGTTCTCAGGATATTGGGAATGTTTCCAGACTCCTACACTTCCTTTCTGAATAACATACTACGAATGCTCCACTATAGCTGAATCCATTCTTGTTTATGAGAGGATGGAGAATCTTGATGTTTTTTCATGCATGCAATGTCTTAATTAGAGGCTAAGTCCACATTTTAATTAAATTGTTTACTTATTTCGATTTCTTATTTACCAGAATCTGTGTTTAATCTGTAAATATAGAGTTAATTTACCATGAAATTTTAGAAATAAGCATAGTATTGTCACTTCACTGGCTGCTAATTTTTTTGTGCAAACATATTTACAATATAAGAACATTAGTATGGAAGCTTTTTCCCACATTTAAAAAAAAATATATATATATATATAAATATATATATATAGTGACATCTGTAGAAGGCATAGCAGCCACTCAACACAACACAGACAGACACAAGAGGCACACTTACAGGACTCACGCTTTTTATTTCTTGATCTCTTTCTTAGTATAGCACCTTACACAGTGCTCCAATCACCAGCAATAACTCAGTCCATTTCTTCTTCTCTGTTTTGTTTCTCTTTTTCTCTTCTGCTGCCTCTACTCCTCCCTTTCACAAGCTCTCTCTCCTCCACCTCCCGACTCAGGCTCTTAGAATGGAGTGATGCAGCCCTTTTTATATTGACCCCAGATGTTCTCCAGGTGCTCCTTGATGATCTTCCTGCTGTGGCAGTAGTGCTGCATGGGCACCCGGAAGCACTCCAGGTGCACCAGGATTCTCTTCCGGCAGCACTTTCTGGTGTGGCAGAAGTGCTGCAGTTCATGGCTCCGGAATCGCCCAAGCGCCCTCTTGTGTCCTGGGGGAGGTATTGACTCTCTCCCGGCCTTCTCATCCTTCAGGTGTCCCGGCTGGGCAAGAGCCCCAGCTGTCCGCCATACATATATAGTATGTGTATACATATATACAGTATATAGTATGTGTGTGTATATGGATATATATTGCATTATTTTGCAAAATAACTGCTTTATTTTGCAATTATTATTGGGTTATTTCATAAAAGTATTACATTACTACAAAAAAGATATTGCCTGGTGTGCTCAGTATCATCATACACATGTGTGCTCTATACATTCTGTGATGGCTAGTTAGGGATAGATTAAGGAAGTACTTGCAATTAAGTGACAAGAACTGAACAAATGTCATAGGTACACATTTTATCCTGCTTGTGCTGAGTTAAATTTTATCCTCACTCTTTAGGGTCACAGCGAAGCCAGTGATCATCAGCGTTGAGTATAAGACAAGAAGCAACATGCTGCTGCAGGTAAAACTGGGACACACACACGGAGGAAACGATGAAGAAAGCATGTAGCTTGCAATCAGGGTACACTAACTAAATGGAAGTTATAGGCATATATCAAATTTTATTCAGATTAAAGTAAGTTTGCTGTTGACGTTTTAACATAGGCAGAATGCTAATAGAGCTTCTGTGCATTAGAGTGAACAAGAGCAGAAGTGAATGACATTGATTTGCCTGCTCCAGAGACAGAAAGATTGTAATTTGAACCTGTTCTTCTTTAGAGCTGCCTGACTGTCAAAATTATTTGTATATTTAATAGCACATCAGAAGGACATAATATATTTCCAGTTTTATAATGTTTCTAAAACATGTGGTCTGTGTAAAATATTTTGAACTGTAGGAGTCCAAAATGACTAAACTGAATCCATGTCATTTGGTGTACAGTATACAGTATACTTACAAAAAATGTATAAAGTCAAGCATGTATCAAAAAAAAAAAGGAAAATAAAATAATAATAATAAAATAAAAGAAAATTCAAAGGCATGTAGTGTGACCACAGCGTGAATGTGGGTGGTGGATAAACATGTGAATGAAAAAGTAAAAGTAAGGTGCTAAAAAGATATAGGAGCTGGCAGGAGTCTGCATAGCACACACTTCATCCAGAATTTTGGTGGAAGCAGTGGTTTTGGCAGAGAAATAGAAAATCACAGTTGTAGAAACTAGTTCTTTCTCTACCTGTGTAGTTAAAGTGTTATAAAGTATAGTTCTCTTTAAAGGCTGCTAAGGAAAATAAAAGTTGCCTTCCACAATTTTGGAGCCAATGAGTGCCTCATTTGTGCCTTGTAATTGACATACATGATTCCTTCTTGTTTGTCCTTCCACTATTTTTTCATTATTCTTGTGTATGTGTACGTACTGGTTGATGATGTGCCCACTCTCACAATAAAAGGCAAGGAGGCCAAAGTTATTTAGAAAAAATCCAGAATGAACAGAAGAAGAGAATAAAATATGAAGTATAAAGCTGCAAACAACAAACCTGATGCACAGTCCTAAACAGTTCTGTTGTTCTGTTTATTTAGTGGGAGTGCTAGTCCAATTTCCATCTCCATATGAAACCTAAATGGCTTCTCTTTCATCTTCCACGCTTTTTTTTTTTTTAATCTTTTAACTGTGTGTTGATCTCATGCCTATGCTGCCAAGATGAAAAGTGGCAAGCCAATAGACAAATTTCAGGATGGAACAGGAGATAAAAGCAAAATCTAATGCACAAACGGGGTCAAAATCATGAAGACAGTCAGATTGTTTAATCTAAGCCCACTACAAAATTAATAATTGTCATTAAAATTGTATCCATAATCAAAACTGCCAAAAGAGATTCGTTTCTAGCTACCACACACAAATATTTTCAAAATTTACACACAAACGTCTACTGCAGGATAACAGTGCCATAATCCTGTATAATAACTAAATAATAATCTATAATCTCACAGAAACTGAGTTTGAAACATTCTAAAATTTAAAATCATAACATTGCCTTGTCCTACATGTGCCTACAACTCCTGACTCCCTGTGCACTGACTGGAAGAGACTTTTATGCCCCAGCCAGGGATGATTTCCAAGTTGAACTCTTAAATTAAGTACACCTTCTGGAACTCAAAGAGCTTCCTCTGCTGGCCCCAAGTATTCCAACCTAATGACCTTAGTTCTAACTCACCCTTAAAGAGGTGGACGAACTTGATGTACTGTAACTTGCATGTCATCCTGTGCAGCATGAAAAAAAGTTATCCTAAATCTAAGATCCATTCTGGACATTTCCGTGTTTCAGTGTCACGGGGGTCTGCTGGAGCCAATCCCCTGCCAACACAGGAACCAATCCCAGGCAGGGTGCCAACCCACCGCAGGACATACACAAACACACCCACACCAATTTAGAATCGCCAATCCACCTAACCTGCATGTCTTTGGACTGTGGGAGGAAACAGGAGGAAACCCACGCAGACATGCGGAGAACATGCAAACTCCATGCAGGGAGAACCCGGGTCTCCTAACTGCGAGACAGCAGCGCTACCACTGCACCACCCCATTACAAATTATATATTGCCAAATTGTATTACCTTTAAGCTTGTTGGATTTTGTACATAACTTTTGTTAATATGGGAAAGTTTCTTTGTATACAGTATTCTTGCTTTTTCGTTTCTGGTGTTAAGAACAGCAAACTGCAATTAGTCTATAGACAATATGGCTCTATTAGGGTGCCTTGGGATCATTGCAAAAATAGTGAGGGGATATCTTTGATTAAATAAAAAGTTAAATGTAATGGGTAGTAATTGAATGCAGATGTTGTGTTTGATAGGCAAGTTTGCGAATTATCACAACATCATTATGACATGTGTGCTGCTCTTTATCTGTCAAGAAGTCACAAATACCGCTCTCTGTTTTGACACTGTAGATATGTTTCTCAGCTTTTCCCTTGTATTCTTTACAAAGTTTGTTGTAAATGTAAAGTGGGAACAGATATTGTGTTTAGACTAAATATGATCTAATTTGCTATGAGATTTGACTTAGCTGTGGGATTATGACCACACACTCTGACCACAAGCCATTTTGCATGCCCAGTGCACACGGCTGAAGGGTATATTTCCAAAAATCTGACCTATGCAGTTTCAAATACAACAGAGAAACAGTGCCGGACAGGTTATGATGTTAGTGTAATTATTAGAAAGTACACCTGTGACCCTCAATTGCAAGAAGTAATTCCAGAGATAATTTAGTGCCACTAGTTATTTAATGGATGGTTTGTGACCATGACAAAAATAGTAATGGAAATGCTCGATTAAAGAAAAAATTAAATTGAATGTAACAGGAAGGACCCAAACTCATATTTTTTAGTTGAAAGATGAAAATGCTAATTATTCACCATCATCACAATCAGCTTGGCACTATTTCTCTGGCAACTGCTCAAACTGTAACATTTCTTGCTACTCACTCTGATTGGGAGCTGCCCTTGCCACTCCCAGGGGGCTTGGCTAAAAGTTATATGCTTGGTTCTATTTGTCCATTGTATCTTTATATTTTTAAAGTCAGAGCTTAAAAAATGCTTTTCTTCTTATATTTTTGTGAATTCTCATCTTGCAGCTACCAAAATATGTTGAATAAAAGGGTTTATAAGATGTTAATGACTTTATTTATAAACCTTTAGCAAACATGTTCTAGCAGTCACTTCAAATAGATGGAGCACCAGATGAGTGGAAAGATGCAAATGTTCCTACAATCCACAAGAAGGGTAACAGAAATTATTTCAGTAATTATTGACCAATAATTCTTACTTACATCAGGGCAAAGTCATTTAAACTATTACCAAAAAGAAATAAGAAGAGTAACTGTATGAAAATGGTCATCTACATAATAACATGGTTTTATGAGAAAATGATTCTTCCAGACCTGGCTAGATCAGAATATTGCAGTACTGTAGTAGACAAAACCAAAACATATGACATAATTTGCTTAGGCTTTCAAAATCCTTTAATACAGGTCTGCACTGAATATTAATGTTAAAAATAGAATTTAAGCTAGTTAGCTCGGCACAAACAGAGTACATGCATGTAAAATGAGAATGCTCCACGTACACTGAAGTCACCAGTGGAGTCTCTCAGGGGTGTGTGCTTAGACCATTACTTTTAAAATTTTGTAATAAATTACATTGATTGTAATTTAGTTAAACACTAAAAAATTAACAAAAACTCTAAATAAGAGGATTAGTAGATACTGAGGATGCAAACAAAATTCTGAAAGTTCTAAAGTTCAGTAAACAGCTGGAAAATGCAGTTTAATGTATAAAAATGTAAGTACTAGATGCACACAAAAGAAATATTAATTATAAATACTAAATAACAAACACTGAAAAGTATTTAAAGGTTTACTTTGCCGCAACATTCTTTAACATCTGAACAATATGCAGAACCAATTAAAATGGCAAAGAAAATATTAGGTTAAATTGTAAAACTAAAATTTAAAATTAGGGGTATTGTGCTCTGATGGTATAATGCTAGTAAGATGAAATTTGGGGTATTGTGTGCAGTTCTGGTTACAATGATACAAAAAAGACATAGCAGCCGAAGAAGTTTTGCAAAGAAGAGCAACCATGTGTATCCCAGGACTAAAAGATATGTGCTGCTCTGAAAGGCTAAGGATATTTAAACATTTTTATTGATTAGAAAGGCTGCATGGGTATTTTATCCAGCTCATCAATAGTTTCAAAGGCAACAATAAAACTAATCCACAAGAATTTTTTTTTCATTTAAATAGTGAATTGCATACTCTAGAGCAGGGGTCCTCAGTCATGGTCCTGGAGGGCTACAGTGGCTGCAGGTTTTTGCTCCAACCCAACTCCTTAATAAGAAGCACTTACTGCTCAAGTAACACGTCTGCTTCACTTTAGTTGTCTCACTCGTTAAGGTTTTGAACCCTTATTGCTTATTTTAGTCTTAAACAGCTGTATTCTTGGTTTTTTATTGCTCCTAATTAGCAATAACATGCAAATGACAAAAGAGACCAGCATTTCTCCATTTAGCTTGTTACCATTTACACCTGTGTGTATTCATCATGCACTGTTGGGTTTAATTAAATACTTGGAAGGAAAGTGAAGGACTGAGAAGTACTCCTCCATTTTAGCCTTCATATCATTTGAATGATATACAGTACTTAGAAAGGGGAAGAAAATCTACTTGACATAGCAGAGTTAAAGCACTAACAAGCCATGAAATTAAATTATTGGCAAAAATGACTTTCTAATTAACCAACCAGGTTAGAACAAAAACCTGCAGCCACTGCGGTTCTCCAGGACTGTGAATGAGGACACTTGCTCTAGAGAATCAATAGAAACTATAGAGAAAAGCATTTAAGACGGAAGCCAGAAAACAATGTGAATTTCCCCTTGGGATTAATAAAGTATCTATCTATCTATCTATCTATCTATCTATCTATCTATCTATCTAT
>JANRMT010062818.1:60085359-60101055 GCA_026402145.1 Polypterus bichir lapradei | reverse complement strand
TATCTATCTATCTATCTATCTATCTATCTATCTATCTATCTATCTATCTATCTACTCTTAACACACAGAGTCGTGACAATCTGCAGCAAACTGCTAAGTCATATAGTTAAAGTGGACAGCTTGATAACTTTTAAAACATATCTGGAAGTGGTATTGGGGGTAACTTAGTGATTAGCTAAATAGAAGAGCTTGATGGATTGTATGATTTCCCTTCATTTGACAAACTTCTTATATAAGTTTTTGCACATGATTGATGATGACTGACAATAATGATAGCTGACAATGTTTTATTGCAATCTATTTTACATTGTACAAAATGATTACAAAGACTTTGAGATAATTAGCATGTCTCCATTGTGCCAAAACAGTATTTTGTAATTTTCAGAACATGTAGTTCACTTCATGCTAATACAGTCACAATCGCTACATTCACTAAGAAAGCTATGTTGTAGTCAAATAAATTAATCCTTGAAAGCTATTAGGAATATTATTCTGGTAGTTTTCTATCTTCCTGTTTTAAATCTTGTCAGCATATTCTGTTATTTTACATTTGGCTGTTTAAAGCATTTTCATAGACACATATCCCAGCTACAAACTACAATAAATACATTACAGAGTAACTTGCTCTTTTCATTATTGTGCTTTAAACTCTGAGAAAGTCTCCACTCAAGGTCTGTAGGTCTCAGTACTTCTCTGGATTAAGATAGCAGGTTCATACTGAGTCTACTGAAAGATTTCTGATCTTATCATTGAGGACTTAGGAAGTGATAAGAATGCTCAAGTGAGTTAAGAGTAACTATTTACTGAGTCTACTAGCTGATCTTGTATAGAGGTTGGGAGCATGCGCTGAGAGCGCAGTGCCGCACCCCCCACATGACGAACCACCTGGATTGGGACTCAAGTGCAGTGGGACACCTCAGCACCACACTGAAACAGTTTGAGGTTGATTTTACGGTGACTGGAGTGCCAATCCTGCCACCAACCCCCACATTTTTCCTGTCAGTTAGAGCACCTGCTTGCAGGGCTGGATGCAGGTTAAGATTATGCCCAAGGTGAAGCAGTTGCAGGTTAAGGGCCTTGTTTAAGGGCCCAACAGAGCAGAGACATTTCTGGCAATTACAGGATTCGAACTGTTAACCATCCGAATGCTGGAACAAATCCCTAGCCTGAGAGCCATCACTCCACCCTGATCTTTAGGAGATTGATGAATCTCCTAACTTTCCCAACTCGTGGTGCTAGTGAATCTAATCGTGTTGGGAGTTTCTCATACAACTGTGTTTTTGGATATAATTTTGTTGTTTTTGTTATTTTGTGCTGTCATTTATAATGATTATTAATTATGATTGACAAACATTTTTAAACATCAGAGCAAATATTCAGAATTAAACTCTTAGAACAATAGATACAGAGCTGTTACATGGCTCAACTAAGCATAATATGAAAAAAGAACTAGGAAATGGGGATGAAGGGGTAGTGTCCAAGTGAGAGCAAAACAACTCTTCTGTCAGGCATTTTTCAGCCTAACGTGCATCTGCTGGTTATTAAATAGACAACATACAGGCAAGACTGACTACACTGCTGTGTTTCTTGTTTTTCAGAAACATTGCTAACTGCTGAAAAACCATATGCAGCAATACAGCATATGCTCACCTGATCGTGGACATTTTTTTGTCTAACATCATCCATTTTGTCTTCCATGGGAGTTTGCCACTATGAACACTGCATGGTACGATCTGTACCTCATTCTTACATAATGCAAGCACTTACATCCTGAGGGATTATTTATTCTTGCTTGGGACTTTAACAAATAAATTTTAGGAAATGTTTACCCTAAATATCACCTCAAAAAAGATGCTAATTCTCTGGATCACTACTACATCTCGATAATGGATGCTTTTCTCCCACTAATGCATCCCCACTTTGGATGGTCAGATCACTTCCCCGTGTTCCGGCTGCTAGCTTGCAAACAGAGACTGAAATGTGAAGAGCCAGCGATAAAAATGATACAGTGCTGGACTAAAGAAGTACAGGATAAACTGCACTGTTTTGATTGTGTAATTGGGAATATGTTTAGAAACTTACCATCAAATCTGGATGAGTATGTTGAAGTTGTAGCAGGATTCATCAAAAAATTTGTGGATTATTTTGTGCCTATAAATAAACATATGCTGGCATCAGGAGCTTAATGAAGGTGAACAGCAATGCATTTTAAAATTGTGACATAGAATTATACAAGAAATGTAGATATAAATTTGGAAAAGCAATCAAACTGGATAAACGTCAGAATGAGAGTAAGCCAGGGACAGAATACAGCAGTTATAATCCAATAATGGATTCAATGAGTTTATCAGAAATAAACTTGATGCATTAGGATTAAAAGTTAAGACGGAAGTAAAAAACTTAGGGGTAACTGTTGACTGTAATCTAAGTTTTAAATCGCATATTAATCAGATCGCTAGGACAGCATTTTTTCACTTAAGAAACATAGCAAATGTTAGACCTCTTATATCATTGAAAGATGCTGAGAAATTAATTTACGCTTTTGTTTTCAGTCGCTTAGATTACTGTAACGCACTCCTCTCAGGACTACCCAAAAAAGACATAAATCATTTGCAACGAGTGCAGAATGCAGCTTCTAGAATCCTAACTAGGAAAAGAAAATCCGAACACATTTCTCCAGTTTTGATGTCACTACACTGGTTACCTGTGTCTTTCAGAATTGATTTTAAAATTCTGCTTATGGTTTATAAAGCCTTAAATAATCTCGCTCCATCTTATATATCGGAATGTCTGACACCCTATATTCCAAATCGTAACCTTAGATCCTCAAATGAGTGTCTCCTTACAATTCCAAAAGCTAAACTTAAAAGAAGTGGTGAGGCTGCCTTCTGCTGTTATACACCTAAAATCTGGAATAGCCTGCCAATAGGAATTCGCCAGGCTAATACAGTGGAGCACTTTAAAACACTGCTGAAAACATATTACTTTAACATGGCCTTTTCATAACTTCACTTTAACTTAATCCTGTTACTCTGTATGTTCAGTTCATCATAATAACTATTCATGGCGGCTCTAAAATCCGTACTGAACCCTGCTCTCTCTTCTGTTTCTTTTTCCAGTTTCTTTGTGGTGGCGGCCTGTGCCACCACCACCTAATCAAAGCACCATGATGCTCCAACATTGATGGACTAAAAGCCAGAAGTCTACGTGACCATCATCATCAAGTCCTTCCGTGAGAACCCTAAATCCAAAGAGGACTGTTTCACTTATATTAGGTAGAATGCCCAGAGGGGACTGGGCAGTCTCATGGTCTGGAATCCCTGCAGATTTTATTTTTTTTCTCCAGCCATCTGGAGTTTTTTTGTTTTTTCTGTCCACCCTGGCCATCGGACCTTACTCTTATTCTATGTTAATTAATGTTGACTTATTTTATTTTCTAAATGTGTCTTTTATTCTTCTATTCTTCATTATGTAAAGCACTTTGAGCTACTGTTTATATGAAAATGTGCTATATAAATAAATGTTGTTGTTGTTGTTGTTATTTGCAAAACCTTTGGCAGGGATTAGGGATGTTTATGAAATACAAATTGTGTTGTATGTAATTCAATATCATCTTTGTTTTGCCTTCTAGACCAAATTATTGCTTTTTATAACTGTTTTGAAGGTAACAAGCAGCATACCACTTGATTCCCTGCTGCACCTCATGCTTCATCCTTCTTTGTTTCTAAACATGATGTAAGTAAGACTTTTTAATGAGTTAATGTCCATGAGGCATCTGGGCATGTTTTAAAAACCTTTAGCAACCAAATAACTTATCAGTGACATCTTTAATTTGTTACTGAAAAAAAATCTGTTGTCCCCCTCTACCTCAAATGGACAACAATTATTCCTATGCCTAAGAAAGAAAACATGGACTTTCTGAATGATTGGTGGCATACACTTCAATTGTGATTAAGTGCTTTAAGAGACTGGTGCTGGATCACATTAAATAAAATATTCCAGAGAGGCATGATCAACTCCAGTTTGCATATCGCTACAAGCAGTCCACAGAGGATGCCATATCCCTTGCACTTCATACCATTCTGGCACATCTAGATAATAAAAACTGCTATTCCAGAGTTTTTTGTATTGATTACAGCTCAGAATTTAACACTGTTGTACCAATAAACCTGAAAAACCCAAATTCTCAGTTTAGGACTCAGTACCAACCTCTGTTGGATTTTGGACTTCCTAACCAAGAGACCTCAGCATGTGTAGCTTTGCAGCATCACATTTTTCATGCTGACCTACAACACAGGCACTCCAAAGGGGTAGTGTGCTGAGCCCCATTCTGTAATCATTGTTCACCTATGATTGTGAGACCAGATACAGCTCCAACTGAATCATTAAATTTGCTGTTGACACTACCATCATAGGCCTGATTAGCAATGATAACACAGCTTACAGAAAAGATGTCTACCTGCTGATCTAGTGTTGTCTGGACAATAATCTCACCCTTAATGCCATCAAAACCAAGGAACTGGTCATAGACTTCAAAAAGGAAAAGGCAGGAAACACTTCTGTCTACATCGGAGGGATGCTGTTGGGAGAGTAAGCAACTTTACATTTTTTGGAGTAACTATGTTTGATTAACTGAAGTGGGCACAACACAGTTCTGCTCCAGTGAAAAAGGCAACACCAGCACCTCTACTTCCTCAGTTATCTGAGGGCAGCTCACATTTCTCCATCTTTTCTCATGAACTTCTGCAAGTGCACAGTGGAGTCCATCTTCACTGGCTGCATTATATTCGGTACAGCATATGTTCAGTTCAAAAACATTTAGCACTGCAGAAGCTGATGATGGAGGCACATAAGGACATGTACAGTACTCAGTGCCTTAGAGTGGCAAACAGGATAATTAAAGACCTTGGCCATCCTACACAGCTGCTTTTCTCACTCATCCCTTCTGGCAAACAGTACAATTGACACTCACATCCACAGATTCAGGTATAGCTTTTACCCACAAGCCACTCATAATAATTCTAATATTTCAAATACTGTAATGTCACAAAGAGTGTCTATAAATATATAATATTTGCATATGCTGTATATAATATGTCGTGTAACATTGTATACTGTATATATATGTTGCTTGCTAGGTATACATTTTGTTTATGTATTTATTTTACTTTTGTATTGTATTTTTGTATTACTGCAGAAACATGCACTGTGCACATAACTTAAATAATAATCTCAACTAATTCAATGAACTGATACCATCACAGGCTAGGTAACTTGTAAAGTTCTGTCTACCATATTTTCCAAAATGCTCTTGAAAATATTCACTTTCCCTGACATTTTACATGAAATATCAGTTTAGTTAATTGTTGTAATTTTTAATTCATACCATAGTGTACTTTTCGTAAATGTTTCTGATAATGCTCACTGTGAAAGATTTTATATGAAACACAGGGCTGAATGATTATCGGGAGTATAAATTAAGATTCTGCTTATAAATTGATCTAGTGCTATACAAAAGAAAATTAGGCACTTTATCTTTGCACCAGTAACGGCATACTGAACGATAATGTGCAGTGAATACACTTGACTTAAGCATTCATAGTTTTCATACTCTTTCTCTGTATGTTTAGCATTCATTTGCACAGAAGTTAATGCAGTTGCTGCATCCTGAGCAGCTCTTCTTTTCTCCACCATAGTGTCCCGCTTCTTCTCTTCTTTCGTTGGCATCTTTTCATGTTAAAACTGATTAAGTCAGTGTTTGTGTTGAAATTACTTAGTACGTTTTCCTTAATTTTTCACTTAAGATGGCACTCAAGTCTTCAATCTGCCTCAAGAATGATTTAAGATATGAAGAGGCAGGGGGAAGTGACGGCAAAGGTGAAGAGAAGGGAAGGGAAGAGAAAGGCGCCCATACGCATGTGCTGCACGGCTGACCTGCTGGCCGCTGCTGAGAGCGATTCTACAATAAAATAAAATAAAAATAAAAGAGGAATAACCCTGGAGGTCAATCATCACCCCGAAAGCGGATAGTAGACGTCATGTAATATATGTGTACCAAATCTCAGGTCAATAGTTCAAACGGTTTGTGAGCTACAGGTGATTTAAAATCCAGGACAGACAAACAGACAGCCACAGTAGCGTATTATATAAGAAGATGGTATAACACTATTATTTGCTATGCAATGCTTTTCCTTTAGATATATAATAGCAATCATTGAAATATAGACCAATTATGTAAAAACATTTAAATGACTGTATTAGAATTACTTCATAACTGCAAGTTTACACTGAAGTAGCAGGTACAACTGGATTCCATCTCCAGGACACTTGTGTCCCAATTTGATTATTGATTTGGGACTTTCTACTGAGTTTTTGTGGCTTTTTCTCACTTTTCAGAGACATTATCTTATGTCATCGTTATGCTCAGTTTAAAATGATGGTTTCTAAGAAAAGTTAATTATGAAAAGTAATTCTAGATTAATTATAAAGAATAAGGTATTTCCAATTTTACAGCCTTTACCCTTCACCTTTATGACTCTCAGCATGAATTCAAAGCATTTGGGCTGACTTTCTCTTAGAGAAGTCAACAAAATTATATGTCAGATACCCTGCTTTTTTACATGTAATGTATACTGTATATTTATTTTTTCACCTTACTCAGCAGCAATTTCGTGGTGTTTTAAGATGGCCATTATAATACCCTTTTCTAAGACATTTCTTGTAGGGATACCGCAGCAACTCTGCCACCTTTACTTCCATTATAATAAGTACATTTCAAATACTGCTAGTCCTTTCTGACATGTACTTTGGCTGACATATGGCTGTCATATAAACAGTAAGCGTTTCGGAGGCATTCTTTTATTCCGCAAGATCTGGAATCGCCAATCAGATATGTTCAGATCTTCTGTATTGAGTAGAATTAAACTTTAATCACAGTCATTTCTGTTGATATTTTGATAAATGAATAGACTTGAGTATAAATCACTCCTTGCATTGTTATATATTATATTTCTTTTATGGCAGTAAATAAGCAGTGACGCTGAAGATTCCCAACTCTAAGTTTCTCGTCTTGACTATAGTTGGCTTCAGAGTTGTTTGTTATCACCACTCCTTCATACACTGTATACAATTCTGTAAGAACGATGAATTTCTGTGATGACACCACACCATTAAAAAAAAAGTTCTTTAGCAAAGGTTTGCTCAAAGCAGTGAAGGATACAATTCAATGATGTGGCACAATGCAAAAACATAGTAAATCTAGAAGTTTGTTTAAAATGAAAACTGCATAAAAATGTATTTCATAGTGAACTTTAACTGTGTTGCACTGAACGAAAAAGCACAAATGCACTTCTAAAATGTCAATCAGCATATCTATTTTTCAAAGTGGCTTGTTCCATTTCATGTTTCTTAGGTACTGGTGTGGTGCCTATCCCAGCAACAACACAACTTAATATTCTCAAGCATGTGTAATTCAAATTGGAGCCAAAGTCAATCTAGGCAACACATGGGATAAGATCAGAAACAGTCATTAAACAGTCATTTTCTGATTTTTCCAAAGGTTTAAAATTGCACCATGTTAGTGTTTCAAAATCATTTCTTCTCTCAAACATAATTTGATGTGTTTTATCACTTGTTTCCTTTTAATCTCAGCCTTGATGTTAGGTGAGTGTTTTGAGCATTTTTTGACTGTTAACATGACAAAAACCATTAAATTCAATGATGAGAGTGCAGTATAACAGGTCCTGTGGTGATGAGAAGACACACCGGCTTTGTCACAAGGTAGCTCATGCATCATCTTTAAGAAAAGCCAGCAAGACCCTTATGGTCTCTTCTCACCCATGTAACACATGATGGAATTACACCTGCTTGTCTGACCTGTCATGCACAGCACATCTTCCTTCAAGTCACCTATTACTTAAGTAGCTTATATCTATCAAGACTAGGATGGACAGATTTCATAAAAGTGCTTATCTACCTTATGTGATACATTATCTGAGCGTTTCGAACATAGAGACTTTTGCACTAATTCGATTACTATTTCTTTTTAAGCCAGCTGTTTGTGAAACAGTTATTCTTATAGTGCATTTTACTATTAATGTTTTACTTGTATGGGCCTTATCAAATAAGAAGGCAGATATTCACTCTAAAGAGCTCTGAAAGTACAGAATTGTTTCACTTAAGCACACTAAGCATACGGATGCATTCCACAGAAATACAACTGAACACAATTTCTTTTGTTGTCCAAGTATTCATATTTAAACCACACAAAAAATTTAAGACTCCTAAAAGTTATGCTTTGTGGAAACTAATTAATGCCCTTATTGCCAAATATATGCGACAGCTGAGAACATACATGGTGGCTATTCTAAATGTAAAAATATTTTTAGAAAATATTGTTGCGCTTATGCAGTCTTACCATGTGGTTTGAATATCTGGACACAGCTCAGTGTAATATTTCCAAAATACCACTTAGTACTAATGAAATAATAATTATTTTTTCTCAGAATGCTAAAAAAAAATAAACTATATGTGGCAAGAGACATATTTGTTAGTTAAATGTCAAGTTATTATTACAAACAAAATAACTGATAACATGTACATCATATAAATTAGCACACATATGATCTCTGGCAATAGTTTAGAAGTAACATAGCATAGTGTAACATTTTTGAACTTGCTTAATCTAAATTCAGGGTTATATAGGAAAGTTTTGAAGTAGTTTTTAAAAAAAAATGATCCATGTTAATGTCTGCACTCATAAGTTAATCAGGGTGTTTACACCCTTCCTCTTTCAAAACCAGCAGCTATATCATAACACATTTGGACAGAATTCATTCATATAAGATAGCAAGGAAATGTAATTACTTTGAAAATGAAACATTTGCTGATATTGGTATAATGCCACATATGTGAACACAGACTTAAATGATCTCGGTCTGTCCTTTTGCCTTTTCAGTTAATAAGACAGATGGCTGACATCCAACAATTTTTTAAGCAGTGATGGGTGTAGAAATCTAAACTGTCCTCACTAACTAGATTTAAGAGAAAATTAAGATACAAAAAATCTATCCTTGTAGCTCTTCAAAAGTAAATAAATACAATGAGCTATTAAGTCATTGTTTTAATTTTGTACAAGCAAAAAAAAAAAGACTTTATTGTTTACATTGTAAATAGCCAACCAAACATACTTTTATACTGGGCTATAAAAAATCTTTCCTGGAAACTAACACATTGTGATTACCTCCTTTATCTGATAAATACTTGCTCGACCATTTTTGCAAATACAGTAGTCATACATTCCTCATACATTTCAGTAGATTTTAATAAGCACTCTTTCATTTGATGTATACCATCACCCTCTTTAACAATGAGATATGAAGTGGAGACTTCAGTGCACAAATGTCTGCCAAGTTAACCAGCACTTGCTACCTCTTTCCTTTCCCAGGTATAAACAGTCTCTGTGAAGAGCTCTCTGCCAAAAAGCAGACTTAGTGAGTTCTCTGCTATATTTAGTTCACCTCACTAATATTTACACTACTAAGATCAGTAAAAAATGCACATATTATGGTAACACTGGAAACCCATGTTTAATCTGAAACCTGGTAGATGCTTCGTGAAATTTAAATATGGCTCTCTACAATAGTTTAACAGAGGTGTTGTTCAGCTGAGAAACTTTTATCTGACATTTAGAAAAAAGTAGATGATAACCAATGAAAAAACTGATCAAAATAGTTTAATTTAATTTAGTATGTTTTTGCAAATTGAACTTAAAGGGTAACACAATGCATGCTTACAGTTAATATGTTAAATATTCAGTATGACTAAAAGAACAAAAAATAATAAATAAATAAATAAATAAATAAATAAAAGCTACTTATATAAATTGCTCTGATATTATATTTAGCCAACAGTCTCAAACCTACTTAACCCAATTCAGGGTTGTAGGGATCATGAGCCTTAATTTTGTACAGATTAATTATTGATATTTCTGTTGATAAGATATTGGTTTAAATTCTTTTAATCAACACACAAATTTATATGCAGATGAGATACATTAATAAAATAATTTTATAATAAAGCCCAATTGGTTGCTATGAAATGTCAATTTACTTTAGTAATGTTTTTCAATGTACTTTACTAATGTTTTTTAATCTTGCAAACGCATAAAGTATTAGAAATGCAACACAAAAATATAGATAGAAAAGCTGCAATGATTTTCCACCCAAAAATATTCTTTGTTTATAGTAATGTTGTTCAGCCAATAAACAGCACTATATATATCCTAAAAGTAAACTGGTATATTTTAGTACAGTTTTATTTTTCTTTGTCAAGGAAAAAAGAATGTTTAAAGAAAGGTTAGATATTAGGTAAAGATCATATTTAGATATCTTACCTTGACATAACTATTCTACACTGAATATACTGGAACTGTCCAGAAGATATCAGAAGTACAGCAAGTTGGAAATAACTGGTTAGTTATTCGTCTTCAATTATCATCGTGTACTCAGTTCCGTTACTTTTTCAATTTAAATAAATAAATTAATTTTAAAAAAAAAATATATATATATAATAAGACTTTTTACTGAAAACTTCCCAATATATTTATCCATGTTGGCACGCAGCTATATACAAATATCTGCCAATCTGCTAAAACAAACTCGTTATGAAATGACAATGCATGAAGACCTGAAGTCATGAAACAGAATCGGCATTCTGTGCTAAGATCTTCAGTTTGACAGTTAGCTAAGTTTGAGGCGGAACCTAAATAGAGCAAATAACTCATGAATCCTTAAAAAAAAAACAAGAGGGAAAAAAAAGCTTTTGTAACATACAAGCTATCTCGAGAGATTAGCGCCTGTATCTGTGCTTGTATTAATCTTTCTTGAGTCTGCTTTTTTGACGGTAAATGAATGCTGGTTGGTGCCCAGTTGCGGGGAATGCCAGATGATCAGTGTGGGATAGATGTCCCCTGGGAGTTGATCACATGACAATTTCTGCCCCGTGACGTCAGCGGCAGATGGCATGGGTACCAGCTCTGGCAGTTGGCATCGGTGTCATTTCTCAAAGAGAGAAAGAGCGAGAGAAAAAAGGAGACAGCATCAGAAGAGCAGGCAGAGCTCATCGCTGCAGCACAAGACGCCGGCATTGTCGTTGATAAGATCTGAAACATGAGCATTGCATGTTGACACAAAAGCAAGGTAAGGAATCTTTACAATTTGACGGATATCATCAAATAAACAACTGACAGGTAACCAAAAAGTCACCTTATCCTTAAACGCTAAGACTAGCTTGATAGTAATAATAATATTTGCAGCGCCAGTGACGAGTATGCACTCTCAAAGTTTTGTTTTTCGTCTCTTCTTTCCTGTGGCGCATACGATGGTGGTATTTTTACGGGACTGCTTTGTCAGCTGATGTATTCTCAAAATTATTCATTAGTGCACTATAGGCAACCACAGATTAGGCTGCCTGTGTATTTTCTGCCTTTACTCCAGACAGGGTGTACTTTTAAGGAATGCAGTGATGCGTTTCCGAAACATATTAAACCAGAGTGATAGTTTTCTTAAAGCATTATCCACTTTTTCTGTTTTGTTTAGTTAAGAGATTCTATACATACTAAAACTTTCATATACCAAAGCATATTTCGTTTTAACGCTGCTCCTTAATGACTGTCCTGTGTTGCTTTTATCTGTAGCGAAAGGAACATGCTGACCTTACCCTTCGAGGAGCCCGTCATGATGCCCGAACCCCAGTTCGGTGGGAACTTTCCCAGAGAATGCGTAGCCGATAATAAAAACAGAAAAGCCGACTCTTATTTAAAACTGGTGAAAACGCCGTCGCCAGATATTAAGACCCAAGAGGAAGACTCGGATAAGGACGAGGATGACAGGGAAGAAGACGGTGATGAAAACGGCTTGCCCAGGCGAAGAGGCCCCAGGAAAAAGAAAATGACCAAAGCACGTATGGAAAGGGTAAAGCTGAGACGTCAGGAGGCAAATGCAAGAGAGCGGAGTCGAATGCACGGCCTCAATAACGCACTGGACAGCCTTCGCAAGGTAGTGCCCTGCTACTCGAAAACCCAAAAGCTCTCCAAAATCGAGACCTTGCGCTTGGCCAAGAATTATATCTGGGCACTGTCGGAAATCCTCAGCGCTGGGAAGAGACCCGATCTGCTAGCCTTTGTGCAGACCTTGTGTAAAGGATTGTCACAGCCAACCACCAATTTGGTAGCGGGATGTCTCCAGCTGAACGCCAGAAATTTCCTCACAGATCACAACGGGGAAGCTTCTCACTCTGGCAGGCCTCCATACCAGAACTTGTACCCACCTTATCACAGTCCTGACTTGGGCACGCCCACAGCGCACGGCAGCAGCACCGTGGACAGCGCCAAGCCCTTCAGGCCCTACAGTTACTGCAGTACCTACGAGTCTTTTTACGAAAGCACTTCCCCCGAGTGTGTGAGTCCACAATTCGAGGGTCCTCTAAGCCCCCCGATAAACTTTAAAGGGATATTTTCCCTTAAACAGGAAGAATCAGCTGAATATGGTAAGAATTACCATTACGGCATGCATTACTGTGCAGTGCCTAGCCGAGGTACTTTGGGTCAAAGTTCGATGTTTAGGATGTCTTCTGATAGTCACTTCCCTTACGACTTACACCTTCGCGGGCAACCCTATAATATGCAGGACGAGCTGAATGCCTCCTTCAACAACTGACAGGGTGCTGAACGAGGAGAGAACACCATGCCCCTTATGGCACCCTAAAGACGTCTGGCAGTTTTGTCGACTGTCTCAGATAGTAAAATATGAATCGTGTGCCCAGACAGATTTGATTATCGTGTTCTCTTTTTTTCTTGTACTTAATTTAACGAGGTGTCACGTGCCAATCACCCTATTACTGCACACCGGGTGATTATTAAATCAAATTATGATAAAAGAAATTACTTATAAAAGGGGCAAAAGAAAACGTGTGCTCAGTGAGGGCAGAATACAGCCCGGATCGCATTAAACTGTTGGGCACAGACACCTTCTGAGCGCACCACTGTATAAGCCAGCATGCTTCACGTATACCATTCCTAAAATCAGTTTTATTCTATAATGTGAACCTAAAAGTTAAACGACAACAAAACATTTACGTATACAACGAGAGATTGTTAATGATTATTACTATTTTTAATTGATCATTGTTTAATTCTCTTTTGTAAATACTGTTTATATTAAGATTTTTTAAAATATTGAAGTTTTAAAGTATTCGTTTTTTTATGTATTGATTTTTTTTTCATGATGTGGTGTTTATCCAAATGAAGATGGCAACATACCATTTCCACCCTCGCGCTGCTTCTCTTGTGAATATTAAAAGACTGAAACCAGCAGTGTAATTGAATTGCATTGTTTCTCCGAAAGTTAATATAAACAACCAGTAGAGTTTCCCTCATATGGCGCTTACCGAAAAAATGCACCTGTGGGAAGCTGAATGTTTTATTTTGTTTATTTTGTTTTTTGTGAGTAACTCACAATATGATATTGAATTGATATTTCATACTGCATTCGGCATTCGTTTTATTGTTATATTCTTCATAGTTTTTTTTTTTTTTAACCAGACATTGCGGTTAGCAATACAGACAGAAAACGCTTGGAAAAGAAAGTATTGCAAAAATATCTATGCAATTTCAAAAAAACACTAAAACTCTTCATTTTCACTGCCCAAAAAAAAAAAAAACAGTAGTGAGTGGACTGTACACGTGTTCTGTGTACTCAAAACTGGCACGCTCCCCTGGTGCGACACAGAGCGATGCGCTGCATATTTCATGAGCCTGAAGGACATGCCAGGGATTATTTTTGCCCTGGGACGTGTTAAAACAAAAATAATTACTGTCTATTCGTTTTGAAAAGACTAGATAAAATGGAGTAAGCAAAGTAAAATGAACAAATCCCTGAAAGACACAGTATGCGGTCGTATTTAAGAAAATTGTAATTTATTTCAGACAAAAAGCCTGAATTATAATCAATATAAAACGCATGATCATATAAACTCATAAACGCATTGCCGCGAGGAAAGTATACTATGTTTAAGTGTAAAGTACACTGACTCCTGAAGAAAATACAAAATAAACTTTAAAAAAACGAATATATTCAAGTTAATAACGATTTATTGTATAATGAGGCAAGTGTAAATACAATTACAGGGAATATTTTCAAGTACGGTGTAAAAGAAAATCACGTTTAACCAAAATAAAAAGGGCGATTATTAAAACGATATTATAAAAAGAAACGGTAGAAAAGAAAATAATACGTACAAAATCTGGAAATAAACACTATTATAAGCGTAAATTTAAAACTTATTTTAAAAAGGAGGACAGTGTTTGCACAATAAGAGACTATCAGTAAATATAAAGGCGGTGTCTATACATTTTACAGAATACATAATCATATAGGTTTATTTCGTAATCGTTATTTATTTATTTATTTATTTATTGTTCAGATCGCACTCTTTTGTGAACTGATGTTATCTTAAGAATTTAAAGTTTACATGTAAATATTATAGTTTGTTTACATTGTAATGCCTCTGTAGCAATCTGGGGTTCGCTATATGCAGCATTAGTATGGTTTTACATTTTCCTAATTTTTCCCAATGAAAATGTTCTCTAAATGTATATTTCTGTTAAGTCTTGTTTAGTCTGTTCCTTTAATCATGTTTACAATAATATATGTAAAGTTTAGTAATGAAACATGTAGAATACTGATGGTGGGACTAAAGGCTCTTCTAAGTGTCTTATCATTTTAATATGAATTCCTTGCCTTAATTAAAAAAAGGATATATTTGGCACGTACAATATAAGTTATGCAACGGCATGGGTGTTCTGATTTGTGGCTTTGTACAATATCTTATGTTCACATAATATTTACATTTTATGACAAAAGTTAGGGTGAGGAAAAAACGTAATGCACTAAACCTTTATTCTGCACATTTGTATTTATCAACTACTTTTTTTGTATTGCAAAATGAATAAATAAATAAATATGCATACAGAAATTGCCTTGCGGGTTTTCATTTGTTACAAAGACTTTGCCACTTCTTGCTAAGATCAAAGTTTTAAAGTGATGCAAAACGTATTCGAGTAATCAAACCTTCAGCCATAGGCATCCTTTCATTTCCAGACAAACACATACACACAAACAACGCAAATACACAAAAGGAAATTTACGATTTTTGTCTGAAATATAAATTCGACTGAGTTATTTGAATGTAATGTTTTCTCTTTCGTAATATTCTGTAGAGCGCATGCTATACATAAGATACATATGTGCACACCACCTAAAATTTTCATCTGTAAGTGTCCAATTCGGGTTACCATTTAAACGAAAATGGAAAAAGTCAACTGCGACATATTGGCCTCTTCTAACGTAATGGATACAAATTCATAAATTAATGATGGGACAGTAATAAAATAAAAAAAAGACTTGGCTTACGTGAAAAAAATGTCTTTCAAGACTGCTTTTGTTAAATATATAGTTATTTATCTTTGGAAAACAAACTATTATAATAATGCCATTAGTACATTTATGTCATTTATTTATTTTAATTAGCAGTTGGGCTAGTTAAAATACAGGAAGAATAAAATCTATCTGTCTATCTATCTATCTATCTATCTATCTATCTATCTATCTATCTATCTATCTATCTATCTATCTATCT
>JANRMT010062818.1:60073626-60085349 GCA_026402145.1 Polypterus bichir lapradei | reverse complement strand
TCTATCTATCTATCTATCTATCTATCTATCTATCTATCTATCTATCTCCTTTAGCGATGGCATATTTTGATTATTGTAGCTGTAAACCATTATAGAAATATAAACAAATAACTATATGTTATTTATAGATACAAGCTGTTCTCTAATTTGGAACTTTTTGGTTGTAAGGCTTCAGTCCGGAGTTTTGAATAAGAACACACTAAAATTTCAACGAAAGACAATTTTAAGCTTCTCACATATAATTCCCATACTCGTGAATATACACGTAAATCTGGCGGAATCCGCTAACTTTTATTTCATCCTTTAGATGTTCATTGTATCCGATCGTGCGCTAAGAAAAGTATCTAATGGGTAATTAAGTTTAACGCAGTAGTTCTGCACGCGTAAATTTTCTTTAAAATAATCATCTTAGAATTAGATATTCGTGCACATTTTATGCATATGGGACTAACGCGGTTAACTATAGCATATGGCTCACAAGAACTCAGAAGGGAACACTTGTAACTAAATAAATAATTCCTCAGTATAACAGACAGGCAGAGATAGATAGATAGATAGATAGATAGATAGATAGATAGAAACCGTGTGTGAAAAGATCCTTCAAACACAGTTTATATTGTATAGACAGACGAAGTCTCTATTTATTTTAGATAAAATGTTTTTTTTTTATTTTCACGTTACGTTAACATAAGACAAGCATTTTGAAGTTTTGCTTTTTAGAAACTTCCATGAATTCATTTCCTTCACCCATTTTGTCTGCTACAGAGTGCCGGGGGGCTGGAGCCTTCAATGTAACATGGGGTACAGGTCGAGAGCTGTCTCTGGACGGTTTAAAGGCAAGGCAAACTCAAAATTCGTTCACACGTATACTAAAACCGGGCCAATACGAGTATTCAAAAATTCTACATATGGGACATGCACCCGGTGTACCAAGTAGTGCCCACGAGACACAAAGAGAACACGCAGACCTCACACAGACTTTGTCAGATTATATCAGCTGCAGTATTTAACAATGGACGGCGTAAATAGTAAGTCGGATGATGTCTAAAATCTTTACACAAGAAAAAGGAAGAAATCTGCTATCTTGATTTTTGATCTAACTATCAAAATCTAAATTTCAAGGAGAATCTGCATTTAAGTGTTTTTTAAAATACTTTTAAATAAGCCTGAACTTAGAAATACACAATTTCTGACTAAAGTTAACTAATTTTAAGGTGAAAAAATAATTCATAAACCAAGATATTTTTTTAGGTTTAAGGAGGAGCCAGTAGGAATTTATTTCTAATAAAGTTTCCTCTTAAAGAATCTTAAGAATCATCTTAAAGAAAAAAATTAATTGAAATGTTTGGGTGCAAAAAAGGAATCATAACATATTCTATGATCAGAGTAATCCGATGCCGCAGAATAAATATTAAAAAAAGAAAAAGTTGTTTGAATAGATTCAGTTAGAGAGGTTTTCAGTCCTATAAGTGACGTATCAAAAACATGTAATCAAAAAAAAATTACTTAACATTATTTAGTGGATGTATTGGGAGGCGAGTCTTCTTTAGATAAAAATGTATTGTATTTCAGCAAGGTGGGTAGCTTTAGGGTTCCACAGTTCCGGGCACTCACAATCAATGAAGTTTGCACACTTTCTTCGTGCCTATGAGTTTTCTCCCGACAGGCTATTCCTGTTTCCTCCCACATCGCACTGACGTTTAGGTGAGCTTGGCTCCGTTTTGGAGTAGTGGGCCGAATGTCGTCCCGTCCAGTTTTGGCTATTTCGATATGGTCGAAGTTTTCGTAACCACGCTTTGGAATATGCGAGGTCAGAAGATACACAGATTGATAGTTTTTTTTTTAAATTATTATTATTATTGCATAACGTTCTCACAATACTGTACGTCTAAATTGTACATCAAAACAATTTGTGTAAATTTAAATCAGTGAGGTAAGAACAAATGCGTTTGTTGTGGAAGAAATGTCTTCATTTAAAAAAAACTTTGAATAAGAGTTGGAAACGCTGCTAACAAACTTGCTTGTGAGAGAGAAGTGAATTAAATTAAAACGGGTAATGCAAAATATTAACATGAAGATTTTCTTTTATTCATTTTAACCAAATTAAGCATATATATATATATATATATATATATGTATTTAGTAAAAGTTTTTTCAAAAAGGGACTTTTTAATATATCAAGAACTAATCCTGGAGTCAGTGAAAGAGACTTCACATACACATTTCCTTTGTATACAACATGAAACTATCCGGAAATCAATAGATAAAATTATGTTATTTGAAAATATTATAGGCCGGTCTTAATCAAATATTAAAACTAACTTAGTTACTTAGCACACAGTTCAGATGGGTTTATTGTGATTACTCCTGTGCAGTACTAGAAAATAATGTTAAGTGAACATTTTATAAGAATCCATTCATTTATTTAATTAAAGCAGTCTCAAATGTACAACTGAGACAATTCAATGAAGAAGGTAGAACTGTCAGTACTCTGCAACTAATAATGGGCGAACATGTAAATAGGCATTCCTGATCTCAACTGATCTCACAACTTTTAAAATTTAATCATTTGAAAAGACTAGCAAAAATGTTAAAATATATATTAGTGAGAACAAGCTATTTTATATCATAGATTTAGAAAGTGAATGAATGTCAGGAGTTGAAATATGCCTATAAAATGATGGACATACTTTTTTGTTACCAAAATAATCTACTCAGCTATGTTACTCAAAAAAGTCTGACTTATAGGGCATTATTTAGATCATATCCGATAGTTTGTTTAATTGTCAGATTTTAAAAATAAGTAGGCCTCAGATTATAACAAAAGGCATTATTAAAATATTTGGCATTATTGGAATATTAAAAAGGAAAGCTTTATAAACACATCAGATTAATTTCAGCAGCAAAAATTTAACTTATTTAACTTCTGTAATAAGAATAACTGTGTATACATAAAATAAGTTTACAGATTTTAATATTCTAAATAAAGTAATTTCAATGATGACAGCTTTGCTAAAACAACTGCTGCTTCCAGTAGGTGTAGCAATAATAATTTTAGTAAAAAATACATCATCGATGCTACCACTACTTTCACTCCAACTGCTAATAATAATAATATTCTGCAGGTCATCTGTTTTTAAACTGAGCCAAAGCCCATCTCAACAGTACCAGAACTAAACCAGGCACATTGCAAAAGCTATCACGAGATATTTAGGTTAGGCAATAAAATTAAATTGATGGATTGATGAACAGAGGACATCTATTGAAAGAATACAACACCTAGGCTATCTTTCATAATGTATGGTGGGAGATATCAAAATGAAATTCATTTGGTTTGACTTTACATATAAAAGAGTTATGCAATCTTTGAATAAACAGAATCAAAAATTCTTGTGAAGAATAAAAATTTTCTGTAATAAACTTTTCACTTTCAAAAGAATTTTCAATTAATCACTAAATAATCAGAAAAATGTAAAAAAAAAAAAAAAAGAACTAATTTATAAACTTTATTCTAAATGCCTTTTGTTATATCACAGATATTTGGTTTGCAAAAGAAATGTTATTTCTCTTAGGTTATGTTAAGAAGTGATGCAGTACCAGTTTGTGGGATATTCCATTCTGGGGTTCTCACATGTACAACATGTGATCATAATATACTGCAACATATGTTGTTTACTTCATCGCAGTGTATTATATATTCATAAAGAGCATGACTAAGTTAAAGGCATATTTGTTTGTTTTCATAGCAACAGATACCACAGTCTGTGCAATATATAGTGCCTTTCATCATAATCATTTTCATGAATAGATAAAGCATGGAAATGCAGGTACCTCAGAAAAAGAAATAAAATGTCAATTAAATATGAATCCATAAAGCACTTTGCATATGAGAATTCATTGACACATTTCTATTAAACTGACATAAATCACACCCTATGGTGCACCATATATGGCAAGAGAATGCATGCTATTTGTCATACCAACCTGAATAGTTTCCCAAGAAAGGGAACATAGTGCAAAGGAGAACTGAAGTAAAAACACAACAGATCCATCTTTATCTCTGCGTATGCCTGGTTCGTGCCAGGCAGGAATCAACCCATGGGGCCAATTTGGAATTTTGTATGTCTTGGATATGTAGGAGGAAACCAAAGTCCTGTATAAAACCCTACCATACTCAGGGAGACTCTGTTAAAACCACATACATCTAAAGGCAGGAGGGTTTGAACTAATGTTTCTGAAGCTTTCTGGTAGCAATATAAAACACTGAACTGCTAATATAACTAACCATTACCTGAAATCTTTATTAAAAGAACGGAAAGCATATTTTATTTAGTAGTGTTTACAGTGCCATGTCAGGCAGAGTGAAACTAGTACCTTGAAAATAAAGCAATACTGAATCTTCTACATACATTTTAAAAGGTCTGTAAATTAGAGAAGCATATGTTATAATTCAACCAAATAAGAAATAAGATTAAAGCACAAAATCAAGATCAGTAAACCAGCCTTTGCTTTATATACCATTTTTGCACTGAGCATAGACATGACAGTGTTGCATATGGGATAACCAACTTGCTTTTGCATAGTAACTCATGTGCTTGACTGGACTAATTGCCCATGCAAGTTACGTTATGTGTACTTCCCATGCCTGATTTTCTACAGCAAAAGAAGTTTAATCAAAAAATAAAAAGCAAATTGAGTGAGAGAGAGAAAACAGCAGTAACCATTCTACAAATCTTCCAAAAAAAGGTTAATGTCATGTGTGAGACATTCATGAAAGGAGATATGAAGGAATTAAAAAAGAAGTGTAGAAGATAATTAAATAACTCCAATAGGGGACAGCAAGGTGTAAGAAAACAAATGATACATAAGTGAGGGGCATGCAGTGGGGCCATAGTATAGAAGTGGTCAGCTCAGCAACCACAATGCTGTGCAACATAATGTGCAAATTAATAGAAGTTGTGATTAATGTATTAAGCAGCAACCACAGCCATGAAATTAGTTAGTTAGTTAGTTAGTTAGTTATTCCTCTTCACTCCAGTCGCAGCATAGGGCCTTCACTGAAACTTTCCATTTCTCCCAATCTTAGGATATCTGCTTTGCCTTTCCCCAAGATAGTCTTATGTTCTGACTATAGGGTTCTTCTCCATGTCAGGACTGGTCGTTTTCTTTAACTTTTTTTACTAGGGGTTTATTCCAGGGCATGGTATGAAATGTTTTTTCCTCCTTACATAGGGTGTGCGCAATCCACTTCCATTTCTCTGTATGGAAGGTAGTAATGATGGTCTGCTGCCAGGTTCTCTGCTAGAGATCCTGGTTGGAATTCCATTCTGGCCAGCTAATGCACAGGATCTGTTGTAGGCAGATGTTAAAGAAAACTTGTTGCCTGTGGCCAAGGCGCTTGGTATGTCTCTAGGTCTCTGCTCCATACAGTAACACGGATAGTGGTGAAGGTTAAGTTGAAAGTTGTGGGGCTTAATATTGAGATATGGTTAAAAACAAGATTATGACAAAGTTTAAAAAAATATATATATCTTTGTACTTCCTCTACTTAAATTAACCAATGAGATAACATAGGGATCAAGCAGTGAATACATGTTTAGTTAGGACTAAAATCAAATATTTTCATGTGTTGCACCCTGACATTCTGAGTCTGTTGTCAAAGTTCAGTCAAGTGTAGAATTTGCAGAACATTACAGGAATAAATGGTGAGAGGAAGAAGTACAAAGCAGAGACAGTAGTGTCAAAGACAGTTGGTGGGACAGTGCAGCATCTGTACAGCCTGTACCTTGTTGTCAGGCAGTACGTAGTACTACTTTGCTTATAAATCAGTAAGGAATGTTATGTGAATATACACTACATGGTAAACAGCCAATTGTGGTAGACCAGTCACAACAAGAGTCCAGAGCCAGTTTTTGATTCCAGTCCATCCCTGGCTTCAAAAAAAGTTAGTACTGGCATGTGAGTGAGTGTGACCATGGCAGAAGTTCAGAATCGCTAACCAGAAATCACATACTTTAAACCTAAAGGGTCAAAACAGGTGAGCAACTGCAAAATGGGACAAAGAAAGACTCAAAATGAAAAACTGGGAAAGTTAAAAACCTGAACATCTTCAAATGAAATACTTCATTTAGGGAACACGAAGAGTCTATCGTTTGTCATTTATGAAAACTAGAACGCCAATGGCAGCCACAGGTCTTTTAATTCCTGAAATATACTACATTGTTACATGCACCAAAGACCCTACAATGGGAATGCATCCCTAGAAGAGCAACACAGGAGCTAAATAATGTCATCAACAACACCATAAAAATGTGTGAAATAGATAGAAATGAATTCCAGTGAAACACGAAAAGGATTTAATATTTCAAAAACACCAAAAATAAACCTTAACAATTGTAGATCCTTCTTGAGTTATAAAGAACTGGTGCCCTGTCCACGGTTGTTTTGTAATTTGTTTCCAAAGCTGCCAGGATTAGCTCTAGTTCATGATCTGTAGCTGAGTTTGACAAAAGATAGAGTATCAAAGAGGCAGCACTATTTTAGCACACATCTCACCCAGAACAACAAACATAAAGGACAAAATATAGAAAATTATATAGGTGTATTTTATTTAAACACCTAAATACAAGGGAGGAATAAACATACAGAGAAAACAAAGCAACAAATTAATCGACGAAACAATAAAACTTTTGGTAGATCAGGACTATTATGTAAAATGGCTTATCCACTTGCTTAGCTCAAAGTACCACAAAAAACCTCACCTCCATACAAACCCATGCCCCCCACCTCCAGTCTGTCTGATCTTTAACATGTCCAGTTGACCTTTCATCTTTCAGTTCAGTAAGCCATATTGATCAAAGTGGCTTTAATGTAATTAGATCTGCCTGGATTTGCCAATGCATTACAAGTCTGGAAGTACAGTACTTGTTGCTGCAAAGAATCAATGTAACACTACGCACTTCAAGGAATGAAGAGATGGCAGCTTAAACAACAAAGCTCCCACATCTTAAATAACATAACATAATGGTGTCAAATCTTAATCTAATATAATTTACATTCATGCAGGGTGGAGCCTTTTCTGACAGCACTGAGCACATGGAAGAAATAAAGCCTAAACATCAATTTAGTCCATCACATGGTTCCTGAACACACACATAAACAAGGCCAATTTAGAATTCACGATAACAACAACATGCAGCAGACAGCAGACTTGAATGCACAAATGTACAGTATTTCCATAAGGCAGAAGTGTTTACTAATGGCACTTATCATATAATTATTACTTTTTATTTTGTATCTTTTAATGTAACATATATTCAGTTTATTATGAATATATGCTATGAGATAGGACACAATAAACATTCTCAAATACATTTAATTCTGGTGCCTGATAGCATTAAGCACATGGTAGACACAAATCTTACATGATGGACTAGGTAGGACATCATAGGATCTACATACTCACACTCATGACTAAACTAATACAGAAACAAAATAGCATTGACTAAAATGCTTGTCTTTGAGATGTTGGATGCAAACCTGTAGTCACTAAAGAAAAAAGCATATACGCATACAGTAGTATGGGCCTACAAAATCCACAATAATAATATGGAAAACTAAACCCAAGAATGTAGAATGCGTAGTACAGAAACTGTAACTGCTACTACCCAGTGATATTTTATACAATTTTATTTTTTTCAGTTTTCAAACAATTGTGAACTATTATGAGTTACTTGAGCCCAATTTTGGAAAAAGTTAATTTCTGTGAAATGGTGCTGACAAGATCTCAACTGACACAGTTTGAGTTGCAAAAGTACAGCTGCAATTCAAAACCACTTTCACAAAAGTAAATACTGTATAGGTTCATACTGCACATCAAATCACTGGTTAATGTTGGACTAGATCTTACTAAAAATCATACAATACAGAATTAATGCATAAAAATATAATGCATTGGAATAGATTGCACATTTGCCTTATGCACAAAATATGACCATGGTCATTTTTTGAACTAAGACTGCCATATAAAAAAAATCATCATCTATTAAAGACAATGGTGACCTGATTAACACAATGTGTTTCAAATCTAATGATGCAAACATGGTTTCGCTCTTTTTCAGCCAGAAAATACCCACTATAAAATAAAGTTTTCAGGCCTGCCTAATCTAATTCAGGGTCCCACGAGGCAGAAGATTATACCAGCAGCTTTGAGAATGTCACAGGAATCAACTCCAGAAAGAGCATCAGTAGTCCATCACTGGGTACACACAAGCGTGCGCACACAAACACACACACTGAGCATAATTTTGACTAGTTAATCAAACCTGCCTGTTTTTGGGGTAGTGGGAGAAAAAGTAGCATTCCCCAGATACAGGGACAATATCCAAACTCTACACGGAATATGACTGGACACTGGCTTCAACCCCAGGGTAGTGGATCTATGAGGGAGCATTGCTAACAACGTCACACCTTAAAATACATTAGTGTTCTCATAATTTACTTATTGAGGGCTTCTAAAAGTTAGGACACCGCTGAATTCAATGAATACTAGACTTGGGATGAGAAATTCCATCTTTAAAACTGTGTATACTGTACCTGACTTTTAATAAATGTGCATAATTGTGTGGATGATAAGTAAAAACCTGCATTTTTTATTTGGATGTGGAGAACTGTGGAAGATACTCAACACCAAGTATAAAAGTCAAAATAATTATCATTTATAGATGAAGATTCCTGCCTTGCGCCCTGTGTTGGCTGGGATTGGCTCCAGCAGACCCCCGTGACCCTGTATTTCGGATATAGCAGGTTGGATAATGGATGGATGGATGGAATTTACTCCCTCCATTTTACATTCTCCATTATATTGTTGCAATGAGCCAGAAACTTTCACAGCTATTTTAGAAATAAGTAAGGCTCCAACACTGACGGGAATGGCAGTCCAATATATTGCACACCCTTGTATACACCTACAATCATTTGCACTTGTTTAATTTAGAGGCAGATGCATCTTTAGGGTATGATAATAAACCAAAGTATGGGGAATATATGCAAACATCATACAGACCAGAATCAGATTAAAGTACTGAGGAAGAAGTGTGGACTAGTTGATGCCTCCTTAGAAAAAGAGTACTCTGCCTGTGTAGTGGGAGCCACATTGGCATCAGTTTTCCATTTCACCCAGCCTCTTAATGAGAGACTAATTTGTGCTTTAAATTGAGTTACAGTATTTGCTTATTAAGACAACTCTTTCTTACACCAACATTCAATATGTGGATAAAAATGAATGTGTAATATACAACTTACCAATATTTGTCTCATCTTTCTGTATACAGAAATACATTTGCCATCTTCTCAGAGTACTTAATCCTGACATATTTTTTTTTTCCAAAAATGGCTTTCAAAGCATTGTTAATTTGCAATGAACAAGCGCAGGCGTGAACACCAATTAATTAGTTGCTCTTCTGCAGGACAAACTGTGATTTGCACCAATGCTTGTTCTGCAGAATTAGAAACAATTTAGATAGGATGAGAGCCTTAAATACACATGTCAAGCATTCATAATAAAGATTTGCTAAATAAAAGTCTTAAGCTTATATTGCTTTGGCTGGATTTCCTTGGAAAAGTAAAGTAAGCAATAAGCGGACATGTTAATTCATTTCAGAAGGGCAAAAAGTTTTACACTACAGTAAAAGAATAACAGATATTCAGTAATACACAAAAAGCAGGCCCTAAATAAGAACTGTGTAGAGAAAACATACTCCCCAGTGGACTACCAGGGTCGAGATTAAGTATCTCATGCTTAAGAGCTGATCGCTAGAGCTGCAAGTGCACTGTAAACAGCACATCTCTTCATTCTTTATTTGAAAGTTTTGTTTTTTTCCATTTTCAATTTACTTCTTCAAGATGTTTGCTTGATTAAATAACTTTCAGAATGTATTTATAGATATATCTTTGCATAATAGGAGCCATAAGAATATGTAGCAATGAATTAAATGTCACCTCTAAACTGACCTAATGTTAGTGGATATGTGGATGAGAGTGCATCTTGCAATGAACTGAAGTTTCATTCGGGTTTTTGCTGTGGGTACAATACCAGCAGGATAGGTTTCAGCCTGTTATGGCACTGGGTTGAAATGCATGGGGTTTGATTAGGCAGGCAGTGTGGACCTCAAACCCTAAGGCTGTATGCTGAAATCCTGCTGCTAACACAGTGAGACCCTGAGCAACTGACTTCATCTGCCTTTGCTCCAATTGGAAAAACAAAAGACAGTTGTATAACCAGTTGTATTTTTCAAATATAAGTCACCTTGGATAAAGGCATCAGCTAAATAAATTAAAATATATTGATGAATATTCAAAAATTTGTATAATAACATAAAATTCCTGAAGCTCCTTAATCAAATTCAGCATCTTGAAAGGCTGAGAAGTAACAAACCTTGAAAAAAGGTAGCCAGTCCAACACCGACAACACCCCATCCACGGGCAGTTTTGATTTACCACTTAACTAACACACAAGGTTTTTCGATGTTGGAGGAAAACTGTGGTACCTGGAGAAAAACCCAAGCAGGCACAGGCAATGAAAACAAACTACACAGAAACGGCGAATGGGCACATGATTAAAATTCAGGATGCTGGATCTATGAGGCAGAAATGAAAACCATGGCACCACCGTAGCCGTCACATATTCATTGTGAAACCAAGATATAATGTACCTGTGAACAATGGAACATTCACATTTCTGACATGCTCACTGGTCCAACTCTCAGTCAGTACCATTTCAGTAGTCAGATCCTGCCTTGGCTTGTACCTTACACTGCTGAGATTAGGTACTGGCTCCCCATGTCACTACAATTGGATGGGTCAAGTTGAGTAAATGAATGTTTAGATAGATCATATGATGAATATTTGAATGGTTTGTATAATAAACAAATCTGTTGTTTTTATATTCTTGGACCAGGAGTAACATGAAGATAACTATTCTTTACTGTCAAAGTAGAGAATAATTAATATTAATATAACTAGAAAATTACAGTCATTCACATCTTCTTCTAAAATGAAAAACTGGCTCTTTTGATCAGATTGTTTTTAAATATTGTAAAGATTACTTATGTAAAGATTGTTATATTTATTTATGTATGAATTTTCAGCATTGAAAACTTAAACAAAAAATAGCAAAACAATAAAAGAGTGTAAGGCACACTTGATCCCCACCAAAAACAACCCCTAGCTCTGCACCCTTTACCCTTTGGGACACTGTTATGCTCTGGTGTCATTATTATGCCATGGCTTCATAACGTTTTCATCCTGAAGATGCTGTGCCTTGACAACAGCTGTCTTTTCTTTTTTTAAGACTCCTAGCTTTAGACTTTGGTTGAGGGTTAAATGTGCTATATTATAAATGTTGTATTTAGATTGACTGGTAGGTGCTATTACAATGTATTATTTATTCAATTGCATTCTTCTTCTGTAAAGCATTGACTTAAAAGTAATTGTTCTTACTAATAATATGATATGAAACTAACAGCAAAGCTGATAAAAAGGCAGCAATGTTCATATATTGATCTAAAAAGAATCACATTTACCTATTTAGATTAGTGTTGCTATAGAAACTCATTTTATTTTTTAGTTTATATCAGAACTGGGAGACAGGCATCAGAAAGTATTTTATTTTCTGCTATTATTATTATTATTATTATTATTATTATTATTATTATTATTATTAT
>JANRMT010062818.1:60059933-60073616 GCA_026402145.1 Polypterus bichir lapradei | reverse complement strand
ATTATTATTATTATTATTATTATTATTATTATTATTATTATTATTATATTTAAAATGTGTTTTTATACCAGATTTAAGAGTTACATTTCATACTAATTATGTTTATTAAAATGTGTAAAATGGCAGATGGTGGTTCTTTTGAGCGGAAGATTAAAATAAAAACCAGGTGACACCCCACATTATGTGTGGTTTAAAAATACTAAATCTTTTTTTTAATACAATCAAAGTCTGTTTTTTTTTCTTCTAACTTGTTAGCTATAGCTGAGCAGTTTTCATTTTTACTGTAATACAGACATTGTGTAAAGTGGTAGCCTAGAGTAATGGGCACCTGAAAGCCACTGAGATGTCCCCCAAAATGAATTGCTTGTTAATAATAATGTAATGGTAATTAAATGTGAAAAATGTTATGCTCTTACGATAGTGATTTATTTGTAGCTCAGACAGCACATTCTTACTGCATCCATCGGAGCAAATACCATTCCCCATCAGCTTTCCCAAATTCTCACCGAGCCTTGGGTCACAGATGGTCGGGGATGTAAAATTTTCCCCATTAAATTCCTAATAATCATTTCTCAGGCAGAGTTGTGGAAGCTTGGGGATTTCTCATTTTAATTAGAAGGTTTAAGGACCTAAGCCTGTTTGAAATTCCCTCCTCTGAGAAATGGGTGCAGGTGATCCAATGCAGAAGAATGACACCAAATCAGAGGCCAACCACTAATTTCCATATTAGATTGGTGTCAGCTTGGCAATGTTCCCATTCCTGAAAGAACCTCTCTATTTATGGACTTGGCATCATGTTTCATCTTTGTATGGGGAAAATATGGCTGCAAGCATGGTGCAGAAAGCAAAAGAGGCCTTACTGCATTATAGCATGTAGCATAATTAAAGAAAGTATTAAATATGATATGTTTGTAGTGGTTAAACAAAAAGTGCAATACAGCCAAAATCTTACTGTGATTAAACTTTTAATGTCTTTCATTCTTACAAATTATGGCAAAAGGATCTCTGTATTGGAATTATTATTTGTTATTTATGAAAAAATACTTTGACACAACAGCAATAACAACAACAACAACAACAATAATAATAATAATAATAGTCTGAGTGCAATGAAAACAAGATCATCAGCAGTAGTGTAACAGTTAATAAAAAGGGTTGCAAGAGGTCAGAGATTTATTTATATATCCTGGCACATCCTTGGACAGGGTGCCGAGAGTAATATTATTATTATTATTATTATTATAACCACCTGACTGCAATAAAAATAATGTAATTAGCAGGAATGCCAAGAATTAATAAAATTGGCTTAACCTAATTCAGAGTACCACAAAGGTCTTAAAAATAATTATCACCAACAACATAATTTTTTAACGTGTAGTTATTATTATTATTAGTACATTACTTTGATGGACTGGTACCCTGTCCATAGCTTATTTATGCCTTTCACATAATAATGCCAGGATGGGCTTCTGTTCTTCATGTTAGCAAATTTGGATAAAGCAGGTTTAAGAATGCAATAATAATAATAATACTGTATCCATATAAATACATTGTTTATTGTTATTTTTATTGCAAAAATTATCATACATATTGTATAAATAGTAACTGTATATGTTGCAAGATATTTATACTTTTATTTGTGTGTATGTGTGTGTGTGTGTGTGTGTGTGTGTGTGTATTGCATATACAGCAGAGTATATTATATTAATGTCAACTGCTTTGAGGAGACATGCAACTAAGTATTTCATTATACTATGTACACTATATACTATGTATACATGACAAGAAATTTGAACTTGGAAAAATGCATGCCATCATTCTTTTATACTTTTTGTCCCTTTAGCACTGTTAAGCAGAATTCAAAAATGTCATTGAGCGTTAAATCTGGTATTTTTCAACATTAAATTTAAACTTGACCATTTTGCACTCTGCCAACCACTTGAAAGCTTTTATTCTGGTTTCCTCTTCCTGAATCCCCTTTTGTTCAGTATGCAGTGAGAGACGTTCTTTGAGTTAAATTTTCCTTCAGTTCCATGCTGTGCAATTCAAAAGAACACCCCCTACTGCACACAGTATAGACAGCCTTATATTTGCAATTATTCAAGATGGTAGCTTTGAAAAAACATTTTCTTGTGTAGTGGTTCTCAACTCCAGTCCTCTGAGACCACCATCAATGTAGACTTTTGTTTTAATCATATATACATGACAATTTTAAACATATATTTCTTTTCTGTGGAAATGAAACCCTCACCTTTGAGCATTTTGATTAGGAATGGTAATTAATGTGTTCTGTAAGAATGACCCAATTGTAATAGAAAGAAGCAAAAATTAAATAAAATTAGAGAAGTTAGGCAGCTACAAAGTGCTTACTTATGTTTGCCAGGAACTGGTGTTTGTATTTTGTGGCAGATGTCTTGCAAAGTACCTGTCAGATTCCAGGAGATTTAAAAAAAAAAAAATAATAAGAAAAAGAAAGAAATCATGAAGGACTTAAAAAAAAATTTTTCACAAGGAGGAAATTATTTCTTTTTTGTCAGGTGTATAGCTCACAATTACATATAAATATGAATTAATCATTTTACATAATTCTCAGTTTGTTAATTTCATTTAACATTAATAAAAAATAATATGTCTTCATTGTACTGCAGAACATAATCAGGTTTTCTCATGGACAAAAAGAAAACTTTTACATGTTATCAGGTTCAATTGATTGACATGAAAGACTATCTTGATAAAATGTATATTCACATTTTGCTTAATTAGCAGTCAGTCTGAGATGAGGGAAAGTACACATCACGGTCTAGTCCTCATCGTGTGACCTGTGAGGCTGGCAGATGTGATTCCTGGTGAAGTTGTGAAACTGTATGCAATACAATCTAGTGTTATAATCAAGCTTGACTACCGTAAGACTGCACATACATTTTACACATTTTAGACATTCCTGGCAGTAAAAAAAAAGATTTTTAAAAGATGCGGTTCTTACAAAAAATAAACATTTTTATTTAACAAATGCAAAGAAACACAAAGGTGTTAATATCAAATTTAAAGTACCTTTTAAAAGTAATATACCATGTAGAATTTAATGTTGAGAATTAAACAGGCTTACAATTGTTAAATGGAATTTTGGAAAAAAACAACATGTTGAGAATTATGGATGTGTTTTTTGCCTGAATCTGCTTTTTATAAAATAGTCTAGGATGAAGTATACTCCACTTTAAATATGCTGTATAATATTTTCTTTTTTTTTCCTAAGGTCACCTTACTTGAATGGATGGATTTTGTCCCTGGCCGTTATTATGTTTATTTCTCTTTTACATGGTGTTTTTTCAAGTCTTTTAACTGTAAAGTTTATGGTATGTTGCACTAATGCCTCCCCTACAGCATTTATCAAATAGTCGATATATCAGAAAAATATTAACTGATCATAGTATATTAGAGTATAGTTAGATTAAACAATTCCCTTAATACCAAGCTGCATAATAAATTAATGTGAATTAAAATGAAAAAAGAAATTATAATGTTATATAAATGTATGCTATTTATCAGGTTTACCTTTGAATTTAAAAAAATATATTTTCAAGAGCTGGAATCTGTGGTCAGGGACAGAGAAGTATGGGCTGAACTGCTTGGCCTGTTGCCACCATGCCCTTCACCAGGGGAAAACAGTCTGAGATGATGAGATAGGATTAGATAAAATGAGATGAGATCCATTCCTTGTCAGATCCACCTAATCAAGAATAGGGTTACAGTTAACCTTGAGCCTATCTTGGCAGCATGGCACATAAGGGCATGAGCTAACCGTGGACAAGTACTGGATCACAAGGTACATTCACACACATCAGACCACTTTTGAGGTGCCATCTAATCTTAAATGTAAGTCTTGAAGGTAAACTATAGCATTCAGAGATAAACTCATATAAACATTGAAAAAACACTTTACTGGAACATACAGGGAAAATATTTGAGTTCAGTTTCCTGGAGCTGTAGGGTAGCAGCTCTATCCATGGTGGCTACCTTCTTCTAAGATGGAAAATTTGATTGGACAGAGAAACAATTATCCTTAAGTGCATGCATCATGTTTTGTACTGCCATAGAAAGCAAATATGCTGCCTTTGAATGTAGTTGACTAGTCTTTTGAAATTTATATGTCATAGTTGCCTTTTTTCAATTAATTTGAGACCTACATGTACATTATAGCAACTTATACAGAATAGTCATACAAGCTCATAAAGAACACAAACAGTCTTGCCAAAGGACAAATTATATAGTAAATGATTCTTAAAATATAAGATCTAGAAATTCTAGAAGTTTTAATTTGTATTACAGCATGTGAATAGTAAATGGATAATGTGAATAGCCTCATCTTTGACAATATGCAGTGTCTATTAACACAGTTTTCCTCTTTGAAATTCCACTGGGAACAATGTATGATACAAATTCATCAAGGATAAAACTAAACCTGCATAGTCTTCAGCTATTTCTGAATTAAAATATTTATCCTTTAGTTCATTTAGAATGATTCTCCCTGGCACTTTTTCCATTTACAATGTAGCAAAACTCTTAAATTATTGGTCTGGTAATGCTGAGAATTTCTTAGTTTGATGTGCTTGTGTCTCTTTTTTTGTGTTTTTTAACAGTTGCAGTTATGGTGTTTTTGGCTTAGAATCACGACTATTTGACCAATGTCAATGTTGCATTACAATTATAAAAAAATGACGGCACATATTAGAGATATCTTTTGGTCAAAGAGACTTTTTCAAACAGATTTTGCTATTTCGTTTCAGTGATTTAGATAAAGGACATTTGAAAAGATTAAGCTTTTTGACTTTTTTGATTGTGATTTTGGATTTGTAAATATTTTGGATTGTGATTTTGATACTTATTTTTCATCTCCTTTGTTACAAACCCTTGCCTTCCTTTCAATGAAAGATTATTTGTACCAAAATTAAGTGCGATCCAACACGTTAAATACATTGAAATGCAATACAAATGCAAGTGGATTTTTTTTTTGACACGGTTTAATTGTGTTGTAATTAAAAACATATGAACCAATTGATCGATTGCTTTTCACTACTACTTGCAATTTTAATGTCAGCTTACAATTAAATACAAAAAGTGAATTACATTTTAATTCATATCCATAGATCACGCATCATAACTAAAAGCAAAGCTGACATACTGCATTTCACTAAGTGGAACCTCTGAGTTTATAGCATTTCAATTCAAGACCATATTTTAACTCCTTATGCACAAAGTATTGGGTGATTAATAATGCACCCACATTAGATGCCCAAAGATAAATGGCTGTTGTTCCACTTATGTAATAAAGGAGCTGTAAATAACTAAACAGTAATGAGCACAACACTCCACATTTATAAAAGAAAGTATTTATATAATTATGAACCAATATCAACTAAATAAAACACAAGAAATGTTTGTAATTTAGGGATTTCTCTGAAAAAATTGGATTTTACAGCATATAACCAAGAATTTTATGATGTACAACCTGGAAATCAAGTTTATTTTGTGCCCAAATCAGTCAAATCTCATTGTACCAAGTTTACATGTCATATCCCATATCTCTGCAATGTTTTGCCTTTTTGGAAACGTGTAGTCTGTTGTACCCAAACAATCGCTCAAAAAGTATTGCAGCTGCAGTTACTACTTTTTTATTTTTAAAAAAAGAAGAAAACACACACACACATATATATACTGTATATATACTATATACTGTATATATGTAACAATGTACGTATAATTATGTACTCATCCAAATGTTTACTTTTGAAATTATTTTACATAACAGCCGTTGAAAAATTTTCTTTTTATAACGAGACACAAAGGGACGTTAAGCTTTGTACAATAGATTGGAGTTTTTGTGCTACAATTCACCTGTCTTCTCATGCCTTTTGTTACAGTTGCCTCACGGTAGTTTAGTGTGTTTTTATTTATTTATTTATTCATTTTTTATTGTTGTCACTTTTTTCTTTCATTTCACATCTGGAATAAACTAAGACATGTATACATTTTCATACCAGCTTCTTCCAATGCTGGCTTTACGGGGGTAGGGACAATACCTTTCCCTACAGCTTGGGCACAAAGGTGTTTAAACTGGAAGTGCACTACTGAGAAAACTAACACAGGGAGAACATGCAGCAGACCCCGTCCGGATATGGTACTTGAACCCACGATGCTTGTACTGTAAGAGTGCATGCCATTATATTTCTATACTAAGCAGTGCTTACAAATCAAGCACAGCATCGAGTCCATCTGCAAATGCTTCATTCTCAATAAACTCAGAACTGTAACTCAAAATCTTTAAATTCCATATCATTAGTATTCTGTAACTTTTCTAGGACTTCTTCAGCTGCATCTTTTATTTTTTTGATGAAAATTGTTAGTACAAACTTCAAATCATTTTGCATATCAACCCAATAATCTGCATGCACTTTCAAAGAAACGTGCGTAAAAATGTACAAAGATTAGCTGTTGCATAAGTAATATATTTCCTGTCTAAGACATGAAGTACAAACGACTAGTAATAGACAAATATACATCTTTAATAACAGCTGAAACTCAGCTGTTTAATTGTTGTTTCAGTGTATGTGACGCAACATAGGTGGGATCTTTGGAAAAAGGCAAGTTCACTCAACTGTGATGTGCTGTTCATATCAGCATATACATGTGCAAATCATATACTGTATTTTACTAATGAAGAGACCAGACAACTTGGAAACGTATAATGTATATGAAAGACAACACCCTTGGGTATGTAAAAAAAAAGTTTTTGCTTTTGATCGAGTTGTGAGTTTATTGCAACACACATAAACAACTTTGAAATATGGTGGTGTCCCGCCAGCTACTACTTGTGCCAAAACTAAATTTAATCAAATTACCAATCAGCCTCAAAATGTGGGGCAAAGGGCACCAACTTTTAGTGATATAGTTGTTCCAATCATGAGTGTGCTGTACTTAGAAAGAAGGTGAACAGGGAGATGATAAGGCAAGGGATCCATCGTCTCAGTGGAAGCTGGAGATCTAAATGACGATTTCATTCTTTTGCATGCTGAAAGAAGGGAAAAACTATATCACATCTGGGCATTGCAGAGGGTGTGATTAAAAAGTTACGAATAAACCAAGCTCAGCGACACAAACAAATGTTTTACTATATTCAGCATTTAGTTACAATTGCTCAAAACCATGCCTCAAAAATTTAATCACACTGCTTAATTTAACATGTATAAAAAGAAAGCAACTCTAGACAACTTAACATAAGAGTAAACTTTTTTAACGAGACCTAAAACATACTTTTCACTATTCAACTCCATAGTCCATAATAATTAAACTTATGCTCGCTGCCATAATCAATAAATGTTTAGAAGTGGAATGTCTCTTTCTCCAAAAGTTTGCTCAGGACATTATGCCCCCCAGATCACTAGGTGGTAGCCCTCTTGGGTTGCTACGGCACCTCAGATTCCCACAGGACATACTGTTAATTGGAGTTTGGCGACTCTGCCCTGTTGGGGTCAGTGGTACCACTAGGGGGTGCTGCAGGATTTCCTGTGCCCTATTCCATCGGGCACCCACCTTACCTGGAACTGCTTCCAAGTCAATCGTATGGGAAGTGCTTCCGGGGATTACATAAAAGGAGCCAGCTGCCACTGCTCAAGGGGCCAGAGTTGGGAAGGAAAAAAGAAAACTTGAGGAAAGAAGAAGGAGACAGAAGAGAGAAAGACAGAAGCCAAGGACAAAGCTTTGCTATGTGCTTCATTGGGCTTATATTGTGCCTGCTGGTGGGAAAAGATTAAGGAAGTGTTTCCCACCAATAAAAGCCTGTGTGGTGTGCAAAACATGTGTCTGCATCAGTCTGTATCAGGTTTGGGGAGCTGGAGTGGCCCTGCGAGCCACATTGATCTTTTGATTACATTTAGTTTTGGCACGATTAAAGTGTGGTTTTGAATCAAAATGTAATACACACTGATCTGCCACTAAGTGAAATGCAATACTTCTGCTTTGCTTTTAGTTATGACACAAGATCTACTGTATGGACATGAATTAAAATGAACTTTTTTATTGCATTTTAAACTGTCAATAAAATTGTAAACTATAGTGAAAAGAAATCGATTGATTGGTTGATATGTTTTTAATTATGGCACAATACAACCATGCCAAAATTAAATGTCCCACTTGAATTTCAACATAGTTAACATGTTGGGTTGCATTTCATTTTGGCACAAATAATCTTCCATACCTTTTTACTGCTAATTTCCCAGCACAAACAGAAGATCTTCAATTTCCAGTTAAATAAACTCCAAATATTCTCTGGCTGTTCCTTGAGAGTGTAAATAAAAAAAAAAGTTCTTGAAACTGCCTTCCTGTTAAACTAGAACATTCTGACTTCATTTGTACCAGCACATTTTAAGTCACAAAATGAGATCATATATAATATTGAACTTGTGTTTTTTTACTGATAAAAGTTTCCATATAACAAGTCATATCTTTGCATGTAGGACTTTTAATATGTGTGACTACTTTAGAACTTCACATAATACTTAATTCAGAAGTGTTTTTCCATTTATCTGAAGCTGATTGGTGAAAATTAAAATATATTCAAATGTTGTATGTGAATGAACCTAGCTGATTAAAGGAAGTTTTTTTGTTAGTGAACTTTAGTCTTCCATGCTGCTTTGAACAAGGCACATAGGGACTCCACCTTTAGGTGTAAATAAAGGATGTCCATGTGTGTAGTTCATATATAACAATGAAGACTCTTCTATGTTTACTAGTACATTGCTCAAAAAAGGAAGGGAACACCTAAATCACACAGTAGCCAAGTCTCCATCCAGTTTTTTGTGACGTTTTGTTATCGACAAACAGAATATACGTAAAAAAAATGTGTGAAATTTGCTGTCTCCAGCCTGTTTCCATCCAACTGGCTTTTTATCGATAAAATGGTGTGCGTGATGACGTCATCTCCCCCAAAACGAACTGTCGCATAAGTTTTGTTGTATCGCAAAAAAAAATCTGCCCTTGAGCCGTTTCCATACATAATTTTGCGTATGTCGCAAATTATCTACCTTTTGTTTTCCACATTACACCCCCTCCACTAAACAAAGAAACAAAGAAATGGAGAGATTATTCAGACAGTTTTTTGAAATTTGCCAGCTTACTGTTATTTCAGTTTCACAAATAATTGGAATTGTACATAATATCTGAAGATGACAGCAGAATGAAGCAGTTGCTTGTCTGATAGCCCTAGAGCTCTAAGAAAGTACCCCAGTGCGACGAAACCCACGGGTATGGGAGAGACGACGGAATAAGACCTTCTGGGAGGAGGTGGTGGAGAGACACTTCACAGAAAATCTCTGGATGCAACATTTTAGAATAACACGGCCGACGTTTGAGATGTTGTGTGGATTCATCAGTCCTGATGTTGCGCCCATCACAGGTTGCCACCGACCACCGGTTCCAACCCAAAAGAGTAGTTGGAGAAACCGTCCATCGATGTGTATATGCTGTGTGCACCGCTATTAAAGAAAAATTAATGCGGCGTTATATCAGACTTCCGACTGTAGCGGAGGCCAATGAAATTGCATACCGCAATTCCTTGGTGCATCTTGTGCCACAGATTTACGGTGCGCTGGATGGCACGCATGTGCCTATTCTTCCCCCGACGGAAGGCTACCGTGATTACATTAATTGCAAAGGGTGGCCATCTATTGTTCTCCAGGCCCTTGTTGATGACAGGTGCATGATACGAGACATTTGCGTTGGCACTCCTGGAAGTGCCCATGATGCAGCTGTGTTTGCAGCATCGGATCTGTACAGGTGAGCCTTCCTTTCAACATCCCTTCTCAGTGCGATAACAACTGAATTAGTACTGTAACCTGCTTCCCTTAAGATTTTTAATTAAAACTGAAATTTGAATTAATACAAAATAACGACGTTTAATCAAAAAAAACTAAAGTTAATATTAATGTGAGAATTTCTCATATATACTAAAACATCTGCCACTTAATAATAAGAAAAAAATGTTTAGATAATGAAACACACGGTTTATTAAATATTTTGACTGGCACAGTAAATTACCTTTGCGGTTTTTGTATTATTTAGACATCCTGAGAGACACCCCCAGGCTACAGTTGATGTGGAGGGAGTTCAGGTACCCCTTTTAGTACCTCCGCTACTGCATTGGCTCATCACGAGAAATAACGAGTCTCTTCATCAGACCATGCAAAGCGCTCCGCTGTTCTCGTTTTGATTGCACGTGATGAAAATGTATCATGTGACACATTTATTTGCGTTAAAGCCCTTTTTTTCCGACAAAAAGTGTTTCCAATGTAGTTTTTGCGACATCTGAAGTATTGATATGGAATTTATGCGCTAAAGTTAAACGGAAAAATATTATGTCGACATGTACAACATTTTATCGATAATTAGCATTTCCATCAGCTAAAATTTGAAGCGCTAAATATTTTTTCGCAAAAACTCCTTGGATGGAAACCTGGTTATTGAATATCAGTTAACAAATTATTCAAGTGAAAAATCTTTACAGAGTAATACTATGTAATTTGTTGAGGAAAAAAATGATGTAACAACGGTCAATGGAAACTAAAATCATCAATCTACTGAGGGCCATATTCAACATCATACTGAAAGTCAAACGGTCAATGGAAACTAAATTCATCAATCTACTGAGGGCCAGATTCAACATCATACTGAAAGTCAAAGTCAAGATTCAACATCATACTGAAAGTCAAAGTCAAATATTTAAATCACAGGCTGATCTAACTCATGTGGATTTCATTACGACAACTCATAATGTGACTCAGTAGTGTGTATGGCCCCCACATGCCTGTATGCACTCCCGACAATGTCATTTCATGCTCCTAATGAGACAGTGGATGGTGTCCTGGAGAATCTCTTCCCAAATCTGGATCAGGTCATCAGTGAGCTCCTGGAAGTCTATGGTGCTACTTGGTGGTATTCAATGTACCAATACATAATGTCCCAGAGGTTTTCAGTTGGATTTAGTTCTGGGGAACTTGTGGGCCAGTCAATGGTATCAATGCCTTCGTCATCCAGGAAATGCCTACACACTATGGTGGCCATATGAAGCCAAGCATGCTCTTGAGACTGTGCTGGGAAACACAGCAAACCTTCTTAGCATGGTATGTATGGATGTGCCATTTTGGAGGAACTGGACTACCTGTGGAACCTGAAACAGCTGCAGGTACTGCCTAATGCTACCAGTAGTGACAAGAACACTAGAAAAATGGAAAATTAGAGAAGAATCAGGCAGGAAAGATAAGGAGAGAGCAACTGTCAGTGGCCACCACCTGCAAAACCATTCCTTTTTGGGGGTTGTCTTGCTGTTGCCTCTCCAGTGCACTTGTTGTCACTTTCATTTGCTCCAAAGCAGGTGAAGTTGATTCACAATTGCTTATGCTTCCTAACTTGACAGATTGATATCCCTGAAGCTTAATTGACTTGATGTTAAATTGTAATGATTAAGTGTTCCCATAATTTTGGTGAGAGTTTAATTGTTTACTAGTTTTGCAAGTAAAGAACTGACAGCTACATGACCTAATCATAGTGTCAAATTGAGTAAGAAGTAGAAAATAAAAAGCTTTTGGTTCACAGTCATTTACCAGGTAAGTGTTTGAGCTAGGGAGAAAAAACTGTTGAATTACAAGGCATTCATTTTGAATTAGTCAGTGCCCCAAAACATTTAGCATAGAAGCAATGTGACTATAAACCTAGTAGAAACAAATAAAAACAATGATCAAATAAACAATTATGCTATTGATCAGCTGGTCAGTGGGGAAAGACAAAAAGACAGAGTGGGGAGAAAAAACCTCTGAGCTTCCATGACCAAAAACCCATCCAGGCTCTCTACCTGACATACTGTATATAATGCATTGTGTGGCCTTTAACTATTGCTCATTATTGTCTCTGATTATTGTGAGGTAAAAAAAAATAGCCAAGAGATTCAAAATGCACCAGAAACAAGGTCAAAAAGACAGGTAATAATTGTTACCAAGTAGGCAAAATGATCAAAATGCCAAAACCACAAAAATCAGAGTTGAGAAGAAAAGTTACTTCAAAAACCTTACACTAGGGCCTACTTGAATTGAAACTAACTAAATCTAAAGTATTTCTGAGAATTTTTAAGTATATCCATCAAGGAATAGCAAAAATATAAACACTGGTACATTTACAGCTTCACTTCCTCATATATCAGCAGTGTGACCAAATAGGTTATGTGACGCTATTCAGAGAAACACGTAAACAATTGGATCAAGATGTTAATAAAATAAAACTTTTTTTTAATCATAATAAAGCTACAAAAATAAAATCCTTAATGTAAAAAAAAAATCAGACTAAAATTATATGTTAAAAAACCCAATTGCTAAAATTTACCAGTTGTTACCACAAACTACTCCACTGCTTCTTGAGCAAATGAAGAGAGAACATTACAACTGTGTAGTGTTTAGGCTTTAACGTTTGCCTATTTGACTAAACCTTTTTAGTTGTTTTCTGCTTCATGATTCCTTGGTTTCTAGGTTAAACAGTTTTGGATTTGGAATTGTGATATAGCTGTTAAAGTTTTTGGCCATGGATTTTGGATTAAAGTGTTGATATTTTTGGATTTAAATTTGAGTATATAGATTCAAGCTTTCAGATTTAAATTTTAGAATTACAGTTGAAATTCAGAAATTTGGAGATACAGCTTTCATTTTCTAATTAAATTAATTTCTTTTTCTTATCGCCTCTCTACTTTTTGTTAATATTGGTGATTTTTAAAGTTTCTAGTAACAAGATTATGATTTTGTTTTGGTGGTATATACACTCAAGGAATTTCAGTCTGCAATTAGAAATGTGTTAATTTTCTGTTTGCCACCTTTTCCAACACTATTTTGTTTTGATAATAAGTGTTACAATTTTGAAGAGTTGATGTCGCCCATCTCCTTTTCATTATACACCAGGTTGGCACTGTGTATGAAGTCATCAGGTACGTTGGAAAAAAGACTGCCCAAGCAGTCATTCAGTGTATGAGAATGGACCCAATTTATAGCAAATTTTTATTTTGATTACTGGTTTTGAAACAAGCTCTGCACTTGTAGTTTTGACCTTCACTTTGCCTCATGACGCCATTTTTTCTCCTGATATTTACTCTTTTTTGCAATTCGTGTAATTCTGCTTTCCTTATTTAGTGTCTTGTGTGTCATTGTTAATTAAGAATTAAAGTTTTATTCTGTACTTGTTTTATTTATCGTTTACTAATTTTTATTTACATTAATATTGAACCTATTTTATTAATATTGGCTTTGTTTCATGTGTCTTTTCTCCTGCATTTGCCTCATTGTCTGCCATGTTGTTGTTTGTTGTTCACATCTGTGTTTAGGTCTGCACATTACTGGACTACACATTAATGTTAAAGCTAATAGAGGCAGTGATACCAGCCCTCTCTTGATTGTGAGGTCATTTTCTTTGGTCTCAACTGCAATATTTGTGGCTTGTTCAAGGTACCTATTCAAATCATTGTTTTATTTATTTTTAAAGATCTCTTACTTTTTTTAGCACAACAGGGGATTTTGTTTCTATCGCTTTTTATGTCATTTTCTCTGTACAAATGAGCTCTTGCTTTGAATGACCATCCATTTTCTCTTTTGCACTTCA
>JANRMT010062818.1:60035267-60059533 GCA_026402145.1 Polypterus bichir lapradei | reverse complement strand
TATATATATATATATATATATATATATATATATATATCTCTATCTATGTGCATTTATATATATGTGTGTGTGTGTGTATAAAAAAAGACATAAGAATCATTATATGCCCCCATTCTCTGATCATGTTTCACTTATATCTACCGGCCAGTATCTACCAATTTTCTCTTATAAATATTTTTTATTTATGCCTGACTGGACAGGATTATAGGTACCAGGATTGAGGGTGGTTGCTGGATAAAAATTGCTGGAAGCATCTGTACTGTACATGAAAATGTGGACTTCTCCTGTTATTAGGCATTTGTTTCTCTTGCATATGCTAAGGGTTCTTTGCGAGCAAAACCACAGGGTGTCCAGCTAAATCACCATGAAGGTAGATCCACCCATGCATATTATAGTCTCTATTCAACCTCACAATCTCAGACTTTACCTGTTTATAGGATTATAACATCACTAACTGAAATGCTTATTGTAAAAAAATGTATTTTATAATCAAGAAATTAGATGTCATTTGGGAGCTGCTGTTCTGAAGGGTATTTTACAAAAAATATATGTACAAGTGTGAGGAACCAATCTTTAAAATATTTTAAAGAAAGTTATATTCTAATATTGCTATTTAATATTAACCAAATATACTTTTAATTTTCTTTCTTATTAGTTATATTGGTTATTATGAACATTCATTAATTTTCTAAGTTTAGAGAATATTTTGCCAATGCCCCCACCTCCCAACCACAACATTTTTTTGCAGATGCCCATGCTAAGGGTACAAGGGTTATGCTCAACCTTTAAAATGCACTGGTGAGGCCTCATCTTGAGTACTGTGTGCAGTTTTGGTCTCCAGGCTACAAAAAGGACATAGCAGCACTAGAAAAGGTCCAGAGAAGAGCGACTAGGCTGATTCCAGGACTACAGGGGTTGAATTATGAGGAAAGATTAAAAGAGCTGAGCCTTTACAGTTTAAGCAAAAGAAGATTAAGAGGTGACATGATTGAAGTGTTTAAAATTATGAAGGGAATTAGTACAGTGGATCGAGACTTGTATTTTAAAATGAGTTCATCAAGAACACGGGGACACAGTTGGAAACTTGTTAAGGGTAAATTTCGCACAAACATTAGGAAGTTTTTCTTTACACAAAGAACGATAGACACTTGGAATAAGCTACCAAGTAGTGTGGTAGACAGTAAGACATTAGGGACTTTCAAAACTCAACTTGATGTTTTCTTGGAGGAAACAAGTGGATAGGACTGGCGAGCTTTGTTGGGCTGAATGGCCTGTTCTTGTCTAGAATGTTCTAATGTTCTAATGTACATCATGGCAACTACTAATAAAGCCTGTATTATCTAAGTGGATGTGTAGGGGCTCCTTCAAATGGGTCTGCAATCTAATGCTGACATTTTAAAAAAGAATTTAATGATATAAAAATATTAAGACATATGAATCATTATAAGCCCACATTCCAGAAAAATATAAAACCCACACCACATCCCACAGTCCACCCAGTCCTGTACTTATTCATAGAGAATCTGGTCAGCCTACATATAAACCATTGTATAATTGGAAAAGCAAAACATGGTCTTCAGGAAGGTTAGTTATGTTCTAGTAAGTGTAATAATAATAAGAAAAATGCTAATAATTAATACAAAGAGATGTTTTAACAAGGGTGGCACAGAGAAAACACTGCTGCTTTACAGTAAGGAGACCAGGGTTCCCTTCCCCAGTTGCTCCCTGCATGGACTTTGCCTGTTCTGCCATGTCTGTGTGTGTTTCCTCCAGGTACACTGGTTTCGTCCAAAGTCTAAAAACATGCAGGTTAGGTGGATTGGTGATGCTTAATTAGCTCTAGTGGGTGCATTTATGTGTGTGTGTGTGTGTGTGTGTTCACACTGCAATGTATGGTGCACTGGCCAAGGATTGCTCTTGTCTTCCACCTGATTCTTGTTGGGACAGGTCCCAGCTTCCCTGTGCCCCTGCTCTTGATAAGTGGGTATGGAAAATGGATGGTTTCAACAATAACTTTGAGTTGCTCCCAGGCAATTAAAATAAAAGAAAAAAACAGACAGTTATATTTATGGACACAGCACATAGCTTAAAGATTTCAATGTGGGTCTCTATGAGTTCTTATTCATGCCTCACAAAGAAGAGCAGTAAGGGGTACTGAGTAATAGAGCAGGAGTTACCCACGGAAACAGGTGGAAACAGGGAATCCGCTTATACAAGTACTAAGTCACCTGGGGGTGGTCTGAACATTTACTCAGAAACTGAGAGTCAAGACAGCAGGTCTTATTGTGCCAGTGGATGGTTACACTAGAAAAATGTCCCCAGGAGTTTCAGAGGCAATCCTTAACCATAGACACAATCCCTAGGGTCCTCCCAGCAGCAGTTTCTAGTAGGGTTTAAAAGTTATTTTTGCCCTTTTCTTAGTTACCGTTAGTTTTGGGAGTATTGGTATTGGTAAGACTTGTGGGAGGATGGCAGGCTAGAATAAGAAAAAAGGTAGAATTGAAAACATTAAAGTAAAATAATGTGCCAGATGGCAAATAGTTATACCAAAAAAACAGGACAAGAAGTTTGTGTATTTTGGTCTATTGTGGTTGTAACCTTTGTTGTTATTTTGTTTATTTTGTCTCATACACAATATATCATTTGTGAATGTAATATTTATTAAAAAAACCTTTTTGTGTAATTTGGCCTCTTTGCCATTATTTGTATTCAAAGAAAATGTGAGAATGTCCCATTAATATCTATATCGATACGGTATGTGTGTAAGTATCTATCATGTACATACAGAAAAGAAAACAGGTCCCAGGTCAGATTGATACTTCAGACAATGGGAGAGCATCCTATGCAAACCTAACAGTAATATTGTTATCTCTGGTACAGATAACAAAAACAGCAATGGCAGAAAAATAAGGTACTTGATTTGCTATAAGTGTGAGTCCTGGAAGGCAACATTTTTCAAAGTAATTAAACTTGGAAGGATAAAGGGAGACATTGGAAAGCATGAAAGTATGATAGAAGGCAGCAGCAAGCCCATATATGTCATCAGTAGCTCCTTGTTACATGCTATAGTTTACAGGCATCTTAAGGAATGTGAAATTACAGTATCTGCATATCGGCTTAAAAAGCCCCCAAAATGTGAGGTGGGCTTCATTTAAGTTGTAATCTTAGAAATGACAATCTGATAAAACAATTAGCAGAAAGTTGTGTACATTGTTAAATCTTTATTTAACATGAATGGAAAAAGTGTGTGAAACTCTAGGAAACATTGTAATTGATCAGAAGTTCAGTTGAACCTCTTAAAGCAGGAAGAAGCAACAAAAGTATTTTTAAATACATGGACATTATCAGTTCACAGACTTACACAGAGTACATGTCTTTAAAAAGTTCAGTACTGTTGCTACTTTCCTTAGAAGTGGGCGTACTGCAAAGATCACTGCAACAGTTTCTTTATAATGCTAAAAGAAGTGACAAAGACTCCTAGGGTGACAGCAAAGATCTTGCAGGCATTTTTTCCACTTGGTAACTTCTGTGTCCTTGAGTCTACTATAAGAAAAACTCTAAACCAGAGTGGTATTCATGGTAAGTTATCATGATAGTAAGAGCACTGTACTCCATAAAATGCATTACTGTTCTAATGAGGTATGGACATTTCACAATGGTACTGAACACAACAGTTAAACAGTTATTGGTACTGAACACAACAGTTAAACCTTTGGAAAAATATAGTGTTATGTTTGGTGAAATCAAAATAATTCATGTCAGCATCAAAACCTTGGTGTGGTGGGGGGGCATCTAATATTGTGGGGCTGCTTTTTTACCTTAGTATCTGGATGGCTTGAGGGAGCAACAAATTCCAAATTGTATCATGAAATTCTGCAGGAGAAAAGCAGAGAACCTGTTTGTAATCTGGAGCTCAAAAATGTGGGTCGTGAAATTGGCAACAATTGATAATTCAGATATAAATCAAAGACTAAGAGGATTATACACATTTAAGAACTGCCTGTGGTAAATTCAGTTGATTGGACATGAATTGGAAAGGACACACCTGTCTATATAAGGTCCCACAGTTGACAGTTCATGTCAGAGCACAAACCAAGCATGAAGTCAAAGGAATTGTCTGTAGACCTCCGAGAGAGGATTGTCTCGAGGCACAAGAGGCACAAATCTGGGGAAGGTTACAGAAAAATTTCTGCTGCTTTGAAGGTCCCAATTAGCACAGTGGCCACCATCATCCATAAGTGGAAGAAGTTTGAAACAACCAGGACTCTTCCTAGAGCTGGCTGGCCATCTAAACTGAGCGATCGGGGGAGAAGGGCCTTAGTCAGGGAGGTGACCAAGAACCCGATGGTCACTCTGTCAGAGCTCCAGAGGTCCTCTGTGGAGAGAGGAGAACCTTCCAGAAGGACAACCATCTCTGCAGCAATCCACCAATCAGACCTGTACGGTAGAGTGGCCAGGTGGAAGGCACTCCTTAGTAAAAGGCAGATGGCAGCCCGTCTGGAGTTTGCCAAAAGGCACCTGAAGGACTCTCAGACCATGACAAACAAAATTCTCTGGTCTGATGAGACAAAGATTGAACTCTTTGGTGTGAATGCCAGGCGTCACATTTGGAGGAAACCAGGCACCGCTCATCACCAGGCCAATACCATCCCTACAGTGAAGCATGGTGGTGGCAGCATCATGCTGTGGGGATGTTTTTCAGCGGCAGGAACTAGGAGACTAGTCAGGATAAAGGAAAATATGACTGCAGCAATGTACAGAGACATCTTGGATGAAACCCTGCTCCAGAGCATTCTTGACCTCAAACTAGGGTGACACTTCATCTTTCAGCAGGACAACGACCCTAAACACACAGCCAAGATATCAAAGGAGTGGCTTCAGGACAACTCTGTGAATGTCCTTGAGTGGCTCAGCCAGAGCCCAGACTTGAATCCGATTGAACATCTCTCGAGAGATCTTAAAATGGCTGTGCACGGACGCTTCCCATCCAACCTGATGGAGCTTGAAAGGTGCTGCAAAGAGGAATGGGAGAAACTGGCCAAGGACAGGTGTGCCAAGCTTGTGGCATCATATTCAAAAAGACTTGAGGCTGTAATTGCTGCCAAAGGTGCATCGACAAAGTATTGAGCAAAGGCTGTGAATACTTATGTACATGTGATTTCTCATTTTTTTTTATTTTTAATAAATTTGCAAAAACCTCAAGTAAACTTTTTTCACGATTATCATTATGGGGTGTTGTGTGTAGAATTCTGAGGAAAAAAATGAATTTAATTAATTTTGGAATAAGGCTGTAACATAACAAAATGTGGAAAAAGTGATGCGCTGTGAATACTTTCCGGATGCACTGTAAATCAGGTAATGCCCATGTTGTCAGTCATGAAATGTCCTTTGAGTCAGATAACCCTCACACAACCCTAATCTTGACCATGGTGTAACTGGACATGCCATGGGTGTTTGTGACTGATATTGCGGGCATTTCGTGATGTTGTGGTGTTATGTAACTGATGTCTGCAATTACACTCTGTTAATTCTAGAAGCCACTCTAGCAAAAAAAAAAAAAAAAAATCAACCACAAAGCACCCTAAAATCTCTCATAAATGTTTGCTTCCAGTTTCTGTGTTTGTCTAAAAAAATTGTAAGTAAAAATCAGAAGTATTCCTTCTGAGGCTAAATTTGGCAGAACTAACTTTGACTGAAATTCCAAGGATAAGTCACTATCGATTTTGTACATCTGGAGTACTGCAATTTTCCTCTTTCACCATAGAGTAGAACATTTTGTAAACATGACATGTTAACATCTCTGCTTTATTCTTAAGATAAATTTGGGCATTGACAAGGTATCACAAGAATTTTATTTTTGTTTTAAAGCATTTCTGTTTGCTTTTAGTCTTTGTCCCTCAGAAAGATTAATCTTTAGACTTCTTCAGGTTTTCCTCCAGGAATTCTGTACTCTTTTATTCATCTATTTTCTTCTGCCCTTACAACCTCTTTCTGTTAGGACTTGTATTAAGCAACTGTGGGACTTCCCTAGGATATGTTCACTTAACCTAAACTCATGTGAAAGACCTTAATTACACATAGACGTACTCCAAGTAATTATTAGACTTCAAATGACAATTGGTTGCAATGGAGCCAGTGGTATTTAGCAAGGTGCTAATTTAAAGGTGAATAGCTCTTGTACCATATAATTTTTCTCTCTCTATTCATTTATAAAGCTCTTTAGAATTATGTTTTCATTATAAAAATATATTTATGTTCTTCAACTGAAAAGTAAAAATGCAGAAAACTCTAAAGAATAAACACTGTTTTAAATCTTTTAATGTGGACATTTCCCCTACAGACATTGCTGATATTTTAAATGAATAATTCTACAGTGTGGACAACAATGTAACTGTAAAACATAAAAGAAATGTACAGTGTATAAAATTGTTCCGACTTTAATTGAGACCCATTTGGATGGACAGAATGCTTTGTGCAATGCATTCAAAGTGATGATAGGAAATGAATGTAAAGTATTTTTATCAGATAAAAGCTTTGGGCTTAATATGCTGATTACGAAATACCCTTATTTTTTAATGTGTCTCAATTAAATGTTTTTTTTATTTTGCATTTATTGCATTTTCATTATTTGTATTTTTCCATATCATATTTTCATGAAAACTGCTTGAAACCTCTTATTCTAAAGTGTTTAAATATTTGTTTTCCCTTGGCTCCTCCTATTAGTGTCTGTTGCCATGCAGTGTTAAACAGATGGCAGTCAAGTGAGGCGCAGAGAAAGAGAAATACAAGAAGGAGCGTGATTTAGGTTCTTTATTCAGGAATAGTGTGCTGTGATTTGAAAAAGTCTTTTGTCAAGTTTCCTAACAATATTTTTTTGCCTACTTGCCTACTTTTTTGTCCTTTTTGCTTGGTTTTTGGATTTTTGTTTTTCCGTCACATTTTCAGTACCCTTTCATTTTCTCATTCTGCTCTTTTGTGTATGACCTTCTGCCTATTTACTTTTTTTTTTTTTTTTAAGGACTTTGCTGAAAAATTATTATTACATTTTATTATGCCATGTCCCTCAGTTTGAGCACCAGTTAAGGTTCATGCAGCCAGCGGGAAGAATTGAATAGCTGGGCTGATATGCTGCCACTTTTGTGGGCACTTCTGTTTCGTGTTCACCTGACACTCTGGATTGGGCTCGCTAAAGCTAAGATGCAAAGCAACTTTCATTTCAGGAAAAAAAAAATACAAAATTGAGTTTCTTTTCCATTGTACCCACCATTGTTAACTTCAGAAGGTACAACCATAAGCAGTGCTCCTTCTTTTCCACTCTAAACCTTCTGGGATGGTACAAGACTGCCTCATGCTCAGGTTGCCTTTAGGAACATTTTGTTCTACGCACTACTGGCTCTTTCCTGTAAATAGAAGATGGCAAACTCTGAGACATCCAGAGTTCTCAACCGCCTCATTAAAGGTTTTCTTCTCTGACTTTAGAGTATTTAGCAAGAGGAGGCACAGCTCTGAAAATATAAGACAATATAACATTATCCATACTCACTCAATCCACTTCAGACACATGAAGCGAACCAAGCCTGAACATGACACTTGTCCACACATGCACTCAGTTACAAAGGACCTGTTCAGAATGATCAGATACCCAAAACACAGATATTTGTGATGTGTGGAAAACTGAAATATCGAATGTAAGAGAATGTAAGAATAAAATGCATAGAGATTTGTGAATAAGGTTTGGATCTGAACCAGTACCATTGTATCTGTGAAAAGCAATGCTAATCACTCTGCTACAATACTGCCATATAATTACATCTAAAAACAACAACAAAATATTTTTCTATAGCACATTTTAAACAGATGTAGCTTAAAGTGCTTTAGAAGATATCAAAAAAATAGTTAGAAGGAAGAAAAAACAGATTAAAATTAAATGAGAATAATCAACTAATTAAAAGTAACTCAATACACACTTACTAAATACAATCAATTACAGTATTTATTGTAATTAGTAGAAATGTAGAATCCTTATATACAGGATTGTTTTCTAAGTCTCTGAAAATAAGTTCAATGCCATGGTCAGATAGCTTCGAAGGACAGAAAGAATGGAAGTAACATGGGACAAAAGACTGATAAGCCCCCACTAGGCATTCTAGATAACAGAAATTACTTAAGAAATGCCTTATTGTTTCTTAAACTTCATCCTAGAGGATTTGATGCAGTAGGTCTCATGGATAGCTGGAGTATCCAATTTGATGCAAACATCACAGATAGCTGCACATTAATAATGATTGTAAACCCATGAAAAATAAGACAATTCTATGTATGTATAGTCTATTAGGAATAAAAGTAAGATTTAGCTACAAAATTGATAAATATAAACACTATTAATGTCAACATCTATATTTATCTCTGCATCTATATATACACACATACTGTACATTATACCTAAATGAATTAATCTCAAAGTGAATAATAGAAATATAGCAGTTTGCACAGATATGTATTTTTGTGTACCCTCTTTAGGGAAATTACGGACATATTACAAAATTACCAGCTTCCATTGGTCATGTTACATTTTATTTTCTAGTGAAGCCCAGCTTTATTTATCAGGGGACATGATAGCACACATTTTTTTTTTTTTACATCTTGCCACTCTCACTCTGTAGTTTGACTTGGTTCCCATTTACAAATTCCCACATGGCAGTAATTGCTGGGGTGAGATTTTCACTCGGTGATAATGTTTCCTGAATGTACTTTCACGCTCCTCTTCAGTTCTGCAGCCAAAATCACCCAGCAATTGCAGAGACAGCTCAGCAGTAATTTTACAGACACCTTGTAGAAACTTCGAAATGTTTATAGGAAGGCAAAATGTTCTGTTAAGGTAATTTAAAAGCAATGTTTTCATTCATTAAGGATAATTTTCAGTGCTATTAAATCTTTTATTTCAGTGTGTAATCTCAAGAAAACACATTTTCACCTTAACATTGCAGTGCTATTCAAAGTTGAAAATATAAACTTTTTTAGGTTTAAATTGATATATAGTACCTATAGATATATACACATACACACACAGACATATATAGGTGAACATACTGTATACTGTAAATGTACAGTGTATATACTCTATGTATTACAGTATATGTATAAATGTATATATGTACAGTGCATTTATATAAAACAGATGCATTGAATTAAACAGTCATCATATCTTTTTCATGTTATATCATGTTGACAGAAATGATGACCTGCTGTTGCTTAACCACTGTTTGTTACCACATTATGTTCTTTCCTCATCAGGTTATTTCACACCCAACAGGCATTATTTTTAAATTGACTTTGTCACAAATTACATTTTCTGGCAGCCCATTCTCATAACAGAACAAAATTCATTTTTCATTTTGTGTATAATGTATCATGAGTTATAGTATTTTATTAGCTCCTTAAGTAAATGGAGCTCTTTTTTTATTCACGCTGGAGTTTATTTACTGAACTAAACAACACATGGTGACATCTTCAGAAAGTTAAAATCTCATTGATCTCATCTCATTATCTAAAACTGCTTCTCAGGTTGGCTAAATTAAATTTTAAAATGTACAGAGTTATTCTAAAAAAAATGAAAAATGTTTTAAAAGTTCTAAGATAAAGAAAAAACTAAAGTGTCACTGGTCAATTTTCAATATGATCATATTTTTTGATGATTATTTTTCATTCACAATCATATGCTGTAAACTCCACAAAATTAACCACCACTCCAATTCTATGGAATTGTTTATACAGTTAACTGCAATGAAGTTCAAAATAACAAGTAAGGAAATATATTAGGATAGCCATAGATGATTTAAAGCTGCCTCTGACTGGATTCTCAAAATGGATTTGGATTAAATTCAGGTTCAAGTAAGACCATTCAGATGGTGATCAGGTGTAATTCAAATTTCAAACACTTGTCTGGGAGGAGACTACAACTAAAGCAACAGATCTGAAAATGGCAACATTGATAAAGGGTCTGTTGTAAACCTTCACAATCTGACTAGTACTTTTGAAAAACTAGACAGTCTTTTTTCTGTCTAAGGTAATATACACTATAATGATTAGTTTATTATTGTATGGTTTGGCCAAAGGTGTTTTATTTGGCTGGAGATGTTTATTTTTTTCAGTTGTAGAACAGGTTGGTTTAATGACTTGCTCAGGGCCACACAGTAATGGAGGCAGGAATCGAAATTAAACCACCGACTTAGCCACTATGGATTAGCCACTATGTGAAACAGCCTACCCAATGTTTAGCACATTATTTACCAGTAAGCAGCTCTTTTCAAGTGGTTTGTTTATTTATTAATTTGAAATTCTTGCCTGAAATAATTCTCTATCTACAATCCATCATTCAAATATTTTATTTAAAATATGCACAAGAAATGTTCTGGGCTCAAAGTTGTTCCTGGGACAAATATGCCCTTTGGGCACACTAGCATCTGTCTCATTGCAGTGAGCTAAATGTATAAAAGAGAAAGTAAGATGTGACTGGATTTTAAAATGTCCTGCCTTTGTTGTAGGCATTAAAAAGGGTACTATCTATATACAGTATCTGTCTATAGCTACACGCAACAATTAGTTCCTCAGATATGATATTCTAATATTATGGACTATAAACAAGATGTTTTCCTTTTATGATTATATCTTGCAAAGACTGAAATTCAGTATTCAGCAGACTAGTTAGTTATAACTGTATGCATGCAACTACACCATATGCATCTTTTTTAGAGATGCCTTCTGAAAATACTACAGTACATAACTTCTATATAAATATTATAAACTAGTATATTAAATCCTGTCAGGACTTATTCCACCTTTACTGCAAAATTGCAATCTATACAAAGAAGGTGAAAACAAGTCAAAAACTCCTTAGTGAAAAAAGGAAAAAAAAAATATGTTGCACGTTGTTGGGAGAGAAGGCCAATTCGGAAAAGGCAGACTGGGGAGCATGATAACAATAACAGCTGCAATAATAATACAAATAATAATAATGATACATTGACAAATACATTAAACTGAAAGGTTATCCTTTATACAACTGTAGTAGTTAAGGGCTTTTCTATCACTGCTTTTGGTGAGTACAGTATAAGCAGCCTGTTATGTGCCTGAATTTGTTCCCTATGACCCAAAGCTTTTACCACCCTACTATTCTGAATGGACAATAATATTTTTTTTAATTTAATTCAATAGAAGTAATGTTTTCTAATTTGCAGTTCTACATCAACAATATCATTATATAGGTTACCGTGACTTTCTATTTACTTGCGCTAAAAAGACAAGTCAATTTTCAGAATTTTTTTAGAAATGTGTATCCTTTCCTTTTATTGAAAGGAATGAGATGGCCCATTTGTATAATTATTATATCCATCAATTTCCTTAATCTGCTTATCCACCACAGTGTCTTGGAGCAGTTGAAGCCTATTTCAGCAATTATCAGGTAAAAGGTGGGAACACCACCTGGATAGGGTGCCAGTTCATTACAGGGTTAACACATATACACTTAGGGCCCAATCCACTTAACCTTCATGTCTTTGGACTGTAGGAGTAAACCAGTGCACCTGGAAGAAACCCAACTGACCAATGAGAACATACAAACTCCATGCAGAGAGCACCCAGGACTTGAATCCTAAACCCTTTAAGGCAGCACTGCCACTGTGTTGTACCTAATTATTATATATAAAATGAAATTTAGGAAATTGCTGATGGACAATATAATTTGACTTTATTATTTCTTAAGGGTCAGTCAGATCAGGTTGGGGAGCATGCACTGGTACAGAGCATTGATGCACTCACCACGCAACACCTCAGTATCCTGGTTGGCGACCCTCCAGGCAGACATACGGTCCAGTCCCATCCCCCAGAAATTACTATCTATTTGCTGTAGCCAGGTGTTACATGAGCGTCCTTTTGTCCTGGTCCAACCACTCTGGACCTCAACAGTGAGGACCCTGCAAGCCAGATCACCCTCAGGGAATAGCACCATATGGCCGTAGTGCCATAACTGATGCTCCCTCAGAATGCAGGTAATGCGCCTCATTCAAGACCCGTGAGCAACTGCTCATTCAACACAAAGTCAAACCGGTTGTACCCAAGGATTCTCCGAAGAGACACAATACCGAAGGAGCCCAGTCTTCGCCTCAGGTCACCGGATACCATCCATGTCTCACAACCATATAGCAAAACAGGAAGCACCAGGACACTAAAGATTTGGACGTTCGTCCTTTTGCAAAGATATTGGGTGCACCATAGACCCCTTTCCAATGACCTCATTGACCCTCCAACATAAATGTCGTTCCCGAGGTAAGTAAACCGTTTGATACGGTCAACACTCTCTCTGAAGACCGACACACTGATGATGGCTGTGCCCGTGAGTTCATTATAGGCCTGGATCTTAGTTTTTAAATCAGGACATTCGCAAGCCCAGACACTCAGACTCGTCACTCAGTCTCGCGACAGGCCTGATCAGAACCTCCATTGACTCCACGAAGATCACAGCTTTGTCAGTAAAGTCAAGATCAGTGAATCTTTCTTTACCAACATATGTCCTACAACCGCTGGACCAAATGACCCTGCCCAATATCCAGTCCATGCAAGCAGTGAACAAAGTAGGGGCATGAACATAAAGTCTCAGGATGTCCCACAGGGCAGCTTGATAAACTAGGTTGAATGCTTTATGAAAATCGACAAAGCCTGCAAAGAAACTCTGCCAATATTTGCGTTTGCACTCAATGAGAACCATCAGTGCCAGGATGTGTTCAATGGTAGACTTCTTAGGCATAAAATCAGTCAGCTCCAGTCGCTGGGAGATGAGCTAGTGATCATGGATCCTATTAAGGATGACATTTTTGCTGTGGTGGATTGGCTCCTTCTGTTCATGTTTCTTAAAAATATTATTTCTTAAACAGCAAGTAAAATCAACTATGTCATATACAGTTTACCAGCTTATTTAATCTTCTTGATTCAAATTCAAGCTCTCATCTCCTCAATAAGACAAAAACCAACCCTGAACAGTCTGCCTCACCCTGGGCTGATTTAGTTGCCATATAACTTAACCACCACTTCTTCAAGAGGCCAAAGGATAACTGGAATGCCTAGTCAATACCCCACAAAAACATAGTGAGAACAGGCAAACTCTATATAGGAAGTGACTGAGCCTGGATTTAGAACCAGACATATTCAACCCTCACTATGAAATTTAATAGAGGAAAATAGTTTTGATGCCTATAAACTTACAAATGGGCTTATTATAAAAGTAATATAATTCAAGGACTTTATAAAACAACTTTATGACAAATGAAAACACAAATCACTTAGTCTTAATTTTTGGCCAAGGAGATATTTGCTGTAAAGGGTATTTATTTTTGGCCAGAAGTGAATTTCTGCACAGGATGAAGAAAGCTGGATTCTCACTCGTCAGCTTTGAGCACACAGAAACAGAAAAAGCATCTCTGGACCGAAAGTCACTCCACACTAACAAGGACAATCTAATGCACACCCACACTAACTCACACTAGGCGAACTTAGAGCAGCAATCAAGCTGCCAGCATGTCTTGAGATTGTGAGAAGAAAAACGGAGGCCTTGGAGGAAACCCATGTGAAAACACTGAGAACTCATGCAGTGCTGCAGATTTGTCAAGTTACAAATAGCCTAAAGTCCTTTAAAACTTTCACAAAAACAATCTAACAATTTTCCTTCAAAGGGAGCATTAAATTGCTTGTTGAAAGAAATTCTTATTAAAACAAATTGAGCTATTTATGTCAAAGGTCACAGGAACTGTTATATTTTAGGTTGTAAATTAACAACATTATTTTGACAAAAGACCCTTCTCAAGATTGTGACCTTAACATGTTAAAGAGACTTATCATTGGGAGATCTGTGTTCCTGATATGGTTACCCATTGCAAATTGCTCTAACGGGAGAGGCCATACAAGCAACAATCAATAACTGACCTCATATGAATGTTCCAATTAAATCACACAGAACCTTGCATAGAACTACCTGACTGTTTCCTGGCTTAGGAGTGGTATTTGCGAAGACCCTGGCAGCCTGGCCAGTCCCAGCTGAAAAACTACAACTACAAGGCAAAGGATGAAGGTCAGGTACAATGACAATCAGGCAGAAGGCAAGAGTGGGATAGATCCACTCAGTAGACCTTGGCAGTTGGCTGTTGGAATGTGAAACATAACTTATCTGACAGGAAAAAAGCTAGAGCTTGTGCAGGGGGTTAAAATGCCATCTACATCTAGTCTGACTAATTGTACAATCAAACTTCTCAGTAAGGAGTGATGTCTCTCCTATACTGGAGATGTCTTGACTCAAGAAGGTTGCCACAATGTGATAATGGGATGCAGGGAGTAAAATTGTTTGCCTATATATACAGAATGTTTCAGAGGGTTCTGCATTTTCAGAGATATTAGGTTTAGGTTTAGGTTTAGTTTATTTATATAGCACATTTACAACAGCCACACGACTGACCAAAGTGCTGTACATTTTAAAAACATCAACATAAAATAGAAATATACGATTTAGCAAAAAGAAGCACAACAGAAACACATAAAAATAATTTGTATAAATATATCTATACATATACATATATCTACACATACACACATCTAGGTAGGAAAAATAAAGCCTAGTAAGCCAGAGAAAACAGATGTGTTTTTAAAATAGATTTAAAAATAGTCAGACTAGGAGCCATTCGGATTTCAATAGGCAGATCATTCCAAAGACGAGGCCCAATTACTGAGAAAGCACGGTCACCTCTACGCTTGAGTCTGGAGTGTGGAATTAAAAGAAGGTTCTGATCACAGGATCTCAAACTTCTCAGGGGGATATATTGGTGAAGCAATTCAGATAAATAGATGGGTGCTTGTTGGTGTAATGTTTTAAAAACAAATAATAAGATTTTAAAATGTATTCTAAATTGAACAGGCAACCAATGAAGGGACTTCAGAAGCGGAGTCACATGATCCATTTTTTTCTTTTTTAAAAGAAATTTAGCAGCTGCGTTCTGGACCAATTGAAGACGGGCAATTTGGGATTTGGAGATGCCATAATAAAGAGAGTTGCAATAGTCGAGGCGAGACGTAATAAAAGCATGTATGGCCATCTCCAGGGTCTTGTCAGTGAGATAAGGTTTAATTTTTGCAAGCGTGCGAAGCTGATAAAAGCTAGATCCGATCACGGCAGAGACTTGTTTGTCAAGTTTTAATGAGTCATCTAACAGGACACCCAGATTCCGAACCTGTGAAGACCTGAAAGCTGATGAAGGTCCCAGGTCAAATTCCGGGGTCTTCATATGTTCAGAAGGGCCGAAGACTATCACCTCAGTCTTCTCTTCATTCAAAGATAAGAAGTTTTGGGATAGCCAAGATTTAACTTCATCTAAACAGGATAACAAGGCATTCATAGCCAGGGGATCATTTTTCTTAAAAGGTAAATAAATTTGTGTGTCATCAGCATAAAGGTGAAATGATACCCCATGTTTTCTAAAAATAGAGCCTAGAGGTAGCATATACAGAGAAAATAAAGTGGGAGACAACACAGAGCCTTGAGGAAGACCACAGGAGAGAGAGGACGTCGAGGAGGAGAAGTCTCCTAGCCTAACCACGTATTTCCTATCAGATAAAAATGACTGAAACCATTTTAAAACTGTGCCAGAAAGACAGAATATTAGATTTGATGCATGGATGGTTACCATCTACCGTCTCTGTTGTCCTACTTAGAGCTTTGTTGCATACATGTGAAATTCTAGAAATAAATGGAGGGTGTGTGATTTGGAAAAATGGCCTAACTCATTTGAATCTGATAGATAAACTGTTACTGGATTTCTGACATAGTCGTGAATTTTCTATAATGAAAATCATATGGATGCTCATAGGTGCTTAGGCCCAAGGTCAATAATTCACTTTTTAGTCATATCACCTGGTCTGAGGCTGTATGCTATGGACTTGTTGGGAATGGGGAGACCTTGTTAGTACTACAACCTGTAACAGTAGAGATGAAATGAAAATGATGATAAATTCAAAGAAACCTGCTCTATGCTCCACACCCAAAGACAGTTTTTCATCAAGCAAAAATGTGCCTAACTCAGCATAAAATAATTATGTTCCGGTATTTGTGAACTCAAGCTTCTGAACAGGATTCCAAGTGCTCTGAATTAACAAAACTATCCTAAATTTTTTATTTGTTATCATTAATCTGTGACATACACTTTTTATGCTACAAATATACTGTATTGCAAACCCTTCCCATCGAGGAATTGTTTTTGAGCCTGCTTTGTATGGGGCACTATGAGATGGCATTGATCACGCTTACATTGGGCCATTTTTAGGTTCATTAGTCAATCATTCAGGACCTGTTCTATGATTGTGGGAAGAAATGCTGTTAAGACTAAATAACATGCTTCTAATACAAAGATCCAAATAGAATAACAATGACACAAATGAATAGATGTGTGTTTCTAGCTGTAGTGTAAGTGGCTGTGCATTACCCTAAAGTACAACAGGCAACTCTTATCAGTTATTCAACTGAGATCCATATCAAACCAGAAAGTCATTTTTTGTGATAGTCTAGAAAGACCTTCATTAGTTTGTATTATAGCACCACAGTGCATTAAGTTCCAATATAACTTCAAAGCATATGAATTTGAGTTGCGGTCTTGTTTAAAACAAGCTCTTTTTATTCATTTTTTTCTAAGAGAATTAAACTTCATGAAAAGTACAAAAAAGTGTAAATCTGGCCACTCAAAGACTGAATATACCTACAAAAACCTTGCATGAGATGTTGGTGTGGTTTGTATTTGTAATGTAACCTTTCAGAAAAGGACTATAGAATAGGGAAAAATATTGGTTTGCTTTATTCCTGACCTTCAAGCTTGTGACCAAATCTGAAGCTGTAATTATATCGAGGCAGCGGAGCATATATACACCAATTTGGATAAGACAGTGAAATGTAGCTGTAGATGTGACAAGAAAGATTGGCTTGTGAAGAAATGCAATGAAACCCAAGAAGTAGCCAACTGGTACAACACCCATACGTTGTACCGAATTGCAAAAGACCTATCAGGGGTCTGGAAGGTCTGTCGGTCCCGATCAAGAACAAGAGTGGAAAGTTGCTCCTCACCAAGGTGGACCAAGATGCTCGGTGAGTCAACACTCCCGTAAGACACTCAACCAAACGCGCCTGCCTGCCAACTACAATTGATGGAGAAGAAACGCAAGAGGAGCTGGATGTGATAAACACTGACATCACACTGGAAGAAATACGAACAGCCATCAAGATGCAGTAATCAAACAAGTGGCTGGTCTTGAAGAAATTAAGGTGGAACTCCTGAAAATTGGGGGCCCATTTGCCAAAACCAAGCCTGCAGATCTATATAATGCATGTTGGCGGCTTAATACTGTCCCTGAGGACTGGCAAAAAGGCATCATTGTGAAGTTGCCAAAGAAGTGAAATGCAACTGAAAGAGCAAATTAGTGGAGCATTACCCTGCCCTCTGTGCCAGGCAAGATCTTTTGTACAATCCTCCTGTGTGGAATACAAACAGCTGCTGACCAACATCTACAAGAACAAGCAGGCTTTTGGCAAGGACAGTCATGCAGTGATCAGATTTTCATCCTGAGAAACATCATTGAGCAGCCTGTGCTATTGTCAATCAACTTTGTCACCTTTAAGAAGGCATTCAACAGCATCCATCATGAGTCTCTGTGGAGCATTTCGTGGCTATATGGCGTTGCAAGGAAGTTTATTACCACCTTCCAGTCCCTCTACCACCACTCCAGCTGCTGCGTCAAGACTGACCTGGGCCACACTGAATTCTTCACCACTGAGACCGGCATCAGACAAGGGTGCATTTTGTCACCCTTTCTGTTCATGATGGTCCTTGATTTCGTCATGAAGAAGGCTCTGCTAGGGCCAGCAGTGGGCATTAACTAGGCCAAGCAGTGGCCGGCCAACCAACCTCAACTTTGTAGACAACATCGCCTTCCTTGCGTAAGATGGTCACTATCTGCAGACACCAACAACAAGCATACAGGGAGAGGCAACGAAAGCTCACTTGCGGATCAGCACTGAGAAGTGTAAAGTCATACACGTGGGGGTACAAGTTGGGGTGCCGAAGATCAATGTTGACGGTCAAGATCTAAGAGTAGTTGTAAAGTTCACATACATTATTTGGGTAGCATCATCAGCCGAGATGGAGAAGCAGAAATGGAGGTCAAATGCCACCTTGGAAAAGCCATGGCAACTTTCCAACAAATGCTTAGTATTTGGTGAACTGCGGCCAACCCACTTAACATCAAGCTTTCCATATATGCATCTATCATCCTTCCAATGGCAACTTATGTTGCTCAGACATGTAAAGCTTCGGCCAGTATCATACAGAAGGTAAATGTGTTTCACCAAATCTGCCTGTGGCAAATACTGCACATTCAAAACTTCAACCATATTGTCAAAGAACCAACATGCCAAGCCTCAGTACAAGTATCTCACACCACCACCTGCGTCTAGCTAGACACGTGATCCGCATGGAAGATAATCCTTTTCCAAAGAAGTTGTTTTGATGGGGTCCACTTGGAGGCTGATGTGGCAAAGGAAAACTGTGATTGACCTGGCCTGGAATCTTCATCAACGACCTCAACATCTCATGGGACAAGGTTGAAAACCTCTGCCTCTATTGAACTCAATGGAGAGCCCTTGTCACCAGTAGTAGTAGAACAAGAAGAAGAAGAAATTAATACTTTAACTGAAAAGCTAAACCCTGTTTGGTTGTTATACCGTGAACTGAAATTACATGATTTCTTATCATTTTTGCTTTCCCCCACTTGTAGGTCCTATTGACATCAGGGATTGCTCAATTGTGCTTATGCATGTGTAGAGAATTTGAATTTAGTCCCCAGTAAATATGTCCAGCAGAAAACTTTCAGGCTGTTTGTATGAGTTTGCAGGACACAATTCAGACTAAATAGAGGCATTATTTTTTTCATTTTTGCTTGTATATTTTTTTAATCAAATATAATCATAAAAATCCAGAGCAGAGTGTACTTTCATATCAAAAGCTAATATACTAGTAACCTCAAAATATAGCCCACACACCCACACTTCTGCTTATAAGACAGATTTAAAGTGAAAAGTTATCTATCAGCAGTGCATTTGGAGGAGGATGTAAAGAACAACTTAAAGAAATGTGGGTGGAAATATGTCACACAAACAATGACCATTCTGGAAATCAAACTCAATAGTCTGCTAATCACTGTTCCACTGTTCAGTCTGCCCATTAAAATATTTTAATTAGGGAGATCTTAATCCAAATAACTGATAATAAAATATATTATTTACAGTACTGTATATATTCACAGTACCTATGTAAATGTTTCTTTATAATAGTTATTGTTAAAGTATAACTATTAAAGTATGAAATCTTTACTGCTATTTTAACTTTGCTAAAATTTCACCCTGAGCATTTTTATTTAAGGTATGTGGCAAACATGCAAACGAATACACTTGGCTATTTATGAACTATGCATTCAATTTGATTAAGTGCATTTGTATTCTCTTAAATTTAGCTTTAGGGTGTGGGGACAGATAAGGCTGAGGTGCATAACTAAGAAGTGCTTAGAATGGCTCTAATGAATATAAAAGTCTGAATTCTGTCTTTTCTTATCAATGTTGAAAGAAATGCACACCCTATATTAATCAATATATTTAGCAGTAAAATATTTTATTGTCCTTTTCAGACAGACCATATCTTTGAAGTACTGGGTGCAAAGCAGAAACCAATAAGTCCACAAGGCACCAGTCCATCATGGGGCCCACCAATGCACATGCCTACACAGGTCTAATTAAGAAGTAGCAATTAACTTGACACATGTTTTTTGGATATTGGAGCAAAACTAGAGTATATATGCTGAAATCACCAGAGAATTTACTTACTGCCCATCTTGGTTTGGGTTCAACTCCAGCAATTCTTCAGGTTATGCACTTTTTCATATGAAAATCATTAGGAGGTGTTTAAAACATTACTGAAGAATAAACTAATTGACATAAAGCCAACTTTCAGAGGTAATGGTCACATTCATATTCAATCTGTGGGCACCGTGTTAATTTTAACTCCAGATAAGGTTGTCTATATAAGTCTATATGTGATGCACCTATCAATGATGTACATGAGGAGTAGTGCACTCCCTTCACAGTGGTGTTTTGCTTGTAACACTTTGTTCTTAGTTATCCCGGCCATTTCTGAATCTAAAAAGGACCGTGCCCAGTGAAGAACTGTTTGCAGAACAAACATATACAAAAAAGCTGTTTTCCTGAGCATTTTACATTTTTTTGGTTGACTTTTTGCATATTTTCACAAATGGCAAATGTTAACCTTGAAAATTTAAGTTTACCCCCGAGGGTGCAGATGGAAAGTTTCGGAACAAATTAAATATTTCAGGTATGTTGTGAGTGGAATCAACAATGGATAAATGCTTTGAAATAATGAAATATCAGGTGATTACATTAGTAAGTTTAATCACATTTTGTTGTATAGCTGACCATAACAGTTTTTGTTCATGTGGGGTCTACTTGAAGATGTACAGGCTGTGAATTCAATGTGCATTCAGATTCTTGCTACAAATGCAAGTTATGTCATGATGCACTGGATTTGTAGGGGTTATAATAATTGTGTTATTTGCATTTATGATGTCCCTTTCAATAAAAACAGATTGACTAGTGATCAGAGAAAAATTTTTGATAGACTTTTTCCTTATTATTCTCAGGTCACATATGAAATTGAAAAAATGGGCAAAGAGATTTAAATAATATGTAGGCATTTCCTTGTATAGTTAAGATAAATTTAAAAATTTGTTGGAAAAAAAAAGAATAAAATGCAGGATAAGTGCAATCAATTCTAATAAGTGTGAAAATCAGTAATAAGCCTTAATGCTTACAGTCACCAGTAAATCCACATATGTAAAACTGTGACTGGATACATGGATAGTATAGGACAGAGCAAGAGATCTCAATGGCAGAAAGAGAGAGAGATGCACTGGTAGTAAGAGAGATGTTGCATGTGTTAATGTGGAAACACAGGAGCGGTTATAATACCATAGAAAATGTTCATTGTAAATTCAGAAAGGGTAACACAAAGAGGAGTCAATATAAGTGAGTGAAGAGTGCAGTTTGGATAGGAAAGCCAGAGTGTATTCAGTACAGTACAACAGAAGACAGTACTCTAGGCAGTGACAATGATGTCAACTCTATGTGTAAAGAGAGAGAATTAGACCAGGGAATTTAGGCAAGGGGCCACAAGACTTCTCAGCTGTCGGGTGAGACCATGGGATTCCCAGATATATAAATAGACAAAGTTGCTTTTGGGGAGGAGAAAGTATCTATCAAACAATACTTATTATATTTATTTAAATATTAATATCTAGTAATATTTTTTCTTCCAAGATTTGAAATTAAATTAAAATCTATTTTACATTATATGCAAGATTATTTAATTTTACAGTATTGTGACAGAGCTGTCTTTGCAGCTGTGTTTATTCTAGTACTAATAAGCTGTTACTGTAGTAAAAGAAAACTACTGAAACTGCATTCCAATACATCATCCTAGTAAATCTAGAAAAGAATTAAATACATTCTATCATAAACAACAACAGCTGGTGAGCTCTGTGAGTAGTGAAAAATTATACATAAACCTTACTGACCTGACCCTCATCTGCCACCTACAGTGATGGTGAATAGCATATGTTTAGAACATTGTTCAAAACAAAACTCTGAAATGGGTATATTTGGGAGGGGGGCAGACGGGTGTAAAATTTGTACTGTAGTCAATATTAAGTATACATACAATAAATCTATAACAAATTTAATAAATTAACCATCATATATCAACTATCCCAAAAATACAATTAGATAATGTCATCTTTTAGTTTATACACTGATGTGCAGATATGTATTATCTTAGGTTTTTTTTTTGTTGTTGTTTATTTCGCCTTATACAATTTCTTGTATTAGGAATTTGTTCGTTTTCGCATACCCCTTGGGGTCAGAGCGCAAGGTCAGCCATTGTAGAGCGCCCCTGGAGCAACTGAAGGTTAAGGGCCTTGCTCAAGGGCCCAGCAGAGTAGGATCTCTTTTGGCAGAGACAGGGTTTCAAACCGGCAACCTTCGGGATACCAGCACAGATCCTTAGTCTCAGAGCCACCACAGCAATCATTGTCATAGCAATCCTAATATCACTAATAAAGTTAATGCATTGATCTAACTAACAATGAAGGTCTGTAAAGGGAAATAGATAAATTCTTATAATACATACTTTGTCTTCTTTAAGAATTGACTTAATCAGATGAACGTGAACTTCATGTCTGTTATTCTGACCTGTTTCACCAATATTCATTAAACAGACCTCATAAAGACTTTGAGGTATCCAAAATTTCTCACACCAGACAACCATTAAATGCCTAATCCTGAAACTCAGATGAACGAGACAGAGCTCTAACTTTGAACTTAAATATGAGAATCACAATCAATCAGCAAAACCTGAAAACAAAATGCAAATCTTATTGGATCACTGCAAGAGTGCTATAGAACCATTAAAGCAGAATATAAATTGACACATCATCTTATCAAAGTAATAAAAAAGAGACAAATCCTGACTGAATACTTAGTGCTTAGGAGAATGGCCTGGTTATTTGAACCTGTTGTGTCATGAATATTTGAAAATTAATGGAAAGGGAAGCTGAAGTCTCCCTGAATTTTCAAGGAGAAAAAAGAAATGTACTTTTACTTGTCTTGAACATGCTTCACATTGTTACTTATTTTTTTCCATACCTATTCAACAAAATTGTTGATTGTGTTATTAAGATGTGGCAACACAGTGTAGTTATAATGCAATAAACTGAGATTTATAAATATTACCAATCCAAAAGAGCTTAGGGGAGTAAGTGAGTTGGTCTCATTTATAATCTTAGTTCTTATGAGATGTGTATTTATAAAAGAGAGTGCTTCTTTGAAGAGGCTGCATGTGTGGTGTGCCTTTATTATTATAACCACATACAAGAGCGGAGTCATATTTACATATGCAGTTGCAGTTTGATCTGACTCATCAAACTGAACACTTGTCATATTGAAGCCCGTTACAAAAAGGATTGAAAATTCCGGACACTTCATTTTATGTCTTCCACTTATTGCAAATGAGCATTTGAAGTGTGGAGCCCAAGGCACACCCAGACTAGGAAACCAGGAGATGAGAAGTAAGACTGTGGCATTCCATTTCCAGTCACATCCACATAAAAGTGTCAGACAGTAAAAGTAGACAAGGGCAGTTACTGTATCTACCTTATTTTCAGAAGGACGAATTATGCCTGAGAGGTGTTGCCTGGCACCCAAGATGGGACCTGTGTGGGAGGATCAAATGAAAACCCCTGAAAATTGCCTTAAATATAAGTGCCAGAATATCTAGCTTTAATAGCTTTCTGGAGATGTGTGTCTCATAGTTTGCTGAGCATTCCCTGGCAGCCAAAATATACATAAGTAAATGTGTTGTTTCTTTTATTCTTTTATTATTATTTGTTTGTTCCTTATTCTTTTCTCTGTACTTGAATTAATCTTATCGTAAGCAGCTTATGCTGGTAATTCTTTTTTAAACTTATTAAGCTGAGCTTAGTGAAACAAAGTTTTCAACACCCTTCTTAGCTGTTAAAATAACAAGCTGTTTAAGTTCAACTAATCAATCATACTTTCATATTGTACTTTTATTAATGATCTCCACAATAATGCTATTAATGTTATAGCACTAATAGATAACATCTGATTGATTATAATCTTCAAAAGCCCTAGATACTTTTAAAATTGATAATTTCTATTGATTGTTTTTTGAAATTATGTTTTCCTTATAGGAATGTCAGAGCCTAGTTATGGACGATATATCTCTCACAGCACACTTACATGTACACTTTCATTCACTGACAATGTGCCAATTTGGAATTGCTAATGAATTGCTAACAAAACAAACAGAAGTACTATAAATTTAAAAACACAGTGTCACCAGGAAAACATGTACAGTTCATAGAGTGGGAGATAGGACTAGGATTTGAAATCAGGACTCTTGAGTTTTAGGCCAGCAGTCCTACCTTTGGCAGCCTCTTATAATTGCGTGCTCCCAGTATGTATGTATGTATATGTGTTTATATATATATATATATAAATATATATACTCAGCAAAAAAAGAAACGTCCCCTGACTTTCAACT
>JANRMT010062818.1:59986901-60030267 GCA_026402145.1 Polypterus bichir lapradei | reverse complement strand
AAAACATTGTTTAAACAATTTACAATGAAGATCTGTAAAGTTATTTGTATTTTTAAAACATTATTGTTGAAATACACAGTCCTGAAAAAGGGACGTTTCTTTTTTTGCTGTGTATATATATATATATATATATATATATATATATATATTGTATATATATATATTGTGGTAGCCAGCCTGGACACAGACAGGCGGACATGTTAATGTCACCCAACACACGTTTATTCACAAAATCCATATTTACAAGGTGCACACAATAACCCCCAAAAGTTCCCAAAGTCCTGGCCACAACACAGTGCCTTCTCTATCTTCAGGCCGCCTCCTTGCCTCTCCTTCAAGACCTTGTCTTCTCCTCCCGACTCCAGCTATCATATAAAGGGAGGCGGCCCTTTTATATACGCACCCGGATGTGCTCCAGGTGTCCTCCAGTGACCTTCCGCCGACACGCCCTGGTGTGGCGGAAGCACAAGCTGTGTACCCGGAAGCACTCCGGGTGTCCCCGATCCTCTTCCCCCCAGCACTTCCGGGTCCACGGGCCCCTATACAGGGTAGAGCTTCAAAACTTTGTACCCATGGCCCCCAAAGGAACCAGGGTGGTCGCCCCAATGTGGTCTGGAGAGGACGTAAGCCCTCTTCTGGTCTTCCTCGGCATCCCGGCCGGGTAGCCACCCCAGTCACCTCTGACAATATACACATATATACTAATTTGTTTATTGAATAAACACTGAAGCAATTAAACAAATACAGACATACTGTGATAACTGATATATGGTAAATGTTAATGTAGTATAATGGTTTGATCCTGTCACTCTTATATAGAATGTCAGACAGCGGGTCTAAAGTGACGTGGCCAGAGCACGGTTAGAAGAAGCCTGTGACTGTTGCGCTGTGTTTTACTTTACAGACAGCAGTTTTCCTAAGGAGTCATGTATAAATAAAGATATTTAGCAAGTGTACCGTCCCTTTCGCGATCTCCATGGGCACTGCCTTTTTTTTTTCTTACTTTTTTATTTTTCTTCTCAACAGAATGATGTCTTGGGCGTTTATGCGCGTGGGGAGCCCTTTACCTTTAACAGTTTTAGATGTGGCGTGCAGATTTGATGTGCAAGTACATGGAAAATTCGGGGTAAGGGGGAGTTTTTGTTTGGTGTAGGTGTTATTTTGATGTGAAAGGCTAGGTTTATTGTTATAACTTTATTTATATATATATATATATATATACAGGATTAACAGTTAAGTCAGTTATTAATAGTTTAGTTTTTGTCATTGTTGTGTTGCATATAATGCTGTCATACTCTCCCTGCAATGATAAGAATGGTGATGCCTTTTTGGGGTGGAGATAGTAGTGGCTTTAGTCCCAAGGACTGAGGTCGATAGCCCAGTGGTGAGAGAGACAGGGTGTCTCAGTGGCTGGTGTGTTTCAGTGTTATTTTCAAAAAGTCCTAATAAGCTATTATTGACTCCTGTTGTTTTTGAGGAAGACATATTTCAGTTTGGTTTAGGGTGTTTCAGAGACTTTTTTGTGTATAGTGTTTAAGGCTGCTAAGCCCTTATTTTCTTATCCTAGGAGGGTAGCCTTAATATTCTTCCTGGTTATTTTTTATTTTTTTTAGAGACACATGGGTTAGTGTTTTTCTTTTGGGACTTGGCATTCACTTCACTGTATATACTTTTGCACCCAGAGGGCGAAGGAGGAAGATTGGTAGTAATAAACCACAACTTTTTGGATTTTAACATCTCATCATCTGGGATTTTTTTTTTTGTGTGTCAACAACAGTCACGGTCGGTCCCAATACCACACCTTGGTTGCAACATGGAACACTATTATCTATGATATTTTCTGCTAAATATTATAGCACTTCAGTACTTAACATTTTAACATTATAATTATGTTTAACTTGTTTATATTTAAGGGCAACACGGATCCCATCCCCATTAACCATTCATGTGGAGTATACATGTCAATTTTTCTCAGGATACTCTACCTTTCATCGCACATCCCAGACAGATTCTTAATAGATTAATTTGCGATTTCAATATGACCCAGTTTGGTTTGTACATTTGTGTACCATATAGTGAAGCATCCCATCCAGTGTTAGTGCTTGGCTTGTGCTTGATTTTGCTGCTTCTTGTTTATTGCATATTTCCACAAACAATTTCCCATTGTAACACTGCTACCCGAAATGCAATCTCTCCACTGGCCACAATATGCTGTATTTAAGTGGTGCCTAATTTATATTAAATGCTGTCTCTATTTAGATTTTTAAAAATTCAGACTTTTCCATCATTTTCCTTACATAAATATGTTTTTCAACAAAATGTTCACTAGTAAATACAATAGTTCATTTTATATTTATCACCTTTTTATTTCAGCAGTTTTATTAATTAAATACATCACTTTGCTTTTGAAGGAACATTTTCTGTTAATTTACTGCATTCATAGTGTTCATGATAATCAATGAAATTTCAATCAGATCCTCGTCAAGTACAGACTTTTTCATGAAGAACATATTCAGTTTTTTCAAGCTGACAACATTAGCCATGTTCTTTAAGTTGAATATGCTCCAGGATGCTCTTCTGTATGCAGCACAATCTAGACATGTTTGCTCTTATTCGTTGACACATTTGAGCTGACTCTTCCCTGATTTACTACATGCTGTACAGTTTTAGAAATATCCTAATATTTACTAGCCTTTTAAACAATTTCTTCACATTGTCTGGGGAGTGAGAATGCTGCATCAACATAAACATCAAAATCCTTTTATAGAATTTGCTTCTAGTATTTTAGTGTCTCCCATCTTGTATTTATAATTAATGTTCTTGTTAACTGTGTGAGCCACTTCACACTTATTTATGAATTGCATTTATCACATATTTGCCCAGTTTGAAAAGTATCCAATTCTTTTAATATTATCCTTAAATATACACTTATTTATTTATTGTTTTGTATTCCAAAAATATCTCATGCTTGCCCTGTATATTAAAATATGAATTGCTACTGCAAAGGAGAAAGACTAACATTCTTAAGTCATATACAGTACATGACGCAGTACACTAATCACCTTGTCTTTATTCTCCAAGCCTCATGATGCTGTGTGTTGATTTGCATCTAATGAAGTCTAATAGGTAGCAAGTTGTTCCATTTCATTTCATACTACATATGAAGTACGATTTACATTTTTTTTTTTTTTTTATTAATTTTATTACAATCCATACAAAGCAATCAAGTTTTTACAAAGAGAAAAATTAAGAACAGATCGATCCCCACCCCTGAGAGAGAGAGCAAGCCAAACGGCATAAAAGTTAAGGCTTGGAGACATACCTAAGTTAATAAATTCTCTGTGCCTTTTGAACTTATTTTAAAATATTACTGATTAGATCCTGCCATGTTTTGAAAAAAGTCTGTACGGATCCTCTGACTGAGTATTTGATTTTTTCCAACTTCAAATAATATAACACATCGGTTTCCCACTGACTTAAAAGAGGAGAGTTTGGGTTCTTCCAGTTTATGAGAATAAGTCTACGTGCCAAAAGTGTAGTGAATGCAATCACAATTTGTTTGTCTTCCTCCGCTTTAAACCCATCTGGAAGAACACCAAACACAGCTGTTAATGGGTTTGGAGGGATTGTAAGTCCAAGGCTATCTGAAAGGTAATTAAAAATGTTTGTCCAGAATAATGTTAATTTGGTGCAGGACCAGAACATGTGACCTAGTGAGGCTGGGACTTGGTTACAACGTTCGCAGGTTGGATCATGCCCTGGGAACATTTTGGAGAGTTTTAGTCGAGACAGATGTGCTCGATATATAATTTTGAGTTGTATAATTGTATGCTTTGCGCATATGGAGCTCGAGTGAATTCTCTGCATTGCTACTTTCCACTCCTTTTCTGATATATTAATTGAAAGATCTTTTTCCCAGTGTCCTCTTGGATCTTTAAAAGGGAGGGATTGTAAAATGATTTTATATATTGTAGAGATGGAGTCTAAATCCTTGAGATTGAGCAATATTTTTTCCAGCATGGATGAGGGTGCAAGATGAGGAAAATCTGGAAGGTTTTGTTTAACAAAGTTTCTGATTTGAAGATAGTGAAAGAAATGTGTAGCTGGAATGTTAAATTTGGAATGTAATTGCTCATAGGATGCAAAGACGTTGTCTATATAAAGATCTCTAAGCAAGTTAATTCCAAATTTTTTCCAAATATTAAAAACTGCATATGTTTGTGAGGGTTGAAAGAGGTGGTTCTCTTGCAGGGGTGCCACAGATAGAAGCTTCTCCGTCTTAAAATACTTTCTACATTGGTTCCAGATTCTAAGTGAGTGGAGCACAATTGGGTTATTAGTGTATTGCCGATAACGTGTGTTTATTGGAGCACAGAGCAAGGAATACAAAGAAGTACTGCAGGAATTTAATTCTATTGTGGACCAAGCCTGTGTATGTTCTTCTATTTGTGTCCAGGTTCTTATCGCCTGTATATTTGCTGCCCAGTAATAAAACTGGAAGTTAGGTAGAGCCATGCCGCCTTCTGCCTTTTGTCTTTGTAGGGTCGCTCTTTTGATGCGTGGATGTTTTGAATTCCAAATAAATGAGGTTATTGTCGAATCTAATTGCCTAAAAAATGATTTATTAATGTATATTGGGATGTTTTGAAATAAAAAAAGGAGCTTAGGAAGAATATTCATCTTAACAGTGTTAATTCTTCCAGCTAGTGTGAGATGAAGGGTTGACCATCTATGCAAGTCTTGTTTAATTTTTTCCATGCAAACGGCGAAATTTTGTTGATATAGAGCTTTATGTTTACTTGTGATGTTTACCCCTAGGTATTTAAACTGTTCTGCAATGATAAAAGGTAGGGTATCTAATCTAATATTATATGCTTGAGAGTTCACTGGAAAGAGTACACTTTTATTCAGATTAATTCTGAGACCAGAGATCTTTTGAAATTCTGTGAGTGCTGCTAAAACTGCAGGTACAGAATTTTCTGGGTCTGATATATACAGTACCATGTCATCTGCATATAATGAGATTTTCTGTTCCAGTCCTTCTCTGCTAATCCCCTTTATCTGATCAGTATTTCGACAATGTATTGCCAGTGGTTCAATGGCAATCGCAAACAGCAGCGGTGACAAGGGGCATCCTTGTCTAGTGCCACGTTCTAGTTTAAAGTAGTCTGAGCAAATGTTGTTGATGCAAACTGAAGCTTCTGGGTTAGTATACAGTAATTTAATCCATGCACAGATGTTTGGGCCAAACCCAAACTTCTCCAATATAGTAAAAAGGTATTTCCATTCAATCATGTCGAATGCTTTTTCTGCATCCAATGATAATAATATTTCTGGGGTGTTTGATTTAGTTGGTGAGTATATTACATTAAACAGGCGTCGAAGATTGGAAGATAAGTGCCGGCCCCTAATAAATCCAGTTTGGTCTTGTGATATTACCGAGGGGAGCACTTTCTCCACCCTTCTGGCTAAGATTTTAGAGAGTATTTTAACGTCGTTATTCAGAAGTGAAATTGGTCTGTATGATGCACATTGTAATAAGTCCTTATTTTGTTTTGGAAAGACAGTGATTAGTGCTTGGCGAAAGGTTTGTGGAAGAGATTGGTTATCTCTGGCTTCTGTAAATGTTGCTAATAAGAGGGGGGCTAGCTAAGCGGAGAATTTCTTGTAAAATTCTGCAGGGTAACCATCAGGGCCTGCTGCTTTCCCGCCTTGGAGTGATTTTATAGCATCTAGTAATTCTGGTAGCATCAGAGGTTTATCAAGTTCCTCCGCACTAAAAGCGTCTATTTGTGGTATCTGTAATGTATCCAGAAATGCATTAGATTGTGTATTGTCTTCCTTAAACTCAGTAGTATATAGGGATTTATAGTAGTCTCTGAAAGTGTGCATTATATTTTGGTGTTCGACGATTTTATCTCCGTTCGTACTAGTGATTACCGAGATTGCGTTGCGCACTTCTTGCTTGTGAATTTGTTGAGCTAAAAGCTTATTAGCTTTCTCCCCATGTTCATAGTAATGATGTCTGGATTTGTAAATTAGTTGTTCAGTTTCTTTAGTTGTCAAGAGGTTTAATTCCGAATGTAGAGCCTGCCTTCTCCTATGTAGAGTCTCGCTTGGTAGTCTGGCATGTTCTTCATCTATTTTAGTAATTTCGCTTTTTATATCTGCTACTTTCTTGGCCTCGGATTTATTTCTGTGGGAAAGATATGAGATAATCTGTCCTCTTAAGAATTTCCCAGAGTATCCCTGCAGAGATCTCGGGGGATGTATTTGTCTCTAGAAAGAATTTGATTTGTTTGGATATAAATTCAGTACAATTCTCATTAGCTAATAGAAGCGGGTTGAGGCGCCATCTGCGGGGTGAGTGCATGGGGCTTAGTAATTTTAGCTCCAAGATCATAGGTGCATGGTCAGAAATAACAATAGCATCGTATTTGCAAGATTTAATCTTAGGCAAGAACTTATTGTCTATAAAGAAGTAATCAATCCTTGAGTAACAATGATGTACTGGTGAGTAGAAAGAATATGTTCTTGAATTTGGGTTTAAAAACCTCCAGGGGTCTGATAAGTTGTGATCAGTTATAAACTTTGTAATTATTTTTGCAGTGTTAGATGCCGTTCCCCCTGTGGAGGAGGTCCTATCTAAAAGTGGATTCATAACACAATTTACATTTTTTTATCTGAACTTTGTTTCCTACCATTTAAAATAACTGTCTATATAGACAGTGCTGTCTCAACTTTGGATAGCTTTACTTAAATTTTTATCAGACAAAGGTATGCTGTGCATTTCTGGATTGGCTGTATACTGAATAAACTAATTACCATAATCTTCATGGATATGAAATCTTTATTTTTCTGTTATCTTTTCCGTTTCTTCTATGGTGCACCACCACCACCTGAACAAAGTCCTGTGCAGCCACTTGAGTTGTTTGAATGCTTGAATAAAAGCAAATACTCCAACCTACCATGAGACCCACTTTGTTGAATACTGTAAGACAAAGCCTTAAAAAAAAATAATAATAATAAAATAATAAATGACTTAAGAACATTTATGTTAGGCGGAGTGCTCAGTGTGGCCTGGGCATTCTTTTGGCCCGGATCCCTTTAATATTTTGTTTTTTTCTCTAGTGTGACCTGATTTTTTTTCAGTTCACCCTGGCCAACTGGCCTTATCTTCGGACTGTCATTTAGAGACTTAAAAAAAAAATTCTATTTTTAAAGGACTCTATTTCTCTTATTTATGTATCGGATGTGTTTGATGTAAGTGTTAATTTTTTTTTTGTCATATTATTTATGCATTATTTTTAATTCGTTTTTCTTTGCAAGTAATTACTTTATTGACATCTTGTAAAGCACTTTGAACTATATTGTTTGTATGAAAATGTGCAATGGAAATAATGTTGTTGTTGTTGTAAAGCACACTGTTGCAAGTTCAGTCTCTATTATTTAGGGTTTTGAAAAGAGCAATTATTTAATTATTCTCTGCACTAATTTTGCTTGTAAATGTAACATAAAAATGTAATCTCCTGAACATGCACGATGTAAAATGTGTTTTTCTGTAATTTATGATATCCATTTTTAATCTTTGATGAACTTGAGTTTACAACTTTCTCATATTAAGATATCTCATGCACTGAAGTGATTTTTAATAAAATATTATACTGAATGTGTTAAAACATTTTTTAGCTCTGTTGGTAAAATTTCTTTATGAATAGTGACAAAAGCAGTAATCATAATAATAGTAAAGAGTAATTACCAAATTGTGATTTGGACTTAAAATGGCTTTATATACATACATACCCTGTTTATTTCTGGTTTTTTAACAGTATATATTGTGAGTGCCATGTTGGATGGACCAGCATCCAAACCAGGATGGGAGCTGCCTCCTTGCTGAGAAGGGCGGTCATAACAGAAGGACAGTGATAGACTGGCATCACATCCTGGATGGAAGCCAGGTCCCTGCCGGGAGGAAGGCTGCAATGGAGTTAAAGGGGCGGTATGGGATCCTGACCAGAATGGGTGCAGGTGACTTTCCCAGAAGGGAGGCCTGTGCAGAAGGATGGAGGGTGTCAGTTTCCCAGGAGCATGTTTCCCCCCCTTACACAGAGTAATGGAACACCCATATGGATATCAGCAGGGCAAGCTGGAATTTGCAGTCACATGGGACACCCCTTTGGGGGTTCTTGGGTGCTGCCAGTGGGACCTGCAGATGATCACTATACCCTCTTTGGAAATCTTCTGCCTCAGCCAGGAGTGCTTAAAGTGTGCAATGCTGTGACACTGGAAGTACTTCCAGATTCTTCATAAAAACTGACGGGTTTCCTGCAAGAGTGGTCAATGGGAGAAAGAGGAAGAGGATGAGAATCTGTGAGAGATGTGGCAGGAAAAAGAAATATTATAATATTATATATTATTCTGCTATGCAGACTGAAAAGGATGAAATTGGAGCACTGAGGAGGTATTTAGTTGAATAAACACCTTATATTTGAATCCAGGACTGTATTATGCAGTTTTGTCTGGGAGTTTGGGTCAGTGCATTGCTATACCCCATGGTCGTTACAATATACAGTATGTGGAACATATGGATTTTCATGTCTAAGCAGCCAAACAGACACTGTCTGATGATTTAGCCAGAAGCATCTCAAATATTCCAAAAAGGCATACATAGTAATATTTCAATTACAGAAGTTTGTTTTGTGTACATTATGTGAGTAAACTAAGAAAATACCTTCTACCAAACCCTGCTGCTGCCATCCCTTTGGTTTCAAAATATGATTGAGAAATCTTGGGAGGGTGTAGTTTGACAAGAGTGCACCTGATGTTTCCTGGAACTCTTGTTCTGCTACTGATACTGATGTGCTTCCCTCTTGAACCGTAGAACCTCTTTGTTTCAAGATGTAACTCAGCATTTAAAGTCAGACTAGTGAGTCTGAGTTTGTGTGTGAGTGTTTCTTGCAGTGAACCTGTGTCCAGCCTAGCTTTTTGAGGTTGCTATGGCTCTAGCTTCCTATTAAGGTTTCATCCTTGGCTTATGTAAATTTTTGTTTTATGTGTTATTTTTATGTTTGTTAGATTTCCTTTTATATCTTATGTTATAGTCATATTGTTTGTCATTTTCTGCTGAATATTAGTTCTTTATACGTTTAGTTATGTGCCTTGTTTCCTTAAAATAAAGTTTTAGGAGGTGGGGCCACTATGATGTACTTGCATGAGGACCACCCTCTGCCTGTTTATGTTCAGGCCTTCCAGATCAGCATTGGGTTTTGGAGAGTTGTTGGTGTTAAGGTTGACACTGAAATGCAAATTAATTTGATGACCAGGAAGGGATCATGAGTAGAAGACTTAAGGAGAGATAGTGAAACCCAAAATGTTATCCACAGACCATTATCAAAAAAGTAAGGCAAAAATAAGTAACCAGGAAGTCTCTTGAAAGTATTAATAAAAGTATTACTAAAAGAAAGCAATTTTTTAAATCAGAATTTGTCAAACTCAGATAATTACACTTCTGTCACACAGATCTTTATACCCTTACAGAAATGACACAAAATGTTGATGAATGTAAGTAAACAAAAATAAGGATGAATCATTTAAGTGGTGTGAGGCAAAGAGCACTTCTGTTCTCTCTCACTCCTGCTCGCCTCATCTGGAATATATAACTATCAAGTGCCATCCATTTTACCTACCTCATGAGTTCAGCTCAGTTATTAACATGGCAGTATGGCTTTGTCTGAACTTCATGATCTGCTTAATACGACTCAAAACAAATACCCGGAAGAAGCGATCATGGTGGTGGGGGACTTTAATAAAGTGAACTTTAGACAAGCTATGCCGAATCTCTATCAACACATTACGTATACAACCAGAGTAACTAAAACACTGGATCAGTGCTACACTTGGGCTACAAAGCTGTTTCAATACCAACGTTTGGGATATCAGATCATGACACTATTTTCCTCATGCCAGAATATAAACAAATGTTTTGTCAGGCAACACGCATCGAAAGTGGTACGGATTGCACACAGTTACATAGCTTAAATGCAAATCCAACATGGCTGCAGGTGCCGACTCTGTGTTTGCCAATGAACTTAATGTGTTCTACACCCATTATGAGGGTAATCATCTTAATGACCGCCACAGCCTGCTGACCAGAGCCAACATCAACATCAGGAAAGCACTGGGGATGGACTGCATCTCCATGAACCTGCCGTACTGCTGTGCCGACCTGCTGACCAGAGTCTTCACCTCCATCTTCAATGAGTCTCTGGCTCCATCTGTTGTCCCTACATGCTTTAAAAGGTCCATTATTGTTCTGATACCAAAGAACATCAAGCTGTCATGCCTGAATGACTACTGACCTGTTGCACTGACCACAGTAGTCATGATAGTTTTTGAGAAGCTCATTAAAGTTTTAATTGCACCATCCATCTCCAGCTCCACAGACCCACTCCAGTTTGCCAATCACCCCAACAGTTCAACGAAGGATGCCATCTCCCATGTCCTGCATACCACCTTCAGCCATGTGGATATGAAGCAGGGGAATTATGTCACATTGTGTTCATTGATTACAGTTCAACTTTCCATACAACTGTCCCCCATAGACTCTTCAATAAGATGGGAGATCTGGGACTGAACAGCCACCTGTCTGCCTGATGTATCAACTTTCTCACATGGAGACCACAGGTGGTGAAAGTTGATAGTTGTGCCTCTATCATCATCTCAATATTGGAGTGCCACAGGGCTGTGTACTCAGCCCTCCAGCTCTACACCCTCTACACTAGCAACTATGTGGCCACACATGCCTCCAACTCCATCGTCAAATTTGCTGATTACACAGGGTACTGAGCTTCATCTCCAAAAATGATGAGACATGATAAATGGAAGAAATTGAGAACCTGGTCGTGTGGTGTGAGAAGAACTGCCTCCACCTGAATGTCATCAAAACTAAGGAGTTGGTTGTGGACTTCGGTAGGAGAAAGCAGCAGTCCTATACCTCCCTCAACATCTATCGGATCGCAGTAGAGAGGATAAGGAGCTTCACATATCTGGGCATTTACATCACAGAGGATTTGACATGGACTGATCATATTCAAGCCAAATCCAAAAAGGTGAGGCAGTGTCTTTACCATCTTAGACAGTTGAGGAGGTTTAGGGTTTCTCCAGTTTATCCTAAGGAATTTTTACTCTGGTGCTGTAGAAAGTGTCCTGACTCAAAACATCACCTCCTGGTTTGAGAACAGCTGTGTATGGGCATTAAGGAATTACAGATAGAGTAGAGGAATGCTGCACCAGATCTGATCTACCACCTCCGCAGGATATTTATACCAGGAGATGTAGGACCAGAGCAACTAGGGTCATCAGACACTCATCTCACCCCAGTAAATATCTGTTCATCCTGAGTGTTATGACCAGAACAGTTAGGCTTAGGAAGAGCTTCAGTTCACAGGCTATAAGACTTTTTAACCTAGACATGTCACCACATTTTTTTCAAATGTTCATTAACATAGACTGAATTCTCTACCTCATTGTTTCTCAGCAGCTGCCATGTCATTAAATCTATTTAATAGTCAAACTAGCACACTGCACCTTACAGTACATAGACATTCTGTTCTGTTAGATTTGCACACAGTTCAGATCTTGTTTAAAATTGAAATGCTTTGGATATATAATTTTTCCTATATATCATATCACCTTAGTTCTACCTTCTTAAGTTTCTTTTTACTAATTGAATTCCTTCTTTTTTCATTTAAATTTAATTTAATTTAAATAGTCTATTTATTGCACAGTCTCATGGGCCAATTCAGAACACATTTCAATACATGATGTATTTGTATAACTGTGTATGTAAAAAATAAAGAATCTTAAATCTTAAAAATAATAATATACAGTACATATGCCACTGAATAAAATATAAACATAATGAGACAAAACATGAGTCAGGGAAGGAATCATGACATAACCACACCTCTATGGCATGGACTCAAGAAACCTATCAACCAAATGACATCAACATGGGCCAGAGAACAGCTCTCAGGACCATAACCACACCAGTGGACAAGATAATCCACTCGAGAAACTCTCCAACATGAGTCCACAGTATATTGCAACTTATGTGCCTCTGAACCATGCACAGTCACAGGCGAGGGAGGGGCAACCCTCCTGTAATAAGAACTGATACATACTAGTTACAGATGAGAAATGTAAAATACTGTGTGAAATCAAAAATGAGAGTGCAGAGACAATTTATAAGAGACAAGACCTACCCATATAAGGTCTAATATATTGAGTTTGGAGAGAACCCTAAAGTGAGATACACTCTCTGCCCTGCCTGAAATTCAGGGTCAGGCTTTCACTTATGTTGTGCAGTTTTTACGAACAAGTTGTCAAGTGGACACACTAGACACTGATTTTCATTACTAATATTTTCTGCCATTTTTCCTGAAATCTGTTTATAAATTGTTATACGTGTTTGGGAAGGGTTTCGTATACAGATAATCTATTTCTGTCATGAGTTTAGGAAAAGTTATTTAAACGTTTATGACTTTTTAGTGTCATTCTCAATGCCGATTGGTGCTGTTGTTTTGGAGTGTTTGCATCAATTGTATCTATGGAAACTATCTCATAATACATTGTGATGACGTGTTGATGACTTCACCAGTGGGCTGGTATAAAGATCACCTGAGCCATTCCACAATATCTATTATTATATGCTACAACTTTTTTGTATGCAATCTTAGAGTTTCTTTTAGTAGTTGACTGACTACTTGCATTTTCCTTTTTGACTTCAATTTTTGGTTAGTGTTTTGGGCTCAATTGATCATGTTTTTGACTCCGTTTTTGACTTATGCATCATTTCTCATACTACTTATTTTCTCCTGGTCTTTTCTCTTTAAAAACTTTAACTGACTTTTAGAATTCAGCAACACTGATAAAACAGTCAACAAAATATCCAGGAATGGTGGTTTAAAGTCATACATGCATTCAAAAGAGGACATCCCCATAGCTGAATAATACAGCTAATATATTTGTTGAAAATTCTGCAGTTGGCAATAATTCATCCCAATTGAATTATCTAACTTTAACTGTAGAATGGAAGAACTTTTCCAAGTCTTGATTAACCCATTCAGTCAAATCATTGGGTTTGGGATGGTATCATGACGTTAGATTGAGTGAGCATCCTAACTTGCTACAAAAGAATTGCCAAAATGTAAATATAATTTGGAGACCACAATCAGAAACAATAGTTGAAAAAAATCTATGTATAGAGACACTTTCCTTGATGAAAAATATATGCCAGCCCTCCAGCATTGGGTGATTTAGATAGAGGAATAATAGAGAGCTGTCTAGGAAAACTGGTCCACTACTACTAAGACAATAGTACATCCATGAGAAGATGTAAGGTTATAAAATCCATTGCTATGGCATCCCATGCCTACTTATGGTGGAAATGGGTTGTAGAAGACTTAATGATTGGTCAAATGAGCTCTATTACAAATGTCACAAGTTAACACAAATCCTTTAGCACTTTTAATATGCACAAGATTCTTATAATATGAATGGTGAAAGTGGTGAAAGGTTATTTGGCTTTTTTGAGCCAATGTCTACATTCCTGTAAGGCTAATTTGATTGTTAACAATTCTGGGTTCCCACCTCATACTCAGTTTTATAGAAAATAACAATACATTTACTATATGTACACATTTTTGAGAATGAATAGCACATGCATTAATTCTGTATGAGTCTCCTTCGATAGTAAATTGTGTAATACATCTGGATTTTTTAATACAGGTTCAGTAGTAAATAGTTTTTTCAGTGTTTCAAATGCTTCCTGTGTTTGAACTGTCCAGTAAATTTGGTGGCTGAAGTTTAATTAAAAAAAAGTTTTGGGCTGAAGCTCAACTATGATGTGACATTAATTTAGGGAAATCACAAAATTTATTTAGAACTCATACAAAATAGACAGAGTGGGAAAGTGAGAGAGTATTCTTTAGAACTGCTGCTAATGCTGCTATTGCTACTGCTACAAGTGCTGCCATCACCAATTTTTGTGGATGCAACAAGATGAACTTGAGGCGTAGCTATTCCTAACTGCTGGGAAATATTAGTTATTTCAGGTACTATCTTCTGCAATGAAATCATAACCTCAGATGTTTGTTTGAGACGATGTCTCAGTTTTTTATCATTATGCCTCCTCCCAGGGTCACTCATTTAAATGATCTGATCTTATGTTAAGGCAGACAATAAAATGCAACTAAAATTAAAGGCTTGAGTCAGGGAAGGAAATATGACAGGGATGGAGTGGTGGCTGTGAGGCTAAGAATATGTGCTGGTATCCAGAAGGTTGCCGGTTTGAATCTCTGCCACTGCCAAAATAGATCCTATTTTGCTAGGCCCTTGAGCAAGACCCTTAACCTGTAATTGCTCCAGGGGTGCTGTACAATGGCTAGCCCTGAGCTCTGACCCCAAGGGGTATGTGAAAACTAACAAATTCCTAATACAAGAAATTGTATAAGGTGAAATAAAGAACAAAAAAAAGTACTTTTAAAAGTCTGTGCCCTATTATAAGCCTGTGCAGGGGCCTGCATATTGAGTTTGGGATTTGGCTACCTAGCATTAAGCCTGCTTTTAGGTTCAAGACCATTCGGATATTATTGAGGTCTACGCCTCTTTTTTCTATTTTTATGTCAACTAGCTTAAATTTGCTATAATCTTGCCATTTCACAAATTCAATGAATGGTGCAGTCCTGAAAAACAAACACCATACTTGCAGTTCACACAGAATATGCCTGAACTCCTCAGTTTGCCTGGTCGACAACTCAAATGACAGGCTTATGGCCTGCACAAGCCTAAAAATGGGCAATTTTCACAAAAGGAAGAGAAGAACATTAAGGAAAACTTCTTGTCCAAAAAAAAAAAACAAAGTTTCTTTAAATTAGTAATATTTATTGAACAGGAGTTAAGTAGATTGCAAAAAGAAAGGCAGGATTCAGCAAAGGAGCAAAAATAACTTGCTTTAAAAAGTGAACAAATTCCAAATAAACACAAATCAGAAGCATTACTTTATAACAAGAGTCAAACAAGACTCAAAAACTAGGAGATCAAAATCCAGAAAACCATGAACCAAATGACAGAAGCAATCACAATGCCATGAATTTTAACACTAGTGGTTGTAAAGTAATAATCATAACCATGGTGTTTTGAATTAGGGCAAATAAATACTGCTTTGCTATTGCCATGCTTTAAAGTTTTCATTTAACAGAATTTCAAATATGTTTAACAGTCTCATATATAGCTATTTGGGATGGCACATATTTCAGAAAGGTATCCGCTTCTAGCAGACTTGGCAGAATGGTGGCTCTGAGGCTAGGGATTTGCACTGGCAATCTGAAGGTTGCCGGTTTCAATCCCATACATGCCAAAGTGACTCTACTTCGTTGTGCCCTTGAGCAAGGCCCTTAACCAGCAATTGCTCTGTCCTGGGTATGATATTAATCTGCATCCAGCGCTGCATGTAGGCCCTCCAACCTACAGGAAAAATCCTGCAGGTTGGTGGCAGAATTGGCACTCCAGCCACCATTTAAAACCTCACACTGTTCCACTCCATTTGAACTAGTGTGGTGCTGAGGTGTCACCCATTACATGGCTGCACTCAGGTCCTAATCTGGGATCCTGAGTTGGTTTGTCATGTGGTGGGTGTGAGAATGCGCTGTACCAGTGTGTGCTCCTAACCTCTCTCTCCCTCTCCTCCTCTTATATATTTTTTCAAATGTTGCATTCATTTCCAAAATAATGCCATTTTAATCTTATAAATACTTTCATTTGCTTTGAGTACATTATCTATATTAGTGTCCCAAATAAAATTTATGGCCTCCAAAGATTCAGCATGTAATTGTTTGGTGGGTTTATGGTGACAGTTTTTCCTTTATTTTAGGGGAACCATTTTCTCATAAATTGAATTTTCCTCCAGGGAAGTGTAAGGTCAGGTCTGCCCGGAAAAGGCTCACCAGACTTCTGCTAGGCCTCAAAGGCACCTGTTGCCTTCAGTTGGAGCAGGCCACAAAATTGGGGAGCTGTCAAAACAAGTATAAAAATCTCAAAATATATACCAAAAGCCCCTCAAGAGAATGGATGACCATTAACCTTTGGCTTATAAGAATAAGGCAAGAGCGAATGAAGAATCTTCATAAATTAAACCTTTTTTTATAAATAATGCAAAAAACACAAAGAATAACTCAAAAGAGCAAACAGAGGTTCAAAGAATTTGCCAAACAGGCAAATCTAAACAAAAAACGCCTCAAAACACAGTCCACAAATCAGAATCCTTAAAACAAAGCAAAAAATTGCCAAAAATCATAAAAATCCAACAGTAAATAGTATAGAACAAGAAACTCCTTAAAATGACAAATGGTCCCCACTTCTCAGTTTTCTCAGCCAGTTTAAATAGCCTGAGGGAGGGCTCAGAAGTGGTAACGTCAGGGCGATCCTGTCTCGTGGGGCTCCACCCATAAAGAACATTAAACATAAGTAAATTTAAACATATAATATATAATCAACCAGTAAGAAACAAGATCGACAGAAAAAACATAATAATATGAAAAATAACAATACAAAGACAACAAAAACAATAATTAACGTCTAACCATACATTAATTCTTAACACACAATACCAAATTAGCTGAGTTGTTGGCTGCTTCTCCTCAAGTACTGCTGGGGGGCAGTTCCTCAGCTGCAGCATTAGTTGACCCACCCCCCCACCTGGGGAACCACATAAAAATGAAAGGGTAGTAAACAAAGACAGATAATACATACAATACTAACACAATAAAAACTGCTAAATAATTCATACAGGTCACAGTATTTAAAATATAAAATGCAGTAAGTCACAATAAAATCATAACAATACATTTAAAATAATATCTACAAAATAACAAAGACTAGACAATAAGAAAATATAACTGGCTGAATCATGGCAGTATTGAAATGAGTTGGTTTGGAAAATGGGAAGTTATCTGTGTTTGGAGTCTGCAGAATTGCATTTTTTCTACATTCTGAATCTTGATTGTTTTTTTCCATCTTCAACTATTACAGTGGTGTGAAAAACTATTTGCCCCCTTCCTGATTTCTTATTCTTTTGCATGTTTGTCACACAAAATGTTTCTGATCATCAAACACATTTAACCATTAGTCAAATATAACACAAGTAAACACAAAATGCAGTTTTTAAATGATGGTTTTTATTATTTAGGGAGAAAAAAAAATCCAAACCTACATGGCCCTGTGTGAAAAAGTAATTGCCCCCTTGTTAAAAAATAACCTAACTGTGGTGTATCACACCTGAGTTCAATTTCCGTAGCCACCCCCAGGCCTGATTACTGCCACACCTGCTTCAATCAAGAAATCACTTAAATAGGAGCTGCCTGACACAGAGAAGTAGACCAAAAGCACCTCAAAAGCTAGACATAATGCCAAGATCCAAAGAAATTCAGGAACGAATGAGAACAGAAGTAATTGAGATCTATCAGTCTGGTAAAGGTTATAAAGCCATTTCTAAAGCTTTGGGACTCCAGCGAACCACAGTGAGAGCCATTATCCACAAATGGCAAAAACATGGAACAGTGGTGAACCTTCCCAGGAGTGGCCGGCTGACCAAAATTACCCCAAGAGCGCAGAGACGACTCATCCGAGAGGTCACAAAAGACCCCAGGACAACGTCTAAAGAACTGCAGGCCTCACTTGCCTCAATTAAGGTCAGTGTTCACGACTCCACCATAAGAAAGAGACTGGGCAAAAACGGCCTGCATGGCAGATTTCCAAGACGCAAACCACTGTTAAGCAAAAAGAACATTAGGGCTCGTCTCAATTTTGCTAAGAAACATCTCAATGATTGCCAAGACTTTTGGGAAAATACCTTGTGGACTGATGAGACAAAAGTTGAACTTTTTGGAAGGCAAATGTCCCGTTACATCTGGCGTAAAAAGAACACAGCATTTCAGAAAAAGAACATCATACCAACATTAAAATATGGTGGTGGTAGTGTGATGGTCTGGGGTTGTTTTGCTGCTTCAGGACCTGGAAGGCTTGCTGTGATAGATGGAACCATGAATTCTACTGTCTACCAAAAATCCTGAAGGAGAATGTCCGGCCATCTGTTCGTCAACTCAAGCTGAAGCGATCTTGGGTGCTGCAACAGGACAATGACCCAAAACACACCAGCAAATCCACCTCTGAATGGCTGAAGAAAAACAAAATGAAGACTTTGGAGTGGCCTAGTCAAAGTCCTGACCTGAATCCAATTGAGATGCTATGGCATGACCTTAAAAAGGCGGTTCATGCTAGAAAACCCTCAAATAAAGCTGAATTACAACAATTCTGCAAAGATGAGTGGGCCAAAATTCCTCCAGAGTGCTGTAAAAGACTCATTGCAAGTTATCGCAAACGCTTGATTGCAGTTATTGCTGCTAAGGGTGGCCCAACCAGTTATTAGGTTCAGGGGGCAATTTCTTTTTCACACAGGGCCATGTAGCTTTGGATTTTTTTTTCTCCCTAAATAATAAAAACCATCATTTAAAAACTGCATTTTGTGTTTACTTGTGTTATATTTGACTAATGGTTAAATGTGTTTGATGATCAGAAACATTTTGTGTGACAAACATGCAAAAGAATAAGAAATCAGGAAGGGTCAAATAGTTTTTCACACCACTGTATATCATTAACCAGACAGCTCAATTTTTTGTTTTGCTTTTTTATACAATCTTGCATGGCTGCAGCCATGATATTTATGGTCACTACGCCCATTGCTACTCATGTGACAAGGTGGACCTAGATGGCAAATTATGTCCTTATGTCCTTCCTATAAAAGGTGGCTGTGCAAAACCTTCTGCTATCTGTGTATTGAATCCCTTTTAAAAACAACAACTCTGACTCTCTATCTCTTTTTAAAGAAAGCTAAAAGGCATTTCTGAGTAGATTTTAGTGCTAGTTAGATAAGTTGGAAACTTTTGCAGACTATTAGCTTTGATTTGTGTGTCTAGTCTTCTTTATTTGGTTTTATAGAATGCTCACTGTATTTAGACAATTGGCTAATTTTCTGGAGGTTGTCTTTGTCATACCTTTCTCTGGTCTGTTTTCTCATTGCACCTTCTGCCCTACCCGGAGCAGATTAACAAATAGGCTAACCTAGACTGCAGCCTAGAGGTTCTGATTGACTGTAGGGTCCAAGTTAGGTAAAAAATAAAAAAGTAATTGGACTAATTTGTTACTATACTGTATATATTACCTGCAGGGATGGACTGGCCATTGCGACTAATGGGACAAACCCAGCTGCATACTCCCTCTTTGTTTAGTGCTGTTGAGCCATAAGCTGTAAAGAATGAGAACAGGAGTGATAGAGACACACACAACATGAGGGGCAGACACGGTATCCTCCGAACACCTGTCTGAAAGAAAATTGCACCAGAGGAATGTTGTAAAATAAACAAATTAGAGATTTATGTGCAAGGGACTGCAGTGCAGTCAGCATGTACAAGTGGTCAGTACAATGAAAATGCAATGCAAAAAAGTCTTTTAATATACAGTATTTAAAATAGATGATTTATTAATCAGCAAACACATTGCTGAAAGGTACATTGAAAGATTAGCGATGCTTACAAGATAACAGCATAGTCAGAAGATTTCAGATAAGTGTATCTGGCAAGCCATAAACAAGCATTTAGTTAGGACCAAAACCTTTCTTGGTCCATGATAGATCCTCACACATTAATTTTTTTGTAAGGCCAAGTGCAGCATCTGAAGAGGAGGAGTACAGAGCTGAGAAGAGGAAGACAAAGCAGCTGCAGGAGTGTCTTTTTTGTGTCAATCCAAAGGTTATGGGCTTGTTGTGTTAGGTTTTACTGAAAGAAGAAAAAATTTGTCTGCCTTGATGCAAACAAATTCTTTTTTCTGCTTTATAATATTCTGTTTTTTTATATCAGTCTTTACTAATAAGGACACAAGTGGATAACACTGAAATAGCCACTGTCCTTATCCATTCATTATTGGCCCTGGGGTCTGCTGTGCTTATCATCAGTTCTCACAATTCTGATACAATTTAGAGAGAAAAGAAAATAACAAAACAAAGTTAAACATTTAAAGACATGGCAAATACAAATGTTTCTTAATTGCTCATACATGTAACTATGAAACTAATGAACTTTTATTAATTAAAAACATGAGAAGGAATAATGGCCAGATAATTAAAAAATTAGATTAATAAAAGGTCAAAATTATTAATTGATTGTGAATATGCTTGAAACAAAAACATGCATCATTGGGGAGGAGTTTACAGGACTGAACTTAAGTCACTATACGATTTTACTTTTATATCAATTGGGAATAAAATGTGCATGTGCATGGAAGGGTGCTAGAAAAGCTGGGATCTGACCAATTGTGTAATGCCAATCTAGACAAATGTCAATGCCAGTTGTAATAAGCATACACAGGAGACATCAAAGGTTTGGGGCAGCCACACATATAATATGCCCTGGCTGCAAATTGGTATCTTTTGTTGAGCTGTGCTCAGTACAAAGCCCAAAACAGAACTGATTTAGATGTATAAAGATGGTGGCTTTAAAGGCCAAGACCAGGAGTGACGTCATCGGGACTGGAAGTGACGTCATAGTTAGCGACGGAACCAGAAGTGACATTATCAGAACTGGAAGTGACATCATCGTGGGTGCCAGAAGTGACGTCTTTGTGGGCGCCGGAGCCGTGTGGGACTTCCTGTGAATGGTCTGCAGAGTATCGATAGAGAAAGTCAGTGCACCTCGACACCCTCTGGTCTGGCGTGGAACTACCATTATTTAGGCCCTTTAGCTGCCTCTCATGTGCACGTGTGTGACGCAGTCTATAACCGATTACCTGCCACTAATGCCAATGAAAATTAAAGCAGGCTACAGAATAAAATAGATTGAGGTCTACAGTGCAGCAGGAAAGACTCATCAGACTAACAGTGATGCCCCATGAAACTGAGACCCTTCAACAATTGGATTTCACAGGAATTATAAAGGATTTTGCTGCAAAGAAAAGCAGAATAAAAAAAAACTTATAAAATTAGGGACATGTATTTTGATATTGTGTTATTTTGTGTTATGAATTCACCTGAGGTTTGTGGATGTAATGGATTGACAAGCTTTACAGCAGTAGGTTACTTTGTACATCAGCAGACCTGACCTTGTTGTTCATATTTGGTTGTTTGCAACTGATTCTCACTGCTCATTGCTTCTTTCACTGTTACTGATATCACATGGTTGGTCTAAAAAGCAGACTGATGTTTTGTAGTACACATTCCTAAGACCCATAATACATTATTATATTGGTATATTAAAAATGAGTGTGTATCAAGTGCCACACAGTAATTTACATTTTATGCTTGTGATAGATCACTACATGAAGGTAAGGTACAGAGAGGTGGCTCAGGTGGGGCTCAAAGCTAGTATCACCCTATGGGCCCCAAGGTTAGTTAATCCACTTCTGGACCAACCGTATATCATTCTAAATTAAAACACTAATATGTAGAAAGACATTTTTGTTTTAGGAACTGGTGAGTCTGATCAGTTATCCTTAAGCATAAAATAGAGTATACAATTGCTTTATCTTTAAAAAAAAAAAATCCTCAAAAATACACACAGTTTTGTAGCAGACACCACTAAAAATATGCAGGATGTTTGTTGTGTATTTTTGTTAGCAATAAAGTATTTTAGTTCTCTGGCCAGCTGATTCTAGTATTTGTGGTTGTGGGATTTTAAAAAAAGACACACTCTTGATTAGGTTTATTAATCAGTGCCAACTTATTTTTCTTATCACAACTGTGATTACTGTGCTACTCTTAATTAGACTTAAATGAAACATACAGTGCAAACACAAAAAAAAGGTGAAGTGCACAGTAAACACTAGCTACTTCTTTGCTGAAATGCTGTAATATATTTTTGCAATGCATTTTAATAGCACATTCAACTGTAATTGCAAACTAGATAAATTGGGTAAATGCAAAATTAGTTTGTAGTTGGAAGAAACCTGTCTCTTGACAAAGAAGAGGGGGGGGGGGTAACGTGTTGGGGGATTAGATTATAATGACACTCGTCTACTGAGACTGTTTAAGAAGAGGCAGCTAAGAATCAGTAGAAGGGTCCATTTAGGGTACAAATAGAGGTAGACTGACTTTATCCTATTTAAATAGCTCTGCTTAACTGCTTTAACTTTTTCATTAAAGAACCAACTGTGTTTCTGGAAAGATGCACTTTAAATAAACCAAAGCTCCTTTAATAAGAAATAATGAAAAAGCTCAATTTATTACTCATTTTGCCTTTGTGTGCATTCCAATTGGACACTCCTTCTCAAAATAAATAAAAAAAAAATTTTCTCCATATAGTATTTGCTTGAACATTCAGGTTAGGTTGGTTAGTAACTCTAAATCATCATCATCATTCTTCTTCTTCTTCATCTTTTGGCTGCTTCCATTATGGGTCGCCACAGCTGATCATCTTTTTCCATATCTTCCTGTTCTCTTCATCTTGCTCTGTTACACCCATCACCTGCATGTCCTCTCTCACCACATCCATAAACCTCCTCTTAGGCCTTCCTCTTTTCCTCTTGCCAGGCAGCTCTATTCTTAGCATCCTTAGCATCTCCCCTTTGTATTTGTCCAAACCAACACAATCTTGGCTTTCTGGCTTTGTCTCTAAACCAACCACCCTGAGTTGATCCATAACTGCAACTCATCATGTAACTCATCATCTGTAACTCTAAATTATCCAGACATGAGTAAATGTGGTTGTGTTCAAGAGTGTGCCTTATGATGGACTGATGCTCATTCCAAGGTTGCCTCCAATGCCACAAAGATTCACTTAACCATAATATGAACCTGTATTGGAATAAGCATGTTTAGAAAATAAATAAATATTTGCATATTTAATGTGGAACTGAAACTGAACCCGGCTTTGATTAATCTAAATTTACTATTACAGTAACTCCTTATAAAATTCTCAGTGAAAACCAAGATATTTTATTTCTCATTCTCTAAAACGCTAAACCTATCAGTGTTTAACAGTCAAATTGTGGTAAAAGATGCTGCATTATCTCTTCTGCACTGATCTTGTTTAAATTATAATATCAAGTTATACTGCCATTGCAGTCCTGCTTTTATGCATGCAGATCTTTTTCATTCATAATAATCTCTAGTAATTTAATGATAATTTAAGTGATCTTAATATTTTGAGTTGTGCTCTTTTATTTGCTTTGTGAATCTGCAGTTCTACTTGATTTTTATTATCTGTCTTGGTGTATCCAATGTTTCTGTCAGTTTGTTGCTTTTTTCAGAATTTTTAATTGTTAGTTGTGTAGAAACAAACACACATTGAAGTAGAATGGGAACATATATAATTGAGAGTTGCTGACCCTTTTTAGATGGGACTTTCTGTTTCTGGTTAAAGATTACCAGGTTACATCTATATATAGAAGGCTTAAGACCTCAGCTGAAAGTTCTACCATCTTGACTGCACTTGCTATGAAAGTCTTTTGATGACTGCTACCAGGGTTTAAATCCACCACACCAGTTAGACAGAAGGACATTTTCTCTAATTTGTACCTGGGAAATACTTCATTTCTGCTGGGACTCAGATTGTTGAGACTGTTCAGTTTCTCTTTTCATCTTTTATTTACTGTACTTCAGCATCATTTCAGTCAATCTTTTTTCCATCCATTTTACTTTAAGGATTTAGGATCAGTGACTGTTTCAGTCTGGACTTTGCGTGTGTTGAATTTAGTGTATTTGTTGTATGCAATGATAATTTGGAGGGATATTTTTTGAATGGATTTTAGAGTGTTTATTAGGAGAGTATACAAGAAAGGACCATTTTTTCATGTTGTCACGCATGTGCATCCAAGAACTCCTTAACTGGCTCAGTTGAGGTATGCAATCACATGCCAAAATGAGAGGGGGAACTGCCACTGACTTTATTTTCTCTTCTTTCCCTCCTTTTGCGGTCCTACTGCCATAAAACCTAGGCATCCCAGAAGGAGGTGTCACTTTTGGCCCAAGCAGGATATAAGATGGAGATATAAGAAGCCAGACCAGCCTTACTGGTTTCAAAGTCCCAGTCTGGGCAGAAATGCAAAGATATGATTTTTTCGTTCTGTTTTCCATTATTTTACAGTTGCCTTTGAGCAAATAAAAGGGAGTTCCCGGTTGTTGTCCCAAACTTCTACGTTGTTTGAGACTGTCATTAATCTGCCCGACCACAATGTATATAAATATTAGGTTGTTTTCTTTATTTATTAATTCTCTGTATATTTGGGGACACTTTCTATTATTTATGTTTATACAATATATATTTACTTTTCTTTACAATATATGCACCTTTCACATTTATAGATCATTATCCCTCATACCAAAATTTACAGTAGGCACTCTGCAGTCCAGAAGTTAGGGTAAGAGATGTGTGATTCATTACTCCAGAGAACATGTTTCCACTGCTCCACAGTACAACAGTGTCGTGCATTTATACCACTACAAATGATGCATGGCATTGCGCATGGTGATCTTAGACTTTCATGCAGCCAAAGGAAACCCATTTCCTGAAGCTTCAAACACAGAGATCTTGTGCTGATGTTGCTTCGGGGAACACTGTTTGAAACTCTATTTGGTGTGATACGAAACAGGATAGGTGCTTTTTATGTGCTATACGCTTCTGCACTCAGCAGCCCCATTGCTGAGTTAGTTAGTTTTCATGGCCTACCACTCTGTGGTTGAGCTGTTGTTGCTCCCAGATGCTTCCATTTCACAAAAATAGCACTTATAACTGATGGAGGGCAAATCTAGCACTGCATAAATTTCATGTTCTAACATATGACAAAGGTGGCATCCTACAGTATGACAGTGACACGTTTAGATTCACTGAGATCTTCAGTGTGACCCATTTTATCGCCCATATTTGTCAATGAGATGGCTATGTGACTGATTATATTTAAGCGGTGAACAATGGGTGAAGCTGAAATGCTTTTACTCAGTAATTTGGAGGGGTGTCCACATACTTTTGGCCATATAGTGTGTCTAGTGGCACTGGATCACAACATATAGCTCTCACCTTTTACCATCATTTGAGCAATCCACCTTTTTTTATTTTATTGAATTTATTAGAATCAGGTAACATTCCATAGAAACAAGTTAAACTTAACAAAACTAAATTCAATTCAACCCCCACCCATGAGGAAGAGATCAATCCACTTTTGAATCCCACTTTTCCCACCTTTGGGATCACAGAGATATAGAACTAATTTTGGCAGCCGTGCACTCAAAAAAGGAGCTTCCTCTACATGATGTAGCAGTGTATTGCAGAGTAAAAACACACACACACAGTCACATTCAGATCTGACCAACTTAAAAACAACATTTAACTTATACACATCATATTTTATATTAAAAATCTATGCATATGAGGATTTTCAAATTCATTCACTTCAATATATTCTTGTATGAAATTGTTCACGTAGTTCAAGCGTAGAGTGCACAGTGTATAGCAAAATTCTTACTTGCATATCTAAATAACTCTATTTGTATTAAAGTAAAATTCTTACATTTCATTCATAAACATCAATATCAAAGTAAACAAGCAAAGACAGAACTCGGTTTTAGTGGTTAAATAAACAAAGTAATCAAAGTAATTCATTCATCACCATTTTCACAATGTTTATTCCAAAGAGAGTTGCTCGAAAGTGTCTTCCAACATCCCATAGGGGATTTCTAGATGTTCCCAGGACACCTGAAGTAGATAATCCCTCTAGTGTGCCTATAGTCTGCACTATGTCTTTTCTCTGGGCGTTAAACACCGTCTGTGGAAAGTGCTAAGCTGGCATTCTAACTACAGTACATGTAAAAAACCCCTCAACTGACTTTTCTTGATCTGAATATCTAGACGTTCTGCTCCAGGGTCCTGCTGCCTTGTTCAGCTACTCACAGAGATGAGGCCCAACAACCCTGCACAAGAATATAATTCTGCTACTTGTACTCACAATATCAATCTTATGGCCACTGAATAAAATATTGCTAATGCAGATTCCAGTTAATAGAACCATTAAGAGATATCCAAGTGAGAAATGAGGAAAGAAAAAGAAAAACACAAATTAAGAGCTTTTCGTTTTTCCTTCCGTTCCTCATCAGTTTTACTGAGCTGGACCAACTGTAACTGTAAACTATACAAAAGTAAGAAGGTGAGATGTTGCGCCAGTAATCATTGAACCCAATGGGATGCAATCACTTTGATAGTAAAGTAACAGAGCCACCAACTGTCACAGCAGGATACTGACAAGTGAAGTTGAATAATCCTTAACAGTAGATGGATATATCATGCTTTCTTTGTCTCAAAAGGGAGACTGAAATATGATTACCAAGCTTTTTGTTTTTGAACAAATAACTAACAAATAAAACTGCAATCAAAACAGCCTCATTAGAAGCTCTAAGGTATGCCAGACTAAAACAGTGAGAGCTTGGCATAATGTACAATGTACAATCATACCAAAAAGGGATTCCCTTACATTGGCAGGCAAGTCATTCACGAAACTGGGCACCAAATAGCTAAAGGCTTAATGATTACAATTATTTTAATTTAATATATTTCACTACTTTAAGTCTCAAATAATTGAAGCAACTCTCCAATTACTTTTGTCTAATTTTTCTAGGCCACTATTTTAACACATGCTTTATTTTCAAATAGCATGGACAAATGTGTTGGTACCCTCCATGAAAAAAGAAAAACCCACAGTTGTCTTTGAAATAATTTGAAACTGAGAAAAGTAATTGGCACCCATCATTTTTTATTCCATATTTAACAAAGAAAAGATTACCTCCTCAGACAACTCCCTCTCTAGCTTTATATGGTCCCTGTTCAGTATGGGACACACAATGATACCAAACAGCAGAGTTACTACTTTTCTCAATTTAAATAGGTTGAATGACTGAATGGAGACAAGTCAAATACAAAAAAAGAAAACAGCTAGTTTGAAAAATCAAACTAATTTAATTATTTGGATTTGTCTGTGGATCTCCTCAAAGAGATTCACCAAGGTATGTAATGACCTGTCATACCAAAAAAGGGTGCTGCCGCTAACCCTACTCTCTCCTTCTTTCCTTGCAGCACAGAGAATCCACCTAGTGAGGACACTTACTGTAGTCCCACCCCCTCCACTTACACAAGGAAAAAGCCCCCAGACTCCACAAAGGACACATCATTCACGAGAGGACCATACCGCTAGTCGGACCTCAAAAGATTGACTGAAACTCCCACAGCTGGTTTACACTTTGTACAGCTCCACCCCCAGGTGAAGGAGCATCTCAAAGGTACTCAACGCATGTAGGCACAGCTTTACAATCAGGGCTTCCAACTCCATGAATTCTCCAATTGGGAGTCAGGTTGATGGTTCAGATTCCCACATCACACTCTAAGCTCCTGGACCATTGGCAAGGCCCATATGAAATAAGGGAACACAAGGGGCTTGTAGACTCTTTAGCCTATGAGCCCAACTGAAGTTGAAGGGAAAGCATATACCAACTGAAGCACCTAAAGCCCTGGGTGGATTGTGACCCTGATGACACAATGGCCTCTCCTGTGATGTCGCTCCATGTGGACGTCAAACAGTTAAATTATGGGGACACCCTCAACCCGCAGCAGAAGGATTAACTGGGAGTATCCTGATTTGATGCCTATCCCATGCACAGCACAGATTACCTCCTAGAGTGTCTCAGGAATGCCTGGCACCTGTCCACCCTTGACATGGAAAAGGGGTATTGGCAGATCCCCCTGACAGACACAGCAAAAGATAAAACTTCATTCAGTACCCCTGGTTACTGGCAATACTGTGTCTTACCCTTTGGGCTGCACAGGGCCCCAGCAACCTTCCAACGGTTGGTGGAGAGACTGCTACAGCTCCATAATGCCTATAAGTGTTGCCTACCTGGATGATGTAGTCATCCATTCTAGCACCTGGTATGACCATCTGTAACATGTTTCAAAAGTTCTTCACATTATTCATGATGCCAGCCTCTGGATGAATCTACAGAAGTGTGTTTTTGGGATGACCAAGGATAAAAACCTAGGCTACGTGGTGGGTGAAAAAAAGATCATACCTCAGTGAAATAAAGCAGCCACCATACATGACTGACCCCAGCCAAAAACGAAGAGGCAGATCCCTGGTTTGTTCTCCAAATGGGCGATACCTATGATGCAGCTCACAACGAAGAAGGCACCCAGGTTGACATGGACCCCCATGACTAATTCTGCATTATGTGAGTTAAAGTTGGTCCTAAAGTTGGCTCTGGTACTGCTTTCTTTTGATTTCTCTTTCCCTTTCATTTTGCAGACCAACATCTCAAACACCATTCTCTGTGCCTTGCTGAGCCAGGTCGTCTTTATGTATCTTAGCTAGAAACTGTTGGACTGGGAGACATGGTATGCAGCGATTGAAAGGGAGGCCCTCATTATCAAGTGGGCCATCAACCAGCTCCAGTACTACCTTCTGGGAAGCGAGTTCATTCAGGGTACAGAGCACGACCCCCACCAGTGGCTCTACTCTGTTCTCAGAAGAACTCGAATCTCAGTGTCACCTGCTGTTTCCTGAGATTCCAATGCTACAAATTCACAGTTCTGTATAGACAAGGGAGCCTTCTTACTAACGCCAATGCCCTCTTCCAGGCTCACAACCTCATGGCTAGATCCACTCACCCTGCCCCCTAGCTGATGTCACACATTCACATCTGTAGATCTCCTCAATGTCTCCGTAAAGGTATGTAATGACCAGCTGTACCATGACAGGACACTTCCACTAACTCTGTTCTCTCCTTCTCTCACTACAGCACCAAGAATCTGCCCAGTGAGGGCACCTAGCCCTGCCCCTTCCATTCCCTTGAGGACAAAGCCACTGGACACCCCAGAAGGAGCTGTCATTTACTAGAAGAATGTATGGCTAGTTAGACCTCAAAAGATTTACTGAAGCTCCCACAGCCTTTATTTTATTTAAGCCTGGAGATAGGGCAGAATGACATCATAATGGGCATCATCCTAATTTTTGCCTTTTCATTAAATGGGGCAAAATGGTTGACACCCCAAATTATCTTGAGGTCTTCTGTCATTCCTTAACCTGGCCACAGCAGTCATTTATTTAAAGTTTTTTATGCCTGTGGTATAATGAACCACATGCTGTATTTGTTAGTTATTTTGATCTATCTCCAAATATTACTGACTTTAATAAAAAAAAGACTATTGATTTTTTTTATTTATGTCTTAAGCTGAAAGAGAACCCAACTCAGTGCCTACTTCCTTTCCTCTCTGTCTCTAACAATATAGCTTAATTAGAGTTCAAAGCTATATCCTTTAATTATTTTCTTTACAAGAGGAACAAGCAATTTATATATTTATTTGTTTATTTTACCATTCCATTTCAGTCTTCACTAATTAATTAACCAACATAACAATAATAATTTAAAAATCTCAGAATGTCTTTGCTCATTTATTATTATCAAGAAAATAATTTATAATTTGCAATTCATTGAATTTCAGTGGGTGAAAATCCTGTATCTTGTCTTTTACTCTAAGAATGCTAGAACCTAGTTAAAAAGTCTCAAGGTAATAGCAATGTTAAGTTGAGCCTCACCGTTTCATATTAAAAAGCTTGCTGCTTTTGCTTGAATTTTTAATCCAGTCGTCAATGCTCTGAGACAGCAAGTTGTGATAGCAGCTCTACACTTGGTGACGATTGGTTACACCTTTTTTTTGCAGCTTCACACAGCGTCACACGGCACGTCATGGTGCAAGTCTATTTTCACAAATTGTTTTCAAAGGAAGCAGAGGTGGCAAATCTCTGCTACACACTGCACATGCTCATACAGTACGTATTTTCGAAGACCTATGCGGCAAGACGTGATTTGAAATGGGGAAAGCTTTCTTTGTATTTTTTTTTTCATCAATGCATAATTAGTTGAACATTGGCTGATAGGCTGATATTAATAGCCAAATTACCTAATAAAGGCCAAAAATGGAATAAAAATCTAATTAAAATAAAATGCTTTTTAAAATTCCAGTTAAATTACAAAGAGAAAAGAAAACTAATTTCACTGAAATGTATTCTGTTTCCGAATATAGCTACCCCCATATTTCCCCTAACAAGAAACTCACTGTTTTTCACACACAGTCTAAACACTTACTAAAGCACTAAGGTGATGATCATCATTTATTTTATACAGCACACTTCAGTATCCTACATCAGCCCAAAACACTTTACATCTATGCGATAAAGCTTTCCTAAAAGTGAAGCTTGGAATGAGGTTTCATCTGGGAAATTCATGGTTTACAGTCATGTGAAATGCACATAATGTCTCACATCTTGCAGCGTTTAAGAGCATCATTCACTATTGGCATTGACACTATTCTTTATTCCTAAAGACATAGAACTTGAAAAACAATGGGCAAAATAATTGGAAGTAAATTAAAATGCTACTTGTATAGGTTGTGATTTTGATTTATTTGTATTAATTTTTGGTCATTTATATACAGATTTTATTTTGCCTCTTTTATTATTACATATATAAAGATACTCAGATTGATAGAGGTTTACAATAATCCTGTCTTTTGGTGGGCATTGTTGTATCTTTCTGAGGCATTTGTGACATTTTAGCCAGAGACCCCTTTGCAGACCAAAGACTTGCAGTAGGGATTATTTCTCTCAGCTGGCTTGGGACCACTGGGGAATTGCCTAAGAAATGGACAGTAAAAGAAAGTAAAAAGAAAGCACGAGAAAAAGTTACATGTGGTAGAAATGAGAATATTAAGATGGATGTCTGGAGTTACAAAAAAAGAGAATAAGAAACGAGACAATCAGAGGTACAACAGAAATGGGAGAACTATCTAAGAAAGTACAGGAAAGTAGATTGACGTTTTATGGACATGTTATTAGGTTAGACAATGAATTTGATGGTGAAATACTGATAAAAATTTAACTACGGGTGAACAGAAAGTGAGGCAAGCCAAAGCAGAGGTGGATGGTAATAGTAAAAGAAGATCTGAAAGAAAAGGGCTTGACTGGCAAGGAGGTGCAGGACCAACCTGTATGGAGCAGGTTGATCAAGCATATCAACACCACATAGAAGTGGGAAAGATGGAAGAGGAAGAAGTAGTAGAAGAAGAAGAAGAAGACTTTCATATGTAACACCACTTCATATATCAAAATTTAGAATCAGGTGCTACGGATCAGGTGAAAATGATAAGAAAATCACTTGAGAGGATCTTGGAGAGACCTGAGTTATTTAAACCTCAGACATTTAGTTTTGTTTGCCCTTTGTGTGTTATCAATATGCCAAGATCAAAAGAGCTCTCTGAGGCCTTACAAAGAAGGTTATAGATGTGTATAAGTCTGGGATGGGATTTAAAAAGATCTCAGAACAACAGGAAATCAACCATTCGACTGTTTGGAACACAATGTTGTGGAGAATTCAGACAACTGATAGCTGGTTCAGGCCAGGCTGCCCCAGCAACTTCAGCTTGAGAGCAGAATGCATGATGGTACAAGAAGTCTCTTAGAAGCCAAGAATTTTGTATGACACTATTGTTATCTCTGACCACGTCTCTCTGATAATGGAGCTTAAATCACTATACCCTACATACTGTTTTCGTAGCTGGCGTCTTAACCCCCTGTCATTAGCTGATGAGAACTGTATAGAATTCATAACCAAGCAAATTGATTATTTTCTTGAGACAAATGCACATCTTTAAATTGCAACATCATTATTGTGAACATGGAGAGAAAGCCAATAAGATTTTAGCCCAACAAATCCACAAGCAGAAAATCTGCAATACAATAACAGCAATTACCAACACAGAAAGAGATTAAATCATTGACCATAAAAATATAATGGGCACATTTACAGAGTAGTGTAAGTCCTTTTAGTTAATTTAAAGAAGACAAGACACAATCTAATGAGTTTTTTTTTATTCATTACAGATACCACAGCTAGATACTCTTAGTGCTGTGGAACTGGATAAAGTCTCTGATACTCTCAGAATTACTAGATGCTATAAACTCATTTCAAAGTGGCAAAGCAGCAGGCCCTAATGGCTACCCAGTGGAATTTTATAAAAAAAAATAAAATAAACTAGCTCCACTATTATTACCAGCGTTTATAGAAGCTAGAGATGACAAAATTCTACCTCAAACTTTTCACCAAGCATTACTTACTGTCTTTCCTAAGAAAAATAAGGACTTAATACAGCGTGCTTCATATAGACCAATCTCACTGCAAAATGATGTTAAGAATCTGTTTAAAATTCTAGCCATAAGGATTGAGAAAGTGCTTCCGTCTGTAATATCACAAGACCAAACCGGATTTATTAAAGGCAGACACTTTGCTTCTAATACTCAACAATTGTTTAATATAATATATTCACTCTTCAAATCTAACAGCCTAGATATTGTATTATCTTTAGATGCAGAAAAAGCATTTGATATGATTGAATGGGACTACCTATTCACCAAATTGCACAAATTTGGGTTTGGACCAAACATAGGTATATGGATCAAACTATTCTATACTAGTCCAGAAGCCTCAATTTGCATTAACAACATTATTTCAGACTACATCAAACTAGAACGTGGTACTCGACAAGGATGACCCCTATCACCACTGTTCTTTGCAATTGTCATTGAGCCATTGGCTGTTTACTTTTGAAATGCATCAGGGAAATAGGGAATTTTAAGAGAAGGACTTGAACAGAAAATATCACTATATGCAGGTGATATGTCACTTTTATATAACTGAACAACAAAATTCCGTGCCAGCAGTCGTAAAAGCACTAGCAAATTTTCAAAAGATATATGGGTTCAAAATCAATTTGAATAAAAGTGTGCTTTTTCCAATTAACTCTTTTGCACACAATATTAGCCTGGATACCTTCCCATTTATCTTAGCAGATCAGTTTAAATATCTAGGGGTAAATATCACAAGTAAATATAATGCTCTTTTTAAACAAAATTTTGCTCTCTGTATAGAAAAAATTAAACAAGACGTGAATAGATGGTCTACCCTCCATCTCACATTAGCAGGGAGAATGAAAACCATTAAGATGAACATCCTTCCAAGCTTTTTTTCCTATTTCAAACCATCCTCATATACATTAACAAATATTTTTTAAGAAATTACAATCAATCATAAGCTTATTTATTTGGAATTCGAAACATCCACATATCCAAATAGTGACTCTACAACGACCTAAAGCAAAAGGGGGCATGGCACTACCTAACTTTCAATTTTATTGCTGGGTGGTAAATATACTGGCCATAAAAACCTGGGGCCTCATGCATAACGCTGTGCGTAGAATTCACACTAAAACATATGTACATACGCACAAAAAAATCCAGATGCATAAATCTGTGTGTTCACCAACTTCCACGTTCTTCTGCTCCATAAATCCCGGTCAGCGTGAAAAGTAACGCACGTGCACGCGCCTGTTGCCACTCCCAAAACTCCTCCTATAATTATGCCTCTTTGAATATGCAAATCAATATAAATAGACCTTAAGCTTAGCGTTCTATGAAAAGGCAATGGCAAAAGCACGGGGGGAAATAAAAGAATTTCAGTGAATACCAAGTGGAGGTAAGAAAAAAATTACTATTTGTTGGTTTAAACAATGGTATAAACAACAAAATTAAGTTGATTGAGTGACATAAAGTGTCGGAGAAACTCGAAAGCTCAAGTACACAAAGTCGCACAGTGAAAAAAGAAGTTGTCAGATATCAAAGTCGCTGTGAAAAGGCGAGTCGTAGCCCACCGTCTGAGTGTCATATGAAAGCTTATTAGCGTACAGAGGAAAAAAAAAATAGGCACACATTGGAAAAAAAGCACAAAATGTCAACTTTAACCTTGAAATTTCCACTTTAATCGTGTAGCTTATTTTGTCATTAAAGTAGAACATCATAAACTTCATATTAAAATTGCTTAATTTAATAGTTTCTCAAATCCCATCGTAACTAAAGTAGCACGCTAAATGCTTTGTTTTGTATTTGATCTGTGCTCTTTGTGTGAATCACTACGTGCTTCTTAAACAGGGTTTCTCTTCCTCTGACAGGACACAGAATCCATTAAATTTGTTATATTACGGCTCTCTGAATAATTAAAATGCTGAGATGTATACTTGATATCATTTTCATGATGATAGGAGTTAAAGCATGTTATTAAACATTAAACATTACAAAACAAAGCATTTAACGTCCTGTTTTAGTTATCATAGGATTTGAGAAAGTAGTAAATTAAACGATTTTAAGATGAAGTTTATGACGTTCTACTTTTATGACAAAATTAACTACGTGATTAAAGTGGAAATTTCGAGATTAATGTTGAGATTTCAAGTTTTTTTTCCAACTGTATCCCTATTTTTTTTTTTCTCTCTGTACCCTAATAAGCTTCCATATGACACTCAGACGGTGGGCTACAACACTTTGATATCTGACGACTTCTTTTTTTATTTTGGGCACTGTGTGACTTTGTGAACTTGAACTTTCGAGTTTCTCTGCCACTCTGTCACTTGATCAACACTCTGTTGTTGTTTATACCACTGTTTAAACCAACAAATAGTGCATTTTTCTTTGCCTTCACTTGGTATTCGCTGAAATTCTTCTGTTTTCCCCCCATGCTTTTGCCATTGTCTTTTCACAGAAGCTTAAGGGCTATTTATATTGATTTGCATATTCAAAGAGGCATAATTCTGAGAGGAGATGGGGTGGGACAGCAGGCATGTGCATGAGTGTTACATATTACGCTGACCAGGATTTATGTAGCGAAAGAATGTGGAAGCTGGTGTTTGCACAGATTTATTCATCTGGATTTTTTTGTGCAAACGCACACTTCTGCTTTTGTCCGTATGCCATGTTTTAGTGTGAATTCTATGCACGCCATTATGCATGAGGCTCCAGGACTTCTGCAGCAATATGCTCTAGATAGAAGAGGTAGAGATGGTTATTTGGTCACAGAACCACACAATATGTTTGATGAAAAACAAATGCTGAATTTCACTAGAAGAACCAGATATCGACTTTAAACATGACAGTAGAGATGTTATGGTTTGGGCCTAATTTTCTGCATCAGGGCCTGGGAAGTTCACCATCATAAAATCCCCTACGAATATAATGTGAGACCATCACTAAGAAGACTGAATCTCAACCGAAACTGTACCTTCCAACATGACAATGATCTTAACTACCATTAAATCCAACATGGAATGATTAAAAAGAAAGAAGTGGAGGGCTCTGGAATGGCCAAGTTAAAACCCAGATCTGAAAGCATTTGCATGCAAGATACCACTCAAACATTACACACCTGAAATAATCCTGCATGGAAGAATGGATTAACTTTCTCCCAGTAGATGTCAGAGACTGGTAGACAGTTACAGGGAATGCCTACTAGAGGATGTTTCTGCCAAAGGGGGTAGAATAAATCACCTATTTACCTAAAGACGCTTTTTAGTTCTGTTTCATAGGACTACATGAGACCTGAGCTTAGATTCAGTGGAATTGTCAAATGAGTGATGGTACTTTTCTGGGTTATCAAGTTGGTGCACCTCTTTCTCAATATTTCACTGATAGGCCCATGACGTCTCTAGAGGGTGCAGCAGTGAATCCCGGTGTCCCAGGCTCACCCCTAAGACACCATCTACCCAGCTGAGGCCCAGCTGGAGTTCTTCCTCTTGAGTCAGAGCCACTGACTGCCCTTTTCAGCAGCTCTGGAGAGGTCTTTCAATGCCTGCCGATGAACTTGTCCCCACACTCCCAACTCCCAGAGTAGCTTTGATGTTGAGGTGGCAATAAATCCTCTGCACCCTACCTCGACAGGTTGGACCTTAGCTTTCCAGCCCCATTGTTGCACGTTTGCGAGATCGGCATATCTCATCTTCTTGCACTTGTTGGCCTCCTCCACTGCATCCTCCCATGGTACAGTAAGCTCCATGATATAGACGAACTGGAGTGATTCAAACCATATCACAAGGTCAGGTCTGAGGTTGGTTGATGCAATTTCAGCTGAGAAGCAGAGTTTTTGACCTAGGTCCACCAACAACTTGCAATCACGTGCACCACCCAGCTGTCTGGAGTCTGGTCCTGGAGCGGCATTTCTGTCTCGACCCTTCTCCTTCCTCAACAAATGTTATTGCCAGCCGATGGAATAAAGTGGGGTATGGGGTGAGGGCGTTAACACTTGTCCCTTGTTTCTTCAGCACTCCTGCCAAGCACTGTATTGTTAATCAAATGTTAATATGTCCACAAATATTAAAAAAGAGATAAAAATGTAATCAGGTGTAATTACAGTACTTTTTTATATGACTGGAAATAGACTGTTATATACAGTGTGTTTACTTAAAATTTTCACAGTACATTTTCTCACAAATACATCAAGAACAAACAGTGCTGGCCTTACTAAGATCTCTTATATTTCTGACATTCTGACTTCCAATTGTTTCATTAAAGTTTTTTTTATTTACATCTTACCAACTTGTATTTTTCATTGCAGAGTTACCCAGAACATGATCAGAACTTGACAGTTTAACACACAGGGTAGGATTTGACTCTGAAAGGAGTGGAAGGCACATGTGTGCACACATTCATATTCAGTATTATTACTCAGTTCAGGGTTGACAGTTAATTTAAGATACATAAGTAATAGGGATGTAGGAGTGAACTTAAGTCCCAAGAAAAAACTTATAAGAACACCAGAAGAATGTACAAACTCCATGCACACTGAAATGTAACGAGACTGAGAACAGAACCCAAACCCTGGTGCTATGAGACAGTCCTGTTGTCATGCTTATCACAGTGCTGCCCTAAAAGTTATCAATGATCAAATTATGTTAAAACGTTAATATTCTTAATGTTCTTATTTAAATACACAGTAATGGGGGCAAGGACCAACACTGGAGGATATGTCAGTCCATATAGGGCTTGACCAAAGCCTACATGTATTTGGAATGCGGCAGCAAGCTAATGTATACCGAGAAAACCTATGTGTTACAAAAAGAATACAGAAACCGCACACAGCTGGAATTTGAATTCAAATCGTTGCAATAAGGCAATAACATTAACCACTATGCCCCTTAAACAAAGAACACACCATTTTAATGTAATGCTTCTAATTAGTGATATTAGTTCATAGACTTTGACATGACAGTCCTCTTCAAAGTACATCCTCAACATTCAACAGTCTCAGCAGTATGCATAATTAAAAACAGGCTGATTTAAGGATGGTTACATTATCGGTTTATTTTGGGGAAAATGAGAGAGGAGTGAAGCTAAAGGGAGCTAGAGAATGGGATGTAGGAAAGAGATGAGTAAGAACTGACATGTTTGATTAGTTCTATGCTTTGTTTTTCTGTGAAATACAGGAAAGGCATGAAAGCAAAAATGGTTACAGAATTGAATTTAATTTCCATACAAGAATCAGGGCTTAAAGAAAGAAATAAAGTATACTTTGTACACAATCCTCCCTTACAACATTAATTATTCAGTACTTTTCTTTGAGGATTCTGTGTAAGCAATAACTCAGAATCTTTATTTGTTTATTGAGTACTGTACTGGTAGCAGATGTTACAAGTGATCAAGTGAGTGTATTTTGTCGTACTGAATACAAATCAGAAGTTGTTGAAACACAGCTGCAACAAGTCTAAATGACATATATTGATTTTATATTGAAATATTTGAAGAAACTGAACACTCCCTAAAATTTTGCAATACACTGTCATTGATGGCTAAGAGATCCACTAATGCATTTGATAAAATCACGAGGCACATATAAAGATTTTTAATGCTTAATGCCTAGAAATAGTCAAATGTTCATTTCACTGCATATCTAACGGTTGGTGTAATTGATAAAATGACTGTCAAACAGAATCAGGGGTTTGAATGTGGTGCCCCTGCTTTATCCATGTGAATTTTGCACTCTCTCCCTATTTGTTAGTGAATTTTTCCTCTTACTTCCCCAAAGACATACAGGTTAGGTCCAATGTTGATTTTAAATTGGTCCTTGTGTAGGTATCTGTATTAGTAATTGCTGTGATAAATTAGTGTCCTGTTCAGTGATTTATCCTAACTAGTGCCCCACTACTGTCAAAACAGGCTCTGGACACCGATGACTCTGGAATGGTTAAGCAAGATTGAGACTGTTATGTTGTATATGACTAATACATATTCCTGATTACATTACTTTTTACAGCAAGATCTTAAGGTTTTTTATTCATATTTATAGCAAATCGGAACCTTCCAACACACGCTACCCAACTAACAGTACACATTTAAAGGGAAAGCTATTCTAGTTTAAAATATTAAACCATGGTGTAAAATTTCCAATGCTCTCTCAAAATGGCTTCATAGTTTGGAACACAGACAAACCTGAAATGAATACCTCAAATAGTCGATATTATCACTCAGGTAATTTTCATTTGCTACCTTCTTTGCTGCTCAAATATTGGATGGATACTGAGGTCTATTGCTGCTCTCCTATGTCACAAGACAAGATGAATTTTATCACACTTATAAATGACCAACTATGCCCAGAATAACCAATAATCAGACACAATGCAAAGTTACAAAAAATGTTATTCGTATGACCACGAAAATAAAAATTAAAGGCAAACATAAGAAGGAAAAAAGTTCCACTTGTTACTTTTATTTATAATATGCCAAAACGTTTCAAGAATGTATTAAACAGAATTTTCTCAAACTCAATTACATCAAACATACATATTTAAAATAAAAATAATAAAGTTTTGAGACTTGTCAATGTAGATATTCTTTTCATCTACTGGAGTGTCTCTGTTTAAAAATAAAATGCACTGAGAGTGACAATTTTCAAATGCAAGATAAATTCACTTTCAAATTTTCCCAAAAATGTTTTTATTTAGCCAAATATATACTATAATTCTAATATAGAGAAATCTTCCTAAAACAATCAGCCAGCCTTTGCTCCTGTTATAGCAATCATTCTGGTAACTCAGTCAAGAACTATATCATTTTCAAATGGGATAGTGGGTCTTAACCTTGTCTAACCCTGGGCTTTATATTTAAAAAATATCAAAAACATTAAGGACTAATGATCTAACTTCAGTAGTTTTAGATACAATAGCTAAATAAACAATTCTGCCAGTATTGCCTTTTTCACTTCTATCTTTTTTTGGGCTTAACATGCAGCTTTTCAACTTTCTAGCGCACTTAATTTAAAAGGGGCGAAATTGGGCTGTACTGCTACATAACTACTTTTTTCTATTTTCTCATATTTTTCATATTTAATTCCTTACCATGAGAGGACAAGTAAAATGACACCTTTTATTGGCTAAATGAACAAATTACAATATGCAAGCTTTTGAGGCACCTAAGGGAGAAACTGAAATTCCCTGTGTTTATACAGTATAGACTCTAGGACAGCGGGAGCATTGCTCACAGAGACCTGATTTAGGCACATTACCTGCATTATGATGGAGCATCAGTTACAGCACTACAGCCATGTGGCGCAATTCTCCAGAGGTGATCAGGCTCGCAGGATCCTTATTGTTGAGGACCCAAGCAGCTGGACCAGGCCAAAAGGACACCCACGTAACAACTGGCTACAGCAGATAGATAGTCATTTCCGGAGGTGGAACTGGACCATGTATCTGCCAAGGGGGTTGCCAACTGGGACCCCGAGCTGTTTTGTCGTGTGGTTTGTGCGGCAACGGACTCTGCCAGGGCATGCTCCCCAACCTGACCTGACCTATAAAGAAATAACTGACTTGAAATGTACAGAATTTATCCTTAAAAATGTGCAAGAGCCGCAAAATGTCTACTCTTCTTAAAAATGACCAAGACATTTAGTTAACACTGTTTCTTTGTTGAGGATTTGTATTTGTCATGTTCTTGACTAATCTGATTACATACAATAATTTCTGTTTCAAGATATTATGATCAATACATTCATTTTCGTAAAGTGCTTGTTCCGTTACACTACAGTATTGTAGAAAATCACTGTCAAAATTAATCTTGTAGCACTGAGAACACAGTAGGAACCTATAATGATCATTGTGCTTGTCCTTAATTGATTGTTTTATGAATCTAATTAAAATTTCCTAATCAACATAACATTTTTTAAAAAGTTAAAGAAAGCCAGAAAGGCAGAAAATGACATCATCATACACAGAAGGTACAAACTCCATATGGGTGACCAGAGCAGTAGCACACTAAGAATTAGGGCAAGTCATGCTTCACCTCTTAGCATGCCTTGGCCCAGGTTAAAGATGAAGCTTAGTACTGTGCTGTTGCCTGATTATTTATGATGGGAAAGAAACCAGAATGGTTCTGACTTTTTTATCTGTATTTTTGCTGTATTTGTAGTTACAATAAGGAGTTAGTTTATGGTTAAATCAAACTGATTTGTTTGTTACAAAATAGCCACATTTTTAAATCTATTCAGTTCATTAAAGATGCCAACAATTAATATTAATTATATTAGTCATTTGTTCCTTCTTTTTTGTCAATTGATGAGACCATCAGTGTAAATAATGATTAGAAATGAAACTCTTCTCATTTATATATATATATATATATGTGTGTATGTGTGTGTGTGTATACAGCATGATAGTATTTTTAGGTATATTGCCTTAAAGTATAACATATTGTAGACGCTGGCCCGGACACAGACAGACGGACATCTTTACTTCACCCAACACACCCTTTATTATCTATACTAATAAACGGCAAAGCCCTCACTCACTCACTCACTCACTCACTCACTCATTCACTGACTCATCACTAATTCTCCAACTTCCCGTGTAGGTAGAAGGCTGAAATTTGGCAGGCTTATTCCTTACAGCTTCCTTACAAAAGTTGGGCAGGTTTCATTTCGAAATTCTACGCGTAATAGTCATAACTGGAAGCTGTTTTTCTCCATTTACTGTAATGGAGATGAGCTTGAAACCCGTGGGGGCGGAGTTTCATGTGACATCATCACGCCTCCCACGTAATCACGCAGTACGTAGAAAACCAGGAAGAGGCCCAAAAAGCGCTGAAGAAAACATGCATTATATAATTGAGAAGGCAGCAAAACAATAAGAAGCGAGCGAGTGACATATACAACCATATTCATGAGTTCTGCTACTTCAGAAACAAAGCACGATGTAAACCTAAACTTTAAATTAAGTTCATAGACAGGCTGCCGCTGGCGTTTGTAATTTAGTGCCTGCCCATATAAGGCCGTCCGTCAGCGGCAATCCAATAGAAACACTGCTACTAAATATTCACAGGTGAAGGACTGTGCTTATGCAGAGGAAGATGAGATGGTCAGGGTGGTGTTTGGCACAAACTTAGCGAAACTGCGAGAGAAAGTTTTAAGTGCCGGGACTTCGGTAACATTAGATACAGCTATGGACATAGCACGACATGGCAGCAGCACAGCTGGGAAACTTCGATGCATGTACACCGAGCGGCTCACATGAACTGACGCAGTGCACAGACAAAAAGCAACAGTTCCAAAGAGCGCTGAACAAAAACCGAATTACACAATTGAAAAGGCAGCAAAAAAATATGAAGCGCCTGATACATACAAGCATATTCATAAATGCAGCTAATGCGGAAACAAAGCACACAGTGGAAAAAGTCAATGTCCAGCTAAAGGAAGACAGTATAAAAAAAAAACCCGTGCATGCACTGTGTCAGGTCTCAGATAAAGAAGAAGACGAGCTGTTTATTGATGCAGTAAGAAACGAATCGATAAATGAAACCTCTTATCTTTACAACGATTGACAAACACGGAATGTAACTTGAACACAACACATCCTACAAATACGAACCTGATTGAAAGAAATAATGATAATCAAATCCTTGATGACAGCAACACTCAGTAACACTCACAAAACAATTACTGTATATTGACAATCATGTTACGTTATTTTTAAAATGTTCCCTTTTCTTTTTCATAGCTTCTTTAACACACTACTTCTCCACTGTGATACGCGGGTATATATATATGTATATATATACCCCGATCTACATACTCGAATAATGGATACTTTATTCGCCATCAATGATTGTTTTCGTAAAGCCATACTCAGTGTATTCATTAGATGAACGGTAAAAAAGTAAGAGCGAGGGGAGGATGACTTATTGAGGCACGCAGGCAAAACCACAATAGCACGCAGGCTCGATGTACTGTAGTGCGCGTCAACTCTATTTGAATTGCGCGATCACATTTGAAAAAATATATCTTTTCAAGTTCTATTTAGTCCATATGTGTCAAACTCAAGGCCCGCAGGCCACATCCGGCCCGGCGTGTAATTATATCCGGCCCGAGAGATCATTTTATATACTGTATTATTGTTATTAATGGCACGGGGATATGAAGCGCTGGTAACACAATAAACTACAGATCCCATAATGCAGCGCTTCAGCTGCCTTGCCGAACACTTACCGCGTTAATCAAGTCTAGCTTATGATCCTGCAAGTTATTGTGAAGCAAGCCCACACGATGCCGAAGAGAAAAGGTGATTCTGAACATAGAGATTTATAAACCGATGGGAGGCTGAGTATATGTTTACTGACATTGCCGGTAAACCCGTGTGTCTCATTTCTGGAGCAAATGTGGGTGTAATTGCAGAATTTAATCTAAAACGGCACTATGAGACAAAACATCAAGATAACCTGAAAGACCTGAATGCAATGCACAAGATACAGAAAGCAGAAGAGTTAAAGAAGAATCTGACACTTCAGCAGACGTTTTTACCCATGCAAAATCACAAAGTGATTTCAAGTGAAGCTACTTTTATGGGAGACACAAATGCACCAGTGCAACTTGCCCCACTTTCCCTGTTGCCAAGTAATGTTGAACCAAGTCGACACTACGGTGTTCTCAAATACGCACTTTGCTGATAAACTGAGCGCACTGAGTTTGCACGGCGCTTTGGTGACTTTGAAGAACAAAAAAAGTCCGTCTACATGCGGCTCGAACCTTGTGCATGTTTGGTAGCACATATCTGTGTGAGAAGCTCTTCTCAGTGATAAAGACTAACAAAACAGCACACAGGAGTCGCCTCACTGATGAGCACCTGCAGTCCATCCTGAGAATCTCCACAACACAGAACCTCACACCAAAAATAAACGAACTTGTTGCCAAAAAAAGATGCCAGGCGTCCAGCTCTAAAATGACATATGAGCAAAGACAACTGAATGATTTGATTTGTTATTGCTGAAAGGAACACATTTTATTTATATTTCCAGGTTTTGTTATGCAGCATGTTCATATTTGAATTTGTATAATTTTGACAGGATATATTTTTATGGAGAGCAAAAT
>JANRMT010062818.1:59936617-59976901 GCA_026402145.1 Polypterus bichir lapradei | reverse complement strand
TTTACAATGAAGATCTGTAAAGTTATTTGGATTTTTAAAACATTATTGTTGAAATACACAGTCCTGAAAAAGGGACGTTTCTTTTTTTGCTGAGTATATATATTTTTTTATCTACTGAGAAAAAATTGCTAGGATTTTATTGTGAATTGCAAAAATAAGAAAAATAGCCAGAAAACAGACACTTTTTTCAGTTCCTGCTAAGTTTAACTATATGAAACAAATTTATCCTTAGCAAAATGTTTATCATTGATACTAGGTAATATTGTTTTAGCTCTCATCATGTCATAGCTGCAAGAGACTGCACTCATGTTCAAATCAGAGCACTGCAAGACTCATTAGGGGCTGACTGTGTAAACTTGAAATCCTTTTATATCATCAATATAGCATTATGTTTTTTAAGTGACATTAATTTCTATGTCCAGTTGCACTGTACCAGTGTCGTGGAGAAAAACGTTTCCCATTCTTCAAAGACGGCAGTTAAGGAGTCCAGATGCAAAACAATTTTTTATTTGCAAAGAGTTACGTACAAATGTCTCAGTCCATTGAGTAAGCAATAAATTAAATAATTGATCTCCTTTTTATACTTTTTTCTAATTACATTTCATTATCTAATGTATCACGTCTTCTGGTCTCTCAATATGCAGAATTGTATCATCTCCTCCAATCAGCTAAGAACGCCAGTAATTTCTCACTCATGCAGATTCTCCCATTATTCTGAACACCACTTCATTAAGAGGGGTTTTTAGCAGAATTTCCCATTGATCTTAGCACCTCTTCATAGGACAAATGTATGGGCTTTCCCATCAGTTTATCCCACTTTCTGGAGGGGGTGTTCGCTACACCTTTACCTTATTCTATTCTTGCAACATTATGTTGGTGACTTCTCTAAGACAGGGCAGAGACCTCAGGCACTTAAGCTTTAAGTTACATTTAGCTACTTACATTCAGTCAATTATATATTATAATTCATTCAGTTATAGCTTCATATTTATACCTGAAAGTGATTGTAAAAGATTATTATATAATAATGAAAAAATTCCATACCAACAGTCATTCTGATCCAGAGAAAACTCCTAAGCAGGAGTGATGTTTGAAGTTGGGGTGTCCCATCAGTCATGGAATCTGCAGGTCTTTTTTTGGTAGCTGAAGGGCAACATACAGGTATAGTATGTTTGTATATACAGTACAGGCCAAAAGTTTGGACACACCTCCTCATTCAATGTGTTTTCTTTATTTTCATGACTGAAGGCATCAAAACTATGAATGAACACATGTGGAGTTATGTACTTAACAAAAAAAGGTGAAATAACTGAAAACATGTTTTATATTCTAGTTTCTTCAAAATAGCCACTCTTTGCTCTGATTACTGCTTTGCACACTCTTGGCATTCTCTCGATGAGTTTCAACAGGTAGTCACCTGAAATGGTTTTTACTTCACAGGTGTGCCTTATCAGGGTTATTTAGTGGAATTTCTTGCTTTATCAATGGGGTTGGGACCAGCAGTTGTGTTGTGCAGAAGTCAGGTTAGTTGGACGATCATTTATTTTTCAACAGGACAATGACCCCAAACACACCTCCAGGCTGTGTAAGGGCTATTTGACCAAGAAGGAGAGTGATGGAGTGCTGTAAATGGTCATGAAAATAAAGAAAACACATTGAATGAGGAGGTGTGTCCAAACTTTTGGCCTGTACTGTATGTGTATATTCTGTTAATTCCAAGTACATTCTTGTATTTAATTTTCATTTGCTTACAAGTGCTACTTACTTTAAGTATGACATTTACTAAGTTTGCAATTCAAGGGAAATGTTTTAATTTAAAAATGCCATTAACATTTTAACTATGCAATGCACAGATTCAGAACCATAATGTACTTAAGCAATTAACTGGCCTACTATAGACTGCAAGCAGTCACTCTCATTTTCTTAAAAAGACATGTTTCATTTTTGTATTTTTACAGAATAACACCATTTGGAAAACTCAAATATTATTTATTGCTCAGCTGCTGTCATATTTACGTCTATTTGACATCAATTAAATAAAATTCCAAACTTTTCCAAGCTATCACATAATACATCATGCTTCATGATTAGCTTCATGCTTAAACTCACAAGTACCCAATTTGTAGCTATTACATTTGTGAATTACCTAAGCCCTGTACTTCCAGAATTTAAAAAGGAAATATTGAAATGGGTACATCAGTCCAACATTTTTATACATCCTTGTTTTTCTCAAGTCCAGTCAATTGTATTACTAACCATCTCCCCACCACCAATATATCGTCATCTTGCTAATCGTTTTCTCTAAGCAAGTTTACTTTATTCACACTATAACTTCCTACTGTTAATGAAATAGGAAACATTTTTGTCTTCATGGTATTCTATCATCTGTTGTTTTGGATAGGGGGCCTCAGCTTTTTTGTCTGTGCTAAGTTTAATTATATGCTAAAAATTAGTTTGGGTAACACCCAATGATTAATGGGCAAACTAAAACAGTAAACAGGGATTTGGAGAAGTTCCTTCATTGTATGGCTCATGGTCTTCAAAATGACTGCAAGGCAAAATTGCCTTTAACTGAATTTGCCTATAATGTATCTTTCCATTCTCCTATTAAAATGTTTACCCTGGAATGTCTCAGTGTTTATAAGCCTGCTTTGACAGTTTTGGTCTCTACAGCTTCATTTGTTTCTAGCTTGATAAGTACCTAATTCAATTACACTGATACATGGACTGTGGGTAGGGAAAATCTTAAGGCAGCAGAAACCATTGACATGTGGTTCATATGACTGAAAGTTTTGCAAGGCCTGTATGTTCTGTGTAAGACTGATGATGTGGCTTGCTCCACATCTGAGGTTTCCATTTCTTAAACTGGCTCTACAATTTATTGGGCCATATTTTACAACCCCATTTCCAAAAAAGTTGGGATGCTGTGTAAAATGTAAATAAAAACAGGATGCAAAGATTTGCAAATCTCATAAACCCATACTTTATTCACAATAGAACATGGAAAGCATATTAAACGTTGGAAGTGAGATATTTTACTATTTCATGAAAAATACTAACTAATTTTGAATTTGATGGCAGCAACACATCACAAAAAAGTTGAGACAGGGGCAACAAAAGGCTGGAAAACTAAGTGGTACTAAAAAGAAACAGCTGGAGGAACATTTTGCAACTAATTAGGTTAACTGGAGGTCAGAGTGTGTTAGAGAGACAGAATCTCTCAGAAGTAAAGATGGGCAGAAGTTCAGCAATCTGCAACAGTCACATTGTGTCAACAAATTGTGGAACAATTTCAAAATAATGTTATTCAATGTGAAATTACGAATATCCCATCATCTATAGTACATAATATCATCAAAAGATTCCCAGAATGTGCAAAAATCTCTGTGTGCAAGAGACAAGGCTGAAAATCAATATTGGTGATCTTCGGGCACTCAGGTGGCACTGCATTAAAAATGGGCATAACCCTGTTGTGGAAATCACTGCATAGGCTGAGGAACACTTCCAGAAATCATTGTCTAAGACATCCACAAATGCAGGTTAAAGCTCTATCATGCACAGATGAAGCCACTTCTGAACATGATCCAGAAACGCTGCCGTCTTCTCTGGGGCAAAGCTCATATGAAACAGACTGAGGCAAAATGAAAAATTGTTCTGTGAGCAGACAAACCGAAATTTGAAATTCTTTTTGGAAAATATAGACGCCGCATCCTCCAGACTAAAGAGGAGAGAGACCATCCGGCTTGTTACCAGAGCTCAGTTCAAAAGCCTGCATCTTTGATGGTATGGGGTTGCATTAGTGCCCATGGAGTTGGTAGCTTGCACATCTGGAAATGAACCATCAGTGCTTAAAGATATATACAGGTTTTAGATCAACATATGTTCACATCCAGATGACATCTTTTTAGGGAAGGCCTTGCATATGTCAGCCAAACAATGCTAAACCGCATACTGCATCTAGTATAATAGCATGGCTTAGTAGTAGAAGAGTCTGGGTGCTGAACTGACCTTCCAGCAGTCCAGGCCTTTCACCAGATGAAACTATTTGGCACATCATGAAACGAAAAATACGACAAAAAAGACCCAGGACTGTTGAGCAGCTAGAATTCTACATCAGACAAGAATAGGACAACATTCCTTTCTCAAAAGTCGAAAAACTGGTCTCCTCAGTTCTCAGACGTTTACACACTGCTGTTAAAAGAAGAGCTGATACAACACATTGGTAAACATGGCCCTGTCCCAACTTTTTGGAGATGTGTTGCTGCCATCAAATTCAAAATTATCTTATTCTTTTCTTAAAATGGCACTTTTTTCAGTTTAAACATTTGATATGTTTCATATTTTCAATTATTAATAAAATATGGGTTTAGGAGGTTTGCAAATCATTGCATTCTCTTTTTATTTACATTTTATAGAACGTCCCAGCTTTTTTGGAATTGGGGTTGTAATGGACTGATGTCTCCCAGTTGGAACTGGTATACTAGTCCTAGCCTGCAATCTGTGTCTCTACCTGTTTCCATCCAGGTTGATGGGGAGTGGGAATTTGGAGTCCACACATTTTTGATTCATGCTGCCAAGGTTTCAAAGTGTAATATTTGGTTCATTGGCCTGATTATGGTCTGAAGAAATATTCTTAAATTTCATTTTGTGATTTTCAGGCTCTTGATCTGTTGCAGTCTTTTCACAGTTGCCATCCTCATGTCATGATCAAACTTTTGTTTTCAATTTTTTTAATAAATTCTCTTAACCTCAGAAAATTATCTGGACTTTGTTTTAGGGGTTTTAGAGATCAATGAATCTTGTGGGGCGCTCCGGTTTCCTCCCACAGTCCAAAGACATGCAGGTTAGGTGGATTGGCGATTCTAAATTGGCCCCAGTGTGTGCTTGGTGTTTGTATGTGTCCTGCGGTGGGTTGGCGCCCTGCCCGGGATTGGTTCCTGCCTTGTGCCCTGTGTTGGCTGGGATTGGCTCCAGCAGACCCCCGTGACCCTGTGATCGGATTCAGCGGGTTGGAAAATGGATGGATGGATGGAGGAATCTTTTGGTAATATCTATTTGTGTGCGTTTTTAATGATGTTGAAAATAAGTAACGCCATTTTTATTTCTTGTGAGCACTGCCATTTTGAGGGATTTTTGTTGACTGTTACTATACTGTTGCTAGGCAAGGTCAACCAGAAGCGTGTGGCATGTATCCTATCTGGGTTACATCTATAAGAATGATGTTGTACATTTTCTAGTCATCCTTGCATTCAAATGAAGCTTTAAAATTTTATTCCTTTGTTGTTTTGAAATTCTGGTTAATGATTTAAGATTAACATTGTGACTCTTGTTAAGTGCGTGTTTAATGTTTTTAAAATTTTTGCTCTCTCTACTTCACTACAATTTTTGTTACAAATATTGAATCTTTGTTATTTATTTATTTATTTATTTATTTTCAACTTTCTGGTTACAACACTTTGCTGGTTTGCTTATTACTTTTGTTACAAATTTATCTCCCGACTTCTTTTCTAAAGAAATTCTGTCTACTATCCCATGCAGTCAGAACACCCAGGAAGTCCGATGTTTGTTCAGAGCCCACGCCTTAGGAGTGACTGTCTCTTGTGATTGCTGTCTTTTCTTAACCTTTTTATAAGCCTTACATATTCTTCTGTTTTACTCCATGTTTTTTTGTGTTAAGTTCTTATTTTCTTTATGAAGCAGTTTCCAGGTGTGTCCCTTGAAGGCATGATTTAACCCAACCTTTATGTTTTTAACTTGTGTGTAATTTCTTATTCTATCCTGTCTTTCATTTACACAGATGCTGTCTTGTCTTTTGAGTCATCAATGGCTAAGAATATATAATCAGCCTGAATAATGTCATCAATCACCCAACTTTGAATATTCTGTGTCAAGAAAGGGTCACAACTTACAGCATTCTCAATTGACAGAGGTACCTGTTCCATGAATTTAATGACATCATTCATTGATTTATCATTAGCAAGTGCTTATAAAATGCCTCAAATGCACTCTTCTTTAACCTTCACATCGGTGAAGACTTTAATGTGCGTAGCCAGTATCCATATACAACAGAGAGTAGTACATTTTGCTCATTCTTGTTGAGTTAGCAAACAGGTGAGAATTTTCCATCTGTGATTATAGCTTGCTTTCAAGGACTTACCGTAATTTTTGTGTGTCAAGTCTCAGACTTTAGTGGATATGATTCAGTGAAAGTGCTATCTTCTGAATATAGTTTGCACCTCACATTTTACACTTTTACATTAGTAACTGTTTCATTGCAAGCCACACATATTAGCTGTGCAATTTGAAATGATGTTATTTCATTGAAATTTGATTCTTTTAATTAATTTGTTAAACAGGGTAGTGTATAAGGATTTCACTGCTTTGAGTATGATGTAGTCATTTTAATATTCACTGTTGTGTTAATATCATAAGGTCAGTTTTTGTTTCATTGTTTTATAAAATATTCTTAGCTTTTTTTATTTGCTTTAGAAAGAACCAATCAGAATTCAGTCATCCCAGCCTTTATGGATTTATGATGTGAAAGGATACAAAAGTAGAGAACCTAGAAAAGACAAAATATTGGGAAATGTGAAGAAAATATGCAAACTGTATCAGTGACTGGGCTAAGATCCAAACATTGGCCACTGGAGCTGTGTGTAAGTAGAACTATCCATAATGCCATTGTCACCCATAGATAGTAACATCCATCCATCCATCCATTATCCAACCCGCTATATCCTAACCAGAGTGTCATGGGGGTCTGCTGGAGCCAATCCCAGGCAGCACAGGGTGCAAGGCAGGAAATAAACCCTGGGCAGGGCGCCAGCCCACTGCAGGATAGTAACATGCTCTGCAAAAATTTAAATGTAATTATGATTGAATGTTATGTTGCTGTTTTCATGATCAGAATTATATCAGGACTGCAGGTACTGAATGCCAAAAACAAGCAAACTTATATTGTTAGAATGATAGGATAATAGGGTATAATAAACTTTCTCTCATGATTCCCACTTGTTCTAATCTGTCTGCTAATTTGTTTCTCTAAAGCTGTGCAAAAACTCAATTACCTTAAAGTGTACTGTTAAGTATGTGCTGTAAATGCAAGCTATTTCACCTCTGCCACTAAGCAGAGGTGAGACAAGAATTGGCTTCAAATCTTGAAAGAATCTCTGTCTGCATCTGCAGCTGTGGATTTTGAGCTTAAATATAACATGTCAACAGTTTGCTAGCAGTCACCATCCCAATGTATATTCTTACACATAGGTTACCTGTTACTGCCTCTGGGGGATTTCTTTTATGATTTATTCATTGCAGGTTGAAACACTCCTGTCTCAGAGATAAAATTTGTGAATAGTTAAGTAGGCAAGTCACAACAGTCTCGTTCCTTCATTTTCATTTTATTTTGTGATATACTGTATATATGTAGTTTATTTATTTTTCACACACTTTGTCCTTACTACGCCAAAGTCATCAAATAGGACCTTTAGTTTCAGTATTCTTTTAAGATTTTCCTCTAAGAGAAGAGCTTCTGAAAGTCCGGCTAGATGTGTTTTAGAGGCCGTTAGCAGAATCTTCCATGCTGCATTGACAAAAAATATCATACCTGTTAATTTTATAGTGAATTTTGACTTTCAGAAGAGTGTATTTTATTTGTGTCCCCTTTCAAACCCTGGAGGACTGCAGTGGCTGCAGATTTTCATTCCAGCTATTTTCGTAATTAGTTTCTTAATTAGTTATTGCTGCTAATCTTAAAAAAAAAAAAAACTTTAGGTCCCTTATTATAATTTGAATCACCTAATTGCTTTTTCCTTAAACAATGAAATGCAAAGCAAGAGAACAGATGACCATTTTACTCAGGGATCTCAAACAGTCCAGGAAGGCTATGCTTTTTACTCCAAAAGTAGTGGGATTCATAATAATTTGTGTTAGCTGTTTTGTGCGGTGTGTTTGAAGTAATTTACTGATTTTGTTGTTATTTGTTTTCATTCATATTGTTATTTTAACTGTTGAAACACTCATTATGTTCTTATTTCTTTCACATTACCAAATGTAGTTGCTTTCCTTCAGACCTTTTACCACAACTTTGTTAGGGTGGAGAAGTCTAGTGAGTCACCCTTCATATCAAGTATTTGTTGCACAAGTACACTGTGGAGTTCATACATACTGATAACATAACATAAGCATAACACCCTCATATGACACTAGTTTTAACCAGGACCATAAAGTAATGCAGAGGATGGTGAGGCCTGCACTAAAAGTATTGCTTAAATATTCAGGATATAAAGTATATAACACATGCTACTTTGAGAAACAAAACTTTTCTGGATAATGGTGCACAGCCACCACTAGATTCATGTAGTGCTTTTATCCAAAGTTTATGAGGTTTCTTATCAGATATTCATACTGAAAAATAAATGCTGTTGTACTCTGTACATATGTGTATAAATGTATGTTGTGTTCATTGTCTTTTTTGGTATTATATTAATGTTACTACTCTGTGGGAGATATATGGTAGAAATTAACATATTAATTAAAGAAAGACACATATCCTCTGCTAGAACAAATTTGATAAAACCTCTTTGAGTCAGAAACCAGGCAGGAGAAAACTTGTCCATTGCGTCTTTTATTTACACCCTCAGCAAATGCTGAAGAGGGAGCATTCTTCACAGCAGTCTGTTACAAAATGTTGTGAATAGTCAAAATAATAAGATGTCCAGATGTCCATTTTATTAACAACTGAATTTGCATAACAGTGCAGATTAGTGCATACATTTATTCTGATTGGTTCATTGGTGAACACCCAACTGACATATTGAAATAAAAGTCTGTCATACCACACTCTTGTTCTTCTCACATCTGTAATGTTCAGCTATAACCCTTGATATCTTTGTGTATATGACAACTGTCAACTTTTGTTGCTTACAGGACATCTGGTGATCTCTTAATCATACATTTGGTGTATTACATCGACCTTCTCCAAATACATTCTTGTCTTTGTTGTTCACTTGATCTTTCTCTTATTTCCTGATATGCCTGAACAGGTTTCTTACATGTATTAACTCTTTTATACTTCTAAGATGGATGCTATATTTTAATATGGAAGGCATACCAAAATACTTCAGGCACAGTAACTATATTACCCCTAAATGAGTATGTGACCCCTAAGATATGATAGTAAAATTTGCATGTACTATGTACACATGACAAACTTAAATTTGAATATTTTCAAAAATTTGACTGTACCTGAATATTGTCCTATAAAAAGAAGTTCAATGATCCAAAAATATTTATTAGAAAGAGCTGACATGTAACATGACACACCAGGTTCTGTAACAGTAATTGTTATACTTAATATTCCCTGGATAAAATGCTTTAATTGTTTATCTGTCAGTTTTGTATGTACAAAAATGATTACTTTAAAAGTGTGCACGTGTTACTTGACATCCTTTTGTTTTTCACCTGGAAGTTCAGTTACCCAATACAGCAGAAAAGCAGAGGCACAAAGTATATGCTGTCATTAATGTTATATGTACAGACTACAGTGAAATTCTACTTGCATATGCTAATCAACATGCAACACATCACCACTTTCTGACACCATGATTAGCATGTTGCACTGCTATTTCTGTGCTGTGAGTTTGCATAGATGTTTTCATGTATGTCAAATCTTATGTTAAATTCTGAGTGATTAGATACCATATATTAAACTGTTAAGATTGTGTGAGAAACCTCAGTACTGTTAGAAGGATGTTGTAAAGAGAAAGGTGAGCACTGTGATGAGATCCCATTGTGCCATCTCTTATTTGCCTTGCATTTTATTGAAGTTTTCTGTTTCCCTTCTCAGACTTTTCTAACTTGCAAGGCACTGGTGTGAAAATAAAATATAATTCCTAGTAATTTATTTCAGAATATGATTTGAGAAGCTAGTCATGTTGTGGTACTTTAGAAGGCAGTTAAGAAAAACTCAGTGATATGGAGGGAAAAACATTTCATTTTTTATTTTTTTTTATTTTACAGCTTTCATTTATATGGTCTGAAACAAGTTTCTGTTCTCTGGTCTGGTAAACTTACCACAGTGGGTTCATGGGATTAGATATTTGCTGTGATAATGAAGTTGCTGCAAAGTAAGTAAATAACAATAGCAGTGTCACTTCCAGTACCATACAAAGCTTTTTCCCATTAAACCTTTGCTATGTAGTTTCAGCAATGTACCTATTATCACAAACTTGACAAAAGGACACTAAAAGGTTTGGGGCGGCCACCCGTATATTGTTTTCCTGGCTCCAAAATTGGTTGAATAGCGGTAGTACAGGTTAGAGTCCACAACTGAACTTATTTGCTGGCACCAAGATGGCAGCTTTAAAGAAGAGTGGAGGAAGTGACATCATTATTGGGGCCGGAACTGGAAGCGGTGTCATTGGGGCTGGGGCCAGAAGTGACATCATCAGTAGGAGTAGATCTGGACGTGATGTTTTGGGCCCGGAACTGGAAGTGACATCATTGGGGCCAGGCAGGGTTTCCTGTAACTGGTCTGGAGAGAAGTGAGAAAAAGAGTCAGTCCACTCCGTCACCCCCTGGTCTGGCATGGTACTACTCTCATTCAGGCCCTTTAGCTGCCTCCCATGTGCATGTGTGTGACACTATACACTATATACCCCAGAGGTACTTATGTCTCTGTACCAAACTGGAATTCATGCCTTTGCTCATTGGAACAGTACTATCTGTGTCTTTTTTTTACAGCACTCACAATGTATCTAGATTGTTGATGGCTTCTTGGGCTGGACAGGTTTACAGCCCTTATAACAGAACTACACCTATAATGCCACTGTGTGCCTTTAACCTTTACTGGTATTGAATGGCATCTTTTCCATCTTCCACTGTGTGTATGACTTAAGGCAAAGTTTTCAAAAACCAATCACCTTGAAATTACATCAGGAACTAACCAGCAGAGAAAAAAATGAAAGTAAATTCACAAAATTGTACCAACTCTACTATTTTGCCAGTGCTGTTTTTGTGTGGTCCCATCCATACAACATTAAGCTTTATGGCTTTTGAACAGAATGTTGAGTTTGCATCATATTTTTGGATCAATTCAGCCATTAGGCTTTGATATTGGGGATTTCCACAGTATAGATAGGATTTTTTTTATTAGAGATGTTAACTTAAGGTACCGTAAATTGGGAATTGTCATATGATTCTGGAACAATATTTATAGACCATATTAACCATTTAGACCAAAGCTGAATGTAAACTGAAACCTTAGTTACCAACTAACTTTTTAATCTCTCCCCTCATCTTCACTTTATCACACCTCTTCTCCTTTCATCTTCCCCACCTTTGTTCCCCCCTGTATATGGGATCGGCTCTTTCATTTTCAGTTGCATACCTGATGAAGGCTATACAGTCTTTTTTCCTTTTCAGTGTGGAAACAACATTGAACCTTTTTCTCTAAATAAATAAATACATGTAAATGTAAACCTGCAAATAACTGTTGTATATATCTGTAATTGTATAACGTAAATTGTTTAGGAATGGTGTGTTACACATAAAGATGCTATATTGAGCTCCTTTTGTACTCCTTAAATTTAAAGCAAAAACAATACCAGATGTGCCAAAAATGTATACGCATTTTGAATGATACTATCTAAAAGGTTTATAAGATACATCTAAGTTTTATAGTTCAAATTAAATAAATCAAATGTACAATCAGTTATCACAAGTGTTTGAACTACTGGCTGCTCTGGTCCAGAAACTGCTGATAACCAATGGATTTAAAAACAACATAAACCTTTTCATTTGGTCTTTGGATGCATTCTCTTTCATTGGCTGTTTTTAATGTATCAATTGTTGCGGTTTTGTAAGATAAACCTTATCTTTGACATGACTACGTTAAAAAAGAGTCCATTGCCTCAAGGTCTGCTGAACATGAGGGCTACCTCTTCTCCCAATCCATTTGTTTGGCAGATAAGCCCTAACATCATGATGGTAGCGGTGAGGGGCTCCATCCTGCTGGAAATAAAACTTGTCCTCAATCCCAAACTCCTCTCGAATGTGTGACCTGACGGATATCTGCAGCAAGCTCAAATAAATAGCACCAGCTGCAGTCTTGTCTTAATAAACATTGTATTTATAATCATTCAAAATGTGTATACATTTTTGGGACACCCTGCATATATATAGGTTTGTATACCTGTATATGTTTTATATTTTTATATTTTATATATATTGTTTTTTTTCAATTTTGGTTCTTACTTCAGGGTATTAAAGATGATCTGTTTCACTTATTAACAGGATGTGATGCCTTCTACTACTTTTTTTTCTGTTGTCTTAATTAAAATCTTATTACTTTTTCGTTGCGGAACTCTTTGATCCAATGCCTGGATGGTAGAGGTTGATAATACAGATAGGAGATACTGTTGCTAGCAATATTGTCAACTAACATATAGCATCACATACTTTGGCAAGGTGCTGTATTTAATTTATGAGCCGTATCAGTGCACAATAACTATAACAGAAATTCTGTATTCTGTCAGTTTTAGTATTTTATGTATAAAGTATGTTCTGAGCTAATACATATGTTATCTATTTTCCTGTAAATAAGTTTTTGAAATTCAGAGACATCTGCTATGAAATACCTGGGTCTGTAAATAATAGGGGCAGATCGGCAGATTGTTGAATTTTTTTTTTAAATTTGATGATACAATACTTAGCTTTAGCGAAACGAACGTGCATATTGTATATTTTTGTGAGCATTTTCTGATTACCTTTTCCATTGTAGTGCATAAATGTAAATATGAACCCATTCAAATTTTCATTTTATCACTCACTAAACTATGAAACCTCTGATATACTCAATTTTATTTGTACATAATGATTTAGGCAATATGATCAATTAAATGTAATTAAAATTAATGTTGCACCTGTGTGAAATCTTGTTTCACTGAGGATACCTCAGGGAAAAGAGGCATCTGACCCCAACTTTGAGATCAGTTTACCTGGACTACTCCACTGTTTTATACCTAGGTCTGAACACTAACCAGAAACTACTATATACAGTGTCACACACATTAGTATTAACACAAGTTCATCATCCATTCACAAATTCAGTTTCTGAACCCAAGGTTTAAAATATTAGATTGCAGGAAGAATATTAAAGCAGCATTTGACACATTTGTCTTAACAATTAACCTAACATAAGCATCTTTGAGTTGTGGGAAGAAAGCAAAGACAGAAATGTGGTAAGAATATTACTAGGCAATAGCACTAATCCTCAATACTACCATGCTACACAAGTGTGCCTTCATATTTAAATCAGTTAACTTTTACAGATTTAATTTTGTGAAATATGTAATATATTATTCACTTGCTTTGCACCACAATATGTTATATTAACCCTGGGCATGCAATTGCAAGTATTAATTTTTAATCATGGTGTAGCACATCTACTTTCACCTTCAAAGGCTGAAGTGTCATGAACATTTTCTTATAAAAATATGGTGTTAGAGTTTTCTTATGGTTTTTATGGCTAAAAGAAAAATGAAAAAATATTAGACATAGTTTACTTTGGCCCAAATTCTGTTTTGCAGAAGATTGACTTTTAAAGGTAATGGACAGATAGAGGGACTAGTGGGCTGAGCTAACCTGGGGTCACCGGTCTTTCAGACAGATTCCAGGCTAGAGGAAACTGATGGATGTATTCCTTTCTACTTTTGAACCACTTCTTTCTGTGTGTCACTAACTTTGGCCCCTAAAACCTCACCCAAATGGTCATAATCTTGGAACTGCTTATTAGTCCAGTTTACTAAGTGTTTGGGCATTTCATAACTAAATAAAAGAAAAAAATCAGACAGAAATCCGGCAAACAACTAGTAGCCCACCATTTCATCCAACTGAATCATCTTACTGTAATGCCAGAATTGGATTGGTAAATTGACCCATTCTGGCAGAATTTTATTAGAGCACAGCAAATAAAAAATTTATGTCTTTTGTGAATGCTGGCCCGGACACAGACAGGCAGACACATTTAATTCACCCCACACACGTTTATTCTCCATATTTACAAATTATAAAGTGCTCACACAAACCCCAAAAGTCCCCAAAGTCCTGGCCACAAATCAATGCCTTGTCTTCTTCAGGCCGCCTCCTTGCCTCCTGCAAGACCTTGTCCTCTTCCACCCGACTCTAGCCTGCATGTGAAGGGAGACGGCCCCTTTGATATTCCCCCGGATGTGCTCCAGGTGTGTTCCAGTAATCTTCCACCGACACGCCCCAGTGTGGCGGAAGTGCCGGCTGCATCCCCGGAAGCACTCTGGGTGTCCCTGCTCCTTTTCCCCCAGCACTTCTGGGTGTGGCAGAAGTGCTGAGGTCCAGGGCTCCAAAGGCATAGGCCACGGGCCCCTACAGGGTTGAGCTTCAAAGCTCTGTACCCGTGACCCCCAAAAGTACCAGAGCAGTCACCCCCACATGGTCTGGGGAAGGCATAAGCCCTCCTCCAGTCCTCCTGGGCGTCCCGGCCAGGTCGCACCCCCCCCAGCCATCTCCAACACTTTATTAGTTGAAAAGTATACTAACAAGAGTCTGTTAATGTTTAGGTGAATAATTTTCCATTAAATTCAACATGCTAAACAGAAATTCAAAGCAGACAATCAAATGATATTCAAAACAAGACAGATTCCCTGAAATGCTTGATTGTTTTAATTACTTGTTTTTCCAAAAATAAGGTCTTAATGTTTATATTTTATACTGCATGCATCAAGATGTGTCAAAAGCAAATGGACAGCAAAGGACACATGAAAACCACTCATACAAAGTGGTAACATGTTGATTTAACTGCAACCACAATAAAAAGAACAAAAACATTAAACATGTTCAAAAAAATAGAAAAAAAAAAAGAAAGTACACAGAAGTCCAACACGTTTCTGTTTATAGTTTTAGATATATTAAAATGTCCAGTCATTTTATTGTTGCATAGTGCTCTTCCCTGAGTGCAGGCACTGTTACAATTTTACAAGCAAAATACAGTTACAAACTTCATCTATTTCAAAAAGCTCCCACACAAAAATACAAATTAGACCCTTCCAACAAGATGGAGATTCTAATAAACCCTTGGTAGGGAGGCACTTTGGATAGACAACCGGAACACTTAATGGGAAACTTCATGTTGTCAATAACCTTAGCTGTTTTCTTTAATTTTTTTCCACTCCCCCCCAAACCCTTTACTTACACATCAAATCAAAATTTTTGATATCTTAATTTGATTACTAACATTAATTTTATTCCACATCTGCTTAAACATTCTCGCTTGAATATCCTTAGTCATATAACGATGATGCGTTCAGATCATATTTATAAACAAAGCTATTAAGCATCTGATTTGACGTAAGCCACATTTCCAATAGACACACTTCTTTTTATCTTTATGTGATAGCTGAACTTTGAAGTTACTCCATTTCCTATTGTCATTTTCATAGTGCTTATTTCAAGTGGATGAGATTGCAGGTGGAAGTGCACGTGGGTTCATATGCATGCCTTCATTATGCATGTGCTATTTTTAACTATTTATGTTATATTTGGGATTCTATTAGCAAACCTCTGTTAGATTTATTTTTATTTGTAAGAGCTCCAGGCTCCGATCAAGAATTGTAAGTCAGAATGAGTCAGCCATTAGAAGACATTGATGATTTCCTGTTTGGAGGTTTTTGGAATTGTTGGCAATGTCTGTTAGCTTCTCATGGCTTGTTAGAGAATAAAAGATTCTATGCACCTTCAGTCGCGTTTGGACTTGATTAATTTTTCTGCTTCCTTTTCTATATCCCTACTTCTTTTGTATTTTTGTACCACGTATGATTTTTTTATTTGTTTACTCAGTTTTGGTATATGCTGTCATTATCAGGTTCAAATTTATCATTTGATAAGTTTTCATACTGTATATAATTCAGCATATATTATTAAATTACTCTTTCTCTAGCAAGTGTATTTACTACAACCTATTTTTACTTGTAGCAATTTTTTTGGTAGTGTAATTAACCATCTTTGATGTTTGATAACATAACTATATAGACTGATACTATTTACAAAACATAATTTGTATGTTGTTTTTGTCCTTTTTAAACATTTTGCTTCCACTCTTTGATGCTTATATCTGGAAGTAAAACCATCATTTGAGACTACTACCACCTTACTAAAATAAACACGCTTTTAAAGCCAAGGCATCTGATGATTACTTTACTTTATAGCATTCTCTTAATTCCTCTCATATTTCATCCAGTTCGCATTTACTATAGCTAATCTTGCAGGTTTCACAGGAGTTTCCGGAAATGACCGAGGTAGTCACAGCCTTAAATCATTGCCTGAAACAACAACAACAACATTTATTTATATAGCACATTTTCATACAAAAAGTAGCTCAAAGTGCTTTACATAATGAAGAATAGAAAAATAAAAGACACAGTAAGAAAATAAAATAAGTCAACATTATTTAACATAGAATAAGAGTAAGGTCCAATGGCCAGGGTGGACAGAAAAAACAAAAAAAACACTCCAGACAGCTGGAGAAAAAAATAAAATCTGTAGGGATTCCAGACCATTAGACTGCCCAGTCCCCTCTGGGCATTCTACCTAACATAAATGAAACAGTCCTCTTTGTATTTAGGGTTCTCACGGAAGGACTTGATGATGATGGCCACGCAGACTTCTGGCTTTTAATCCATCCATCATTGTTGGTGCATCATGATGCTTTGAGTAGGTGGTGGTGGCGCAGGCCGCCACCACAAAGAAACCAGAAAAAGAAACAGAAGAGAGAGTAGGGGTCAGTACAGATTTTAGAGCCACCATGAATAGTTATTATGATGAATTGAACATACAGAGTATCAGGATTAAGTTAAAATGAAGTTATGAAAAGGCCATGTTAAAGTAATGTGTTTTCAGCAGTGTTTTAAAGTGCTCCACTGTATTAGCCTGGTGAATTCCTATTGGCAGGCTATTCCAGATTTTAGGTGCATAACAGCAGAAGGCCGCCTCACCACTTTTAAGTTTTGTTCTTGGAATTCTAAGGAGACACTCATTTGAGGATCTGAGGTTACGATTTGGAATATAAGGTGTCAGACATTCCGATATATAAGATGGGGCGAGATTATTTAAGGCTTTATAAACCATAAGCAGAATTTTAAAGTCAATCCTGAATGACACAGGAAACCAGTGTAGTGACATCAAAACTGGAGAAATGTGCTCAGATTTTCTTTTCCTAGTTAGGATTCTAGCAGCTGCATTCTGCACTAGTTGCAAACGATTTATGTCTTTTTTGGGTAGTCCTGAGAGGAGTGCGTTACAGTAATCTAGTCGACTGAAAACAAACGCGTGAACTAATTTCTCAGTATCTTTCAGTGATATAAGAAGTCTAACTTTAGCTATGTTTCTTAAGTGAAAAAATGCTGTCCTAGCGATCTGATTAATATGCGATTTAAAATTTAGATTACAGTCAACAATTACCCCTAAGCTTTTTACCTCCATCTTGACTTTTAATCCTAATGTATCCAGTTTATTTCTAATAGCCTCATTGTATCCATTATTGCCAATCACTAAGATTTCAGTTTTCTCTTTATATAACTTGAGAAAGTTACTATTCATCCATTCTGAGATACAAGTCAGACATTGTGTTAGTGAATCAAGAGAATCGGGGTCATCAGGTGCTATTAATAAGTACAGCTGTGTGTCATCAGCATAGCTGTGGTAGCTCACGTTGTGCCCTGAGATAATCTGACCTAATGGTTGAAAGATTGATTCACCTTCATCCATGCCTTACCGCTTAGTTATATTTCATTGTTTATAAAAAAACAATCTCAATACATTCAAAGAAATTATATTATGTTTTCACTTGGGAAATATTGCTTGGCTAAGTTTGCTGTGATGGAATGGATGCCGTCCACATTTAGTTTACCAAATTCTTGCTTTGGAAAAAAGTGCATTTAAAAAAAACAATTGATGGAATATATCTGTTCATAAAGTATACATAATCAGTTCGCATTGATTTCCATAATTTTTTATATAATCCTACTGACCATAAATATTATTCAGACTCAAACTACACTCTGAGTTATTTGCAAAGTTTATGTCTCTTATGTGATAACCCATATAGAAACCACTTTGGAAATGAAGCCATTTTCATTGCAAGACACATTCTCACTCACACCCACAACTGTTCTTGTGAAATATTTAAGAGTACTAACTGTGAGCAAAATTCAAACCAGATATATTCAAAGTGGGCTTTTTTTTATTAAGTGGTCTTTATACATTGTAGTAGATTATTTAAAAAGATTAATTCTACTGCTAAATGCAGACATTAATTCTGTGGAAAAAACCCAAATCTATCCTATTAAAATTTCTGGTGTAACATAATATTAAGGACCAAAAAAAATTATTTTAATTAGTGTCCTTTGCAACTACTGAAGATAAAGTCAGGAAACTTGAACCACAAGTGTATCTAAAAGTAACAATCCCTACGCACTGCGTTGACAGTCAGTTCATGTGATTACATGGGAGGCGTGATGATGTCACACAAAACTCCGCCCCCACGGCTTTCGAGCTCAACTCCATTACAGTATATGCAGAAAAACAGCTTCCAGTTATGACCATTACGCGTAGAATTTTGAAATTAAACCTGCCCAACTTTTGTAAGTAAGCTGTAAGGAATGAGCCTGCCAAATTTCAGCCTTCTACCTACACGGGAACTTGGCGAATTAGTGATGAGTGAGTGAGTGAGTGAGTGAGTCAGTCAGTCAGTGAGGGCTTTGCCTTTTATTAGTATACATGTAATAAGTGCTCTGATTGGGTAGCTTCTCAGCCATTCGCCAATAGCGTCCCTTGTATGAAATCAACTGGGCAAACCAACTGAGGAAGCATGTACCATAAATTAAAAGACCCATTGTCAGCAGAAATCCGCGAACCAGCGAAAAATCCATGATATATATTTAGATATGCTTACATTTAAAATCTGTGATGGAGTGAAGCCGCGAAAGTCAAAGCGCCATATAGCGAGGGATCACTGTACTTCTCTTATCAAAAAATTTAAAAACTACATGTATTGTATTTTTCTATGTTTTATGGTATGCAAACCCCAAAGTACAGATGTTGAGGTAAATTTTGGCCCTATAAGAACAGTTCCTTCTTCCTTCTTGTCTTTATACGTACAGTATATTAAGTGTAATGTTTTCTGAATTAATGAAATAGAATAAAAAATTGACATGCACAATCTGATGAGGTGTAATTTCTTTAATTAACAGTAACATTTTTTGACCAATCTGTACGCCCTCTTGAACTTCGCACTGTAATCTTGATTGGGTGGAGAATCTAGCGTGCATCAATAACCCTTTTTTGTATGGAGACAGGTACTGTAAAGTGGCTTTCAGATGATCTCCACCAGGTTCTGCCAAACAATTTAACAACTCAAGGAAAGTCTATCCTGTAATACTGAAATGGAGACTCTCTCTCTGGTTTTCATGGACAGAATATTAAGCTGCAATCCAGGTTGGGAGAGTTTTCATGTGTCTCAGCTGTTTGAAATTGATGACTTCTTCATCTCATCATAATGGGATCTCTACAATGCCCTAGAGTAGTTTGAAGCTGAGTGTAGTTTGATTGGGATGTGAATGAACATCTCCAAATCTGAGGTCACAGTCCTCTTCCAGAAAAGAATTCTTGGTTCCCTATAGGTAAGAATTGAGCAGTTGCTTCATGTAAAGGGTTTAAAAAATGTAGAGTCTCATTTACAAATGAGAAGTGGAGATGGCAGTGGGATTGACCAAGGAATTAATTCATTGGCTGAAGTTTTGCAGTTTGGGAGGCCTACTCAGGGCTGTATAGATTTAAAAAAAAAATGAATAACTTAAATCACTTGCACAGTTCATTGGGTTAATAAGTCACAGTTTCAGTGACAAGTTTTTTCACCATCACCAGGCAAGTCCAATCCAATCCATGATGATAGGCTTGCAGTTTACATTAATTTAGACTTCAGGAGTTCGGAGCCTAATCGGAGGCACAACACATCCTAGTCCGCCTTACAGAGATGTGCACATTCCCAAATTTGGCAACCTTTGGCGTGCCATAGTGAGCGTGAACGGAAGAAGTTTTGAAGGACATCACATGAATAGTATAAATATACATTATTATCGTAAATAATTGTTACTTTTGTACTTTAATTTGATGTCAACAGTTTTCGAAACTCAAACTCATAAACAGTAAATCATAGCAATTATGTTGTTAAGTTATGGTCCCCATTAGTCGGGAAATGCTGAATATTTCAACAATTTGACGCTTTTTATACTCTCACCACATGACGCCATGTCGGCCAGTAGCAGCGGATCTGGCAAACATTATAAGAGTGGTGCTGCTAAACGTAAGGCACACCTGCAAAAGGAATTGAAAAATGTTAAGTTTACCAAGATTTCTACCTTTCTCAAAACTGAGCAAGGGCCAGCGGTAGAAACTGAGAATGCTGATGCTGGTGAATTGCCGCAATGGTTGTAAGCAGGTTATGTGGACAGTGCAGTGAGTGAAATGGTTGCAACTGTACCGAGTCTGGAAGTAGCGATACAACTGGTTCAGATCAGGCACTCTCTGCTAAGACCATTAAAAATGGAGAAACTATTAAAGACAAACAAGCAATATATATGACAAAGCAATCTCCTACCAACAAGGCAAATTCCTTGGAACCATTGACACCATTTTCTTGAAATTTGTGTAAAACAGGTCGATTGTGTAGTAGTATCCTGTCAGCTAGTGTTGTCGCTTTAATTTGTTACAAATTGAAATTGCTTCCTTTTATAGCACAGAACACTTTCTGCTTTCTAGCTTACGTTACATTTTAATCATCTTCCTTCACAAAGTTGTCTTGGAAAAGTGAGTAAGTCCACACCTTACATATTTTTATCTACTACTATTACCCACACCTCCCATATTGCATTCCCACAATTTACTTTATTTTTGCTAACTTACAGCTTTTGTAATAAAGCGATTAAAAAAGTTATTACAAATTCCATTTAGAGAGCCGGTTTGTTTGTCACCAGCCGGCACCTAGGATCTAGTTATGAATAAATTACTAACAGTTATATTGGACAGGAGGGACCCACCCCAAGGTGCTGCACAGGGGCCTTCAGCAAGCTAGAAGATCAAATTGAAAATGAACTGAAGAAGTCTTTACAGTGTCACATGTAGTCAAAGTTAATATCATCAAGAGAATACTGGAAAATAATGCAAAACATATTGATACATGAAAATAGTTTTTCAAAAACAAAATTCTTTAGATTTCTTTACTAATTTTGTTTCATGTTGGAATGACTTTAAAACATTTAAATCATTTCAAAAGAGAAATACAGTTCAAAGAGTTTACAAATTATTTCAGAATGTATTAAATTTTACAAATTTAGTGGCAGCTGTCATTCAGTAATTTGTTAATTTCTCAATGTGAATTAAAATTTAAGATAACATGTTGACTTAAATCATGTGTTTTACTGGATATTGTTTTACACTGTTTTGTCTCTTTTTATAAAAGAACTTCTGTCTTGAATCCCTGAATTGACTTAAATGCTTTGAAAATGGAAAGGTGGATGGACTTAGTCGACAAATTCAGTTATTACTGAGAAGAACCTGTTTTTTTTTTCCATCTTTAAACAAAATGCAAAAGAATGTGTCACTTGTGCACAGAGGTCAGTTCTATTTTATTCCAGTATTTCAATGAAACATAAAATAGTCATTTGATTAAAAAAATAGAAATAGAAATGTTTAAAAAACAGTTCCAATTCGCTTCCATTAATTACAGTGAAATATGATTTTGCAGATATATTTAAATGTTATATTAGTGAAGATACTGTATTAAGTGAATCAATATCCGATAATAATTGGAAGGCTTTTATATACTCTTACTATTTCATTAAACTCTAGATGTGTTTAGTTTGCACAATAAAAACAATTTAACTCTTCAATAAAAATAAATACATTGACAAAAGATACATCATATTATCCTTTATTTTGTAAAGAAGCAAATATTTCACTTTTACAAGGACATCAATTTGTCCCATAGCAGAAGAACTATGGAGGTTCTTAATACTATCCTCATTAAAACATAGATGCTATTGTCATTGTCATGGCTCTTAACCTGCAACACCTGGTATCAAGCATATGTTAGTTAAGACACTTTTTGCAAGCAATTAAAAACATTTTTAGGTTTCATGTAGAAGTTGCCAATTATGCAAATGAGTGCATGGGGTCTTAACAGCTTCTTAATCTACTGTGGCATAAAATCAAATATTCCAAGTCTAAATCACTTCAATGAGTAAACATGGCTAAGCACGTAAAATGTTAACACAAAAAATCCATTTATGTTTAAAGTCCACTGTTGAAAAAAATGTGGTATTTACAATAATTAAAAAATTATACAACTTTAGACTCTGATATATGGCTCTATTCAGAATTTTAGATGGTTACTTTTTCTAAAAATAAATGCAATTTAAACAAGAATTGTAATTGTTTTAATCTGATCATTATATTCAGTGGATTTATAGGTCTCACCTATGGTGATACTAACCTGTCAGTTTTGCAGATATTCAAATTACTTCTACAGACAAATAAAAATGTTGCTCTTTTATAAAATATCTCATTATGATGATAAAGATAATGATGGGAGTGATGATCACTTGCATTATTGTTGTTGCTATTATTTCCAAATATTTAATTATGTTTTATGCACCTTGAATTGAAATATTGTGATACACTTTGACACAAACAAAGCTTGCTAGGTTGTTTGCCTTAAAATGAATCAGACTGTCACATTTATAAAATATAGCCACTATCACCAAGAAAGCCAAAAATTACATTTAATTTTAGTAAGTGAAATCTAAAATAGTCTGCTAATAACAGTAATATAACCTACACAATTTTCAGGTCCCAGTTGACACAGCTATCTTTTTAAAATTTTGTTGACAGTCTTGTTTTACTTTGTAAGCTGCAGTCTAAACTGCTCAAATCTTTAGCCCTATTATTTTGAAGGAGAAACATGTTTGGTAAACAGCTTACAGTAGGTGTTAAACAAACTGGAAGATTACTCATTTAAAAAGGTATACTAGTAGAAATAAAACCTTGTACTTACATTTTGAGTTTGGCTATATTCAATAAAAAATAATTTAAATTTTTATTTATGTTTTTTTTAAACAGATACACAGTATATAATGAAGTAATTTTATGTAGCGTCTCATAGTGGATTTACATTACCTGATAAAAATAAACTTTTAACCTTATCCACACCATATCAAGTAAAAAATGAAGGGACAGCCTCCTTACATTCACAGGTTTACTATATTTGCCCAATAAAATTTTAAAACAGAATTGCAATGAAAATTGTTTAATTACATTTCCTTTATTGAAAACTATAATGGAAAAAATGGCAATATTTTTTAAAATAAAAGTGAGCTGAACTTTCATAAATGTTGTTAAATGCTAAAAACAGCATTTACTTAAAATTTAGATTTTTTTGTAGAGTAGGTTGAAATCATTAACAAAATAAGGCATTATTTGTGACAAAACATACATATATTTAAATATTTTAATTTTTATTAGCATATATTTATTTGTCTACAACACCATTAAAAATAATATGAACCTTTTCCAACAATAAATAAAAAATTTAATACCACACAGTACCCCTCCTTCTTTTCTCTTTAAAAGTGTAAATTTTATAATAAAAAGCTATTATTTCAACTGACTAACTTGTTTCACTTGTTTCAAATAGAGCAGAACAGTAGCCACTTGGACGGGTGGAACAGGAGCTAGCTATCTGGAATAAAGTTGGTTTCAATCCAAAAATGTGTCACTCCAGACTATGCATCACCTGCTTTCGGCTCAACTACATCTCTTAACGGTCCCTGCAGCAGTTGTGACCACCTGGGGATAGAGTAGCAGGAGACAGAAATACCTCCAGAAAATTCCTTGTGTTTTACTATTTTACCCCATCAGTGACAGAACATTCTGTTTGTTTTGACAGTCCCTTTCTTTCACTTTTCATCTGATCAGCTCTGCCTACTATAGTCCATCGCCCTGCTGCAGACACCACAAATCTGTTAGGAAAATCTAAAATACGCTGGACAGATGAAAGAAGTGCAAACAATGTACAAACCAATGGTTACATGTAACTGTAATTTATTTTGGATAGCCAAGGCAGAATAATTAAAAGAATGTATACTATATACTGTATAATTTTTACACATCTGCTAGAATAATACATACAAATGGAAAAAAAACACTGTTTATTATTCAATAAAACATTATAAAAAATATTCAATGAAAGAATTTAGATAAAAGGAAAGGACATTTACAGCACATATGAAAGGGTGTTTTGTGAATAGTGCTCTTCCTTAGTTTGTATATGCTCAGATACACTGTGTCATATCTGTCTAAAATTAAATTTTAAAAGGCGCTCATTTCTGCCACACAATATAATTAAAAAGCAATAGGTTTCTATTGGAAGGAGCATTGTAGTAGTATGTGTTACATATCCCATGCAATTCCATATCACTGAAGATGAAATATTTTGAGGCATCTAAGTAAAAAGAGTTTATCACACTTCTACCACACTTCTTCTCTTAAACTTGTTCTTTGAATAAACAAATTTAAATTAGATAATGAAACAAGGACTGTGGTACAATAGGCAGCTCTGCTTTATCAGAATGCTCGAGTCCCAGTGCTGAACTAATTTATTCTATGCTAGTTGGTATGCACTTCTGCTGATGACTTTGATTTCCAACTGCAGTCCAAATTTATGTGATCGGATAATTTATACTATTAATTTTGTTATTACATCAATTGGTTTTCATCTGTAAGTATGTGATTTTCCACTTACATTTAGTGCACCATGGAAGGATACTATAAGGACGTGGGTACACGCAATGAAAATTGTAAATAGCCTGAGGACTTGGATCTATTTTGGGTCCACTGCTTTTTTCAGTCTACATGCTTCCATTAGATTAGATTCTCTAAAATCACAAGATGAGCTACTACAGCTATGCAGATAGCACTGGATGACCCTGATGCTCTTGGCTCTCTGATCCAATGTCGTATTTGTATTTCCGAATGGATGAGTAGTAGCTTTCTCAAACTAAATAAGGAGAAAACAGGATCTTACTGGTTGGCAAACATGGAAATGACGAGGGTGTTAGAAATAAACTTGATCCCTTAGGCTTAAAAGTCAAGACAGGGGTAAAGAATTTAGGAATAATTATTGACCATGACCCAACCTTTAAATTGTATATTAACCCCATTACTACGTCTGCACTTTTTCACTTGAGGAATATAGCCAAAATTAGACCTCTTATAATCTTACAGGACGCTTAACAATAAGTTCACGATTTTGCTTTTAGTCGAGTAGATTACTGTAATAAACTCGTAACAGGAATACCTCCAAATGACATCAATCAGTTGCAATTAGTGCAGAATGCAACAGCCAGAATCTTAACCAAGAAGAGAAAATTTGAGTACATTTCACAAGTTTTAGCATCGCTACATTGGTTACCTGTATCATTCAGAATTGACTTTAAAATACTACTAATGATTTGCAAATCCTAAAATAATTTCCCCGATCCTTTATTTTGGAATTCCTATTCCCCTGAACTCCAAGTCATAACCTTAGATCTTCTAATGATGGTCTGCTTATTATTTCAAGAGCCGAACTTGAAATAACTGGTGAGGCTGCCTTTTACTGTTATGCACCCAAAATCTGGAATAGCTTACTAATAGAAATTTGCCAGACTACTACTGTGGATCATTTAAAAAAAATGCCTAAAACCCATTATTTTAATGGTTTTGTTTTTCTAGTTACATTTCAGGTGTATTCCTGATAGATTATATGAGCATAGAAATATCTTATTGTACAGGGATCCACAATCCATATTAATCCCTATTATTCCCTGCAGTCTTTTCCAGTTCTTCTGTGGTGGTGATCTTCACCACCACCACCTGATCAAGGCACCATGCAGCCCTCTGCGTTGATGATGAGTGTGTCAGATATTCATGAGACCAGCTTTATCAAATTCTATCATGTGAAGCCTGAAAACAAAGGGGACTGATTTAAGAAGAAGGCATTGGAACCCTTGCAGATTTTCTTTTTTTTCCACCCTATTTTTTTTCTGTCCTCCTGGCCATCTGACCTCACCTTTTTCTTTGTTACTAAATCTTTAATATTATTGCTAAATCTTATTTGTTTTTCATTTCATATAACTTGCTTTTGGTCATCTTGTGAAGCACTTTGGGCTAAATTGCTTGTATGAAAATGTGCTATAGAAAAAGCAGGAATGAAATTCGTAATTTCTACTCTGGATATTGAGATCTTATTATGTGGGCTAAAGCTTAAGAATATATTAAAAAATGTGGTTTTGTTTTGTTTTTTCTACAGCCTGTAACTTTTAGTAATTTCTATTGAAATTTCTACTTTTCCCTCAAGCAGCTATAGAGTCTACACAAATTCACCTTTGCTTCTCAACCACTAAGGTGATGTAAACAAATATTGTTTATAGTGACTCCACTGCATTCTGGTGAGTCATGTACAAGATGCTTTTAAACCAACTAAGAGACAAGGACAATTGGAGGAAACAAAAAAAAAAAAAACAGAGACATATGCAAAGAATTCATACAAACAATGCCTCCAACTGATTTTCACTTATGTGATTTAATTTTCATTTGCTATATAGTCAGCCAAAACAATGAAGATTCACACCTCTAAGAAATCCTGCTGAGAATACAAATATGGAGAAACTTAAAAGTGCACTCTCAGCTTCCATTTTAAAATAAAAATTTAAAAAAGTCAAACAATGCACAAAGAATGGTGCTTTAAAGATATTCTAATGGTGTTTTAAAAATGTTCATGTTTTACACACTTCTCAGGCAAAATGTATTTAATGTAAATTATGTAAGACGGTGATGACAAATATAAAGTAATAATGATTTGCTATAGAATCAACACAAATTAAGAAATATTGTAAAAGTTAATCATTTGATATGGAATTTACTTTTTTTAAATTAAGATCTTTGCTTAGCATAAATACCACAAATAATGTTGATTCCTGCTGTTTAATTTCATTTGTACTGTAGGTGCTTTGTAATCTCAGTCTTCCTCAATCTCTAGCACATGAATGTACAAAGCATCATGGGAAAGTTGTACCAGTCCCTGAGTTGATATAGCAGGTGTAAAATCTACTGAGAGATTCATTTGCATGTGGATTTGTTAAGGAAAGTGACACGGATCAAAGAAAACAGCACAGCATATTACATTCCTGACGTTAGGCGAGTCTGTCTGTTCTACACTACAAAAATAATAATAAATATATATTTTATTGTACCAGAATACCATTTATATTTAATTTCTGGCTGGAAAACCTTAAGTTTGCATTAAACATATTCCAGAACTGATATGAATTATTCTTTCCCTAGTTATAGTCATGGAAGCATGGAATACATGAAGGAGCAAGACAAAATAATTTTCACATTTACAAATACAGTCATGAGAAAACTTTACTATAATAATAATAATAATAATAATAATAATAATAATAATAATAATACATAAGAAGTTTTCAGACCAACTAAGTGTATTACGTTTTTTATTCATTCTGTTCACATATTTTCTTAGTTCAATGAAACTTGCTCTATCACAATTAGAAGAAAATAGCTGAAAGAGCTAATTTGTGTGAACATCACACTGTAGAGCTAATGGTTCCTGGTTTCATCCTTGGTTTCAAGGGTTGAGTGTGATAAACAGACTAAGGATTTTGCTTTTAAATCATAAAGCTGGCAGTGTGATGGACGGTGTGCAGGGACACGTATCCTGGCCGAGTCCGAACATGGATCCTTACAGGCCATAATGCCACTGTAATGGAAGGAGAGGGGAAGGCAATTTATTTGGGTTGGTTTCTTCCCAAAAACCCTGGGTGGCACTATACCCAGGCTAGGCTTCCCACACAGATATCCACAGGGCAGGCTGGATATTGCAGTCTCATTGGGTCCACCAGGAGGACCTGCAGGGATCACTAATCAATACTACATGGGGCTTCAGCCTTACCTGGAAGTATTTCTGAGGGACAATTTCATGTGGGTTCAAGTGGGTTCCGGAAAAAAGAAGCAACTCCGCTACAGTATGGGTAACCAGAGTCAGGAGAAAGCAGACAAAGCCTGCCTGGAGGAGCAGAGATGTGGAGGAATAAAAAGTGTTTTGTGTTTTCTTGTGCTTTTTGGAGACCTCTGTAAAGGTATTCCCAAGATTAAACTTTTGTTCATACAGAGACTTGCGTCCATGCGTTTGTGTTTGGAGTTTGGGGTGCTACAACGCCCCCTTGGTGACTACAGCAGTTTAGTTCAAAATTCTATCTTATGGTATTACCCTGAGCAAATGAGTTATAAAAGAATATTTGAAAATAATTGTACAATACACTGATATTGTAAGCTGTCTAAGATAAAGGCATCAAATAAATATAAACTAAATATAAAATATTTGATTATATCTCATCCCAGGACACAGAAATACAGCCACAGAATCAGTCACACTAATAAACCTTCCTGTATGTATTTTAACTGTAAATAAATCCATTTGTACACAGGGTGAACATATAAATTCCAGTTTGGAACCTCACCAGTACTCAATGATTCGAAATTTGACACTTGCTTCCTGATGACACTGCTGAAAATCACTTCTGTTTCCGTGACAAAGTAATAGTAAAAACAGATTTAACAAATAGGTTGATGAATGAGAATCTTAGATTAGATTAGGTAAACCTTATTAATCCCGTGGGAAAATTCAGATGCACACAGTAGTAGAAACATTAAAAAACAAAGATACATAGTCACAGTACAAATAATACAGCCAATCAGTCAATTAATCGATAAATAAATAAATAAATAAATATGCATTGTGCAGAGATTTCAAAAACTTAATGAACTTAAAGAGTACATTGTGAGAAAGCATTTAATTGCCTGATTGCAGTGGGCAGAAAAGGCCCTCAGTGGTGCTTCTTAGTAGACTGTGGTAGAATGAGCCTGTGGCTAAAGTGCTCTAAGAGAGCGCCTCCTGGAGGGGTTGAAAGGGATTTTTCATGATGGCATCCAATTTTGCCATCATCCTAACTAGCTAACATGCATTCATGTTAAGTTACAAAACTGCTAATATACCACTGCATATTCATTAATCTAACCTCATTAAAAATGGTTAATGTTTCAATATGTTCTTTTCCAAATTAACAGCAAACATTTTCTACCATTTAGGCTTAAATAAGTGCTGGACTGGACTCTAGCCTATTTCTGTTTGTATTCATATGCACACCCACAGTTATTCACAAAGTGTAACATTTACATTTGGGAATAATAAACCTGATAAGCAGGTCTTTTTGATGCAGAAAGAAATGCAAAGAGTGAAAAAAACAAGTATATAAATGTATATATTTTCAAACTAATGAGAATCATGAGTGTCTTATAGAGATCAGTTTTAACTACATCAATGGACTAGGAGACTGGGGTACACTGTATACAATAATAACTTCCATTCCCACCCAACCTGAAGAAGCCAGACCTAAAGTACACTCCTGCATTACACCAAATTTCTGCTGCTACAAACAATAAAACAATATATGAAGTTGTCATAACTCAACTAAAATAAAATATATATTATTATTTTTACTCTTAGAAAATTGTAATGCAGTTATAACCAATTGCTTATATTTCATCAAGTTACACAGCCTCTACATAAATTAGGTGCTTTGTACTTCTTTTTCATTTATGATTTTTTTTTATTTCTATTCATGGTAAATCAGAAAATAAATAGAACATGTCTTTTTTACTAGTTTATTTTTTCAGAGACAGAGAATAGCAAATTAGAACACAGCAATGAACTTTTCAACTCTTGGCAAGGGAATGTTCATTTCCATAATGCTTTCATGAAGTATATTTTGCAGTAAGTTGTATGAACTACTAAGGAACACTTTCTAATAAAACCTATAGGATAGTTAAAACATAGGTTGTATAGTTTTTAATATCTGGAAAAAATTTGGAATTAACTTGCTTAGAGATCTTTATATAGACAACATCTTTGCATCCTATGAACAATTACATTCCAAATTTAACATTCCAGCTACACATTTCTTTCACTATCTTCAAATCAGAAATTTTGTTAAACAAAACCTTCCAGATTTTCCTCATCTTGCACCCTCATCCATGCTGGAAAAAATATTGCTCAATCTCAAGGACTTAGACTCCATCTCTACAATATATAAAATCATTTTACAATCCCTCCCTTTCAAAGATCCAAGAAGACACTGGGAAAAAGATCTCTCAATTAATATATCAGAAAAGGAGTGGAAAGTAGCAATGCAGAGAATTCACTCGAGCTCCATATGCGCAAAGCATACAATTACACAACTTAAAATTATATATCGAGCACATCTGTCTCGACTAAAACTCTCCAAAATGTTTCCAGGACGAGATCCAACCTGCGAACACTGCAAACTAGTTCCAGCCTCACTGGGTCACATGTTCTGGGCCTGCACCAAATTAACATTATTCTGGACAAAAATTTTTAATTACCTTTCAGATAGCCTTGGACTCACAATCCCTCCAAACCCATTAACAGCTGTGTTTGGGGTTCTTCCAGAGGGGTTTAAAGTGGAGAAAGACAAACAAATTGTGATGACATTCACTACACTTTTGGCACGCAGACTTATTCTGATAAACTGGAAGAACCCAAACTCTCCTCTTTTAAGTCAGTGGGAAACCGATGTGTTATATTATTTGAAGTTGGAAAAAATCAAATACTCAGTTAGAGGATCCTTACAGACTTTTTTCAAAACATGGCAGGATCTAATCAGTAATATTTTAAAATAAGTTCATGAAGCACAGAGAATGTATTAATTTAGGTATGTTTACAAGCCTTAAATTTAACGCCGTTTGGCTTGCTCTCTCTCTCAGGGGTGGGGATCGATCTGTTCTTAACTTAATTTTTCTTTTTGCAAAAACTTGATTGCTTTGTATGGATTGTAATAAAATTAATAAAAATAAATAAATAAATAAATAAATAAATAAAAAACATAGGTTGTATAAAGATTGTGAAAGTAGCAATACTCTGTTCAATAGAATAAAATGTTATTTCAGTACAATTAAATGATGAACATTTCAAGCATTTTCCATTAGCTCTGTGATGCCTCTGTGCAACTGCAGGAGCCAAAAGAAGAGAGAAAAATCAAAGCATCTTTTCGTGGGACTTTCTTTGTGTTTTCTGTTTTGGTTTTCAACCTTCATAGAATTGATAGAACATTTTAACCTCCACATATCTGACAGGTATTTCATAATTACAATTAATTTTAAAAAGAGTATCAAAAAGAGTCTCAACAGGTATTGGACAGATTGGCCATAGGCACAGAAAAGAAGAAAATCCGAGAAATGAAGGTGAAGGGAGAGAAAAAGAACCCTTTAAGATGAAGCCTAAAAAAACAATAAAGAATGACTTAAGAACATTTATATTAGACAGAATACCCAGTCAGGACTGGGTGGTCTCTTGGCCTTGGAACCACTGTAGATTTTAAGTCATGTGCCTTTAAATTGGCATAATGTGTAATATCACAGATACTACACCAATTAAAATGGAAATGTAGCAGGGTCCAAGTATGTGGATAAAAAGATAAAAATGAACAAATGGGGCTTAGTTAAATAAAGGAACGATCTTTAAGCAGACATTCATTTTTGACATTGAATTTTGCTGTTTGATTTTCTGATAATACCTTTCGATGAGTTTTTTTCAGCTTCCTGGTTTTGACCTTTTGTCTGATTTTTAACTGTTCCTTTGTAGGCCTTCATTTTCCACCCTTGACAATCTGTTCTCCAGGACAAGTGTGTCATTTGCTCAGAACATTAACAAATTAGTACAACTTACAGGCCAACTCAAGCATAGGACCAATCCACTGACCAACCCAGCTTCACAGTGGCTGACTCAGTAAAACAAAGTACAGTTTGTTGATCATTTGTTGATTGAGTGAAACTATCTGTACTCACCCTGCCATGGTGCAATGTGCAGCCCTTATTGGCATACCTCTTTCCAGCTACACATGAGGCGCACCGCTTTGTAGAGGTATGCGGTTACATGAGTTCATAGGCAGACCTAGACTTTATGCAGCCGGCCATATGAGTCATTACTGAAAATTCAGCCAGCCACCAAAAACGTTTGCTGACCCTGATTCCAATCCAAGGGAAATGCTCTAAATGTCATTTCCGTTTTCTTTTATTTATGTTGGCACTTCTGGTTTATTTTTGCTATGGAAATATATTAACTTTCTTTTCTGCTTTGTAGCATCTACCAACTTAATGTACATGCCATATAAGTTGTTTTTAATCACAAAGTAATCTGCTGATTTTCTGAGATGAATGAAATAAGTAGTTATTTTGTGATGTTGAGCCACAAGAGAAAATGTGAAGATGCAGAATCATCATCTGTTCCTGCAAAAAATCAAGAAAGTGAAACCAACATTGCCAATACTAGTAGTGTAGATAAAGTGGAACACAATTCTGGTAATGATTGCTGATTACTGGAAAGTAACTCAGAAAAATAGTTTCTTCCAAATAAATGAGTGGCTTTACATGAAGGATACAATACTAGGGTAACACACACCTTAAACACCATTGCTATATCATCAAGTAAAAATGAAAGAGGATTTTCTCAGATGAATCTGACAGTCACCCCATCAAGATCATCTTTGTTAATACATACAACCTCTACTCTGATGTTCTTGAAAATCATAGGATCTCCACTTCTTAAGATCAACCCAGATAGATAGGTGAATCTATAGCTGCTGTGAAGATGTCATTCTGCAAAATATACTATTAGCAAGCAGCGATCAAGAGAAGCAGAAGGAGCACCGGAATGTCAAAGGTTTGATAGTTATTGTAAAATGGCATTCATAGAAAAATTCATGAGAGTATCCCCACATTTTTTCTCAGAATAAAAGCCCTGCTTTTGAAACATTTTTAAATCTGCATATATTATCATTTACACAAAATGCTCAAAAATATTAGTCATGTTGAATTACAGTAACATGAACTTCTATTTGATTTGATATTAATGTATTTTAAGTTACAACTGTACAATTTAAATATTAATAAGGAAAATGTCCCTGTTCACAAGTTTGCATACCCTTAGTTCTTAATACTTTTTATTGCCCCTTTAGCATCAATGATAGCATGTAGTCTTTTGTGATAGTTAGGGATGAGGCCCTTGATTTTCTAAGGTGGTAGAGTTGCCCATTCTTGTTGGTGAAAAGACTCCAGGTCCCTTAAATTCTAGAGTTGTGTTGTATGAACTGCACATTTGAGATCTCTCTCCAAAGTGACTCAATGAAACTGAGCTCAGGAGACTGTGATTGGCTCTCCAGCACCTTCACTTTTTTTCTGTTGTAATCACCAAAGTGTCAACTTGGCCTTGTGTACTGGACAATTGTAATGTTGGAAGATCCAAGTGTGTCACATGCATAGCTTCTGGACTGATGAATGCAAGATGTCCACCAATATTTTCCGGTAACATGCTGAATTCATCTTACCCTTAATATTCACTAAATTACATGTGCTGCTGTAGCTCACACACCCCAAGAACATCAGAGATCCACCCCCATGCTTCATAGTAGGGATGGTGTAGTTTTTGTCATGGGTCTTGTTGCATCCTCTCCAAACATAACAGTTATGGTTATGACCATAAAGTTCAGTTTTGGTCTTATCACTTCAAAGGTCATTGTTTCCTGAAATTTTGAGGCATTTGTAAGCAGGCTGTTTGGCATTTTGTAAGAAGGCTATTTTGTGGTTTTGACCCAGTAAAGCCTTTTTTTCTTGCAGCTCGACTGTATAGCCCATTCTTGTTCAAGTGCCTCCTTATTGTGCATCTGGAAACAACAACACCACATTTGCAGAGAAGCCTGTATCTCAGCTAAACTGGCTTGTGGGTTTTTCTTGGCAGCTTGACAAACGATCCTGGCAGTTGTGACTGAAATCTCTGTTGGTCTCCCTGACCATTGCCTGGTAAAAACAGAACCCCTAACTCTCCACTTTTTTACCAATGTTTGAACACTACTGACAGGCATGTTCAGATCTCTGGATATGTTTTTATATCCTTTTCCTGATTTATACATTTCAACAATATTTTCTTGCAGGTCCTTTGACAGTTCTTGTGCTTTCCCCATGGCTTGGTATGCAGTACAGTCAGTGCAGCTCTGCATGAATTTAAATTTACTATTCATACACAGAGACTGATTACAATCACTCTCCCTTAATTACCCTTAATGAACCTGTGTATGTCAACTTTTGTTTATATTATTAGCCCTAATATTCAAGGGTATGTAAACTTTTGATCAGGCCCATTTGGGTGATTTCAGTTATCATTATGATTTAAAAGGGGCACACACAATTATGTGATAATAAATTCCCTCACCTAAGCACACTCCCTAATTAAAAGGAAAACTTTCTGCATGATTATTTATATTTTCCAAACAATAGCCAATATTTCACAAATTCTGCAGGCGTGCTTAAACTTACATTATATATATATATATATATATATATACTTATGGCCACCAGGAGGTGCAGCAGATCACCAAACCCAACACAGACAGACACTGGCCACAAGTCTCTGCAACACACACATTTTTATTCTGATGTGGCAAACGTTTCCCGAGTTTCCCACCTGCACAGTGCAAATGTATAATAAACTGCACAATACAGCATTTTCTTTTCTTCTTTCTCTCTCTCTGTTTCTCTCTCTCTCTCTCTCTCTCTCTGTCTGTCTGTCTGTCTGTCTGTCTGTCTTCCACCGCCATTCCTCCTCCAGCAAACTTTGTCCTTCACCTCTCGACTCTGGCTCTCCGAATGAAGGCAGGCGGCTCCTTTTATGCTGCACTTGGGAGTACTCCAGGTGGCTTGTTAGCAAGGTCTGAAAGCACTCCCAGGTGTAGTGGAAGCCCAGCAAAGTAGGGCTCTGGAGCTCCCCCTGGTGACCCCCACAGAACCCAACAGGGCTTTGCCGAACTCTAACTCCTATTGACCCCTGTGGGAATCTAAGGCACCGCTACAACACAGGGTGGCTGCCATTTAGTGCTCCGGGGGAGGCAGTGCCCTTTGCGCATCTGCTCCCCCATTTTTTCCTTTACAACGGAGTCCAGGCCAGGAAAGAGCCCCATCCGCACGTCACAATATATATGTTTGTGTGTGTATATGTATGTGTGTTTCTGTTCATGTGCTGCATTTACAGGTATGTATTTTAAAAGGATAGTATGTATGTATGTATGTGTAAATATGAAAGTTTCACTTTGAATTAAAATCACAGAGTAATGCATTTAAAACAAAAACAAGCATTGTGACATTTCAGGAAACCTTGAAAATCAGCTGAAATCACCCACTTGTTTATGTAAGTAATTGCTTCTATTTAAAACAGAAATTGTGAGCAGCTATTACTGGAAAGTCAAATGTACTGTATTTTCCCATTATGTTAAAGATTAAAGCATTTAAATAGGGCCAGATTTACATTCTTAGGCATTTATGTTGACTTCATGATACAAAAGATTGACATTTTTTTGTTCATCATTTCACATGTGCAAAAAATCAATAAATTAAACATTTAGTTTATGGCTTTTCAAGCCAATCTGATCCTCCTTGAGGTGACAGGGCGACACAGTAATTTGTGCTACTGTCTCACAGCTACAGCGATTTGGGTTCAAAGCCAAAACCAGTACCCATCTCTGTTGAGTTTGCATATTCTGGTTATGTCTTGATGGATTTGGTCCAGGAACACTGGTTTCCTTCGATATCCCAAGGCACATACCTAAACTGTCCTGGCAAATGGATATGTCTCCTGCAATTTCTAAATCCTGTCTCCCTCTACTCACTAGATGAATAACTGGGTTTGGAAATTGGGCAAATGGTTGAAACTTGGTATAACATCATTTTTTAAAATAAATTAATGTTGTAATATTAAATAGTCTCAGATGGACTAATCCCATGTGAAGGGTTGATCCTTGCCTTATGGCCACTATCTGTATATTCCTTAATTTATATAAGTAAGTCCAATGAATAAATGGAAGAATTACTAAATAATTATTGAATGTCTTGTAATTATTTTTTGCATATCTACATAAGTATTATAGTAGTGTAGTATATGGCATCCAAACAAATCAGTGACTTAAAAATAAAGCTATTTCTGCAATGAGAAGATCATTAGAAGCTAAATTTAATTATAAGTAACACAAATTCTGCAGAGACCTCACTGGATTGTAGATTAATTCTTTTTTAACAAAAACATTTTTCTATTTTATTAAAGTGGTGTAAAAAATTCAGTGAAAAAGAAAGCAATAAATAAGCAGGGCAGGTGTTGATGATGCAAATGAAATAGATGACAGATGGTTAGCAGCGCGATCACTCACTGTGTGTATAATGGATAGAGGTAATCAAATTCCTCTGTGAATTTGTGACTTTCTTTAGAACTTTCTAATCAATGCAGCTATCAAACAAATCCGATGTGGCGATTCACTACTCAGGTCATGGAACTTCTGAAAGCCTGGGGTGTAAATGTACCTTCCTGATCTTTTGCAAAAGTTACTTGAATTTTTAGTTAAAAACAACACAAAAAGGGATTAGCAGTTTTTTTTGTTTTTTGCTTTTTTTGTGTTATTCAGGTGACATAATATATCTTACCTTCAAACATTACTTTACAACTTTAAAACTTGAAAAAGAATTTTAAAAACACTAGGAAAAAAGAAGGAAAAAACAAAACGTATAAACCTTTACTCATTGCGGTGTTGTGTCATAGAGATGCAAATGAGGTCATAAGGCTCGTATCACTTGGATGTAAGCTCAAAGAAAGCAAGAGAAGCTTGTTTTGTTTGGTTTTGCTAAAATGCTGGAGGCTTAGAGCTACATGTGTGAGTTTAGAGACATAAAGGACTCCAGAATATGTCTAACAATATCAAGGGGGAGCTTTGTTTAAACACCAGATACATTTGAAGAACAGAAAGACCTAAGAACTAAAATCATTAGGCATCTTTTTTTTTGGTGCCTCAGGCTCTCTCACTTAAGAATGAAATGTCAGATTAAGTCCACTCCGATATAAGCAAATGTTCATTTTGTCGGGTGTCTTTTAAGTATAATTACTTGCATAACAGAGACAAAGGAACTGAATCCACGTATGTCTGTTGTTTAAATGATTCATTATCACGTCTCCCAGCTAAAAATGACCAAATTTTACCATCAAAATTATCACCAAAATAGAATTATGTAATGTACATAAATTCTATATAATGTATGTTTGCACATAAAAACATTATATAATTCTGTTGGCTTTTATGCATTTTCTAGTGCATGTAAATGACAAACATCAGTCAAGTCACATAAATAAACCTAAAAATAAACAAGTCAATCTCAACATATCTTACATTCAATCCTATCTGTAACATTTGCACCTAATGGTACGCCCCTATAATAAAATGACAATATCAGATATTAACTCTGCCTTAACAAAATAAGCAAATACAATATATAATTTAGGATATGTGCATCCCGAACACTTAACAAAGCAAACCGCACAATCTAAATTCCAGCAGAGTGCACATATTTTGCAAGGTTACCTTTGGCAGTACTTAACAATTGCTGCAGACAAGCAGCTGAGCACCGTGCCCTTCTATTCATGGCTAGTCTTGTATGAAATGCTTTTTACTCACAATCAATATAATACCTCATCTGGTGAGTGTCAGATTTTTGGCCTGAGTCCCTACTGCACCTAGCAAGGGTACAATCGTCAGCCACAGTTCTTCTAGGCTGCCTCTGATGATGAAAATGTGCTTTCCTTGCCTGTGAATAGGTAAGAAGTGAATACTACAATAAGACCAGTCAATTCCTTCATTAGAAAACAAGACTGCCATGAATAACTTGTATAAATGTCACCTTTTTTAAATAATGTTAAAGTAAATACATTAAAAATTACTATGATTATCATGAACAGTAAGAATTTCTGTAAAGCAGACAGGTATTCGGTTGATTGTCAGTTATGTTTATATAGCTTAAAAGAAGAACTATTAAACTAGTGTCAAACAAATCCAAAAATAAATCAAATTTGCACTTTTTTGGACTTGAGAAAATAATGCTACTTAAAAAAAAATTCTGTTGTCACTTTGTCAGAAGTAGTTGAAATGATATTGCACTGTGCAGTGAAAAATGTCTTTTATCAAATTAAGCAAATTCTGTTTCACAATTAAGATTCTATTTTAGGATTTCACATTAAAGATTGAAAGTTTAGCGCTAAGTATGCTGTAAATTATTTTCTTAACATTTTTTTGTAAAGTAACCAACACAAAAAATTAGGAGAAAATAAAATTACTGTATAAATTGTATTTATTAGCACTTATAATTTCTTTTGTGGAAGACAGAAATGTTTAAAGATAATCTTAGAATAAACTGTAAAAAGCAGAAAATGCAGTTTTCTGTGTCATTCTTTGGAAATTTTGAAAAGCTGAATTATATTTTTATTAGAAAAATATGCATTTTTAAATTGTTTTTTTATCTTTATAATATTATAATGTAAAAAAGTACATAGAAATACTCAACATAAACTAAAATGGCACAACATTGAATTTGCCTCCTGTACCTTAAAAGTTAAGTTTTATATTTTTCAATTGAAGGTTTATTGTTACATTTGTGGCATACATTGATTTGGCTTGAAAATTTGCATTGTTATGTGAAGTATTTATAATTTTGAAAAAAAAAAAAGAACAACTTCTTCTTCAGCAGCTTACAATTGTATCTAATACAAAGCCTTAAAGCTTACCAAATGCTTTTACTGGGAAGAAGAAAAGCGTTCAGTTTCACAGAATATGCCATCCACATTTTGAGGTATGTTTATGATAAAAATGGAAGTTGTAAATAATTTACTTTTATCGCAGATTCTTGCCATTGTCTTTTTTGAGGGAGGATATATGTTTTCTTCTGTGTTCACAGCAGCTTGTGTGGATAAAGTTTTCATGTAAACAATAAACCATTTAACTTATTCTACACAGCCAATTGGCACCACTGTACGATATAGATTATTTGTGATATTCTAAGTAAAATACATTTCTGTAGTTATTTAGAATGACATTGCCTTGCGCATAAAGAAGAAATTTGCATATCCAGGTATAAAATAAAAATAAAAATATTGAAGCTCTATAGTCTGCATTCACCCTCTTTCAGTAATCCTGGAACATATCGATTGATTGATTGGCTGTATTATCTGTATTATTTGTATTATTCCTGTTCAGCCTATATACATTAGACTTCCAATACAACTCAGAGTCCTGCCACGTGCAAAAGTTCGCTGACAACACTGCTATCATGGGCTGCATCAGGAGTGGGCAGGAGGAGGAGTATAGGAACCTAATTAAGGACTTTGTTAAATGGTGTGACTCAAACCACTTACACCTGAACACCAGAAAAACCAAAGAGCTGGTGGTGGATTTTAGGAGACCCAGGTCCCTCATGGACCCTGTGATTATCAGAGGTGACTATGTGCAGAGGGTACAGACCTATAAATACCTGGGAGTGCAGATGGATGATAAATTGGACTGGACTGCCAATACTGATGCTCTGTGCAAGAGAGGACAGAGCTTACTATACTTCCTTAGAAGGCTGGCATCCTTCAACATCTGCAATAAGATGCTGCAGATGTTCTATCAGACAGTTGTGGCGAGTGCCCTTTTCTACACAGTGGTGTGCTGGGGAGGCAGCATAAAAAAGGACGCCTCATGCCTGGACAAACTGATGAGGATGACGGGCTCTATTGTAGGCATGGAGCTGGACAGTTTGACATCCGTGGCAGAAAGACGGGCGTTTATCAGGCACCTGTCATTCATGGAGAATCCACTGCCTCCACTAAACAGTATCATCTCCAGACAGAGGAGCAGCTTCAGCAACAGACTGGTGTCACTGTCCTGCTCCACTGACAGACTGAGGAGATCGTTCCTCCCCCACACTATGCGACTCTTCAGTTCCACCTTGGGGGTTGGGTAAACATTAACATTATACAAACTTATTGTCTGTTTTACCTGCATTTTTATCACTCTTTAATTTTATATTGCTTTTTATCAGTATGCTGCTGCTGAAGTATGTGAATTTCCCCATGGGATTAATAAAGCATCTATCTATCTATCTATCTATCTATCTATCTATCTATCTATCTATCTATCTATCTATCTATCTATCTATCTATCTATC
>JANRMT010062818.1:59922776-59936607 GCA_026402145.1 Polypterus bichir lapradei | reverse complement strand
ATCTATCTATCTATCTATCTATCTATCTATCTATCTATCTATCTATCCTGTGAGTCTATATACTTGTTTTTGTGTTTCTGATGATGTATGCATCTGAATCTCCCCATGGTATAAGTAAAGTTTATCTAATCTAATCTAAGATACAAGGTCAATTTACAAAGTTCTTCCGATGAAAGCTGAGTATCTGGTTTTGATTGTTTCTTTCAGTTTAATTAAAAAAAAAAAAAAAAGTAAAAGTAATGTCCCTGACTGGCAATGGCTATAAAATCATCCCCATCTGTGACACCCCGTGTAGTGGGAATTAGGATCACCAGCCTACACTCTAGGTGTCTAGTATGTGGGACCGAGCATGACCAGTATGATGGTGTAAGACAGAGAGACACGGACAAAAAAAGGGTTGGGTTTTTTGAAAAATAAAGTGAAGTTTTATTTACAGGTGCATTTAAAGAAAAATCAAAAATAATGTCTTGCGGAATTTATATATTAAAACACAGTCCAATACCGCAAAGGACACACAAAAACAATAATCAAATGGAGCCTAGAAATGACTATACAGTATACAATATTTACAGTGCTTCCTGAAAGTCCCAAATGAAAAAGTATACTGCACACAAACTAGTGAAATCCAAATATATACACAAAAGCAAAATGTGAAGCTGTCTTCCTCCACAGTGATCCAAGTCAGGAAGCTGCTCCTTCAAACAGTGTATAATACAGGATTCAACCAAAAATATTCAAAAATACAGAAAAAAAGTGTATATACAAAAATAAAAAGTGCGCCACTAACCACAACCCAATAAATACCTCCACCAAAGTTAATCGAGGGATATTTATATGAAAAAATATTTACAAAAACAAAGCACAAGCCGTAATGCTTAGTAATTCAAAATGCTGTTCTGCCGGGTACCTTTCTCTAAGAAGATCTAGTCAGAAAAGAACCCCCTCTAGAGGCCATGATTCCCTTTTGTATTCGGTGCCCCTACACTGACCAATTAAACCGCCGTACGTCATCCCTCCCGGGGTACGCGATGACGTGAACACGTTAGCGAAAAGTGGCATCTACTATCCCACATAATTACTATAAAAATCGAGCAGCCGGCACGCGTTCTCGCGCGTGTATAGCTGTGCCGGCTTTTCAGACGCGGACTGCACTTCATACCCTAAGTGAAAGTAAGCACTTTCTAATTTTTTTCCTCCTTCCCCTGAGCTACAGCTCACACAACTACGAACACGGGATCCCTATGCTAAACCGGGTAAACTAATATTAAGGCGCTTCGCACTTTCTTTTGCTCCTTTAGAGTTATGATGTCGTGGGAGGCGCGTGCAGGAGTGGAGGACCGACAATGCCATCCCGGCCGGTCAATGGAAAGGCTGTCTCTCCAGTCTACATGAGACCCACCGCGACACTCCCCAAAAGGCGCTGATATCGTCAGCGAAGAAGTCTGTCTGCCCTATATAAAAGAAAAAGGCACGTTTCCTTTCTTTATACTTTTTTGTCCTAAACAAATGCCTCTCTCTTAACACTACAGAGAGGACGTTAAACAAATTTTCTTTAATTACTGGTAATGCCAGTAAGGCACATTACCACACCATCGTTAACGCAAATGGTGATCTCCTCTCCAGATACATGTGTTTTCCAGCAAAAGTAACATTAAGTCCTACTTTATGTAACAAAAGTATTTGATAGGCATTATTTTCTATTTTCACATGTACTCCATTAACTGCCTGTTAGTAAGAGTCTTACGAAGCTACAACTGATACATTTGTCACTGTGTCTCTCCCTTTCTCTCACTTTTTTCTCTTGATTTGTTGCTGCTTTTTATTGATGTATTATGGCTCATACATTTAAGGTTCAGAAATGAAGTATAAGTTTTGTTACTTATTTAGTCAGATGTAATAATGATATAAAACGAGAGCATAATTACCTAAATGGTGAAAAAATAAACAAATGTTGCCTCCAAAATTATAGTCTGAGTTTTCAAAACAGTGTCATTGTACATTTTCAACCAAATTGTTTATGAAGGTAGCTAGCAGCATCCATGTCCCTACTTGTAAAAGGTTGTTGTGTACGAAAAAAGGAATGAAGCAAAGATAGAAATCAGAAAAATCAAATAAAATAGTGGAGTCTCACAAAAATAAATTATTTGTACGCAATCTCCAAGCATAAGTCAACAGACAAGAAGATTTTCTGCTTCAGAGTTGATATATTAGATCATTGTTAAATCTTTTGAGCCATATTTCTTCTAATCATAGGCAATATTTTCTTATTGTTTTTATTTGTTTTTAATCTATAAATCCATCTTATTAACACATGTCATGATTGTGAAAAAATAACTATCAATTTCAAAAATACATTACAGGATTTTCTCTTTACTGCGCTTTGATCTGTGCATCACTTACAAGTTTTTATACTGTTCAATACTCATATCACCATCTATGCTTGAAATCACATATTTAAAACAATTATATTGCTACAGCTACACAGTCTGGTTAAACAAATTAAAGACTGGAAATCTTAAAGCATTTACCAATGTGTTTCACAAGCCTAAACCCTTTATATATCAATTTCATTTTAAATAAAAAGTGTCATTTATGAAGCAGTAATGCATGCTTCCCTTTAAAACCATCATACCTGTCTGTCATATGAAATGAAGGAATATTACATTGGAACATGTAGATCACAAGTGCAGAAATCAATGTACATGTGATTTTGTGTATTGTGTAAATCCTTACTTATGTTTCAAGAACAGATAGAACGCAAAATGTTAATGATACATGTAGCAAAGCAGTGTTGTCACTTATGATTACTGATTCATTACCCATTAATAACCAAATCGTATTAAGCTAAGGTACAGGTCAAAAAAGAAATTGAGGATATCATTAAATGTACTTCACTTGGTAGGAAAGGTCAAATCTCACAAAGAATGTTTAAACTCGTTCCCTCCTCAAGGTGCACCACCACACAAGTTATATGTAACTGTGGATGCAGTAGTTAGGTTTCTTAGAAATATGAAAGTTAAAAAAGGCTAGCATGGTGGTACCTGTAGTGGTGACACAGTTGGTAAACATAAGATACAGTGTGAAACTGTTACAGACTGCAGCGAAAAATGGTTGGTATTATTACCAACAATTGATATAATAATGACAACAAGTTAGTTTCCCAAATTTATAACTTTTTCAGTTACAGTAAGCATAAGTCATGGACAGTCATTTCAAAAAGTAGAACTGATATAAATAATCCTATTTCTAAACAAATACAGTTTTAGATTGTACTGTGTCGGATTCAAACAATAGACAAAAAAATATCAAGTGAAAAAGACAGAGTTCATGTAGAACAGAGTTTACTTAGAATTGTTGTGGAATATTTGTATTCGTTATTGGTTGGCATGAAGAAACTATTGCATATTGCACAATCTCTGGCATAAGTATTATCTTTTGTTGTCGGGAAGTCACTACCGGCATTAATAAATGACACATTTCTATAGTGGCAGCTGGTGAAAAAAAATTCGGTGGAGGTGCAGTTTTTGGGGACACAAACTGAAGCAGCACTTATCCATTATATAGTGCCTTTCACATCTATTTATTATCTAGTGCCTTTCATGTCTATCCATTTGGTCATTCCATATGCTCTCGTGGTTCTCATCATGGTGTCAATGCACATTTTGGCTTGTCCAGTACCAGATCCATAGGACAAATCCATGCTAAAATGTATTCTACCCTTTCCGCCACGCTGCCCAATCTCATGCCAGCTTTTCCTTTTCTACTATACTCCAAAACTTCAGTCTGTGACATCCATGGCCCCCTTATTCTTCCCATAACTTGTACTGTAAATGTGGAAAAGTACAGGTGCACCTGCCAGCGAAAGTTTGTACTACACCGGTCTCTAAATCACCCAATCCTAACTTGCCCAGTTCCCCATTCTGCCAAAACCCACAGCATAATGTCCGGACCCACACCCCAGTGATATTCCATTAACGTGGACTTCTGTCTGTCCTACAACACATTCATGGCATAAGTCCAATCCAAATCTTATTCTGCTTCTACTAACTGTGCCAAGTCCTTGGCCATTTCCATAAATTCACATAATCCACTGTGACTGATAGGGGGTGTTGTCAACCCCTTGAACCCTCAGATCAGTCGCCAGACACCAGGTAAAAGTTTAAATACTGACTTTATTATAATTATACAGTGCACAAAGCACCCTCCTCCACAATACTCATATAAATAAACACAATAATCCTCCACTGTCCCAGACGTGTTGCCACCCTGCCACCCAGCTCAGCTTGTTTGTCTGGGATTTACCCAGAGTCCTTTATAGTCCTTGACCCAGAAGTGCTTCTGAACCCTCAGTCCATGTGATTTCCTAACACTTCTGGGTCAGATCAAAAACTCTTCTTTTTCATCCCGGAAGTACATCATTTCCTCTGTCCCTGTGACCAGGACGTACTTCTGGGTTATAGGGCAAATACAAGTCTCTGAGCCTCCCTGCAGCGTCCCCTTGCGGCCCCCATGGTATCCAGCAGGGCTGTGAAGGAAAACTCCAATATCCATGTTGCCCTGCTGGAATTCGGGGCACCTCCATGCTGCCGGAGGGGCTCCATCTAGCGGCGTGGGGGTATTGGCCGGGATGAACGGCCGTCCATAGTTCACACCATGTAAAATCCACATAAATCCACATCATACAATCACTAGTTCTCTGAAGTCATGCATCCTAGTTTATCATTGACCGCATCCATAGGGTCATTCCCACTATAATTTAATTCTACACTTGCTGCTAGTCTGCCCAGTCCTTTGCAAGTTTGCCAGGCTTACCTCATCTGGGTACAAATTTACATTGTAAGATCCACAGACCCCAACATCTTAAAACATGACTCACCTCCCTAAATGTGTTTTGTACTATACCCAAGGACAAGTCAAACTTAAATTTTATTCTGCCTTTATAATCAGGATACGTATATTTCCTTGAACAGGTTTCTCTCTCCCTTCCTTCAGGCCTGAAAATTTCTCAGCTACTTTCTGATTAAATTGAATTATTTCACTAAGACTGTCAAAAAAATTCCCTCATATTATTGTCTATATTAGTGTGACAGGTGTCTGGTCACACTTACAGGTAATCTAACTTAGACTCCATTTAATTATTCGACTACACCACCAAGTTTTATTAAGAGACTGGGAACTCCTGAAATTTACCAATAATAGCACACAGGTTTCTTTAAATTGGGCGGTGAGTAAACACACAATGAAGGACACAACAGTAATTTCAGGAAAAGCAACAGTAACTTCTATTACACCAGACAATAATAAGTACATTAAAAAGATAAATGAACATAAACAAAATCTATCAATATCAAGAACGAATTTATTTTTTTAAAAGGAAAACACACAGTCCACACTCTAAAAGTCCGTCAAAAACAGAATTAGAGGATACAACCTTTAGTGGTGCAGAGTCCAGTTTGTGCACTGTTACCCCAACAATCAATCGTCCAACTGTCCACTGCTGCACTCTATTCACTGGATACTCGTTTCCCAACAGAAGTTTTGTCAAATCATGGAATCTCTGTCAGTGTCTCCTCGTCGTTCTTTTTCTCCACTCTGGGCTCCTTGTGTTGCTGTGACCTAGGCACGCCTCATTTCTCGTCTGCCAGCTTTGCTCGGTCCTTTCATGCAGTTTCCCTCTCCCGCTGGACCCACAACCGTCTTCTTGTGGAGCTGTCTCTTCCTCCCTCAGGGAAAGTGTTGTCGTTCGTGTCCCTCATGTCGCACCAGCCACGTACCCCAGTCTGCCAGTGAGCCCCTGTGCTCTCTGCGAGTCTTGGCAGCGTTCTCAGTGGACTGTCCCTCCCTTCCATTCTCCTGCCCAGAAGCTTAAATCTCCTTCAGTCCCTGCCATTATCAGTTCTGGACAAACGGATTAAACAATGGCACATCTAAATTTCCTGGGTTTAACAATTAATGAAAATACAAGTTTACAAAATGTATTGTTACCAATCATGAATAAGTACAGATATGCTGATTAGAAACCAATAGCGTCAGGCATGTAATCTCCAAGTCAGGTAAATACACACATCCTCCAAAGAAGGAACAGGTTTGTTATCACAACTTGGTATTGTTTGTATACTCAACCAGCCAGACTTCAAAGCGGTGACTCCTTTGCAAGACAGAAAATACCTACAATCTGCAGACAGCCTTTTAACTTCTCACCCCCAGTGCCAACAAGGGGTGCCTATTGCCTGTTCATCTGCTAGGTTTTAAATGTAATATTGACATGTTTCTTTTCCTAAGAGAGAAATGGAATGATTCTGTACAAAAAATGTCCCCTTCTGACATCAGTGCTTCCCAGCCTTTTTTCTGTAGTGGCACATTTTTTGTAACCAAAATCATCCCAAGACACGCCACTATTTTACTAACCACAAACACATACAGTATTTATATATATTTCATACACGTGCTCAATTGCCCAAAGGAGCAGGACTACCGGAGAAGCTGGTAAAAAAAGGAGCTCCAAGTTCAGTGTTCGCAGACATGGCACTCAGTGAGCACTTTAGTGGCATCTCCAAGCTTCGTCCTTTTGCCCGCACCTCTCTGCCTCAGTGACAACTTGTATGCCCACTATCCACCAACACTGTGAGACTTGCTACTGATAACATATCATGGGCAGATGGACTTGAGCTGCCTGGAGGCGCATCTGAAGTGCTCTAAATGCCGTGTCTGCAACATGGTGATCGCGGAGCTGCTTTTATGCCAGTTTCTCCAGGTAGTCCTGTCCTCCTCAGACAGGTCTTAACTACCTGTAGAGCTTGTCCCTCCCAGGTTCATACTCAAGTGCGCTACACTGTTATTTCCACGGCACACCTGGGTAGCACACTGGTTGAAAAACACTGATCTAGATGACTGTAGCAACTTTCATGACTCTTGCATTTTTCAGAAAGATATTTTAGGTCTCGTACCTCCTTCGACACTTTGAAACAGCAAATAGGGAAACCAAAAAGAGGCATTACTTACACCACATCCAGTTAGCCAACTCTGTTGGTCATAACAAGAGCAGAAAATGTCAGTGTGTAAGCACGTCCTCGATCTCTTGCCTGCTGCTGATTTCTTAAATCAAGTCAGTCCAGTACAAACTCCTTTATCTTCTTTTTTTCTTCATGTGAATAATTTATGAAGGGATATTTTATTAAAGTAATAACTGATTTTTGAAGTTATGTTAATCATCTGTAGTTATGTTAATGGCGGGTGTGAATTATGAACCACTAACGTGAACTTGAAATATTACATCAGCAATTTTCCAGTCACATTAGATTAAAAAATTCTTAAACAATACTAATTCGCTGCCAATAAATGTGGGAATGTCCAGGACGCAGAGAGCTGTGTCCCCGGAAAAATCTGGAAACAACTAGTTAAAGGGCAGCCTCAGGTCACCTGCTTTCCAGAAGATCAAAGAGTTACATGCACTCTCATCTGGCCGGCACACTTCAGTCAGGGAATATAGGTTTTCACACAGGAATAAAACAAATACAAGTTTAATGTAAGTTGACATGCTCTGACACCGTTCACATTGTGCAAATAAATGTATTTCATGATTATATTGTATTACCTAATTAATTTAAGTAGAGTTTTTAAAAGGTTTGGTGCTAGCACCCCAGAGCCCTGCATTACAAACCACCACTGCAGTTATAGTAATGAAAGGTACAGTGGTTTATTGGGTTCAAACCCTGTATGTGATCATTATCTGAGTTGAGCTTGCCCATTTTTTATATCTACACAATATTATTTATCCTTTGGGTGTGCTGGATTTTCTACTACATCCTGAAAGAGAGTGTGAAAATGGGTATTTGTGTGAGTGTATCCTTAATTGAACTGGCACCCTGTCTATGGCTGCCTCCTGCCTAATGCTGCCATGCAAAGGCATAAATCAACATGACCCTGAATTGAATTAAATAGGTCTGAGAATATTTTATATTAATAATGATGATAATAATAATATATTTGTTCTTGACCAGTGTAATCTCTATCTACTCATGCTCCATTTGCATTTCACTATGGAACGAAAGATTTTGCCAGCAGTATCGAGTTACTATTAATGTGCTATGTGACAGATCACTGTTACTAGCTCTGTTCTACCTGACATTGCTCTCCACCTCCACATCTGCTCTTTCATTTAGACTCTGTATGAAAGAAGAACCAGTAGTGAGTCCAAAGTATAAAACTGTGCTCAAGTGAGCATGAACACCTAATTGCTAGGTCAAAGAGTGAAATTCTTTGTATCAGCTAAAGCAATAGCCATTGTCAGACAAAGCAGAATCAGGAAATAAAAAATCAATGTAACTAGGTATTTTGGACAGGGTATGGAGGTTGTTAAAAAAAAAAAAAAAAAAAAAAAAAGGCGGAATATCAGGATATAATCATATCTAATAGAATACAGGTCACAGTCAGGAACACAAGCACTAATTCAACAGAAAAGAAAAGAAAAAGCAGAGGGGTACTTAATTCAAGTGTCCCAGGGTAGACCTCGTCATTTGGATGAGAAAGGGCTTTTGGACACCATTTTCTAGGGCCAGTAATAGTGTTATAATTCTGCTAGGCTTATTACTGTGGATTATGTTTATTTCCTATGTATTTGTTTTTGATGTTATGTATTATGTTTCCTTGTTTCTTTGTTACTTTTAATTTTCCCTCTTACTTTCTTACTTATCTTACTTTCTTTAATTATTTTACATGTAAATATCATGTTTCTTGCGCTGCCCGGGGTTTGTTTCCTGTCTTGCGCCCTGTGTTGGCTGGGATTAGCTCCAGTAGACCCCCGTGACCCTGTAGTTAGGATATTGCGGGTTGGATAATTAATAGATGGATATCATGTTTCTAGGTGTGAATGGATTTTCTAGGTCCCTTATATTTTGGGGTGGTACCCCAAGAAGAGACACCATCCTGGCATCATAGCTACTGAGCCTCCCTCTGGCTATTTAGTCACAGCTGAGAGAGGTCAAGTGTGGTGCATTGTAGTTCATTTGACATCTCAGTAAGTGTTGCGTTTCTTTGTTGAATTTTCCGGTTTTGATCTTTTTCTGCTTATCTCACTGGAAATCTCTTTCTGGATTAAGTATTGGGACTTGCTCTCTCAGGACTACCCTTTGGCAACTCCTTGTTTCTCCTTTGTGAACCTTTTCGGCCTTTTCCCCTTGGGATTAATAAAGTATCTATCTATCTATCTATCTATCTATCTATCTATCTATCTATCTATCTATCTATCTATCTATCTATCTATCTATCTATCTATCTACTTCTTCAACTAAAGGTATGATATTGTGGGATATTTACATTTATTTTGGAGGTTTACAATATTTAGGTCTATATGAGCTGAAGCAGGACAGTCAAGTTGTTATTAAGCCCACTGAAGCGAAGCCTTTTTGAGGCAAGTAATGGCGGTCTGACCCTCATACTTGTTTCACTATGGCCCTGTCTCTATTTCAGAACAGACAGACAAAAGATAATAGGATAATAATAAAACAATTAATAGCTGATAATTTTGACCACATTTTATTTTAAAGCATTTTATTTATTCAATAAAGTGAGTTCTGCTTTCTTCAATACTTATTTACTCTCTGTTTCAATCTCTTAATTCTCTTCATTGGTTGTGCTCATGCAGTTGTTTGCACATTCTCATTAATAGGTTTCAATTGGCATTTAAAGAGATTTGAGTAAAAGTGAGAGCATGAAAAATACACTTTTTTTTGTTTGTTTTGTTTTTGTTGATGGTGTAAAACACATGGTGTGCCACAGAGTCCCAAAACCCCAGTCACACCACACAACAGTCCCAGGTACAAAATAAAGGTTTTTATTACAAAAAATACCCTCTTTTACATATAAATTACACAGCTTTTCAATAAACTATTCATCCATTTTTTTCCTCCAGTTGAGTTTTGCCTTCTGCGTCTCGACTCTGACTCACAGAAGGAGGCTGGACAGCTTGCTTATATGTCAAACTCAGGAGTACTTCCAGTACCAGGGAATAGCCTGATGGAAGCACTTCCGGGTCAGACGAAAGCCTCCCCCTCTCCCCTGAAGGCGTCTAAGGACTCCGACAGGACTGTACCTCTGGACTAAAACTCCCATACTTTCCCGCGGGCGTTCTCACTGGTGTCTATGCCAGCAGAGCACTGCAATCTATTATACTGAGAGAGGAACTGCTCTTGATATCCTCCTACTGTCCATTAATCTATCCCTTTGTATGAGATGTTGAAACAGAGCCATCCCGGCCAGGTTATGCCATGTTCCATACTTACCTTCCATTATGGTGTCCTGGATGGGCAAGGGTCCAGTTCAGGACCTACAATAGGGAAGGCCTAATTTTAGAAAATATTACACAGTATGCATTACAAGAGCAATAATGTTGTCTATTTTAGTAACATTTACTGTGTATGTCTCTCTTTAAATCACTGCCAACACTGGACAATTTTTTACAAAAGTTTTTCCTACTGTAATTTTTTTGTGATTATGGTAGACAGCTTCAAGCTGAACACAAATATTTCAGATTGATTGTTTCATGAGAAACATGAACTTTTATTGAATTTAATGTGTTCAGCGATACTGACACATTGTTGAAAATGTTTTGCTGGTGAATTTCATTTGTACTCAGCATCTGATAATTTTCATTTCAGTGTTCAACAAAAAATGGTCAGCCTTAATGCATTCCATTTGCCTTGATGCCACTTTTCCATCATTGCAATTTCCTGGTGATAGCTTTTGCCATGTTCATCACTGACTGTCCTGAGATCAGTGGGGAAAAAGCCCAAGTGCAAATTCTGAAAATTAATTTTTAGCAATACATTGCATTTTATGGTTTTGTATACTTGACATAGTTCGGTGTTCTGTAGTTGCCAAGAAAACTCTTCACAACAACCTTGAATGTCTTTCATGTGATTTCTTCTGGTCAAACTAGCAGATATTCAAATCATTTCCCATTGACGGTGTGTCTGATTTGTGGACCAATTTGTGGGATCATGGAATTCCATGGGCTTCCTAATTCATTGCTTTCACAACATTTTTCATCAGTCCAGGTTTTATATGAATAGGAGGAAAAAATATCTTTGTTGGCTTGACAAGTGGTTTATGTGCCACACATTTCTGCACTGAGCTAGTTGTTTTTATTGTAATGAGACTCTTTAACATGGCTGTACCATTTGCGAATGAAGCAACAGTACTTGGTATATCCAAGCTATATCCCTATTAACAGTGCCACTAATTTTAGATCACCACAGACAGGTATCAACAAGAGTGAAAGGGAAGGTCTACAGGACGGTAGTGAGACCAGCTATGTTATATGGTTTGGAGACGGTGACACTGACCAGAAACCAGGAGACAGAGCTGGAGGTAGCAGAGTTAAAGATGCTAAGGTTTGCACTGGGTGTGACGAGGATAGATAGGATTAGAAATGAGTACATTAGAGGGTCAGCTCAAGTTGGATGGTTGGGAGACAAAGTCAGAGAGGTGCGATTGCGTTTGTTTGGACATGTGCAGTGGAGAGATGCTGGGTATATTGGGAGAAGGATGCTAAGGATAGAGCTGCCAGGGAAGTGGAAGAGCTAAGCGAAGGTTTATGGATGTGGTGAGAGAGGACATGCAGGTGATGGGTGTAAAAGAACAAGATTCAGAGGACAGAAAGATATGGAAGAAGATGATCCGCTGTGGCAACCCCTAACGGGAGCAGCCGAAAGGAAAAAAGGAAGATAGATGTTCTAGTTGCAGTTGTTATATTGTATATGTATACTTAAATAAGAGGAGAAAACACAACAATAGCCAATTGCAGTAAAATACATGACAGGACAATTTATTTTGTGATCAGCAGGCCAAATTTAATCATTTATTTATATAACAAAAATGGTGTAGAATTTGGCATATGGCCTCTTGTAATTTTTTATGAATTGCAAACCTTTCTAATTGATAAAAAATTCTTCCAATTCTTTCAAGGTCCCACACATATTACTATCTAACTACCACCTAACCTATACAAACTTTTGTTCAAAGCTTTCTATAGAATCATGAATCACAAGGATCAGCATTGTGATGAAGGTGTTTGAAAATATAACCATACTTAGATGGTCCCTTTTAAGATCGTTAAAAACTTCCGGATTTCCTTTCAGAATAAACTTAAATAGTAGTTAAAATAATGTGAATTTTCAGTATTAAGTTCTCCAATGTGTGGTAATTTGCCTTCCAGGCATTACCAGTTCAAAGAAACAAAGTTTTTAGACTAGTATAAAACAACTTACATTTAGCAAAGTAGATGCACTTACTTCTTTAAACAATCGAAGTGTGAGTGTGCACTTCTGTGAATATTTTAATTTAGCACCAACACAACTGCACCATGTGATGCCGACGGCCGGGCATACACGGGTTCAGGAAAGGCCTCCTGAACTTCACACATGCCCTGTTAAAACGCAATCTTGTTCATAGCCATCTGCCGCTGCAAAGTAAGAAGTGTGTGGCATTAGTGCAATGCATGCATTATTTCAGAAAAGGGAATCTAAGATAAAGTTACCAAAAACAACATAGTATAGTAAATCCAGTGAATAGATCGGCCTGTCTGAAACACGTTGTGGTGCACGTTCACATGCAAGCAGGGCCACCATATAATTTAATACAAGCTTCACAGAGGAGGGGTGTAGCACATAAGTGGAACGTGCCTGCATCACCCGCAATTGAAGGATGTGAGCAGAGTGACACAAGATTGGTTGAAAGTTATGCTTATCCAGTATAAAAGGCATTTGTTGCCTGAAGGGGTTGTTTTTTGTCGTGGTGGTGAGTGAGAGTTTGTTGTAGATTAATCTTTGTAGTACATCAAGCATAGCGGCTAGTGCTTTAATTTGCATAGTATTTCTTTTTGTAAAGATATATATATATTTTCTAGAATAGTTTTGTTGGAGGTATTTATATAAATTGGGTTTGTGGTGCACTTTTTGTCTTTTTGTATATAAACTGAATTTTCTCTTTGTAAATTTCTTGTGGATTGTATTATTAGAAGTCTGTTCTTATGTAGAATCTTTTTTTATTTAGGTAGAGTACCAATTTTTTGTGTTTTGTCCATCAGTTGCGGTGAGGACTGTGTAAAAAAGCCCACCTGATACTGTTTTTTGTGCACCTGTAAGTAAAACCCACTTTTGTTTTTGCAATACCATCTTTTTTTTGTCTGTGCCTCCCTGTCCAGCACCTCTCAGTTCTGATCCTGAAATGCCCTGAACTATTAGACGGTGAGTGTGTAATCTGGTGCCATCCTTCCCACTACAGTACATGAGGTGTCACACAATGACTTGCAGTACAGTAACTATATAAAACATAGTATACTACAAACCTTTTTATTTGTTAACAATCTGTAACAAAACTACAATACAGTGTGACATGCATGAACAAAACTAAATAACAAACAAATAAACATTGAATGGAATTGATTTTATTGTTTTCTTCTATAGGGAAATGTCTCCCCCAAAACACTAGATGGCAGCTACCCTGGGTTGCAGAGGTGCTTCAGATTCCCACAGGGTATCATGGGACTTGGAGTTCTTTACCTCAGCCTTGTTGGGTACCATGGGTGCTGTCGGGGGCACTAGCAAAGACTGAGGAGACATATGGCTTGGGTGTTTCCACCTTACCTGGAAGTGCTTACAGACCATGTGGGTGGAGGAACACAAGCTTTTGTAGTTGTAGTGAGGCTAAACGCTTTAGGAAGACTTTCCCAAGCAATAAAAAGGAACTTTGGTGCTTTTAACTTGTGCCCTGTGTCTGTGGTCTTGGGTTTGGGAAGCAGGATCACCCCCTGGTGTCCACACTATATAATACA
>JANRMT010062818.1:59895021-59907776 GCA_026402145.1 Polypterus bichir lapradei | reverse complement strand
GTATATATGGATGTTCCAGCATCACTTCTGAATGGCTGGAGCAATTTTCATGAAACTTTGTACACATGTTTCTCAATGGTCGAGTAAAAATACTGTAGCCCACCCCCTTCTGGGTAGGGTGGGGGGGTGATCTTGCGGTCTTATCATCCAGTTAACACTTGGAACAACCACCAGAGGGCGAACTGGAGATGACTGCCAGCATTCTTTATGTTTGAGCACCAACACGCCCCTGTTGCTTTTGAAATTAAATAGAGTTCTATGTCCGCAAGTGTGTGTGTCTGTCCAGCCCGGAAGTGAGACGTAGAGTCGGCGTAAGGGCTCTAGCTCCAAGGATACGCAAGCAAGGCCAGCACACCAGCAAAAGGACACCTCTTAAGACAGACAGTCGCTTTGCTGCTAATGCACAACCGATGCAAGCACGTTGGCAACACAAATCCTCATAGCAGAGAGATGCCCAGAGTAGTGCTATTTCAATACTTTCTAGGAGGCTTACACAGTTAGTATATATATATATATATATATATATATATCTTCTATATATATATAAAAGTCAATGTGTGTGGGTATGTATGTATGTATGTTCCAGCAAGACTTCGAAACTGCTGGAATGATTTTCATGAAACTTGGTACACATGTTTCTCATTGGTCGACTAAAAATACTGTAGGGTGAAATCAACTCTAACCCACCCCGTTTTGGGTAGTAAGCATTCTTTATGTTTGAGCAGCACCTGTTGCTTTTCAAATTAAATAGAGTTGCCCGGTTCAGAGCGTCAACTGGATGATAACATACATACAAGACCGCAAGACAAGTACATTAGTGAGCCTTTATTGTTTATTAATTTATTTTTATTTTTAAAGTTGTGTTTTTTTTTTAATTATGTTTTTCTCAAAAAAAAAAAAAAATTTATTTTCTTCCCGGGCAACGCTGGGTATTTCAGCTACTATCTGATAAATCCCACATCACTGTTGTGAATCTGAAAAAAGGGAGACCACACAGATACAGTAGCACTGTTTTGACTCTGGGTGCTGCCAGTTTGCAAAACTGAGCAGAAAAGTACATATGCAATGGGGGAGGCTGCCGTTAAAATATGCATGGCAAGTTTAGTTTTTATACATCGCAATTTGAAAGTGGAAATGGGTGTACGCAACATTTTTGTGTGTACGTACCAATTATACAATTTTTTTTCTTATTCTTCCAGACAGATCCTTTCAGGTTTCTTTAGATTAGATGGGAAGTGCCTGTAAACTGCCATCTTCAGGTCTCTTCACAGATGTTCTGTGGGGTTTAACTCTGGGCTTTGCACTGCTCAAGGACAATCACAGACTTGTCCCAAAGCCACTTCAGTATTCTCTTGGTTGTAGCTTCAGGTCATTGTCAGGCTGAAAGGTGAGCTTTCTCTATAGTCTGAGGTCTGGAGCAGTTTTTTTTCAAGGACCTCTCTGTATTTGGCTGCTTTCATCCTTCCTTCATTTCTGGCCAGTCTCTCAGTCCCTGCCACTGAGAAGGACCACTACGCTTCACTGTATGGATTTTATTAGGCAGGTGATGAATAGTAATGAGATAAATAATGTGTTACCAAACCTTGATCAGTTCACAGAAGAGTAAGCAGTGACAAGGTAAGAAACCACAGTTGCTGAAAAAAGAGCTGAAGGTCTGGTGCAACAGAGTTTTGCAAAAGAAAGATCAAAACCAAGACGTTAAAATAGAGCACAATTTTAAACAATTGGTTCCAAAGTGCTTGCTTAAATAAATATGATATTTAAAGAAAAAGAAGACATATGCTAGACAGTTACTACAGAACAATGCTTGATTACTAGATTTAGACACATGGACTATCACCAATTTATTTTACCAAGTTTAAACATTAAATTGATTTTTCCATGTGCAGAAATCTAACTCTGTCTAGACTATTATGTACATTATTGCAAAATATTTGCTGTTAAATTATTTCTAAAATGTTCTGTTGCAAAGCTGAGAAAAAAAAAAACTCAAGAGTCACACAGACCAGTTGCTCTTAGAATAACAAGTGGCCATGCCAATATACTGCACAATGCATGTTACTGTCTGAGTTAACCTGCTTAAAGGAGAGGATTAAAATAAAACTAAGTGCCATTATGAACAATGCTGCACATCCTCTCCATGACTCACAAACATTGTCCATCTCTATGTTTTTCTCATGTGAGGTTTACTGCAGGCTGTCTCCTTCCTTGTCTGCCACCCAATGCAGCTTCCACACATGTAGTTTTCCAAGACTCTTTCTCTGTGATCCTGGAACTTCATTGCAGTCTTCTTTTTTCTGCCATGTCCCCTGCCCACACATTAACATTGCCAGTTCCATCTCACACTGCTCAGTTTTCTTCAGTTGCAACCCAATAACTCACTTTCCCCAACTTCTTGAACAGATCCAAATCCAGATCCTTCCTGAGATCACCAGCAGACACATTCCCAGGCTAATGGATATAAGCAAAAGAATGGTCTTGTAAGTTCTGCTCTTTAAGTGCTTGATCATCTCTTTCTCTCTCTCTCCTTTGGGCTTTCAGGATGGCTCCACCACATCTGACAGTGTTTCTCTCCAAGGCCCTTCTGGCCCCACCAGACTTTTCTTGCCAAAAATGCAAGTAGTCTAAAAAAATCACTATAGTGATGGAGACTGTACAAGTAATAATGTGTGGCATATGATACAATCATAAACTGTAGTTTGATATAGCAAAATATTTAAAATTCAGATAATCATTCAAAGGTAACCAAGTATTTCCTAATTAATGAAGCAATTCAGATTTGATACAAATCTGTTTTAATAAATAAAATATCAAAATTGGATAGATTTCAAAAGTGGCATAGTTCTTGTAGTCAAATATTGTATTATATTACATTTATTTCAATCATTGATTTCATTTTTGATAACTTAATGCACTTATTTTTGATGTTAATTTCATACACTTTTTATTTGGTTTTATGCTATGATTTTTAATATTTATTCACTGACTTTTTGGTTATTATATTCACTCATTTTTGTTTAATTTCATGCATTTCATACATTGATAATTTTTGCACTTAGTTTTCAGTGTTAAATTAATGCACTTTTTATTTTATTCATTTTTTCACACTTTTAAAAAGTTGTATGCATAGGTTTTTAGTTTTTAGAACTCTTTTGTTTTTGCATTTTGCCATTTGGGGCCATCATAGTCAATCAATTTATAGGATAAGAATTTTTAAAGTCAAAGATTTTTCTTCACAATAATGGAAATTTTAATTTTCCACATGAAATTGCTTTCTACAATGAAACATTTCTTATAAATTAAAAAAAAAAAACTAGCTTGGACTTGCATTTATAATGTAAGTTAAGGATACAAGGGTCGCAACATGAAAATTAAATCTTTAAAACCTATCTTAAATAACTTCACTTTGAAGCAACAAAAATTTCAATTTAAGAAAACAAGACTACCGTATTTCTGTAACATGCTTGTGACAACAAAGGTAAACTGGAAGAAATACATTTTATTTCAGATTTTTGGTAGTATTTTCTTGAGGTGTGGATACATTTCTTGCTCACAGTGGGTGTCATGGATGAGGTTTTAATGCAGGCGCGTAACCACCCCCATGCCACATATCTGCAACTGCAGGCTACGTATTATACTATTTTTATCTCTGTTATGTTTCTTTAATGGTTATGTTCTGTTGTAACTTGTAACAACAGACATATGCATGCTCAAATCATATAATTTATAATTATATTTTCTTAAATGGCACCTATTTTTCACCTGTTAGAGTATGTGATGTTATTTTAAATATCCTTTTGGCCAAGATTCATACTGAGTCGCAGTGTTGTGGTGAATAGCACACATAAGAGTGTCATTGTATTTTATGCACATAACAATACATGTGAACTTAACTGATTACACTGCATTGCATTTATTTTTTACAAAAGCCATATATTATTGAAAGAGCCAAGCTACCTGCATGTCAAAGTTCACAGGCCCAATTAACACTCAGTATTATGCACTCTCCATGCTATGTTGTGCATAGGCACACTAAAAGAAATACTGAGAACATTAAAACAACAGAATGTGCCAAACCTCTATGAAACAGATTAAAGTGCCACAAACAGTTTCTTAAATTTTATAGCATTTACTGAGTTCTGCGGTGGGTTGGCACCCTGCCCAGGATTTGTTCCTGCCTTGTGCCCTGTGTTGGCTGGGATTGGCTCCAGCAGACCCCCGTGACCCTGTGTTCGGATTCAGCGGGTTGGATAATGGATGGATTTACTGAGTTGCTGTTGCTGATGATATGGTAACTCAGGACCTGAGAAGAATGTTTTCGAGTGAGCAAACTCACTGACACACCTTGATGCCAGTAAATCCATAAATACTGTACATGATGCAGGAGTGACCGCTACCACTCTGCCTATGATAAAATATCTGTACTAAACTTCCTAAGCTTCAACCAAATAAAACTAAAAGTAGGCTTACAGTACAAAATCTTTTCAGTTCTTATCACTTGATAGTATACTGTGTGCATGTTCAACCTTTCTTTCACATTGAAGCACACACATAAATTATGACAGAAGGCAATATCTTTTGAAATAATGTAATTTTTTTTGAGCAGACAGAACAATCTTCTATGTAGTAAAAAACCGAATGACTGTAAGTGTAACTTATTGATTAGTGATTATTGTCAGCTTTTATACAGAACAGAGACAGCATTCAATAATGTAAATAACAACTTGGAGACGAGTCTTGCTTGGAGCACCTGGCCGTGAAGGGTGCTGCAATGGAAGACAAGTTGCGAGGTGAGGTGCACAATCATCTCTTTAAAAAAATCTGAATCTCACAAAAATGTTTTGCTTTTTGCATTTATTCCTTCTTAAAATGAAATGGATATGCTGTTTTGCACCATTTTTCTGGAATCTCAAGACATGAATCGACGCACAACATATTGTAAGTATAACAGGTCTGCTTTTCCTAGTAATTAATGTTTCACAAAATCACTCATTAAATAGAAAGATAGATAGATAGATAGTGCTTTATTTGTATCAAATGGAAAGAAACTTGAAGAAATATTATAACAAACAACAATAACCATCCTCAGTCACACAAGTTTTGCAGAAAAAAGAAAAAACATAAGAGTTTGCTAAAGATAAGAGAAGAATCACAGTGACACATTATAAAGGCTTATTATAAATATGAAGGAGCCCCAGTTGCATTTCTTGACACACTTCATGCTGAATAATTCATTGGCTAAAAGTACTTAATGACAGTGTGTCATGGAGAGGATATGCAGCATTGTATTTAAGGTTCACGGTATAAGAGGTTTATTTGTCACATGCAAAGCTATATAGCAGCATATGATGCAGTGAAATGTTTGTTTTTTTTCTAGGTGATCCCAGACTATGCCTAAAAGAAAAATCTTATAGTAAATCATACAAAATTACAACATATTAATTGCAAAAAAATATAACAATAGCAAAAAATAATGATGTTTATTTAATAATCTAATGGCAAATGGGTAGAAGCTACTATAGAATCTTTTAGTCCAAGCTTTCATGCTGTCATCCACCTGTCTTCAACATCTTAAAGAGTTTGTTTTGGGGATGTCTGGAGTCTATGGATATACTTAGTGACCTGACCAAGCACCATCTCATGAAGATATCATATTGAGGCGAAAGTGGAGTGCCAATGATGTTCTCAGCTAGGCACACAACCTCCTTTAAAGAATTCTGTACTTGAAAAGTGCATCTCCCATACCAGACACTGATGCAATCAGTGAGAATGCCCTCAGTGGCTACAGAGTAAAAAGAATTTGGGGGGTCCTAAACTTACTCAACTGCTTAAGGTGGTAAAGTATTTATCTGGCTTTACTGATAACAGAGTCTGTATGTGTGGCCCATGTCAGATCCTCGACAGTATGAACCCTAAATTGCTTAAAACTGCTTACCTTTTCCACAGGTGTGCCATTAATGACAAGGGAGGTGTAATGTCTCTGTTGAAAAACTCCTAAAATCTGGCATTTAGGTTAAATGATTGGCCCAACACCAGTGCACAAGGTTCTCCACTTCATCCATATAGTAGCTGTCATCCTCTCCCACAAAGCAACCCATCACCACTGTGTCATCCTCAAACTTCACAATAGAGTTACAGCTGTGCAGATATAGGCATAGATGGTATACAGCAAATAACTAAGAACATTCCCCTGAGGTGCCCCACTACTGAGAGTGATGGTGTTTGAAATGATACTGCCCTCCCTCACCACCTGTAGCATCCAAGTGAGACAATCCAGGACCCAGCAGCAGATGGAAGTGCTAAATCCCAGGTTGTGGAGCAATCAGAATGTGGGGCACTATAGGGTTGAGCGCTGAGCTATAATCGATGAACAGCAGTCTCACATAGTTTCCACACCCACCGTCCAGGTGATTTAATGTGGTATGCAGTACCTTTGTGATTGTATCGGTAGTTGCCTGATTTAAGCAATAAGCAAACTGTGGAGGATCTAAAGTGCTGGGTAGCTGGATGGACATATATGGTCTTTAAGAAGATTTTCAAAGCACTTCATTACTACAGATGTCAGGGCCACAGGATAGTAATCATTGAGGCAGTAGGGTTTGCTGGACTTGGGTACAGGGAATATGATTGATTTTTAAAACAAGTTAGTACAATACACTGTTTCAGGGAGTATTTAAACACAGAGATGCATGCTACTCTGCACAAGCACTTAGCACTCGTCCTAGAAGACCATCCAGTCCTGCTGCTTTCCTGTTGTTCGCTCTCTTTAGAGTCGTTGTGACATCTTGCTCAGCAAGACAAAGCAGGCTCTCTGCAATTGTGGTGGGGGTAGGGAAGCCTTCCAGCACCATTGAGACTGGGTGATTAATGTTAGTATTAGTATTGCTAGATTCAAAGCACACAAAGAAGGTATTCAGTTAATTTGCCAGACCAGGGTCAGCTGATCCTGAAGCTCTTGCCACATGCTTCCGGTGTCACCAAACCGAAATTGTGACTCCATTCTGGCTCTGCGGGACCACTTAACAGCTTTTATCACCTTCCTCAGATTATAAAATGCAGTTTTGTACTCACCCAACATGAGACATGAGTTGTAAGTTGCAGTCTAAGCCTTCAATGCACTGTGTACAGATCCAAATATCTATTGTTTATAAAGTTTTGTCTTCATTTTGTTCTTCTACTGCTGTCTCCAGTTAGGTGGATCTCTCTTCCATGGATGCTACCACTTGAAAACCCTAATGTCCACCAGCAGTCCCCAACTCCTATGGGCTAGTTCTCTGTGCTCCACAGCTGGATAAAAGATATAATTCTTCTAGAGTTTTCTGAGTTTTGTACAAGTAAGTCAAGACAATTCTGTGCCACAGAGAAATGGCTCATGTTGATCAGAGGAAGCAGCTATTTACTGTACTTTGAAGTTCTCCCTTATTGTTGAGCTCCTCACCCCATTAGGGAATCTGAGCACAACAAAATTATGTAAGAATTGTATTTTGGCTGCTCTTACTCAGAATCTCATTTTTAGGTCCCTATCCATTGGTGTGAATGAGCATGTTAGTTAACTGGTAAATTAGTGTTTCAAAGTTGGCGTTTGAACTAGAAATCAAGGAACAAATATTTTACTGTCTTGGTAATAGTGCACAAAGTAGACAGAAAAATGTGTTTCTGAATTAACTTCTTAGTGGTAAATGAAGCATTTACAGCATATTGGTGCATGTTCCTTGCTGCCCTTTGGTAAGCCCATGAAAAAATTAAGCCAAGTTTCTTAGAGTGTGGCAGAAGACTTAAATAATGCATTTTAGTAACAGCATTTCCAGATTTTTTTTTTTTTTTGAAGAGAAAAAAACAAACAAACTGCTCTTCACCAGAAGACTTGTTTGAATTTGTTAGACTCAGTTGTGGCTTTACAGGGTCCCTCTAAAATTTCAAACAATGTTAGGTCATAATCCACATTTTCTTTTATTTATTGAGTCAAACAATTGGAATGTACATCTTGTACACCTGCAAATTAAATTAGCGAATTAACTAAAATGAATATGTTCAAACATTATTTCTCTTATTTAGTGGGTTTGATCACATAAAACAGGGAAGTAAAAGAATTTCCATTGCCTGCTTCTTAGAAAAAGGTACAATATATGTTTTTCTTGGGCTTGCAAGCTGTTAGACATTTCGTTCTTAATTGTGCAGTTTGAGCAGCATCTTTGAGAAACTTAAAGAAGAGATGTAAAGGCAGTGTTATTGAGTATATAAATGAGCCTGAAACACCTTTCATGAAAATGCAATGCTATCCCACTTGATTATGCAGAGTCTAGATTTCATAAAAGTCTTTATTGTTCAAACTAATGCCTCCCAATGTAACTTGACTAAAATGTTTAGTTGTAATGAGCAGCAGAATTTACTCAGGTGCTGAAAACTTTTCACCAGGACACCAGAACTATACCCTTAGAAAGGAAAGGAAATTATAGGTGTGCTTTAGAGTTACTGAGATATAACCTCTTGACAGCAGACTTCTACCTTTGTGATGGACCATATTTCTGAGTGTTATTGAAGTAACAATGACTAAAAGAATGATTATAAAAGTATTTGTTTTATTTTAATCATACTTGCTTCATTCTCAAGTGTCACGCTGGCAAGAATCATAAAGATGGTCATATATTCTTCTATCAACCTGAAGCTACCTAATGTGGGGGAAAAGGTGATCATTTATGTTGTGGGTGAGGAAGATGGAAAATAAATCTAATCAGTCTAGCTTATAACATTTACAAGGATGATGTTTTACAAAACCAACATATGTATAACTAAATGTGTTCAGGTGAAAGTTCATGGTCTTATTCTGCAGTATCACATCTAAACAAGCAATGAATACAATATCCTCCATCTTTGTCTGAATGAGCTAACTCAGTGTTTCTCAAACTTTCTGGTTCTGTGACTCACTTTTTTCATGGTAGTGCCTTCACAGTCCACCAAGAGAAGCACACGTGATCATCAGAACACAGAGGGAGGGATCCCCTTGGTTAACGCCTTGATCAATTCAGCATGACCATCAGAGCTGGGAAGGATAAAGTGCGATTGTCAGAGCGCAACCCACTGTGATCCACTACCATTATAAACAATAGCAACTCATGACCTGTGACCCACTGGTTGAGAAACACTGACCCAGCCACCACTTTCACACATGAAAATTGATTGTTAGCTGTGGATAAAAAAAATGCTTTTATTAAAACAGAATGAGGATATATCTGTTCACAGTGTGATGCAAGTTTGGGTTTTAACACAACAAATAGATACAAATTAAGTTTTTATAACCAGCCCGAAACATACATATATAAATTTGGACAATTTTATTTACAGCACACATCTAGACGGGACTGTGTAATGCTAGTACACAAGTACTCTAAGCAGCTTGGTTGTAATGTGACACAGACACTGTTCCCCAGCCTTTTTAATTTCCAGTGACCCATTTTAAATGGCCTGCTGATAAAATAAGTGAGAGATCATCTGGTAGATGTTTTTAGCAACAGAAAAGAGATGCATGTGGTTGTCAAGACATGAATTACAACAAATATGTCTAAAAAGACTGAGGATTACTACCAATAACCAGAGCTCTTAACCATTATTATAGTCAAACAAGAATTAGTAGGATTCATTAACAAAATCAAAATAATTGAACAACATACCAAACACAGAATAAATTGAGACATGGAAAACTATGAGTTGTTACTAGCAAATCAGAACCTAAACCAACACGTTTTCATTATTCAAGTCTGCAATCTCGGACAAAGGACTAATGGTGCTATGCTAGAATTTATGAAATCATCTTTGTGATGCAAAACATGGTGTTTTCTGGAAGGCCGTCCCTAGCAACTATGCAATGCTTCTTAGCAACCCTTAAACTAACCATTGAAATCCTGAAAAGGTGGCATGATGTACTTAAGGAAAAATTAAAAAATACCATTTTTCTCAAACAAAGGTTGTAAAATTTGATTGGAAATTTCAAATTTTAAAGTCCCACATCCAGAAAAATTGATCTAAAGCAAAAATATATATATATATTAATGAGAGCAGAGGTGATTTCCAATTCTTAACACTAGAATTACCAAAGTCTACGAAAAAACTTGCAAACACGGCCCACCTTCAATCCATTTGCACCTCTCCGTCAGCGTCTTTTGTATTGTAAATGTATCGATAAGCCCAAGCAGCAAGCAGCCTGCTTTACCATCCCCACCATCACCACAGAAACGGAAAAATTGCACTCCCAGCTCAAACCTTGATTATCTGGGATTGAGGTACCTGGCTCTGTACAGTGTAAATAATATATCGTTATTTGGAACACATGCATTTCATGTGTCTACAAATATCTATATAAATGTAGGATGACAGGAAATGCAAGAAATGTTGAACACATAACTAAAAGACAAACTTTTTTCATGTTTTAGTACTAACGACAAAATTTTGACATGAAGTGTATAATGTGTGAAGACTGAAGTCTAAATATCAAATAAGAACTTTCACAAAAGGTACAAATATAACAGAACAAGTGTGCTTTTATTCAAGACTATAACAGAAGAAAAAGAAATCGGGTTAATGTAGCTTGTTGTCAAGAACTGCTGACTCCTATTTAAAAGGTCATGGATTCAAGCCTTCCCGCATCCCAAAATAAACTTTTTGAGTAGTGAGCTGCTGTTATTGTTACTATTATACAATAAAAACATACATGTGCGAACAGATTTAAGGTGGGCCGGGTTTACGAGTTTTTTTGTAGGCTTTGGTAATTCTAGTGTTAACAGACTTTACATTGTTATGAATGCATTTTGCAATAGCTTTTGAGCTCCTGTGAATCCACCCCTGCAAATAGCTAGATAAAAAGGGGTGAGTCTTGAACAAAAAATATTCCTTTTATGCGGATGATATGGTCATCTCTTTTACTGATCCATACTGATCACTCCCAGATATTGAGTTAATTGGAGGAATTCTGTAGGATCTTTGGGTTTTCAATGAACTTGAAATAGAGTATGCTGTGCTCATGGAATAAAATTGTACAACAGATTAAAGTGGACATTTTTTTCAGAACAGTTAACAAAGCTACGTGTTATCTTTGCAAAGAAATATATTCAAGTTAAGTTTTTGTAAAGTGATGGAAAATATCAAATGAGATGTTAATATGTGGTTATCTGTGAAGGTAACATTAGCTTTAAGAATTAATACTGTTAAAATGAATATCTTTCCTTAATCTTTTTTTAGAGTATCTCTGTATAGTTTAGCTTTATATCTTTTTGGAATAAACAATAGATACAATTATTTTTCTGTTTAAATACAATGCAAAAGGGCCATAAACAGTGGTCAGAGAATATATAAATATATGATAACAAATAATTCAGATTTGGGAAGGCGTGGAGCTTGTCTCCAGTCCATCTCGGGGTCACATACACCTAACAACCAGGCATGGAAATCTCTGTATGCTGGATCCATGAAGCACTAACCACTCTCATAACATTTAAATAGTACTTGATGGGGAAAAAACAGGATTGCTCTTATTCTTGAACCGTTCTGAAAGGGTAATTTATTAGTATACATATTATTGCTATTATTATATATGCATTGATTTTGGGCTAATTTAGATATGCCATATTATTTTTCTTTTCTTTTTTTTTTTTTACATATTTTATCACTTACTTACAGGTAGCAGGGTAAGCAATCCTAAATTTAAACATTAGAATACAAAAGAAGACAGTATGAGCCAGTGCCAAATATAAAAAATATATCCAGAAGCAGTTATTGGACTATAAATTTGACATAGTCATTGACATTTTCAGAAGCAGAATCAAAGCAAACACTGAATTTACTTGAATTAGTAAGGAGTTGCATTATCATTTGGATGATAGGGTGACCATTTGAGGTTTTGGAGGAAGACAGTGTTTGCAAGCTTTCAGTCCATCCAATGACTTTATTTGATATCAATCATCATATATGATGTCAACATATTTGATGGCAACGACTGTGAACAACGTGGTTCCATCAAGAATTCTGATTGAAATCTCCAAAATTATTACTAGTTGGGCATTTAGTTTTCTTTAAAGCTCAGAATGATGCTCATTTTTAGTGTGGCTTTGAGTAAATTGTGTCCTTTGTTTTAATTCACCCCCTTTATATTTTTATTTATTTATTTTTCCTAACCATCCAACATTTAATCGCATAATGTAAAGCTCTATCTATCTATCTATCTATCTATCTATCTATCTATCTATCTATCTAATATATTTAAATAACCTTTGGATAAAAGAAAAAAGAGTGACTTACATCTCCTAATATTCTCTTGCTAAAAACATTTAATTGAATATTAAGTAAAATTTAAATATACAATGCAATGGTATGAACTTTTGACAGAAAAACGTAGGTAAAATTTAAGTAAATGGCATGTTGGCCCTACGGGACTAGAATTTTCCACCTCTGATTTAGGGTATTAATGGATATATTGAAGGAAAAAATGTTTTTTCTCTTTAATTTTTGTTTCATATAACATTAACAGAGCTTATTAAAACAGTGAAGATGAAAACCAGAAAACTTAAAAAGTCAATTAGGTCTAAGGAAACCTATCCTTTATGATATTAAATTAAAAAAATAGAATAACATATGGGAAGCATAACATTGCTGTATATGAATGAAAACACATAAAAAGTGTGGGCTAAGGTAAGAAAACATATAAATAAATATATATATATATATATATATATATATATATATATATATATATATATATATATATA
>JANRMT010062818.1:59798453-59895011 GCA_026402145.1 Polypterus bichir lapradei | reverse complement strand
ATATATATATATATATATATATATATATATATATATATATATATATAAAATCAGTATTTTCCATTATTTGAAAAAGTCCTGGTTTCACACTACAATGTGATAATTACTCTTTGCGCACATTCACTGAAAACTTCATTGCAATATGACACGGATAATGTGAAGGTGCAAAGATGTTTGAAAAGTGTTGCAGTTCCAACACTTTACATGACAGCATGGTGAAAAGAAGGCATATGCTGCAAACAATGCGGTGGGCTCTCAGCAAAGAAAATCATTAAATTCTTACGTGAATGCTTATTCGGTACCTGGTTAAAGTTCATAGAGACTATATAAGACTATACCCATATTCTTAATTATGCTTTATGAAACATATTCATTTGAATGCACACATAGTATATTACCACACCAGGATATTTTAATAAGTACGGTGGCTGGCATTCATAGTTGCAGTTGATTCTGGACATCTGTTCATTTAAAAATGCTGCCTATAAACAGGTTAATATTTGATAACTCTTAGAATTCACTCTGTTTTATTATACTTATCAAAAAGTTATGCACTCCAGTTGTATACTTTATATACTGTATATGTTCTGCTAAAGCAATAGCTGTTTTGCATTAGTACATATCTTAAGCCAAATCATGAAGACACTGGTGAGTCCCAAAAAAATAAAAGGTTATCACAGTAAGTGTTAAATATTATCGGTTAATTTAGACTACTTACTCCACCGCTTCAAGGCACATAAATCACATAAACATTCAGATTAATTATTTATTCATTATTAATTATGATTTGGTAATAAAATAGGTTGGACAAACCATCACACACAGCTAACTGTGTCTCATAATATCATTATCCTTACTCCTCCTGAAATTACTAAATGCCTGAAGATACCATTAAAATTCTGAATAACCTGATTACATTTACTTTATAATTTGAGAACAATAATGAAAGAAACCATGCTGCCATGATGATAAACTGTACATTTTTTTAGTTCATGATACAATAAAATGGGTAGTGATACTTTAATAATGTAGTGCTATTATATAGTATTTGGTCAACAAGTTTGAAATAACAAAAAAATAAAGGAAGACTCTCAAACAAATAACATTTGTAGAGCTTGGCAGGCAAGCAGTTTGATTTACCAGTCAAAGCTTTGGATTTCAAACCCCAAGTTTGTAGGTTCAAAGTGAGGTGATTTATTCTTATTTACTGTAGATGAATTCTTAATGAACCCATTCAATTCACACCTTGAATAGTGACTGGGCACAGATGCTCTTTGCTGTGGCGAAACTCAATAATCAGTTCCTTGGTTTTGCTGATGTTAAGATGCAGACAATTCTTTTTGCACCAAGAAACAAACTTTTCCACCTGACTCCAATACTCTCTCGTCCCCTTTTATCATTACACTCTATAAGTGCAGAATCATCTGAGAATTTCTGCAAGTGACATGACTTGGTGTTATATTTATAGTTGGAGGTGTACAGAGTGAAGAGGAGACAGGAATGTTCCTTGTGGTGCTCCGGTATTGCTTACATTCACATCAGAAACACAGTCCTTGAGTCAAACAAATTGTGGTCTGCCCAGCAGAAAGTCCATTAATCAGGACACCATAGGCTCATCCACCTGCGTATCTCCAAATTTACCCCTTAACAGGGATGACTGGATGGTATTGAAGGTGCTGGAGAAATCAAAAAACATTATCCTCACGGTTCTGCTACCAGCTTTGTCCAGGTGAGAATAAGCCTATTTACTATTAACTAATTACTATTGCCATTTAACCTAAAGCACATGTCTTTGGGATGACAACTGAAGTATCCCAGGAAAAATCCACTTAAAACATAAGGGAATGTGCAAACCGCACACAGAGAAATACTGGACATGAGTTTCTAAATCCTGACGCTGGATCTGTGATGCAGCAGTGCTAACAACTGCATTACAACCACTTCATGTTACAAAAATTGTATTTTAAAAGTATAAACCCTGTACAAAGTTGCTATTTAAATAAATACCATCTAGGCTCAGTGGTGCAATGTCTAGCACTGCAGCCTCACAGATCCTGTTTTCAAATTGTGTGCCTGGTCATCAACTGTGTGGACTTTGCTTTTCCTTCTTTGTCTTTGTGAGCTGTCATGATGATCATCTTATTTTCCATCCACATCCCCAAAGATTTGTAGGTTATGTTAAATGACAGGTCCAAATTGGCTTAGTGTGAATGTGAGGTGGGTGTTTGCATGGGTGGAACTTGCGAATCAATGGTTCATAAATTGTACCAGGTGCTGCAAGGGTAGGCTTCATCCCCCAAAATCCTGTGTTGGGTTAAGTGGATCTGAGAATGTCATTTACTGCAAGCAAAGAACTATAATGTAAACTAATGTAACTTACTTTAGTACTAATTTACCCTATCATAAAGTGAGTTTGGGGGTATGTGAGAGTGTGCTCTGTGACTGATTACCACCAACCGAGGGCTCATTTCTACTTTGGACATTATTGTCAGGATAAGCCCTGGCTTCCTGCAGTTCCAAAAACTGGATTAAATGGGTTCTGTAAACAGATGAACAACAAGCAGGCAAGGTACTTCCATGCTCTGTATACAGAAGTGAAATTGACGGTTAACTCCTCATTGCTTCTAAGCATACAATTTTGGAATGTTGTGGCTGACACATTATGCATGAGCACTTCTTCAGTAAAATGCTTGATTTACTACATGCATAGCTTGCACACAAGGACAAGTCATTGTGATATGCGTAGATTCGATTAAAGCTCGCTTGAGAGCACTTAATCAGTTAGGTGGTGCCCTGCAGTACATGCTGGAAAAAATTGTGAAAATCACTATCACTGCCTGCAGCTCAGTAACATAGTAATACAAATGAGCAACCTAATGAGTATTAAGTGCCAAAAAATGCAACCAGATGTTTTGCCAGAAATTGCATTGTCGTAATCAGAGCCCTTCTTCACTGAGATATTGGCAGCTCTATTTTTGTGCTGTTTTAACAAAAAAGCAAATATTTTAAAGTTACCCTAACAAAAGCAGGCATCTTAGAAGGAATTAATGAAATAAATGTATTATTTTATTGTTCCATTAACTATAAGGAAGGTCAAAATCAGGCATGTGTTCAAAACATACTGTATGTCATCCAAACAGGGGAGGCAAAAGGCAACAAAACAAACATAATCAGTCTTAAAAAAATTATAATCAAACAGTTAGGACAATGGCTAAGAAAGCACAACATTCAAGCACAGCTTTTACATTTCCTCACCCCTTCTTTCATGTCACTGCTCGATCATAAGTTTTGCCAGCCAACACATGCAAGCAGCAGACTAAGAGAGGGGACAGAAGAGAGAACAATTGCAAGGATTAATAAGTACATTTTTATTAATCCCTTACCTTTCCTAATGTACTTCACTTCATATTTAATAAAATGCACATTTTTTTCTATTATACTTTTTTAAAACTCTTTTTTCTTAACTGATTTTTTTTTACATTTTTACTTCTCTTTTAATTGTTGATCCCATGTGTGCATAGGTCCTGCAGCCTGGAGAATGGGGGCAGCATCTTCCCCAGAACGCAACAGGGCAGACCCCCTGAATTGCGTGGGGGCCACTGAGCTTGGAAGCTCAACCCTGTGGGGGCTATGGCCAATGCCAGGGGGCGCCTGGATATTCCAGAGCCATGGACTGCAGCACTTCCACCACACTAGGAAATGCTGCTGGAACAGGAACCAGGTACACCCGGAAGCTGCAGGAAGGTCATCAGGGAGCACCAGGAGCACATCCGGGTGCATTAAAAAGGGGCCATCTCACTCCATTCAAGGAGCTGGAGTCGGGAGGCAGAGGACAGAGCTTGCAAGGAGAGGAGTGGAGGTGGCAGAAGAAGAAGAAGAAAGAAAAGCAAAAGTAAAGTAGAAAGGAACTGAATTAATGTGGCTGTTTGGTGCACTGTGTTGTGTGTAGAAGAAAAAGAAAATAAAAGTGTGTGCTTTTGGACATTGTGTGTCTTGGGGCCTTATATATAAATGGTGTGTACACTAAAAAATGTTGCGTACGAACATTTCCACATTCAAATTGCGATGTATAAAACCTAAACTTGGCGTAAAGCCACGCATATTTTCACGGTAGCTAAATGCTTGGCGTACGCAAGTTCTCCGCTCAGTTTTGCAAACCGGCGGCACCCAGCATCAAAGCACCGCTACTGTTTTAGTGTGGTTACCCTTTCTGTTTTAGATCCACATCCCTGATGCGGCTTTATAAATACACTGAAATTAACCGCATACTCTATTAGTTTAATGCATCTGGTTGTAATTAACCTGTAACAATATAATGGTCCACAGAATGGTCCATAGCTGCTTTAGCATTGTTACTCTCACTGCACCTTTTTCTTCTTCTTCTTTCAGGTGCTAGCGTTAGGGGTTTCCACAGCGGATCATCTTTTTCCATATTACTCTCACTGCACCACTCGGAGTATTTATATCACTGTATAAGAGTGGGGATTCACTGCTCTACTGCAGCTGACTGGAAAGATAATTATCGGTATACAGCATCTAGCACACACTGCTTCAACCATGCTGCCTATTGAACTGCTCTCATACAACAAACGCTTCAGAGCCTTTCCTTGCGGTTCAGAAACAATTTCATCCCAAGAACTATAAACGCACTCAATCAGTCCATCAATTGCTCCTTGTAGAACGTTTTGTACTTATTAGTACAATTACCTCACTATCAACTTGCGATACAGTTATAATATTGCACAACCTGAGCCACTTTATAAAGCGCGTATTTACATATGATGACGATATCATTTTTAAGATGAAATGCAGAAAAATATGTTTATTACATTATACAGATAAAACTTTAACTTCATTTAAATAATCTATATTGTTAATAATTAAACATGTGAGGACACGGTGCCGCAGCGCTAGCAAGGAGCTAGCGCACCGTTCATGGATTGTTCCTGCCTCGCGCTGTATTCTTGCTGGGGATGGCATGACAAGAGAAGGATAGATGAATGCTATAATTAAACATGTACTACGAAGATATTTCAATGTTCCTTAAAAGTTTTGAAGAATTGGTGTTCTAAGCTTACAGATGGCTTAACATCTAGTACAGAGCTGATTGTGTGGTGATTGGTTACTTGGAGAAAGAAAAGGAAGGACAGGAATTGGATGTTAGTACATTTGAAAGAGACAGTACTGCTGCAATAAATTATTTCATTGACGGTCACGCACGGCGCGGCAAGCATCTTGCGTGAGGCATGAACAATCACTGCGCCACTGTGTTCCCATGTTTAATAACATGCTTTAACTCCTATCATCATGAAAATGATATCACGTATACATCTCAGTATTTTAATTATTCAGAGAGCTGTAATATCACGAATGTAATGGATTCTGTGTCCTGTCGGAGGAAGAGAAAGCCCGTTTAAGAAACACGTAGTGATTCACACACATAGAGCACATAGAAGATCAAATACAAAACAAAGCATTTAACGTGCTACTTTAGTTACGATGGGATTTGAGAAACTAGATAATTAAACGATTTTCAGATGAAGTTTATGATGTTCTACTTTAATGACAAAATAAACTCTGTGATTAAAGTGGAAATTTAGAGATTAAAGTTGACATTTTGTGCTTTTTTTCCCACTGTGTGCCTATTTTTTTTCTCTGTACCCTAATTAGCTTTCATATGACACACAGAAGGTGGGCTACAACTCGCCTTTTCATGGCAACTTTGATATGTGACAACTTCTTTTTTATTTCGGGCACTATGCGACTTTGTGAACTTAAGCTTTCGAGTTTCTCTGACACTCTATGCCACTTGATCAACTTCCTTTTGTTATTTATACCACTGTTTAAACCAGCAAATAGTACGTTTTTACTTGCCTCCACTTGGTATTCACTGAAATTCTTCTGTTTCCCCCCGTGCTTTTGCCATTGCCTTTTCACAGAATGCTGAGCATAAGGGCTGTTTATATTGATTTGCATATTCAAAGAGGCATAATTCTGGGAGGAGACGGTGCACAACTGCAGGCACGTGCAGGTGCGTTACTTTTCACGCTGACCGGGATTTATGTAGTGGAAGAACGTGGAAGTTGGCGTTCGCACAGATTTATGCATCTGGATATTTTTGTGCGTAAGCACATTTCCGCTTTCGTCCGTATGCCATGTTATAGTGTGAATTCTACACATGGCGTTATGCATGAGGCCCCTGGTGTCTGTGTGTAGTCGGGCTGATCTTCCACACCTTCTATGGACCTCTATCAGAGGATGAAAAAAGACAAATTTCTATTACATTTAAGAATATTTAAATATTTAAATTTAAGCACATTTCTTATGAAATCATTACATTTCTTATGAACACCCTGAATTAGAGTGGCTCAGACTAATTCAGATGTATTTTATTATTTTATATATATATATGGGTGAGCCTTGACCTTTTCTAACTTGCCTGTCTTTTGCTATTAATATCAGTCATATTAATCTTATTCTGATTTGTACAATTCACTTATCTTTAATATCCAGTAAATTATGATATTTATTGCATACATATTTATTTTTAGCATTTTTAGAAATGTTATTAATCAAATTTCAGTTATGGAATAAACACACACAGCACAAGAAAAAGAGTTGGGGTTGCCACCATCGTAACCCTGTATAGTTGAAGCAAGTTTTGTAAATTAGGTCTTTACAGACAGAGCTCAAAACAGAACTGATGGCACAATACAAAAATGGTGGTTAAATAGTTGGATGACAGGAAGGGTTGGGTCCAGCGGGATGGAAACCAGAATTATGTCATCAGTGGCCCAAACCAAGAGGTTGTGATCCCACAAAAGAGCATTGGCATTGGCATGAAGAGAGCCCCAAAGATGGTGGAAACTGAACCATAAGGCTTAAGGTTTAAAAACCACCTTGTGACTTGCGGGTTTGATTCCTTGCGCACCTTTGTCCACTGGAGAGTTTGGAGGAGTTGGTGACAAGGGTAAACTCATGCCCTACCTCAGCTGTGTAACTGCCAACTTGATCACCAGAGCCTCCCATTACCTGGCTTCCTGATCCAACAGTTTCCGACTCAGGAACGTAATGGAGTGTTTCATCGATGCTTTGGTTCAGCAGAGCACCAAGACCTGTGTCCGAAGCGTCAGTCTGGAAAATAAAAGTTAAAGAAAGGTTAGGAGCTATTCTAATTGGTGCTGACATCAGGGTCTGCTTTAGGTTACAGAATGCAGCATCCACTTTTCCATCCCATTTCACATTATTTGGACCCCGCTTCTTTGTTCAATCAGTCAAGGGTGACGCCCTCTCAAAGAAGCAAGGTACAAACCAGCAGTAGTAACCAGATAAACTCATGAAGACCTGGAGTTGTCCCTTGGTCTTCGGATGGGGGTCACTTGAATATGGCATCTATCTTTGAGCACTGTGGTCTTACCACACCCTTGTCCACCAGGTAGCCCAAATATCTTGGAATATCTGAAGACTGGTCTCATCTAGTGTATAGCGCATGACTCAGACCTGCAGTAGGTGCTTCTTCCATGTGCTGGAATATATGACAACATCATCAAAGTAGGCAGCACTATAGGCATTGTGGGGTCGCAGCACTCTATACACAAGACGTTGGAAGGTCACTAGTGTATGGTGCAACCCAAATGGAAAGAAAATAACTCTACCAGTGCCCATTAAGGGTGCTAAATGCTATCTTTACCTTCATAGATTCCTGGAACCTGCCAGTACTATTTCGTCATGTCAAGTGTGGTCAACTACTCCCCCTTACCAAGTTGCTTCAGGAGATCATCCACTCATAGCATCGCATAGGCATTTAATAGGAAAATTTATTGAGCTGATGAAAGTCATTGCATCTCCAATTTCTCCAACTCCAACTGGAAAAGGGGCCAACACTATGGGACTGGATCAGGGACTATGGCTCTCGTCTGTCACACCTAAGTCCAGCATACGCACATCTCAATTTCCACCTTGGCTCATTTTGCCTCTGGGAGTCGATAGGGACATTTTCTATTGATCACCCCAGGTTCAATTAAAATGTTATGTGCAACCAGAATGGTAAATGTAATTTTGCCTCTGAGTTATGGAAAGCAAAAAAGATTTATTTCAATTGAGTAAGATCAGACAAGGAGAAAGCAATGTGGTGTAAGATATGACAATGGACTTTTCCTTGACATTATGTTTTCCCATCTGCTGTTGCCCAGAATAATGATTGAGAGCATTTGGAGTAATTATAATTATACTGTTTACAAGGTTTCATTTTCCTAGGTGGTGGTAGAATTTTAAACCATTGTTTTTCAGCAAGTAGAGGCTGAACATTGCTGACATTAATCTATACTTGTTACATGCAAAACTATCTTACAAATAAGCAATGTTTTTCCGAATATGATTAGATTTAGCGCATTCCCAAAACATATACACTAAAAAACACTTGATAACACGGTTGGCTCTTATTCTGGCTATATTTTGGTTATTCTTAAGTGAGACATGTGCATGATGTTCAGTTTTTAACTGAATTGCACCATACTTTGTAGAAACTGGTGAGAACTGTATCTTGTCAATGGCTGATTTCAATTCATTATCTGAGTTTCTCCTTTTCCAATTTTTTATAAGATTAAATAGGAGTACACTTTTTGAAATAAGCTAGTAAACTCTGGAAATGCTACATCTAAGTATGTTCCTTACCATCATATAGTATACTATCAGCTATGGATATCAGTGCAAGTTTAACAAAATCAGACAATGTTCTTTTGAAGTTTAGAATTTGCATGGAGAAAAAATAGTTTACTACTGAAAGATTGTGATTGAGGGTGTAGCTTTTAAAGTATGCCAACCTATAGTCAATGTAATGTCTGTAAAGGTCCAAATACCCAATGACTTCCATGTGTTATGTGCTGCGTAAGCACTGCACATTTCAGTTAAAGATGGCTAGAGTAAAATATTATTGTGTAAGGAAACTGAGAATAGTGTGTCAGTGTTAAAATGTTTCCTACATTGGCTATGTCCATCCATCCATTATCCAACCCGCTATATCCTAACTACAGGGTCACGGGGGTCTGCTGGAGCCAATCCCAGCCAACACAGGGCGCAAGGCAGGAAACAAACCCTGGGCAGGCCGCCAGCCCACCGCAAACATTAGCTATATATTTTAAGCAAATAGTGCACCACTGGAATACAGGTAAATTGCTACGTTTTAAATTTAGGAGCATAGATCAAGAGTTTGAACAGGATTTCAATTTTTAAGGCAAAAGACAGGTACAGCTTGGTTACGTTCATGTACTGAATGCACATTTCAGTGAAAACATTTTTTAAATTTAGCAATTCCACTATACAACTATGTAAACTATGTGGTCTTTTTAGTTCTAAATGAACAAGCTAACGGTTGTGTAGAATGATTTTAAGAAGAATCTGTTAATATGTTTGGAGGTAATGTTAAAATACCGGAACTTGGGAAAGTTATTCATTTTAACAATATAATTTAACCCAGCTAAGGCGAAATAAACTGTTGGTTATATATTAATATCCTGTCTGATACTTTTAATCAAATTGAAAAAAAATGAATTTGAATAGACCTGTAAGTTTTTTTAACTATAATATGAAGACATTTTAATTATTCTGGGACAATCAGAGGACAGTCGTCCAGTTTAGTACTCGGAGCACTGCAATTATTTAAATTTATTTTTTATATGGAATCCACCTAGTAGATTCTTAGTGGCACTGATAAGTATGGTTTCGTAACACAGAGCAGCAACAATTGATTTAATTTCCAAATTTATTTACAGGATTCATTTACTTTCATTTTGTTTTCCCACAATGATAATATAATACTCTTCAGAGTCTAATATTACCTTAGTAGCTACAAAGGGACTACTTTTGCATTTCTCACATATAAAACAAGTTATGTTTTCAGTGCCTCTACCATTAAGAAAAACAATTTTAGTCAATTACTATCTTTTATTTTCTTTCTTAACATCTGGTTAGTTTTTTAAATATTTTATTTAACTTTTTTGGTAAATTAAAAATTGTGATAAAATTAATATGCATATACTACTGTTCAGCAGTGGACTTGAAGTGTAAAGTTTGACCTGTCCTAAATTTCATGCAATTTTTTGTACCTAGTTTAAAATGACAGTGGAATGAATGTGATGATATATACTGTACTGTGTGTATATATATATATATATATATATATATATATTGTATATATATATATATATATATATACTGTATATATATATATATATATTACATTTGCAATCTAGTCAAGAAAAAAATAATAATTAGTATCTTCTTTCTGTTTACTTTTTCTTAAGCTATTTAGTAATTAGTACTCATCTATCCATCCATGTCTTGGCACAATTCAGCATTGGACTTGTTCTGACACCACCAGATGCAAGACAGGAACCAACCTTGGATGAAGTGCTATCTAGAAACTTTACATTCATTAATGTAGCAAGTTTCATTAGAAACAATCAGTGAACAATTTAAATTTCTGCCGGATTCACAACTTTTACATTTTTGTTTTCCCCAAGTCTAATGTAACAGCCTTCCCATAATTTGTTATTAACTTACAATTGCTTGCATTAATTTTACACAATTATTGAACTAAATATGGATTTAAGATAGCAACATTTGTTAAGCACAAACCCAGGTGTCTGCATTCACACAACCATATGGGCCATCAAAGTTTTCTCAAGAGTTCTGTAATTTGTCTAACAAAACTCACAACATACAAAACGTCACCATATGATAGTACTATTTTGCTGATGACTTGTTTCTTTATACATAATTAGCGATTCTCCATCAGCAAGTAACAGACTGAATATACAGATGCAAGTAATAAGTACAGATTAATGTCAGCAATGTTCTGCCTCTACTTGTTGAAAAACAATGATTTACAAATCTACCACCACCTGGGAAAATTAAACCTTGCAAACAGTACTTTCACAATCTTTCAAAAGTGTAATGTCACATAAGTCATTTTACTGCTCGCTGTTATCAGAGCTGCAGGCTTATGACACATTGTTATGTGGAGGGCACTTGAATAAATATTAAGTTTCAATGTTCAGAATCGCTTTTCATTTATTATGAAGACATGTCAAAGTGACCTGAGCTATTCAGGTAACAAATACAGTATAGCACTGAAAATGATTGGCTGACTCATGAAATCAGACAAAACCTCTAATATTATTTTAGCAATGTATATAAACTGCTCAAAACAACTAAAGGAATACTTTGAAAACACATCAGATCTCAATGGGAAAAAAAATCATGCCTGATATCTATACTGATATGGACTGGGTAATGTGTTAGGAATGAAAGGATGTCACATTATTTGATAGAATTGAAAATGATCAGCCTACAGAGGGCTGAATTCAAAGACACCCTAAAAATCAAAGTGAAAAAATGATGCAGCAGGCGAGTCCATTTTGCCGAAATTTCATTGCAGCAACTCAAAATCGTCCTCAGTAGTTTGTATGGCCCCCACATTCTTGTATGCATGCCTGCCAACATTGGGGCATGATCCTAATTAGACAATGGATGTTGTCCTAGGGGGATCGCTTCCCAGATCTGCACCAGGACATCACTGAACTCCTGGACAGTCTGAGGTGCAACTTGGTGGCGTTGGATGGACCGAAACATAATGTCCCAGAAGTGTTCTATTGGATTTAGGTCAGATGTGTGAGAGTGGGGGCCTGTCAATGATATCAATTCCTTCATCCTCCAGGAACTGCCTGCATACTCTTGCCACATGAGGCCAGGCATTGTTGTGCACCAGGAGGAACTCAGGACCCACTGCACCAGCATAGGGTCGGACAATGGGTCCAAGGATTTCATCCCGATACATAATGGCAGTCAAGGTGCCATTGTCTAGCTTGTAGAGGTCTGTGCATCCCTCCATGGATATGCTTTCCCAAAATATCACTGACCCACTACCAAACTGGTCATGCTGAACAATGTTACAGGCAGTAAAATGTTCTCCATGGCTTCTCCAGACAATTTCACACCTGTCACATGTGCCCAGGATGAACCTGCTCTCATCTGTAAAAAGCACAGGGCACCAGTGGTGGACCTGCTAATTCTGGTATTCTATGGCAAATGCCAACCGAGCTCCACGATGCTGGGCAGTGAGCACAGGGCCCACTACAGGATGTTGGGCCCTCAGGCCACCCTCCCCTCATGAAGTCTGTTTCTGATTGTTTGGTCTGAGACATTCACACCAGTGGCCTGCTGGAGGTCATTTTGTAGGGCTCTGGCAGTGCTCACCCTGTCCTTCCTTGCACAAAGGAACAGATGCCAGTCCTGCTTATGGGTTACGGACCTTCTACAGCCCTGTCCAGCTCTCCTAGAGGAACTGCCTGTCTCCTGGAATCTCCTCCATGCCCTTGAGACTGTGCTGGGAGACACAGCAAACCTTCTGGCAATGGTACGTATTGACGTACCATCCTGGAGAATTTGCACTACCTGTGCAACCTCTGCAGGGTCCAGGTATCGCCTCATGCTACCAGTAGTGACACTGACCATAACCAAATGCAAAACTAGTGAAAAAACAGTCAGAAAAGATGAGGAGGGAAAAATGTCAGTGGCTTCCACCTGTTAAACCATTCCTGTTTTGGGGGTCATCTCATTGTTGCCCCTCTAGTGCACCTGGTGTTAATTTCATTAACACCAATGCAGCTGAAACTGATTAACAAGCCCCTTTGCTACTTAACTGACCAGATCAATATCCCAGATGTTTCATTGACTTGATGCTATACTGATTAAAAAGTGTTCCTTTAATTTTTCTTCAGTGTTATTGTTTTTTGTTTTCCTGTAACTTTCTGTCTTATCTAAATTGTATTTACCAATCCATTAAAATAGGGCATACTGTATAAAAAAGAGAGTCCAGTTTTTCACAAGACATAACTTATATTTTGCACATTTCCTATAAAAAATGAAATTGTGTGCTTCCAAGTTCATCTCAAATGACTCATATCTGAAGTCTGATTACCCAGTGGGCAGTAAACATGTAACATTCCCCAAACCTTTTCTGACTTTGATTTTTCTTCCAGCCATCCCTTTCTTTTCTTAACGCTTTTTCTTACTGACTTGTATCTTCCAGTTGGTTTACAGTAGTTGGAGGAACCTTATAACTTATAGGCTGTGACCTGAGTTTACCTTTTATGTTATCATTCATTTGTCCATATAGCTCTTCTGTGGAGACATTTCATCCATCACCGTTTCCCTTCATTTTTCTCCATATGTGTTTTACCTGCCACTACACTTATTTTATAATCCTATATAATCCTTCTGGTAAAATCAAAATTATTTTTTTTACAATATCTACTCTGTATATATAAAATTCTAAGCCTAAAAGTGCAATGGTGACGTTTTTATGTCACGCTTTTTGTCAAACTTTAAATCGGGCTTATTTTAAAACCTACATATATATGTTTGGTATCATTCTTTTTAGAATTTATCGAACTTTAATGTAATGTTGTTAGATTTTCAGATTCTTATTCCATTTTTAAATTATAAACTAAAAGATATCAAGAACTTGCGTCCCACGAGATGAGAGTTTGTCCCAAGGGATTTAACCACACCCGGGGTAGGAAATAAAAGACAGAGTAGGAGAGCTGCTGTACAGGTTTTTAAATGTTTGAAGCGCTGCACGAGATGCAGATCACGTGGCACAGCAGCAGCAGCAAGCCAGCAGCTGATCAAGCAAAGAGGAGGTAAAAAAAAAACTGTATATGTTTCCCATTGTATCACCGGGGGGTTTCAGAGGAGCAACCGTGTCTCCTTGGGGTGCGTTCAGCCCCGCTCTTCACAACACGAGCGGCAGAGACACAAAGTGGCTGGCAAGCAAAGCGAGCAGTGGGATTGGCCATGGAAGTGAACAGGGGGGGGACCCCGTAGTAATCATACAAAGGCTAAGTAAATATTAGTGATGTGTGTAAAAACTCTTTTTAGTGATTCAAATTAATTTTATTCAGTTCACCAAAATGATATGAATCTTTGAATCACTGATTCGTTCACTTCAAAAAAATAAGCTATATTCTACTTTAAAATACAGAATAGTATAACAGTGTAATGACTTTAACCACCAAACAATACAAACAACATAAAAAGCAAGCAACAAAATAAGTAATTCACATAAAAAATAATAATAGTAATAATAATACTCTATTGAGTTTTGGAAATAAATACAATTTTAACAATAAATAGAAAAAAAACAATTATACAAACAGAACCTTGGAATAGTGCACATATTACAATAAAACCGCGAGAACACTGAAATATTACTAAATAAAATTATTTTCAGTTTTGGATTAATCTCCTGCAATTTCCTTCTTTTATATCCCATCCTTTCTGATGCAATCACCATATGTATGTCATAAGTGAATTGAACTGCGATTCAGTGTACTGCAATTCTGATTCTTTCAGTGAACTAGATCAGTATACTGTACTGTAAGACAGCTGCCTGCAGTTTGTCCCTCAGTTCAGTACATGAACTGATTCTTTCAGCAAACTAGTTCAGTGTACTAAACTGCGAGTCTTGTGTCTGAAGTTCGTGAATGAACTTGCAGTGGTTCTCTGATCAGTAGGGGGCATACTGGTTCATTCAAGCAAAGAGAACCAATCAATGAGAGGTGCTTTGTGTTATCTGCCATGTCAGTCATTGGCTTGTTGTCGTCATGACCATTTTGCTGAAACAGTTTACTGATAGGCTATTTCCTGAAGACAGCAGCCATTTAAGTGTAGTTAAGATGTTAGCTCCTGTCACACACATTTGCATGGGAGGCAGCTAGAAGGACCAAAACAAAGTAATTCCACGGCAGGCCAGGAGGTAGCAGGTGCAGTAAACCTTTCTCTTTTATCTCTGCAGACCAGGCACAGGAAGTTCTGCCTGATTACGACAATGTCATTTCCGGTTCTGGCCCCATGATGCCATTTCCAGTCCCCCGAAATGACATCACTTGGGACTTAAATCTGTACACAACTGTGCAACATATTTGCCTTTTTGCAGCCAGGAATAAGTATATGGGAGGCTGCCCAAACCTTTTTCGTATGTCAAGGCTATTCATTTCACATTGGCGTAGTCAGAAGGATAAGGGTCTCCTTATGGAACAAGGGGCTGAACCAAAAAGAAGCCTTGACACACAAATAAGACCTTTAACCCATAAGGAAAAAGGTGGAAGAGTACCGTTCCTGAGTTGCTGGGGTGGAGGCAGTCACTGTGGGTAAGGTAAACCCGGGGAAAGCTTCGACCCTGAAGTCTAGTTTAGACTTAGGCCGAAAGGCCTACGGTTAAGAGCCAGGTTCACAAAGGAGGACATATGGGACCTACTTTGGGCTCCTGAGAAAAGGGTCCACTCTGCTGGACCCCACAAAGGAAACAACCTTTGCTAAAGGTGGTCAGCAGGAGAAGAGAATACTCAATTGGGAGTGCCTGGAGAGCATAACTTACCAGCTGCTCTCCAGGCACTCCACTTATGGGCCAAAGTTGGGTGCTGGCTACAGCCAGATTTGAATAATGTCCGACAGGTGGTAGAGTAGATAGGCTGTGATCTGCTTCTTAGAGCACAGCCGGCCTGGGGACAACCAATTAAAAATATACACTCTTTAACAGAGATAATAGAGGAGAAACCTACTCAAGAGAACCAGAAAGAAATCTGTGTAAACCCCTAAGTACTTGTGTCACTACTGTATATCTGAGCCCCGTGATGCTGATAAGCATGACGTTTCCTGATAAGCAGTGTCGGTTTCCTCACAGTGACGAAGGAGTTTGCAGGGAGACAAGGAGGGAAAGCTGCTGCGCTCTAGCTAATCCTCTGGCCTGCCCACATATAGGAAAGGTGCTAGTAAATGGATTTAAAGTAGCAGCCTTATTCGATTCAGGCAGTAACATTTCCGTTGTTGCTCGCTACGTGGTATTGCCATGACAATGGCTTAAGTATTCCTACGGAAAATTTGTGTAAAATAACTTAAAATTACTGTAAATCACTCTTTCTTAACACAACAATAGTATAGCTTCAGAGAGCAAGAATAATTTTGCCAAACAAAATTAGGAAATACTACTCCATCACAATTTACTTATTTAGTAAAAACTTGTTTGAAAATATTACTAGCTGTTTAAGCAGTCTGCAATGAAGACCCAATTCAGTGTCACATATTTGAAAAATGAAGTATTCTTCTATATTCATCTACTTTATATTAATTATCTTCATCTATTAAACAGAGCCATCTTCTATGCAGAGTTTCTAAAGTATGACTATAACTATTCTTAATTGATAGTCCCTAATACATTGAAACTTGTAAAATGAGAAATTAAAACTATCATTTATTAAATGTTTAATCGTCATGATCTGAGACCATGTGATTTTCACTTCAATTAAAATAAAAAAATAAAATTAGGAAACTAGCTAGTTCACAAAATTGTGTTCCAATGATATAATGAATGTTTTAATCAGTGTAAAGCAAAAGCAAGCAGAAGGAACAGCTATGGCCTCAGCCTGGGAATCTCCATTTAATGATGATAACATTTGATGTGAGGAAAAAAAATGAAGAAAAATTAAAGAGCAATCCGTTCTACTTGGCACTTTCATAAGAGATGCACATTGAGGATTATGGAGCTGTGTTTCTTCTAGTGTCAAATGGTGCCTTACTTAATGTTTGGGGTGTCTTCATTGTTCAGGGACAGGAAGGGGTGGAGTCTGGCAGGGGCAGACATAACATCCCTACTCATAGGGAGGGACTTCATCATGCCTAAGAACAGGAGCACAAACGTTAGCATACAATTTGTAACAACCCTACATTTTCTCTCAATTGGTGGCGTTTCAAACTAGCCCCAGTAAGGAATTCATAATGCTCCGATATTTTAAAAACAGTATACACATACAATTTTTTTTTAATTGTCTTGTGTTCAATTAATTGTTTTTGCAAGAATCTGGTGTTATGATGTGTCTTTTCATTAAATTTTTATGTTTTTCTTTGGGTTTTCACTTATTTAAAGCTTTCAACTGGTGCTTCCTTAGCTAAGGATCGGGATTCTAGCCTCAGAATTTTGACTTTTTGTGTTATTCTAGTTATGGAAATTTATTTTGAAACATCCCTGATGCCATTTTGTTTATAACGGGAGTAGCCACTTCATCCATCCATTTCTAGATGGCATTTGCTGTTGTTAGAGGTCGGGTCAGGGAGGAAAAAACCCCAATGTTAATTATGCAATGGGTTTCCTGGTCAGCTATCAGAGTTCTTTCTTATTTTAGTTTTGCAAGCTGAAAACAACCTTTTTACATGCTGACTTTTGCTTCTAATCTTTCTTATTGAAGTCTCTGGTTTTTGACCCTTGCTCTAAGATTTCTGACTTGATCTTCCTGTTTTGACATTCACAATATTTGGTAACATTTCCTTTCCTGATCTGATTCATAAAATTTACAGGTGCTTCCCAAATGCACAAAATCTGGAAATGTTTTTATTTATGACACAGCATCTAGTTTGTCAGAGTTCTTTCACATTCTGAGGCCAGAGGTGAAATGATTCCCTGGAATTTGTTCCATCTGTTCAGCCTTCAGGCCACTGAACCAGGTGTAACATGAGTTACCCGATGAAACCTCATTGGCAGAATCTTTGGACATGCACTTCCCATGGCCTTCATATTATTCTCCCGTATTTATACACTCCCAGTCTTCCTCTGAAAGAAAGCAGAAATAGTTCTGAAGCATCTGGTGTTCCCATCGTGGTGTTTTCAGGTTATTCCTGTGTCACCAAGTTACGCCTTATCAGCAGATTGAGTGAACCATAACAAAATATTTTCATATATTTGGACACACAATCTGTGGTGTAACCTGGGGTCAACAGGACATTTTGGGATTTTTAATATTAGACATCATTATTATGGCAACTTAACTAAGGTTGTTGAACATGTGCCTCGAGTCAGTGTAGCAATGTTTTTTCCTTTGGCCAACACATGACCTTTAAACTTGCATCCTCCAGAGCTACACAGAAGACTGCATGTCCTGTAAGCAGAAATGACCGCAAATTCTGTGCATCCACTTCAATGGTGGTTTGTGAATTCCATTGATACAAAAAGTTTGTCATTTTTAGTTTTGGTGTAAGACTGGATACCAAGACAAGGCTTGGCTACCTAATATGTATCGTAGTACTTGTGCAACAAATTTCTGAGTGTTGCTGAATCGAAAAGGATGCTTCATGGCATTTACAGTGTTGATTATATGGACAGCAACCAAGAAATCATGTAACAGATTGCAATTTTTGTATAGTGCCACCACTTCACCAGAGGATATCTAAGAAGAAAAAGTGAAATATGAATAAGGAATACTTTTTATCTAGAGCAAATTATTTTTTTCTGGGTGTACATATGGGATGTCTATAACATGATATCATATGAAAAAGTAATTTCAGAAAAGAAACAAGAAAAAATTGAAAATTTATTGTCCTCTGTTATTTACGACATTTTGTCATATGAATCACACAATACCAATACTTTGTCACAAGTAAGACGTTATTCCTCACATATCTCTTCTTTTTGATCCTAAAAACTATAATTAGAATATATAAGAATGTACAAATGTTTGCAGTCAAGATGTGTAATATAGCACAGCTAATATGTATTTTCGGAGATGGCTGGGGGGGTGACCCGCCGGGACACCCAGGAGGACCAGAGGAGGGCTTGCGACTTCCCCAGACCATGTGGGGGCAACTGCCCTGTTTACCTTTGGGGGCCACAGGTATAGAGCTTTGAAGCTCAACCCTGTAGGGGCCAGGGGGCGCCCCTATGCCTTGGGAGCCCTGGACCTCAGCACTTCTGCCACACCCAGAAGTGCTGGGGAGAAGAGGAGCAGGGACACCCAGAGAGCTTCTGGGGATGCAGCCGGCACTTCTGCCACACTGGGGCATGTCGGTGGAAGATTGCCGGGACACACCTGGAGCACGTCCGGGGGGATTATAAAAGGGGCCGCCTCCCTTCATACAATGGCTAGAGTCGGGAAAGAAGAGAGGACAAGGTCTGGGAGGAGAGACAAGGAGGTGGCCTGAAGAAGTGAGGCATTGTGTTGTGGCCAGGACTTCGGGGACTTGGGAGCACTATCTGTAAATATGTTAAATAAACGTGTGTTGGGTGACGTTGACGTGTCCGGCTGTCTGTGTCTGGGCCGGCTACCACAGTATTAAGAAAAATAGTGTACACAAAAATAAAGAAAAGTAAAGCAAATAAAAATAAATTTTATCTCACAATAGAGAATAATCAAATAACAGTACCAAAAAGTAATAACATGAATATTAGCCATTTGAGAAATGGAATGTCAAGTACCATCAAGATAGAGATTAGTATAATGAACTCCATCCAGTGGCCAATAGTTCTTCCTACTAACATCTGGAGTCTTGCTTTCCTTTCTTAGAGCTAGCAATAGAGTCTGAAGAAAGACTTTGACTTGTCCCACCATTTTTCTCCAGAAAAACATTTTCTGCTTCACTCTTCTTGTTTTACTTTTCTCCTTCCATATGCTCATTTATGTTTTTAAAGACAGCTTCCAGAGACATAACTTTAAATTCCATACTGTGGCAGCTAATAGAGGATCAAACATTGGAGAAGCTCAAATTCTCAATGATTCAATATGCAATTAGTGGCTTTTTTTGGCAAGAACATTCTGGTGGGTCCATATCATGTGTGCTGACATTATCTAATGTGATATTATAGTAGGTCCTACATACTTGAGCATGGGAAACATTATATAAATTAAATTTATTAATTATTATTATTATTATTATTATTATTATTATTATTATTATTATTATTATGTTTATGCTTTCTGCTCCTGCCACCTTGTCTCCTTGAAAATATATAACTGTTACTTAAATAAATGGAGAGTATCACTTTAAGGGTAGAGGGAGGTCGATCTGTGCCTGTGAGTAACACTTCAAAAGTAAGAAATAATTATGGTGAAGGAAGAAGGAACTCGGAGAGGAAGATGAAGAGGTGTGCCAAAGAAATGAAAACTAAATACAGACATTTTTAAATTGGTTTTTGGGTTGAATGAATGAATATTCTGGTAGGGCCACCTCAGAATTTTCTTATATGTGGGCTGACTCCCCTAAAAATATCTGTCCCTAGTTTGCTAATGCTAGCAAAACATGCAAGTTCACACAACTTTCAGTTTATAAAAATGGTATTAGGTTGCCTGTTCTGTCTGGATTGACATTAGATTATTGTGATAACCTCAGACACAGTCATCATTTGACTAAATGCAGCCATATAGATTTAACTGCTAAGTGGCAGCACAACTACCACCTGCTGCTCGGGATAATAAACCTCAAGTTTAGAACTGAATAGCTTTGAGGTGAAAAAAGGATAGCCACAATAACACAGAAGGAGCATACATGAATGTAGTGTGTCTTGTGAACTAAACATTCTTGATGTTAATCTATTTTTGTTTTTTTTTTGTTTTTGTTTTTTTTTCAAAATTACTGTGGCTACTTTTAAAAGAGCGAGCAAATGGTACTGGACATTTCTCTTTGCTGTGTTGTGCTGCCTGGCCTCAACTGGAGAAAGCTCATAGGACAAGGAATTCTACACACACTATGAGAAGCTTACTAGATAAGAAATTGCATTGAGCATATCACAGAAAATTGGAAAAAAATGCTTAAGAAGACAAAGCTGAGGGTTTTTGTAAATATTTTAGTAATAAATTAAATGGCATATTTTGCGCTGCCTCTGGTGGACCTGTGTCCCACTGGCCCTTAATGTGGAAATGGCAACGTATACAATCCACATTATGTTGTTTCAAATACATATTAGATAACATAAAAAAAATATTACGCACATTTGTAAATTTAACTTGTGTGCAACCTTCAGAAACTGTCCCCTGTAGCTGTAATATTCAGTTGGCATTATCAGCCAAAGTGAAGATGCAGATCCAGCCAAGCATGCAAGTAAAGAGGAGCTACAATACAATACAAGTACAATAGTTGCTAGGAACCATACAGGAGGAAGCCAGGTTCTCTCTTTTCTTGCCCTTCCTTTCATTTAATTACAGAATTATGGGTAAAGCATTGCCAAAAAATAGGAACATAGAACGCCATATACTCAAACCCCACCCGTGAAACTGAATCACTAGGCCATTGCATTTAGCTTTTGTCTATTGACTTCCTCCATCTGGCCTTTCTCAGTATGATCCACCAAGACCATCTCGCCCTGTTAATATGTTATTCAGTAGAAAATTTTTGTTTAAGTATACATCTATTTTAAGCAATGGGTTTAGTTGCTCCATCCTTCAGTGTGCATATTAAAAATATCTGCTTAAGAACAAGATTAAGATAGTCTCTTTAAGATTAGGAGACTATCAACAGGAATTCAAAATAGGATCAATTGGAATTCAACTTACATAGAGGGAAAAAATGTCAGAAAGAGTTTAACCATTTTGTAAATTTTTCCACCCATCTCCTAAACCTGTTTATCTTACCCTGGCTTGCTAAGATCTGTAAATTAATCAGAAGCAACCTGCTGAATAGCAAGACCTGCCCTTTAAATAACTAATTACAGCTTATTCATACTCCATGAATTAATTAGATTTAGCCTTCCATAAAGGTAGTCTTTAGTGTAAATTATTTTTTGTTCTATTAATACAAATATGTTAACATCCATTTTATTAATTGTTAAATTAATTATTTCCCTAATGCCACTGTTTACCGTTTTATCCTTTATCAGTGTGCTTCCCCTGCTTTCTTTTGTCTTTATTTACAAATAGCTATTTGTCTGAAAATTGTGCTCAGTTAATGTTTACAGCTGAAAGTTGTTCATGGGACAGATGTGTCCTTTGGGCACACTGGCACGTCTTCAATCTCATTTGGCTGCATGTGTAACTGTAACAGGAAAATGTGATTGTGTTTCAGGTGGAAAGTATCAAACTAACTGTTTATCTATCTATCTATCTATCTATCTATCTATCTATCTATCTATCTATCTATCTATCTATCTATCTAATTAAAATAACATCAATAACTAAAAAGACAGTGCCTTAACAATTATAAGTCATGAGGCCACCTACAGGTGCCATTTGGCATCATAATTAATTCATTGCTTTTCTTCAAATACACAGGAACTCAAACACAAAGAAAGCGAACATAATAATATAATAGTATTTGTCTTACTCCAGCCTAATTATACAGTTGGTGCCCTCACTACTCTACTTGACAAATTTAATTATGAATAAAAAATGATACATGTCTGTCTGTTACTCCAAATTCTAGAGGTAACAGCACCCTGCCAATGGACATTTTCTCACTAACCTACTGACTGACAGCTCAGAACACTCTAATAGGAAATGCTTATTTTAACTCATGCTTTTTACCTTTGCTGACAGTCCTATATTATAGCCAAGTGGCTCTCAATACAGCATTTAAAGTTATTTTTTAATATTGATTTCATAAGTAAATCAGCTTAAGAGCATTCCAGTGTAACTAAACATTTAATGTACATCTGAAAAAAGATGTATCAACAACCACAAAGAGACACAGCAGTGACAAGTGTATCCACACTCTTAAAAATAATGGGTTTTCATGTGGTTCCTCATAGAACTATTGCTTGATAAAGCACCATTTCATTCTGGAAAGGATTCTTTGCATATGAAATTCTATCTATTTGCTTTGAAAAACTTTTTATATGTAGAAAAAAACTGAAATCTTTAATTCATGGTAGGCTGCCTAGCAGGACACTAACAGATTAACAAAACATGGACTTAACCTGTGTTATTATAAGTGGCAAAACTGCTTTAAAATCATTACCCACTCATACTTCTCATATTTGTTAACTATGGATATTTATTGAAGCCTGAAAAGAATCAAAATAAATAGATTTTTTTTTTCTGGAACCTTCATGTGGATAGTTCTTTAAGGAAACTAAAAGGGTTCTTCTTATGGAATTTCTCTGAAGAACCACTCGGACACCTTTATTTTTAAGTGCAGGATTACTGTATATAACTTGAGGTCACATTCTCAGAAAGACTTTTGCATTTTTGTTGTGATTTATTTTTTCATTGTTGATGTTAATTGCAATGTATTCATTTGACTATACAGGTTGATTTTGCACTTATCAAGAAATTAGGAATTTTCATAATTTTGCTTCCAAAAGACTAGATAGATAGATAGATAGATAGATAGATAGATAGATAGATAGATAGATAGATAGATAGATAGATACTTTATTAATCCCAAGGGGAAATTCACATAATCCAGCAGCAGCATACTGATACAAAAAACAATATTAAATTAAAGAGTAATAAAATTGCATGTAAAAGCAGACAATAACTTTGAATAATCTTAGCATTTACTCCCCCGGGTGGAATTGAAGAGTCGCATAGTGTGGGAGAGGAACGATCTCCTCAGTCTGTCAGTTTAGCAGGACTATTAAGTTAAATTCTGTCACACCTCGTGGTACCCCTGATGGAGCTAAAGTTTCCAAAGCAGATTTTCCTAGAGGAGATTAAAAGCCATCACATTACCAATGAAAAGTACCACCAACAAATGATTCCTCATATCATATTTGATTAGCAAAAGAGTTTAAGTCAACTTAAGCATCTTCGTCTTCATGCTTCCCTCTATGCCTTTACAGTGCCAGGGCCTCATTAACCACCTTTAGATTCTTCCTTCTCTTATACCATACTACTCACTTTATTCATTGTTTTACCCCTTGTGAGGGATGGCCAGCAGTTCAGTCCGGCCGGGACGTCCCTGAAGGAAAAGAAGGAGGAAGAGCAGGCTTTTCAGGGCACTGCATCCCCCAGGACGGTGGGTGGCAGCTCCCCTGGATGGCAACAGTTCCCTGGATTCCCATAAAGCATCCTGGGATGTGGAGTTCGTTTCCTCAGCCTTGTTGGGTGCCATGGGTGCTGCCAGGGGGGAGCTCACAAAGAACCTGGGAACTCCTACTATTACGACAACCCAGAAGTACTTTGGAGTCACAAGGTCAGAAGCCAGCAGTACTTCCGGGATACTTAAGAAAGGATGATGTGGCATTGCCTTGGAAGAAGAGATGGAGTACTTCTGGGTCATGGACTATTTAAAGGACTGGTTAAGACCCAGCAAAGAGAGACAGAGTTGGGTGGTAGAGTGACGGAACTGCTGGGTGGAGAGGCAGATTATTGTTATTGATAATTGTTTATTATTATTGTGATTATTATTGGAGAATTGTGGAGTGTGTGGTGCTTTGTGTACTTTATGGAAGAAAAATATTAAAGAAATCTTCTTGGTGCTTTTAAATGTATGTCCTGGACGTTTGTCTGGTGGGTTTAACGGGGCAACAGCGCCTCTAGCGCCCACTTCATAATGATTTTCTCTATGTTTTCTAACCACATTTTCCTTGGGCTTCCTCTACTTCTATTTTCACTTCCAGCACCTTTCTGGGTATTCTATCATTGTCCACTGTTAACACAAAATCAAACCATCTTTGTTGTTTCTTTTCTATTTCTTCCTAGAGGTTAATTCTCCCGTGTATTTGTGTTCCTAATCTATCCATCTGTGCTTTTTTGTTTTATTCTTCTTAAATATTTACTTTCTAATTCTTGAATTTTTCTACTATGCTTTTCTGTCACAGTCCATTTTATAGCTCCTTAATGCAATACAGATTTGCACACCAACTTATAATATTGTAATTTTGCCTTTCTTCGTAATTCTTTTATCCCTATAATTGTAATCATTTAATTGATAGTAAACACTGCTGGATTCATGCACTCTTTTGAAAATTTTGTGGTCTATTTTACTGTTATTCTTTATAATTGCTTCTAAATTTTTGTATGTATCCATTTCAAGTCCATTTCCTTTAGTCATGCTCTTATTTCTAACCCTTTTCCCTTCTTATTTGTAAACAACACTCCCATTTTGTTACAGCTCTGTATTTGAGATATTCACAGATTCCTGGATTTTTTCAAAGGTATCTGGTACCAGCACTACTTTATATCATCAGCAAAAACTAGACCGCATATACACTGGTTGTAGGTTCCAGTACCTGAGTTAATTTTTTATTGTCTTGCCTTAAGCCAGCTTCTTGTTATTAGTTGTTGAAAAGGATGCAGTACTCTATAAAAGAAAACTGTCTAACCGGTCTCCTTTTTCCTAAAGTAAGATTATCATCACAGGAATTCTGGGAGTATGGCAACAAAGAATTATTAATTCTTGTATTTATTGTAGTATTTCATTCTCACCATTCATATACTGTATATGGTATCCTTCTACTCAAATAAGCAACAAATGTCTCTAGTTGCCCATGTGATAAGATGCTTCCACAAGAAAATATTTTCCACGCAAAATAAAGGTTTGGGGTTCGTTCCCGTATATTGTCACCCAGACAAATGATAGAAAAGGTTGATTCATAAGACTTTTCAGTACAAAATGAATGATCAACTGCAGACAAGATGGTGTTTATATAGCAGGATGGATTATGGGACAGGAAATGGTTGGCAGGAAGTGACGATTGGAGGTGGGGAAACGGAACCAACGTCATCAGGATTGGACAGGAGCAATGGATTGATGGAAACGGAAGTGACGTCATCAGAGTGAACCGGAAGTGATGTCGTGTCGGCCATTTTTAACCCGGAAGTAAGACTTCTTATTTTTCTTCAAATTTTCTGTAGGTGAAGAGAGATTAAGGTAAGCATCACGTGATAACCCTTTGTCTCACGATGTTTCACTCACCTTTGGGCTCTTTGACTGCCTCCAACTCGCATGTGTGTGACACCCATGATTTAACTGTGATCATCTCATCATTGTAAGTAATTGTTCCATCATGGACATATCTTGACTTAATAACTATTCTGCATTAATTAAATCCTATTTAATCACTGACTGGACATGCTATATTATCAAAATTAATGTTCAATGATTACACCAATACTCACCTACCCTCGCCCTCTCTCTGCCTCTCACTTGTACGCACATGCAAACACTCTGGTTGTTCCATCACTGAAGAAGCAGTTTGTCCTATGAAACCAGATCAAAAAGAATATGAATATCATACAAAATTACATCCATATCAAAAAGTAATTAATAACTTGTAATCATTTTCATAAATGCAATCAATGTTTCTCAAAAAAATTGTTTTTTATTATTTTTGCTTATTTTATTTGAAGAAAATAACACTGCTTACAATCAAGTCACTGACTTCATCATGATTTTTCTATTTAATATGGGGCATGCATGCATTGGGCTGAAGACAAAGTTTTTTTTTGCATGTGGATTAGGAAAAGGCACTATTGACAAGGGACTAAGATTTTTATTGATCTTAACTTTTCCATTATGTTTTGTGGTTTTAAATCTTGTTCTATGTTTTCCAATTGTTTAAAACCTTAATGACAATTGTTTCTTTCTCCTCCTTTCAGTGGTTTTTTCCATTACTTTGTCATTTTCTTCACTGCTTTCTGTGCCAGCCACAAAAATTATAACACAAGTATCTTCATTTTTATTTTTTGTTTACTTTAGTATTTTGATTATCTCTTCCTTGACTGTTTTTTAGATTAAGTAAATCAAACTATATTTGGAGAACTTATCGGTATTTTTCTGGATTGGGATAAATGCCAGGAGGTGTCATTTTGTTACAACATGCAGTATCTGCAAAAAGAAAGATATGCTCTTTTCCAGTTTCCTCAATATTGTCCTAATGGTAATTAGTGCATTAATGTAGCTTCCTGGTCCAAAAAAAATCAAAAAAATTTATGCCAACAAAAGATGAAAGTGCACTTTGTCAATTATAGCTTTGTTTAAAATTCTGAAAATCAAATATGCCTCTATGGACAAGATCAAAATAATTACTTTTCTCCATAAAACTTACAAATTCTAATTAAATTATAATTAAAGGCTAGGTTACAGTCTCAGTAGCAAAAAAGGTCACTTGGACATATTTGGCCAGATCCCAATGGACACATCTTCCAGTGCACAAATAAAAAATCCATGACCTCCTGCACAGTTGCAGTTTTAATTTGGCATATATACTTAAATTAATTTCCCAATGTGTTTCCAACAAGTACTGTTCTTGAAGTCTTTAAATGATAAAAAATAATGCATTCATTTACATAAATTATGCCAGGCTTAATACACAAATACAAAGGTGTACAAATACATAATTCAAAAGAATTAAGCCACTCATTTCTTTTAAGCATAAACTTCCAGATACTTTCAAATGTAATCAACTATTCTTCCATTTTCTCATTGCAGGTTTCTTTTACTGAGAGTTTGGAGGAAACCACAATGTACTCCAGCAGTTAATGGGAGATGTTTTCTACAGGAACACAGACTCTTTGAAAAATTGTTCTTGACAACCATAAACCACAATCTTCTGTCCCCAATGCCCAGAGAAATAAAATAAAAGACACCTAAGCACCAGAAGGAAATTTCCATTTAACTTGAATTTTAATGCTTGTTTAACTTTGTGAGAGCAACAAGGTGCAGAATGCACTAAATTGTAACACAAGTCTCTGGTCCACTTTAGGGAAGGCTGGAAAAACATATAATGAAATCAATGAAGATCTTCTCTTTGGTTGACGTCTGGTGACTTGCTTTGGACAACATCTAATCACCAGGGGCATCATGTATTACGCTGTGCATAGAATTCAAACTAAAACATGGCATACAGAGAAAAGTGGAAATTTACGTATGCACAAAAAAATTCAGATGCACAAAACTCTGTGTAAGCGAACCTCCATACACTTCTGCTCCATAAATCCCAGACAGTGTGAAATGTAATGCACGTGCACGTGCCTGCTGGCCCACCCCAACTTCTCCCAGAATTTTACATATTTTAATATGCAAATCAATATAAATATCATCTCCCATTGAGTGTTTGTTTAAAAGACAATGGCAAAAGCATGTGAAAAAAGGAGAATTTCAGTGAATGTGAAGTGGCGGCAAGAAAAATGTACTATTTGTTGGCTTATGCTCTGGTATGAGCAACAAAAGTGTGGTAAAACACTCAAAAGTTCAAGTTCAGAAAGTCACACAGTGCCCAACATAAAAAAAAGAAATGGTGAGATATCACAGTCAATGTGAAAAGGTGAGTCACAGCCCGATGTCTGTTTATTTTGTTTCAGACAATATTACAAAAGCTGACCCCCATGTGATGTCAGGTGGGGATGGTGCTGCTTTGCTGAGCACATCTTTGGGCACTGGCTGCTGACATACACCTCTGCCTCAGAAATCGCGGGGCAACCATCTGGCTGTGTGCAGAAGAACTGTTCTGGAGTCATAAATTGCAATAGTGACTGCTGTAAGAGATGTGACCAATGAACTAAGGAATATAAGGGCTTACTATGTGATATTGACCAAAAATTAAATTAATTGGTTAAAAAATAAATGCATCTGAATTCATGTTTTATATTGTACTAATTACATTCAAACAAAGTTGTAATGCTGTCCGACTTGGCTTATCATTTGTGTTAGGTTCATCATACCGCATCTCTTTAGGTATGGGTAAGCCACGATTGTATGCCACATTATAAAGCACGTTACTTGCTCGTACAATGCGACACACATTCTGTGCACTACAGAGCAGCACATTAATAGAGTTCAAATGCATTCTATTTATATATGCAAATTGAAGTGTAGTGTCAGCACCAAGCGCCACAACAGAACGATTCTCTGCAGTTTTTCCTTAAAAGGACCGCTTGTCTTTTTCCATACTATTTGGAAAAAACACTTGTGACTGTGCAGAGATGCTGTTTTTATAGGTTCTCCAGCTTTATATGATGTAATGCCAGCTCATTCTTTTGATGATTCATCCCTGGCTGATGTAACTTGTCCAGCGCTGTTTCAATAGCAATGTGAATGCAGTTGACCGCTCCGATTACATTTGGAAAACCTGGCATTACTGTGAATTGCTCTTTGATGTCTTCCAGTTAAACCACAGTGTAAGGAAATCTTATATATCTTAATGACAAGTAGACTATACCATCCTATACAGGTGGCATGGCACGGCTAAGTGATGACAGAGAAATTGCAGAGCAGTCAACAAGTTCACATTGAAAGGATCCTGTGGCTATAAAAACAAGAGTGGATAGAACTGGCAAAGGAGCAGGTAGAGCATAATTCCACAAAGTCTGCCTTTGTAAAGCTGATGCCAGTTCAGCACAGAGCTCCAACAGGATAGCTCTTGGAAATCAAAATCGACTAAGAAGCCAGTTATCATAATCTATAAATACACGCTTTCTTCTAATTCTTCCATTTGCAATGTCTTCTAACCATGCTAAAGCAGCCATGGTAGTTAGAATAGTTTGACTATTCCGTGCACCATTATATCGTTACAGAATGATTACAATCAAATTAATTAAATTTGTAAACGATACACAATTAATTTTGGTGTATTTGATAAAACCCACATCATAGATGTGAATCTAAAAAGAATAGCAGACCACAGAAACAGTAGCACTGCTTTGACACAACAACGCAGAAATTTGAGTACGCAAGGGTGGAGGCTGCTGTGAAAATGTATGTGGCTTTACGCCAAGTTTCGTTTTTATACATCTCAAAGTGAGCGTGGAAATGGGCATGCGCAACATTTTTGTACATATGCTCCGTTTATACATGTGGCCCCATCTGATCATCAGAATTGTCAGAATTGGAATTCACCCAAAGGCTGCAAGCAGCAATTACTGAGGATTAACTACTAACTTTAAAATTTTGTTACTGAAAATATTTTTACATAATTTATTTTATATAAAGAAAAACCTTAAGCACCTGTATAACTGTTAAAAACAGAAAGTTATTAAGCCTAAGGGATATCTAACTTATTTGACATTTTAACATATTGTATATATGAATGTTTATTTGATTGGTCTGTTTCTATTCACTTTACGAAAAAAAAAGGGGGTAGTAGTGTGGCCAGAGTGGTTCTCGGAAGCTGCATGATATGGGCATTTCCTCGCTTAAGTGCACAGGTGAGGAATCGTCTGCATCTGGAATTGAAGACGGGAACTACTAATCGCCACACCTGAGCCATGTTCCGATTATATATAGTAGGAGCGCGAGTGTGGAGAAGGGAGAAAAAATCAAGAAAAGAACGGAGGTTAAGGGAGAAGTAGGTGGCAGGAAGAGAAGGAGCCAGTGTGAGCTAGTGAGCGAGAACAGGCTCGTTGAAAGAAGGAGAGGCAGCTGTGAAGTGAGCCCTAGTGGGGTGTTTGGCCATCACCCAGGGCAGTTGGTAGTGGTCACTCCTGCTGAGCGTTAGTGAGGAGCATGAGTGACCGGAAGGAGGTTGGTTCGCCACATATGGCCACGGAAGGCAGCGGGAGTCAGGAGGCTTGGGAGGTTGATGCTCCAGTGTGAGTGCCCTGGTCACTGGGGAACCCAAGTCTCAGTCTAGCGGGGCCCTACGGAGCCAGAGACCAAAAGGCTTTCAGACCAGCAACAGAAGAAGGTCAGTTGCAGGTAGGGTGACTCCCCTGTTTCAGAGCCCAGATGGGAGAAGCAGGGGAGCCGCCAGCTGAAGAAAGTAGCGTGTTCATTTTTAAAGAAAGGACTGCTTCCAGACAGTATTTTAACCTCGTTTTAATGGATTTAATAGATTATTTTAACCTCCACGTGTTTTTATGGATTATTCATTTATTAATGTTTTGATGCACTGTACTCTATTTGGACACTGGTTTTGTTGTTTTTAAATAAAAGCACTTTTGCACCTTTCCCCTTGCTTTATTGATGTTCTCATTGTCCAGCTCATCCGGTGACATTACCAACAGTGTTGGGTTCAAGAGCTCCCAAAAAGGAAGTGGGATCATGGAGCAAGAATCTGCATCGTCACAGTCTATGAAAGTTCTGTATAATTGAAAGCCCAGGTATCATTGTGATGTGAAATGTTTACCATAATAACATTGGTTACATGAAATTGTACAAAACTTCAAGACAGACAAACAACTTAAGGACAACAGCAATCATCATTCCCCAACTGTCCATTAACATCCAATTTAACACAAATATACACAACACAAACATACTTGGACATATTAATCAGATTATTTTAGAAATCTCTTAAGGTAAAGATGTTATGTTCATGGATCTCATTGCTTGTGAATAAGTACTTTTACAAAATCTGGTACTTCTATTCCTGATTGGCCTTCAAACAACTCTTGATTAAGCTGTTTAAAAGGTAGAAAGAAACTGAGTAGAGGATGGGCAAGTTGTCACAGGTCAGAAAAAATTTAAATGGCTTTATGTTTCAGTCTTATAAACAGAGCGAATCAATGGGGGATTAGGCAATAAAACATTTCAGAAGTAGGGCATCCAATTGTCTCTTTAGCTGCTTCCATTTCTTAGCAGAGACACTGGGATACTAAAAGAAGTCATAATAAAAGTCATAATACTTTCAATAATGTTTCTATAAAATGGCCATAGCTTCTTGTGACACTACAGATTTCTTTAACTGACCCAAAAAAACAGTGAACTTTCTTGGCCATAACACATAAAATACTTACCTGGCAGAGGAGATACCATAATCACTAAGGTGGTTCTCCCAGGGCGAGGCTCATCCATTGCACTCCGGATGTGCTGACCCCTGCGATTTCCCCAAATGCGTGAAACTCGACTGCATAATTTGTGGTAGTGGGAGACTGCGTTCGCGCTCTCCCCTGATTTTTTATTCATTTGAATTTCCCCTTGGGATTAATAAAGTATCTATCTTTTTTTTTTTATTATTAATTTTATTGCAATACATACAAAGCACTCAAGTTTTTACAAAAAGAAAAATTGAGTTAAGAACAGATCGATTCCCCACCCCTGAGAGAGAGAGCAAGCCAAACAGGCGTAAAATTTAAGGCTTGTAAACATACAGTGGTGTGAAAAACTATTTGCCCCCTTCCTGATTTCTTATTGTTTTGCATGTTTGTCACACAAAATGTTTCTGATCATCAAACACATTTAACCATTAGTCAAATATAACACAAGTAAACACAAAATGCAGTTTTTAAATGATGGTTTTTATTATTTAGGGAGAAAAAAAAATCCAAACCTACATGGCCCTGTGTGAAAAAGTAATTGCCCCCTTGTTAAAAAATAACCTAACTGTGGTGTATCACACCTGAGTTCAATTTCCGTAGCCACCCCCAGGCCTGATTACTGCCACACCTGCTTCAATCAAGAAATTACTTAAATAGGAGCTGCCTGACACAGAAAAGTAGACCAAAAGCACCTCAAAAGCTAGACATCATGCCAAGATCCAAAGAAATTCAGGAACAAATGAGAACAGAAGTAATTGAGATCTATCAGCCTGGTAAAGGTTATAAAGCCATTTCTAAAGCTTTGGGACTCCAGCGAACCACAGTGAGAGCCATTATCCACAAATGGCAAAAACATGGAACAGTGGTGAACCTTCCTAGGAGTGGCCGGCCGACTAAAATTACCCCAAGAGCGCAGAGACGACTCATCCGAGAGGTCACAAAAGACCCCAGGACAGCATCTAAAGAACTGCAGGCCTCACTTGCCTCAATTAAGGTCAGTGTTCACGACTCCACCATAAGAAAGAGACTGGGCAAAAACGGCCTGCATGGCAGATTTCCAAGACGCAAACCACTGTTAAGCAAAAAGAACATTAGGGCTCGTCTCAATTTTGCTAAGAAACATCTCAATGATTGCCAAGACTTTTGGGAAAATACCTTGTGGACTGATGAGACAAAAGTTGAACTTTTTGGAAGGCAAATGTCCCGTTACATCTGGCGTAAAAGGAACACAGCATTTCAGAAAAAGAACATCATACCAACAGTAAAATATGGTGGTGGTAGTGTGATTTTTTGGGGTTGTTTTGCTGCTTCAGGACCTGGCAGGCTTGCTGTGATAGATGGAACCATGAATTCTACTGTCTACCAAAAAATCCTGAAGGAGAATGTCCGGCCATCTGTTCGTCAACTCAAGCTGAAGCGATCTTGGGTGCTGCAACAGGACAATGACCCAAAACACACCAGCAAATCCACCTCTGAATGGCTGAAGAAAAACAAAATGAAGACTTTGGAGTGGCCTAGTCAAAGTCCTGACCTGAATCCAATTGAGATGCTATGACATGACCTTAAAAAGGCGGTTCATGCTAGAAAACCCTCAAATAAAGCTGAATTACAACAATTCTGCAAAGATGAGTGGGCCAAAATTCCTCCAGAGCGCTGTAAAAGACTCATTGCAAGTTATCGCAAACGCTTGATTGCAGTTATTGCTGCTAAGGGTGGCCCAACCAGTTATTAGATTCAGGGGGCAATTACTTTTTCACACAGGGCCATGTAGTTTTGGATTTTTTTTTCTCCCTAAATAATAAAAACCATCATTTAAAAACTGCATTTTGTGTTTACTTGTGTTATATTTGACTAATGGTTAAATGTGTTTGATGATCAGAAACATTTTGTGTGACAAACATGCAAAAGAATAAGAAATCAGGAAGGGGGCAAATGGTTTTTCACACCACTGTACCTAAATTAATAAATTCTCTGTGCTTTATGAACTTATTTTAAAATATTACTGATTAGATCCTGCTATGTTCTGAAAAAAGTCTGTACAGATACTTTAACTGAGTATTTGATTTTTTCCAATTTCAAATAATATAACACATCGGTTTCCCACTGACTTAAAACAGGAGAGTTTGGGTTCTTCCAGTTTATCAGAATAAGTCTGCGTGCCAAAAGTGTAGTGAGTGCAATCACAATTTGTTTGTCTTGTGGAGCCGACCCGGACACAGACAGGCGGACATGTTGTTTTCAAACCACCACACATTTATTTACACTATTTACAATGGTCACACAGACCCAATTCAGTGCACAATCCCCAAATACTCAGTCCTGGCCACAAATGCCTCTCTTCGGGCCGCCTCCACACCTCCTCTGTGCTTCGTCCTTCCTCCTCCCGACTCCAGCCTCGAATGAAGGGAGACGGCCCCTTTTATCCTCTCCCAGATGAGCTCCAGGTGGCTCCCGGCATTCCCTCGTTGGCCACGCCCCAGCGTGGCGGAAGTGCCGGCTGTTCTCCCGGCAGCTCTCCGGGCGCCCTTTTAATTCTTTCCCCCAGGAGGTAACAGGTCCCCAAAGCATTGGGGCGCCTCCTGGCGGTGACCACGGGCCCCTACAGGGTGGAGCTTCCATGCCCTGTACCCGTGGCCCCCAAAGCAACCAGGAAGGCGACCCCCACGTGATCCAGGGTGGGCACAGACCCACATCCGGTCCCTCATGGCGTCCCGGCCGGGTCATGGCCCCTGGCATCCCTGACAGTCTTTCTCCACTTTAAGCCCCTCTGGAAGAACCCCAAACACAGCTGTTAATGGGTTAGGAGGGATTGTGAGTCCAAGGCTATCTGAAAGGTAATTAAACCTTTTGTCCAGAATAATGTTAATTTGGTGCAGGACCAGAACATGTGACCTAGTGAGGCTGGGACTTGGTTGAAACGTTCACAGGTTGGATCATGCCTTGGAAACATTTTGGAGAGTTTTAGTCAAGACAGATGAGCTCGATATATCATTTTAAGTTGTATAATTGTATACTTTGCGCATATGGAGCTCGAGTGAATTCTCTGCATTGCTACTTTCCACTCCTTTTCTGATATATTAATTGAGAGATCTTTTTCCCAGTGTCCTCTTGGATCTTTGAAACGGAGGGACTGTAAATGATTTTATATATTGTAGAGATGGAGTCTAAGTCCTTGAGATTGAGCAATATTTTTTCCAGCATGGATTAGGGTGCAAGATGAGGAAAATCTGGAAGGTTCTGTTTAACAAAGTTCCTGATTTGAAGATAGTGAAAGAAATGTGTAGCTGGAATGGTAAATTTGGAATTTAATTGTTCATAGGATGCAAATACATTGTCTATATAAAGATCTCTAAGCAAGTTAATTCCAAATTTTTTCCAGATATTAAAAACTGCGTATGTTTGTGAAGGTTGAAAGAGGTGGTTCTCTTGCAAAGGTGCCACAGATAGAAGCTTCTCCATCTTAAAATGCTTTCTACATTGGTTCCAGATTCTAAGTGAGTGGAGCACGATTGGGTTATTTGTATATTGCCGATAACGTGTATTTATTGGAGCACAGAGCAAGGAATACAAATAAGTACTGCAGGATTTTACTTCTATTGCGGTCCAAGCCTGAGTATGTTCTTCTATTTGTGTCCAGGTTCTTATCGCCTGTATATTTGCTGCCCAGTAATAAAACTGGAAGTTAGGAAGAGCCATGCCGCCTTCTGCCTTTTGTCTTTATAGGGTCGCTCTTTTGATGCGTGGATGTTTTGAATTCCAAATAAATGAGGTTATTGTTGAATCTAATTGCCTAAGGAATGATTTATTAATGTATATTGGAATGTTTTGAAATAAAAAAAGGAGCTTAGGAAGAATATTCATCTTAACAGTGTTAATTCTTCCAGCTAGTGTGAGATGAAGGGTTGACCATCTATGCAAGTCTTGTTTAATTTTTTCCATGCAGACAGCAAAGTTTTGTTGATATAGAGCTTTATATTTACTTGTGATATTTACCCCTAGGTATTTAAACTGTTCTGCAATGATAAAAGGTAGGGTATCTGATCTAATATTATATGCTAAAGTATCTTTCTATCTATAAGCAGTATGAACCTCCCATATTAGTGCTGAAAATGGCAGTACTCAGGAATTTAAAATTTTGCACTGCCTCTGTAACTTGGCCATTGATGTATAAAAATGAAATTAACATTTTACTTCATTTAAAGTTCCCCTGTTGTGAATTTTTCCATCTGCAAGTTGTTGTGGAAATATTGTAATATTTTGCCGCTATTTTTTGCACCCTGCTGAGGTTTTGAATGGTGGTGAATTTGTTTATGTCAGTGATTGTTTATACTGACAGCTAAGTCAATGGCTTTAAATTATTTTGTACCCTCTTATGCCATCTTTACTTTTAACAGATACCAAATATTAGTTGTTTGCTTTCACCCGGCATGTTTGTGCACAACATTACTGAAACAATGTCCTGTCATATCTGATATTGTGAATAACCTAACACTTTGCTCACATTTATTTTTTTTTATTCAATTCTCTTGTTAAAAATGTTTGACTACAGTATTAAGTTGCTTTGAATCTCACTTACAATCTTTGCCTTGGCTAACAACTATGTCTTTTCCAGTCTATTTTCATTGATATTTAATTAGAGATTACTGAGGCTATACCAGTCATCCTGCCGCTTTTCTATGCAGAAACCTCATCATAATTTGTCAACCACAAAGGTAATCTTTCTTACAAAAATCAGTTGTCACAACTGTTTCAAGCATATGCTCCACTCACTCACTGATTGTCAATAATTGCTATATGTAAAGTGTAAATTTGTGCTTTAGCTTCAATTAAGCTCTGCATGCAAAAGAATATAAATTGAAAAGTTACATAAAAGAAAAAAAATGTAAGGGGACATAGTGAATCTGAGGATTTTTTCCACCCAAAATGTCAAATTAACATATATTTTTTTTTGTTTGAGAACTACACAGTGTTCAATGTATGTGCACATATTTTAGAGAATTATAGACCAGGATTTGAGTATACGCCCACAAATACATATTTTTAATGATAAAACTTTCTAATTTCAATTACTGATTGAAAGCCCTAATACAAACATAAGGGCTCATCTCACAAGTAATCACCCAGAGCTAAACGGTTTGCCATGTGCAGTAACTGAGTATGGCCCACTTTAACATGGAGATGTTTAAAACCCTTGAAATCTACTTCCCCTTTCTAGGTGAAAATAATTAATTGATATTAAAATAGCTTTTCTACACTACTGCCCTCAATTGCAAATCAGTTAGACCTTTAAAGATTCCATAGCTGATTTGACTCACAAAGACTCAAAGTTGATTTTTTTTTTTTGTTTCTGACAACTGTTTCTTTAGGCAGCATGAAGCAGTTGCCATGGTTGCAGCAGTCAATCCATGCATTTCTAATTTTATTATTGAACACTTTCAAGAAGATTTTATTTTTTCTTCATAACTTGGTTGTCCTACAGTAAAATTATACTGGCACATAGTAGTTTCAGAAGGGTGTATGCATACTTACTTATTCACAATATGTAAACTTCATACTCCATATCAACTTTAGGCATTGGCACTTCTTAAGGATGAGTTCAGTATTTTTCAGGATGAAGTTATTTCGTCACAATCATGATATATATTAATTTGAAATTATGTTTTAATGTGCTATTGTACTTTAAAATGGAGATAAATGATACCAGGGTTAAAACGTGAAAATAAAAGCCTTAAAAACATACAGTTTGAAGCAGCAAAGGGTTCAATTTAAGAAAATGAGCCTTCTGCATTTCTGACCCATTTGTTTAATAACAAAAGTAAACTGAATGTACTACATTTTATTACAGATTCATGGTACTATTTTTCTTCAAGTAAGAATACATTTCTTGTTTGCTTGTTTGTTCACAGCAGCTGTCATGTATTGAATTTTGCACACACCTAATACTGGCACACATACTAAATCTTATGGAAGCTTATTCCCACCACTCAAAAATAAAATGTATTGTATCATTTTGCAATAATTATTAGTATCTATCTATCTATCTATCTATCTATCTATCTATCTATCTATCTATCTATCTATCTATCTATCTATCTATCTACAGATATTTTAGCATAGGCAAAGTGGTAGTGCAGAGCTGTCACGCCTGCCTCACAGCACCTGGGTCTGAATGGAATTGTCAAGTTCTCTCCATTTAAATATGGATTGATTGGTATCAGCCAGTGTGTTCTGTGTATGTTAACCTGTATCAGCACTGAATACTGGAAATGTATCAATAATATTTGTCTAGTACGAAAAAAATGTAGTCTTTATTGTGGTGTGAAACAAATTGAGGTTATATCCAATGTTTATTGGAGGTTGTTACTAACCCTGAACCTAACCCTGATTAGTGAAGTGAAATGCACAGCCTACCTAATTTTAAATGGCTTAATCTCACATAAGTGTTTTGTTTTTTTCCTTCCTTAAATCAGTACTGCACATACAGCCTGTGTTGATTCATGCTGTGTCTGGGCACTGCATGATGGCACATTGCTATTGCTTTCTGTGCTCATCTGCTACCACTTGCTCCCATTCTTGACTCCCACAGAGAGACCATCAAAAGAAATGTTTTTGTGGTTCACCACTACAGTCAGTAATACCTTAAGTTTGCTTTCTCTTGAGTTTTGTTTTCTAGCTTTTTTCCTCAGTTTTTCCATGTTTTGTAGTAAAACATCACTCCGAAGCACGGGAAAATGTATATGGTGATTAGATCATGAATATTCAAAAAAGGCATTTTTTGAGAGGCAGTGGCAAAGAGTGGCTAAAAGTGCATGCACAAATTCATAGTTTTAAGCTCACTTGAGATTTATTAAGGAACTTTGCGTGGCATGTGGTGTACATAGTTTTAAAAACCTGACACTTTCATCAGCATATTTAGGTTTTATCTTAAGCAAAATTTTAATATGAAATCTAAACAACTTTTAATAATTGAGGCCCTAGAGCATTAATTTTGGCCCTGATGAGGAGAATTTTCCTCAACAGTATCAGTCCCCCTTTCATAAGTGATTGAATTTACCACTTGATATATTAGAGATGCATTTCTTCTGCAATGGACTTACTGTTTGGAATTTCCCTGTCTTTAAATGTACACATTGTATGCTTTGCCAACTACTTTTATACTAAAAATGTTTCTCTTTTCAGTTTATGCGTACATCTATAATCAGTTATTTTTCTTTATTTCAGGTTAGTGTGTATTCTGGTTTACTGCTCTCTGTGATTTTTCCCTTGCTATTTATTATTTTTATTATTTTGCATGCATTTCTTTTTTCAATTGTTTATGTTTTCATTGTTATAGTTATCAATATGGGCTTCATAATAATTATTACAGTTTCATTCAGTTATTATTCATCAAAGTAATTACACTTTGGCCTGGTAAGAGGCACTGTGTAGTGTGATTTACTCTGTTTTGCCACTTATGGGACAATGGCACCTTGACCTGTGGATGGCAATCATCTGCTTTATTTAGGGGATGCCTTTTCTTAGGAAATGCTCATGTTTCTCCTTGCTTTCGTGAGTCACTGGTACTGTGGGCTGCAGCTTATTGTTATCTGCTTAATGTAAAGCAGTCTCCGGCTCTGATATTTTCCTCACATGGTACAGTGGAAACAAATTGCCCTTGGCTGTGAAGCACACTCAACTTAACACCATTTTGGCACTGGCTCCACAGTTTGTAGCTAGCAATCTTTTGCTCTCAGCAAGTATTTCTTGGAATGCAACAAATTCACCCTGATTCTCATGATGCCATTACTGCAATTCGTTACCTGTAGAAACAGCTCTAGTTTGCACCCATTGATGACTTATGATATTACTATTTTTTTCACTTGTTGTCTTGCACAGAATCAGAATTTTTTATCTCTTCATAAACCCTTTCAGTGACCATTCCAGCTCAGCCTTTTGCTTATAACATCTGATAGCCCTTGATGAATTAGCATTTTAATAATAAATAAATTTTGTATTTATTTCTCCTGCCTAAGCATGGGGAATATTGTAGCTCTAACAAACCTATTGTTACCCACCCCTACACATGGTAAAATGCTTCCAGTATCAAAGAAAATAGTATATCACTAACCACATGAGTTAATCATGTTTTTATGCTATAACTGAAGTGAAAAACTGACTAATGATGTTCTTTAAGGTAATGTAAGTTGTGTAGCTACATACCTTTCTTAAATTTTTTTAGAACAAATAAGTTTGAATTCAATATATAAGTCATAGAAGCATTTCTTGTTGAATTATTCATCATAAATCTAACTGTAAGATTTTCAGTGTTGGAGTTGGATCTTAAACATTTTTGTTTAAATCAGTGCAAGACCTTCCTCCTTTAAAATTACTGTACACTTTTGAAAAACAACACGTTTAGGGGATGCTGTGTTGTATTAAGTCTAGTAGCCAAAATCTTTTACTGCCTTGTTTATTATTAATTAAATTGCACCTAATTTAAAGCTGAAATTTAAACAATTCTATTTTTTATTTTTAGATGACTATTGCTGAACACAAACAATGAGGACTGCATATGCTTTTGCCTATTAGTGTCAAAGGAGTATTCAGGAATGGACACTGAGAAGTGCTGTCTTATAAGTTTTAAAGGAATATTCCACCTAAAGAAGATTTTTTTGTGTTACTTGCCCCATGTAGTTTGGAGCGGTGACTGAGAAGAAAATTGTTATGTTTTCATGCAGAACAGAGATAACAAATTTTCTGATAGCATAGGCATCTATGGAGACCAACACTGGAAAACAGCAAACAATTTCAAAAACCTCAATGAAAATATCTCACATAATCTATGAGTCAAGTTACCCAGTCAAATGAACTCACAGTGTCCCAAATATGTGTAGTTTTGCTAACATGAACAAACATTTGAGTTGTAGACCTGCCACCCATTGTAACATTTATGTTCATTTTCACAATTGGAGTACTGCAAGGTTATTTAGCAGTAGGCTATGAAATTTCATGGGTGACCTTCTTCTTGTTGAAACATCTCAGATATATACAAGTATGGGGTATATGGCCGGTTTCTCAGATGCCTTTTACCAAATAGAAGGGACTTGCACTGGTGAGAAGAACTTACAAGACTCTCACTGGCATTCTCGACATGAGTGGCACGCATGAATGTGTGTGAGAATCGGTGTAAGAACTCGCCTTCTTGGGAGGTGGTGAGAAGCTTTTGAGAGATTGAATCTATTTGGTTCTTATTGTCTTAGTAGGTACAATTGTTGTAAAAATTGCCATTTTACTATATGCTGTGTTCTTATCAACTGAAATGTTCCTCAAAAGTGTCAAAGACCCAACACATAAGCAAATGAAAGATGAAAAAGCCAATGCTCTGCATTATTCTCTTCTCTTGAAAACTGTGTGACAGCACTGCTATAGTATATCTATCCATTTATTTATTTATTTGCTAGATACAAACTAACCAGTCTGCCAGTACTGGACTTAGTCTACCCATTGCTGCTTTGCTATCACTTTTCTACCTTTTTTATTCATTACTGAGATATCCTATGACTTTTTCACATTTGTCACTATACTTCATGATATCTCAGTTGTCCTGTATTGGAAATTTTATATCCACTTTTAACTGGGTGTTGCAGAGTGTCAAAAAATTAATTGCCTCAGTTTTTAAATATTGTCTTGATTGATGCCCTTCAGTTTTGTGTGTAGAGATTGGGCTTTAATTTTCACATACATTGCATCCATGCTTCATTTATTACCGATGAAGCAATGAAAAATATTGTGTACACACTAGATTAGCCTATTGTGGGAACTCAATGATTTCTCCATTTTTGTTATTTTCACTGATGGGAAGTACTTTATGGCTTCTTTTAGGCTATGAAGAACTGCCAGTGTTCCTACATGTATTTTGGCGCTTTGCAGCCATTGTTAAAGAAAATTAAGGGTATTTTGACAACAATACTGTGAAGGCTGGTTTAAACTGTACTTGCCATGTGCTGCACAAAGAATGCAGTGATCGTTTATTTCTGGAATTGTCCAAAATATATATTATCAAACAATGGCCATCCACAGATAACCGAAACATTAGAAATCCTATCCATTAATATGTGGTTCTACTGCATATTTTTTCTCAATTGTTGGATTTTACCAAATGAAATTTTAAAATGTTTTTATTTAAAATTAGTACACCCAATGATTTAGCATCTTTTATGTACAGTAATATTTTTCAATAGAGATTTCCCTTGCTCAGAACTATTAGACTTTAACCAAGGTCTAATAATAGCCTTTGTATTTTGGGTATTTTTTACGTACTGTATATATCTGGAATATTTAGTATGAAGTATTTCTAAAGGGATTTTTTGGCAAAAGATAGAAAAGATCTATAAGTTGGATATTGCACAGGATTTACACATTGGCATATTTCAGTATAACACCAAAATCCCTGCCACCTAGAATAAAGACAGTTTTGTTAACATTTCCCAGTTATTCACAAATATCTTGCCTTAACTTGTAGTGAAAATAGAAGACTACTATAGACAACAGCTCCTCCTCTTGATGTAATTAAAAAAATATCTCTGTTTTTTTTCTTTTGTTTTTACTCAAATTGACACAAAACTCTGCCTGCACATCTCCAACAGCTAAAAATTTATCTTGTCAATAATATGAAAAATAAGACACAAGAAACAATGTCAAATAATATTAATTTAGGGAATTATTGTACTTGCAGGGCGGCACGGTGGCGCAGTGGGTAGCACTGCTGCCTTGCAGTTAGGAGACCTGGGTTCACTTCCTGGGTCCTCCCTGCGTGGAGTTTGCATGTTCTTCCATGTCTGCGTGGGTTTCCTCCCACAGTCCAAAGACATGCAGGTTAGGTGCAATGGCGATTCTAAATTGTGCTTGGTGTGTGTGCCCTGCAGTGGGCTGGTGCCCTGCCTGGGGTTTGTTTCCTGTCGTGTGCCCAGTGTTGGCTGGGATTGGCTCCAGCAGACCCCCGTGACCATGTAGTTAGGATATAGTGGGTTGGATAATGGAAGAATTTCACTTGCACTTTTTTATACTGTAGGTAGGAAATGTGACATTGGGGCATTGTTAAGCATATGGAATGGTTAAATGTTTTATCAAACAGCATTCCATTCAAATTTGCTTACAGTAATGTAGTTGCAGAATATGTTTCCACATTAACTGAATCAGGAGGCTATTTGCACTATAATATTCATGTTAGTTACTTTTGTGGTGCCCTATGTAAGCTGTTAAATTTGTTGAAAGAATAATGTTCCTACTCCGGGCATCGTATATTTCCACAGTCACCTGATGTGTTATTCCTGTCCAATGTTTTTCTGTCTGTTTCAAGCCATAATCTTTATGTTTGGCTGTACTGTTATAACATGTATTACTAAAATGCTATAGCATTGAAACGTACCTCCTTCTTTAAAAGTTGAACATGCAAATATCAAAGCAGTATTACTTGGCATGTTCACTAACAGTTAGCTTACATTTCGTGAAATAGTAGGTCACGCCTAGGAATGAATTTTCAAGCCATGTCAACCATATATCTAAAGTTAAACTAATGCCTTACCATAGTTATGTGTCTGAAACTTGCCAGTTTGACAGTTGTACCCCTTGCTACACACTCTTAGCAGTCCAGTGAAGAAAGATGGGTGTATGTTTGTTACGCTACGCTGCCAGCAGTGTTTTCCCCCCAACATACACTCCAGTGACAGGGTGGCTATGTTTTCCTCTGTCCTTTTACGTTCTACGTTCTTACATTTATGAGGTCCTTTTATGATTATTCAGGCTCCCAACTTTTTTAAAAAGCTGTAGTTTAAAAACTAAACTTCAACGATTAATGAACCCTTTGTAACAAAATAAATCTGACCCTGAAATTCAAAAACAGCCTGATGGCCTCCTCTACTGCAAAACATACTCAAGTTTAAAGACTTTCCTAAGGACTATAATGATTATTTAACAATAGAGTAGAAAAGCCAAATAACCAAAACTTGCTTTATAGGCCAAAATTAGAATTACAAAAACAGCATCTTAAACAACAGCAAGAAGTCTGATTAAACAGAAAATTTATGAAAATCATAAATATAATGCAAAGAAGAAAGCTGAGCAAGCATAAGCTAATAGCTCAGCAGCCAAACTGGGGCCAACAGTTCATTTACACGGGCCTCCTTAGGTCACACCGGACGGCCCTACTGCATTTATAGTGGGACCGAGACCAGGATAAAATAATAAACATTACAATAGACTAAACAGAACAAACTAGGGGATAGGGTAAATGACATCATGTGCCAACTAAACAAAGAAAATTCATAAAGGTTTCATTCATTTCACATTTATGCTTTCCTTCTGGAGACCCAGTGTTTGTATAATTTGTACGAACAGTTTTATTAGTCACTGTAATGTTGGTTTGTTTTTATGTGGTTATTTGATTTGGGAAACATACCTAATTAAAATATTACTCAAGAAATCTATAGAAACCAACTGGGATTAAGTTCTCTGTATTGGACCCACTATACAATAAATTAAAATTAAAAACTTGTATTGAACAAAATAATAAAAACTGAATGAATAAACAAGGTTTAACCCTAATTAGAGAATTACATTACGTTATATTATATTTATATATATGACATCTCTTGATATTTATATGCACATTTATATTGATGATATTATATTTATATTGATTATATTTCTCCATTTCTTGTTGTAGTTATCATTGAACAAGCATGTTGTATCTTTTACCAGTTGTTTCTGAATATATTTAAATGTTTTCATTTTGTGCAATTAAATGCTATAGTCCCAGTTTATAAACTGCACAAGAACTGTTCTTCTTCTCAAATCCAAAGCCCTTTTCACACTAAGTTGGCCACATTTTTGCACTTTGAAAAATACTGGATCTAATTGTATACATTTTCTCACCAAGTCTGATCAATTTTTATTTTAAAGAATTTACCTGAAAATATTAGATCATGCAAAAGTTCCACAAGTAGCAGTAGCAGAGATTATATCTCTAGGTTGTAAAAAAAAAAATGCTGCCATTTGTTCAAACATGCTAAAACATTACCATTTAATTGTAAATTCATTAAGTTAATCAGAAATCTACAGATTTTTTGACAAAATGAATTTCTTAAAATGGTATTGATTACTTCCAACATCATTTAATTAAAACAACTACTATATATTTAAATCCAATATAAATTAGCAATTTGGAAATAATGTATGATTATAAGTAAAAATAGAATAAAACTGGGAAGTTGACAATATCCTCACAATTTGTTAGTTTTCAGTTAAAGCTGTTTCAAACCTTGTGGGTTTTCAAAATAAATACTTTCAAACATGTTTTGCATTTTCACAAAAATTGCAAGGCTTGTGAGAAAAAAAATCAAAGCTGATTAACAATTCCCAAATTGCACCAGGACTAACTAACAGCTTCAGTCTTCTTGTTAAAAGCCTATATCAGGTTTGCAGATTGTTTTCTCTTTTAAGGTGACTGAGTTGCTTTGTAATGTAAAATGGCACTCTAATGTGTCTATTCAATGTCTAAGGTAGTACTTGGGGACCATAATATACCTAATTTATGGAGTATTATACTTTTAATAGATCATTTCCCTAAACAAAAGGGAACTATTGTAATCCTTGGCATAAGTTGCCACATCCTTAGGAACAGGTCACACAAGTGATTGTGCTGTTGTGAAAATAACAATAATGCATTTTTACAATATTGATTTTAATCTCCAATCCAAGGCTGTGTGCAACTTTCTGCATCAAAAATGATGATTTGATTATCATTTTAAACATTTTATTGTGGTAAAGATAATTTTCTGCACCCAACTTAATACATTTGAGTATATTTTAAGAACACACAAGTCAAGAGCCTGTGTAACAACCTCAAACCCAAAACTTATCTATAATTAAGCAGTAATTGAATACAAGTAATTAAAGGATTGTTATCTCAAACATACATTCAGTTTTACTATGGATGAACAAGTTAGTTGATTAAAGAAGCAGCTAACAGACCTTCCAAACAGAATTAAAAAAAAAATAGCCTGATAGAGCTGGCATTCTCCCAATTGCTGATGGATTGTATAAAATCAACATGTAAATCTGCAGAACTGTTAAGTGTATGTTAAAGTTCTGAAGAAAAAGAAACACCAATTGACTCTATATTTAAATGTTCAAACAAGAAAAATTAATTGCAAAATATTTATATGTAGTTTATATCAGACTTGACATAAGCAGCTGAGAATACTGTGAATTTGCTTCTTTTCTTCAACAAATCTGTTTATAATAAAAAAAAAAAATGCAGTATGAAGTGCCAATCATTTCACAGAAGAAATACTGCAATACCTATAAAATAATAATACATGGTACAAACTGACCCCTTGCGCATAAATAAGAATTATGCTCTAGGACTAAAAATAAAGTTTCATTGTCCTTGCTTGTCTTCCTTTCTAGTAATTAGCTTCTAGCTAATAAAGCACTAATACATTGACTGTGGGTGCTTTACTTAGTAGTTTAAATACACTTAGATTTGTGGAAACCGTACCTGGTGTTTTATTAGATGAGAAATGTGATATTTATGCAAATGAAAGCCAATACCTGTTATTTTTCACTTTACCTTGATTTTCTTATTCAGAATCAGCACTTTGAAAGTTGATCGACTTTGATTCTCATTGTTGTAAAATTACATATTTACATTCATTATTGCCATTGACCTTGAGCAACATCAATTTTTTATTTCGTATTTAAATGTTTAGGCTAAAGATGACATTTAGTATACAAATTGGTACTTGTTTAGGTCACTCATGAACTGCTTTAAGTGTGCATCAAACATATTGGGTTAGGAAAGATTATTGAGCATTAAAATAATCAACTGATATTTCTGAGATTTTAGAAGCACATTTTTATTATCTAACTACCTGTTGTAGTGAATCGGAATGAAAACTCTCAGTAGCACAGTAATAAAGCTCTCTCTATTTGAATAAGCAAAAGCATGCATGCAGTTTACTTCTTCAGCATTACAGTCTAGTTATAACATAAAAGTTTTTATGAACTGTGAATCTGTATACAGAGATAGTGGATACCATCCACAAACCTTTAAAAATACAAGATTGAAATACCTCACAAAATGATGCAATGGAAAAGCTAATAATAAATGCAAAAGAATAATAAATCTTTTGCTAATTCTGCCTATTCTATTTCAGGGTCTCTGGGAGTTAAAGCTTCTCCTGGCAGCATCAGGCACAAGGCAGGAACCAAACCCTCACAGGGACAGTAGTCAACTGCAGGGCACATTGACACGCTCAACCATTTCTACTCAAATTAGGCCCGGGCAGAGTTACCAGCTTTTATAACAGTAGAATAAAATATGGAATGTTAAATTGTAATATGAAAAATAGATAAACATTTTACATATTTGTAAATCGAATATGTAATTTATGATATTCCATTTGCATAAATAAAAAAATCATTAATTCAGTCACACACCCAGTATATACAATATATACAGTGTGTGCATTGAGGCACACACACACACACACACATTTTTTTTAGACTGATGAATGGCAGCCCTTGATTCCTGAGTGCTGGTATCCGGAGGCAGTTCTGCCAAGCTGCCAGTCTGTAGCGTCACACCTTACTGCCTTTAAAGATTGCCCTGCAGAGATAGAGGAAAATGGCAATTTTTACATGATGCAGTCTGGCAACCCAGGAGATTTGAGAGTCAGAACTGGTGCCAAGATTTACCCAGGAGAACAGAAAAGCTCTTAACAAAAACACAAACCCAGACTAAAACAGAGGGATTAAGCTTGGGAGCAGAGTAAAGGTTTAAGATCATTGATGATTTTCTATATGTCAGACAATATACTTGCATTTGAAAGGTTTTCCTTTATATACAATAGCTGAATAATAAAGTGTGTATATTTGTGTGTATGTGTGTGTGTGCATGTGTATGTGTGTGTGTGCGCGCGCGTGTGTTTTCTAATCCACAAATCGCAGTAGATCGCAGAATGTAAATGAGATGGTTATTACACCAATGTTCATCAAGCTGAGCTGGAAAGACTTCAATAGCCTGATGAATATGCATGCAAATTTGTTAATTAAGTTAATTATTCTGCTGAAAATTCATTTGTCTTCCAAGGACATTTTTGCAATGATTTTAACATGCTTGTACCATTAGTCATGCTCCATGCTATTTAAAATCACTTTTGTCCACTTTTTAAAAAGTTTAAGTTAAAAAACCTCAGTACAGAATCTGGAGCAATCTAAATGATCATTAACTCTTGCACTGCTGAAGCTGAAGTCTCTTGTTCTTGTAGAACTTGAGAAATGGAGAGTTTATCAAGCACCATTTTAAAAGACTGACTTTTTAATTGAAAGCCAGGGTTCATACATTGCATATTTAGATTACAGTCATATTCAAAGTCACATCTGTGTCGTTCGGTAATCACAATTTATAAATAACCCTATCAGCATTTAATAACATTCTCTATGTTTAATCACTGAGTAAAATGCTTAATGCAAGTCTGCCCAGAGACTGTCATTTTAAGCAAAATGTATTATTTCCTTGCATGACCAAAATGTTTTTTTAAACCTTTAGTAGTAATCTAACTACTGGAACTAAAAGGCCTTGGTACCGAAGTGAAGCATTCCATTGACACACAATGTATTAAGGGTCATGACAAGATTTTCTGCATGCCCACACATACTGATGCATATAAAAGCACTTCTTTACACAAGTCATTGTGGGAATCTTGAAAAAACAGACAGAAGAAAAAATCTGAAGTGTAGACACTGACAGCTAAATAAAATGTTAGAACAACTTACCTCTGAGCTAACCCAACAAGCTGGATGGTCTGAATAGTCACCCGTCACTTCTAAAATTGAGTTTGGGTATACTTGTGTAGTCGAGCACACACCTATGCACTTTTTTGAAATACAACTGAAAAAAGCTAAATAGCAGCCATTAACTCTTAAAAATAAGTCACAAGGGTATGTGTCTGCAATGGCCTGGCAGTTCATCAATCTGATGTAACAATTCTACTGAATTTACAACAAAGTAGATTGAATATGAATGTTCCAGTAGATTTTTGAAATGTACAGTGTTTTTGATAACACCAGCTGTTTCGCATGACATTTGCAAAATGCATTTTTTTAATGGTACCATCTGCATACAGAATTACTTGAGTAGTACTTGTTTTATGTATTCAGTATTAGTGAATTATTCTCTTGTACTGGATCTCTGAATGACAATAAGCTCAATGTAATACAATACCCTATAAACAATGTAAAGTATAAAGAAAAGTTAATCTTTTTTTTTTCCAAGAAAATTAGATCATATTATGATCATGAATAGGAAACATGGGGAAAAAATCTAATTGCACAGAGCAGGCTAGGCTTGGTTATATAGAAGATCCTTAGTGGCAAATAACTTATCCTGCCCCATTTGGGTTGGAGCTGTAATTCTTATATATAGATAAAAAAAATCAAGATAATGGATGGTATTATTCCTTGTGATAATTTTATTTCTTTACCTTCCTAAACAAAGATTGAAGTAGCAGATACAATTATCTTTCTGCTCCACAAGGCTTATTCTCACCTGGTCAAAGCTGGCAGCACTGTGAGGATTATGTTTTTTTGATTTCTGCAGTGCCTTCAGTACCATTCAGCCATTCCTTTTCAGTGCCTTCAGTACCATTCAGCCATTCTTTTTAAGTGGCAAGCTCAAAGGTATGCAGGTAGATGAAATTAAGGTCTACTGGATAGCGGACTATCTGTTGAGCAGAGCACAGTTTGTGAGGCTCAAGGACTCTGTTTCTGATACAGATGTGAGTGACACTGGAGCACCACAAGGAACAGTCCTGTCTTCTTTTCTCTTCACTCTATACACCTCAGACTAGAAATGTAACACCAGGGCCCTCATGCATAACGGCGTGTGTAGAATTCACACTCTAACATGGCGTACAGACAAAAGCGGAAATGTGCTTACGCACAAAAAAATCCAGATGCATAAATCTGTGTGAGCGCCAACTTCCACATTCTTCTGCTACATAAATCCCGGTCAGTGTGAAAAGTAACGCACGTGCACGCGCCTGCTCTCCTGCCCCGTCTCCTCCCAGAATTATGCCTCTTGCAATATGCAAATCAATATAAATAGCTCTTAAGCTCAGCGTTCTGTGAAAAGGCAATGGCAAAAGCACAGGGGGAAATAGAAGAATTTCAGCGAATACCAAGTGGAGTCAATAAAAAACCTACTATTTGTTGGTTTAAACAGTGGTATAAACAACAAAAGGAAGCTGATCGAGTCACATAGTGTGCAGGAGAAACACGAAAGCTCAAATTCACAAAGTCGCACAGTGCCCGAAATAAAAAAGAAGTTATCAGGTATCAAAGTCACCATGAAAAGTCGAGTCGTAGCCCACCGTCTGAGTGACATATGAAAGCTTATTAGGGTACAGAGAAAAAAAAAAAATAGGCACACAGTGGCAAAAAAGCACGAAATGTCAACTTTAATCTCTAAATTTCCACTTTAATCACGTAGTTTATTTTGTCATTAAAGTAGAACATCATAAACTTCACCTTAAAATCGTTTAATTCACTAGTTGCTCAAATCCCATCGTAACTGAAGTAGCACGTTTAATGCTTTGTTTTGTATTTGATCTTCTATGTGCTCTATGTGAGTGAATCACTACGTACTTCTTAAACGGACTTTCTCTTCCTCCAACAGGACACAGAATCCATTACATTCGTGATATTACAGCTCTCTGAATAATTAAAATACTTAGATGTATACTTGATATTTTCATGATGATAGGAGTTAAAGCATGTTATTAAACATGGGAACACAGTGGTGCAGTGATTGTTCATGCATCACGCAAGATGCTTGCTGCGCCGCATGCTACCTTCGATGAAATAATTTATTGCAGCAGTCCTGCCTCTTTCAAACCTACTAACCCCTAATTCCTGTCCTTACTTTTCTTTCTCCAAATACCCAATCGCCACACAATCAGCTCTGTAATAGACGTTAAGCCATCTGTAAGCTTAGAACGCAGATTCTTCAAAACTTTTAAGGAACATTGAAATATCTTTGTAGTACATGTTAAATTATTCTATGCATCCAGTGTCGCGCCAGTCCCAGCAAGAATACAGCGCGAGGCAGGAACAATCCGTGAACGGAGCGCCAATTCCTTGCTAGCACTGTGACAACATGTCCTCACATGTTTATTTATTAACAATACAGATTATTTAAATTAAGTTAAAGTTTTATTTTGCTGCATTTCATCATAAAAATTATATCATCATCATTTGTAAATACGTGCTTTATAAAGTGCCTCAGGTTGTGTAATATTATAACTGTATCGTAAGTTTACAGTGAGGTAATTGTACTTATAAGTACAAACAGTTCTACAAGGAGCACTTGATGGACTGATTGAGTGCGTTTATAGTTCTTGGGATGAAACTGTTTCTGAACCGCGAGGTTCTGAAGCGTTAGTTTCTGAACCGTGAGGCTCTGAAGCATTTGCCATATGACAACAGTTCAATAGACAGTATGGCTGAGCCAGCATGTGCTTGATACTGTATACCGATAATTCTCTTTCCAATCAGCTGCTGTACAGCTGTGATTCCCCACTCAGATACAATGATATAAATACTCCGAGTGGTGCAGTGAGAGTAATACGGCACGGAAAAAGAATATCCGCTGTGGCAAGCCCTAATGGGAGCAGCTGAAAGAAGAAGAAGAAGGTCCAGTGACAGTAACAAAGCTAAAGCAGCTATGGTATTTAGAATAGTTTGACCATTCCGTGGACCATTATATTGTTACAGGTTAATTACAATCAGATGCATTAAACTAATAAACAATATGCGGATAATTTCAGTGTATTTATAAAGCCGCATCAGGGATGTGGATCTAAAAAAGAAAGAGAAACCACACTGGAACAGTAGCACTGCTTTGATGCTGGGTGCCACCAGTCTGCAAAACCGAGCGCAGAACTTGCATATGACAGGGTATGAGCTACTGTGGAAATGTGCGTGGCTCTACGCCAAACTTAAGTTTTATACATTGCAATTTGAGCGTGGAAACGTTTGTATGTAAAATTTTTGTGCGTACGAACCGTTTATACATGAGGCCCCAGGTCATGTCAGGTGATTCTGCATTTAAGGGGTGTGTTAATAAAGGGGATGAGATAGAGTATAGGAGGAGTCAGGTGGAGTGGATGTAGAGGTGGTGCAATCCTATAAGTGCTTGGGGTTCCACATCAATGACACTTTGGACTGATCTAGTAACACTGAGGAACTGTATAAGAAAGGAAAGAATCGGCTCTTTTTTTCACATGAGACTGCGTTCTTTTAATGTGAGTAATGATCTTTCATATATTCTACAACTCTGTGATGGCTGGTGTGCTGGCCTGTATAACATTACTTCAAGAAGAGGTCCACCGAATCAACAAGATAATTAAAAGGGGCAGGCTGAGTTGTGGGGCACACTCTGTATCCCTTGCAGGTTGTCACAAAGGTGACAATGAAAACAAAACTGAGTGCCATTATTAATAATGCTACACATCCTCTCTCTGACACACTAACACTGAGTACTTTCAGCCAATGAATTATTCAGCAGAAGTGCGTCAGGAAATGCTACTTCAATATACCTGCATAATGCCTCATGGTGGCTGTGACTGCCAAGTCAGAAATTTTTCTTTTTTAATTTTCTTCCTTTTTAGTCATTCTGGCATAGGCTCAGACATTAGTATGTATGTGAGTGTAATTATCTATCTACTTATCTATTTACTTATTTATTTAAAGAAATCCTGTAAAAAGTCTAATTTTCGCCCCATGTTCAGATAAAGTCTATCTATCTATCTATCTATCTATAAATAGTTAAGGGACTGAAACAGCAAAGTAAATTTTTATTTGAGATTTGTTTGAAAAAATACTGTATGAGAGGTTTGAAATTTAGCTGTTTTTTAAATAGTTGAGTACCTGCTTGCAGATAAATAATCAATTCAGGATTTGTTCACCTTTTAAATGTTACCTACCTCTTAATCTTGAAGAATCTTCTATATTTAAATACTACTACTACTTGTTTTTAAAAAATGACTAGGAATGTGATCTTTTCTTTAGCAAGGAGAAAACAATATGTTTCTGAGTGGAGAAGAATATGTAAGCTTATTCCCTCCACTCAAAATAAATACATTAATTCATTATTTCTGAAAATGATTGCCTTATTTCAGAAAAGAATTGCAAAATGTCACAATAATTATTGTATTATTTTGCAAAAGTTTCTTGCAGTTGCCTATTGCATCTTGCACGGGTGTGCTTTAGTCATCTACTGATAGATATTGAGGCAGATGGCATGCAATCGAGTGACAGGAAATTAACAGAAGTTATAGGCATACAGTTAGTTTTAATCAGGTTAACGTTTACTGTGCTTATTACAGATATTTTAACATAGGCAGAGTGGTTGAACAGAGCTGGCATTCCTGTCTCATAGTGCAAACTCTGCATGAGGTTTGCACTGCCTTTATACTGTATTTGTCAATTAATCAGTATCAGTGAGTGATGTTATTTGTGGTTGATTATCTGTTTTAACAGTGAATATTGAAAAGTGTCAGTAATACAAATGTGCTTTGAAGTAAATAACATTCATCACTTTTCCATTTCCAATCTGGCTCAGAGAAATTCAAAGTATGAACACTAGGTATACTAGATCACACTGTTTTAAAGTATCAGTAGCAAATAACTAAATTAAAACTAAACAGATAAAGTACATTTTAAAGTTTCTGTTACTGGATTCCACGCAGCACACTCTTTTCTGATTGAATGTGTAACTGGAGAACTGTCCACCACATTTGGTTCTTGCGTTTCATCCAGTGCTGCTATAATAATCACTGGCTCCCTGTGACCCTAAACTGGTCAAATTAAATTTACCTCTCAGCATCTTGTCACTAGACTTTGCACTATGTATTCAGTTAACATTTTCCTCTCTAGCTGTCTTTAGACAACCAGAGCATGCACATGTACAATGATACTAACTGCAGGAGGCCATATTTCGGTGAAATAACACATTAATTATTGTGAAATAACACAGTACTTTTGTGAAATCACGCAAAGAAATTATTTTCCTTAGAAGGGAGGAGGGTGTTGTAAATTTAAAGACTGTTAATTAGAAACATTTAAATAATATGTCATCTACAATTTTTACAGGTTCTGCAGACACTTTATGTTCCAGACAATTTGGTACTTTTCATATTTACTAAATTGTGGTAGCCAGGGGCCCATCTAGAACAAACAACGTAGCCAATGACAACAAAAAAGGACAAAAGTAAAAACAAATGGTGCCAATATTAACAAAAATAATTAAATAACGGACTGAAAAAACAAAACATAAATAAATCTGCTGCCTATCCGAGCCCACCCAAATAGGTCTTAAACCTCTGTTTACCTGGTGGAGTGAAGAGCCCAGTTGCATATAAAAAAGTGCCACATAAAACACTAACTTTCTCATTCCTGTCCCTGTCTCATTCTATCTCTGTATAGGTGCCAGACATTTGAATGGGTTCCTCATTCATTTAGGCTAACACTTCCTTTAAGTGGATTCCAGTGCAGGTCTGATATTGTGGTCAGCAACACAGGAGCACCACAGGGGACTGTACTTTCTCTGGTCCTGTTCAGCCTATATACATCGGACTTCCAATACAACTCGGAGTCCTGCCATGTGCAAATGTATCGTGAGCTGCATCAGGAGTGGGCAGGAGGAGGAGTATAGGAACCTAATCAAAGACTTTGTTAAATGGTGTGACTCAAACCACCTACAACTGAACACCAGCAAAACCAAGGAGTTGGTGGTGGATTTTTGAAGGCCCAGGCCCCTCATGGACCCCGTGATCATCAGAGGTGACTGTGTGCAGAGAGTGCAGACCTATAAATGCCTGGGAGTGCAGCTGGATGATAAATTGGATAGGACTGCCAATACTGATGCTCTGTGCAAGAGAGAACAGAGCCGACTATACTTCCTTAGAAGGCTGGCATCCTTCAATATCTGCAATAAGATGCTGCCGATGTTCTACCAGGCAGTTGTGGCGAGTACCCTCTTCTACGCGGTGGTGTGCTGGGGAGGAATAAAAACGTCTGTGAGCATGTAGCCCAGGAGCAGTAAAGATTGGCAATCAGTCTAATTAAGTATACAAGAAATGATGTCGAGGTAACAGTATATTATGATGGTACCAGAACTTCTAATGGGATTAGACAAGTTGTGTTTTTCGGGAGTGCTAAAGGATGCTCTGACTTAGTGAACCTTCACATAGGCACACATCTGAAGATGTATGAGCAGCATATACATTTTCAAGTATACAATAATAATGAAACTTACATTTTAATTGTGATAGTGGATTTTGAAATAGAAAAATAAAGTTGATATTTAAGATGTAAACTGAAGGCACATTTATTCTTTATTGATTTGCATTTGAAGAATGTTTTGGTTATTTTTTTTTTTCTTCTCACAAGACTGTTTGTTGCCACAGTTACAAATTACCATTTTAATTTACTTTGCAAATGACTGACCAGAACTGTCAATTACTACTTCCTTTTTATTGCATAATATGAAAACGACAATGCTTTTAATTTATTTATCCATTAGGCTACTTTATACTAACTACCTGTCTTAAGCAATGTGTACCAAAAGAGTAACATAAGCTATGCACTAAACAAACCTAATATCCTCATTAAAATTGTATTGCCAGGTCAAATGGGGCCAACAGGAAAAACATTAACATTTACTGTATTATTTAACTGTTAAATTATGTGTCTTGTTTCTTTAATGAGGTTTTTCTGGATCCTTTTTTGGCCCTAATCATTTGCACAAAATGATTTGGCATAGTAGAAGTCACAGTTGGATGCTCTCCATGACCCACTTATGATGCCATGCCCATACCTAGAGTATATCTCAGTGGAACCAAAAACATAATTTTGCTTTTTTTTCCTCAAATAGTCTGACCATGATGATGGAAAGAGAAATTAGATTTAAGTCAACATAAAATTAAGGTTAGCACCAAGCAATAACAATTTGTAGTTTTTGCTAAATACCAAGTAAAAGACTATCATGAAAAAAGTATCATGAAAGAAACTTTTATATAGTTGCGGAGTAAGAAACCTCCCGTTAATAAATGATAAATTATTAAAATAAATGGTTTCAAAAATGTAATTAATTATTATTGAAATTATAAAATGGAGTAATTAGAACCATTTAAAAATATATACATTAGATATGAGAACTTCAGAAGCATCCATTCATCCATGCTTAATCCATCACACCATCCTGGAAAGGCAGTGAAATTTAAATTGAGCATGCAAATCTTATATAGAACATGAATTTGAACCCAGAATTCTGAAGCTGTAAGCAGACAACATCATACACTGAACACTCATTTTGAAAAAAAAAAAATCTAATTTTATATATATATATATATATATATATATATATATATATATATATATTCAACAAAACATGTGTAACTATATATTAATATTATATGGAACTACAGTATACTGTATACTAAACATATAAAATTTAGAGAGAAATGAAGTATTACTGTAATACTAAAATAAGCGTTATAGTTACATTATATGGTTGCAGAGTAATACACAGTTGGAAAATTTGAAGCCAAGTTTTATAGCTTGTAAATAGAACATCTGAATGATGGTTTATTATGCTCTTTAATAATATCTGCAAGAATTATCAGTGAGACATAAACATGCAGAGCACAAATGAATGCAATTAATCACACACAATAGCATCAATTATAATAAACATAGCATGCATCTTGTTGTTCGTGTCTCAGACTGTATTTCAGAATAACTGCCCTGAAAGTGTGGCATACTTGTGTCTTCATTCATTTAAAACACAGTTACTAAAAAACAGAAACAAATGAACACCTCAAGTTAAACCATTCCCACTGACAGTGTGTGAAACTTGATAAAAATTATGAGCCGATAGTCATTGTCATTGCATGCAGTACTTTGGGTGGCTAAAGAAATGTTTGAATGTTGCACTGACTAAAATAACACAGATGTTCTAAATGAAAAAACAGTGTCCCTTCTTACTTAATTCACTCATTCCCCTGCTTATGAGGGACATTTGAAATACAGTGTATAAAACACTAGTTTTCCTTCAAACTTGATTATCTGAAGAGATCTACAGAAATAAGTAACATATCACTTTGAAAGTTTTCCTGTTGTTGTATGAATGACAACGTGATGGCTACCAGCCATACAAATTCAATTTTACACTTTGAAAGTTTGTAATTCCGCATTTTTTACACAGAAGAGTGTATAAAAAAAAAAACACTAAAAATTTAAGAAGAGTCAAAAATGGAAAAATTTCACTGAATATTGACAGAATGAGATAGATTCTGTAAGACACTGCTGATGATCCCAAAGGCATAAAAATTCTGACTGCTCCAATTCAGGGTGTTCTGAAGAATTGTAATGACTTACTTCATGAGGTAGCAGTTTACAGTGAACCTGAATAGTTGCATCAAATATATGAAATATTAAAACCATTGCTTCAGTTTAAATGTTTGAAGGGCAAATATTCTTGATTGTAATAGAAATTTGTCATTTTCATCCACTGATAGAGGTCCATGGAGGGCTAGATCCCTAGTAGTGATGAGCAAACCTTGCGAAGAATAGTTCACCGTGAGTTTGGCAAAATAATTGAAATGTTCAAGAACTTTGCCAAACTCAGCAAAATCCATTGAAGTCACAAGTAAAGGGAGAACTGAACCAGATTTTGAGAGGATTATAATGGTGCAATGATCTTTTATGTGTCCCTGGTTGCATGGAAAGTGTCTGCCAGCTATGCTGGTCTGATTATTGTGGCAAAAAAATGTGATCTGAGCTATGAGGCAGCAGTGCAAACCACTGCACCACCATGCCATAAACAACAAAAGATACAGTCGGAACAAATACCACAAACAAAATACAAGAAATGGCAACAAACTAGCAATAATTAAATACAATATATAGATCACTAAGCTCAACGACTTCCAATTTTGTGGCAACCACTGGCCATGCCAGGGAGCAGCTCAAGCATTTTTTGTGTGTCCTATGTATTTGTGCAGATGTTTAGTATTTTTTTGTTCCATCAATAAGAAACAGACGAACCTTGTAAACAGTAATAAATCTTTTGTTATTATTAGTTTTTCAGGCTGTCCTATGTTTTCTGACAAGTGGAGAGGGAGCCTTAAGGCATATTTTGAAATCATAGCTAGGTGCATGGCTAATTATGCATGCAAATTATTCATGTTATGCTGAGCTGCTAGCACACAGGAATCAATGTTATGATTACTCATTATGATTAGCTAGTGTACTGCTCAAATGAAAATACTGCAACTTTGTTTTTTGTTATTTTAAATTTTTAAATACATGAGGGATGGAAAACCAGCTGGAGTGCTGATCAGGACCAGACATCACGCATGCATGTAGCAGATCAGAAATGATCTTGCAGTACACATGCATGAAATTTCTGCACGTGGCTCCTGAATCTCTGTGATGTTATACTGGCATCACAAAGGATCATGGGGTGCTGGTAAAAAAATTATTGCCTAAAACGTTCACACGTCAAATTTCTAGGAAAATATTCAGTGAATTTCACCTGTGAACACAACATATTTGCACATTTGAATACTTTAGCGAATTATGCCTATCAACACTCAAAAGTAAAAACAACATCATATTTTTAATCACTGACCTTACCAATACCCCACATGCATATATTTGAAATTTGTCATTTTTAACCTTCTGGGAGTGGCTCTTAGAGGGCTAGGCCCACCAGTTAAGAATGAAATATCATTTTTCATATTCATGATCACCAAACTTGAAATAGCATAAAATGACACTTCACATGCCTACAGTATGTTACCAATCCCCAATTTTGACCCCTCATATTCCATGAGGGGTTGCACCCCTGGGATCGGCTGAGGTGGCACGCACAACTTCAGGTCCAAATATGGCCTAAAGATAAGGGGTTTTCAGATCAAAAAGAACAAAAATAGGCAGAACCCCAGAAAACTCAACATCTTGCGTAACAAGCCATTGAGCGATGTGAAATGGTACAGTATATCAATTGTGGGGTTTTTCTCATACCTGTGAGTAATGGAGGCACATTTCAAAAAAATACTGAAGTGATTTCAAAGCATTCATTAGTAATTCTTATGAACACAATAAGCTTAGTTGAGTGATTCAACTCATGGTTACAAGGGATTGTTTCTGATACAACGGTACATCCTTTGAAGTATATTAAAGTGGGAGTGGCAGAGGTTGGAAACTAGATGGAGTTGGATGGGGGTGATGGATCTTCTTCTGGGTTGGCAACTTTGAAACCATGGAGGAAGCAACCAAAAATATGAAATACTTAGTGTTTTTTGACAGTTCTCAGTCCTCTCCAGTGAGTCCCTTTCTTTACTCCTACTAGGCACATGTAAATAATCAAGCTTAGATTAAAGTATTATAAAAATGTATGTAATGATAATTGTAGCCTTCCCATCCTTAATAAATTTACATTTTGATGGATGTGACCTTTTTACTTACAGATGTGAGGAGGCTGAGTGTAGTTAGACTGCCCAATAAAATAAGAAAGAGTTCCAAAAATTTTTAAACTTAAAATGTACACAATATGTATACAGCCTCTCAAGTGGAGTTGTATCTCTTTTATAGAGCACAACACAACTGCCACTTCTCTAACAGTCTTCTTACCTATCCTCTCATGTTCTTTGGTTGAGGGTGATATATTTTATTATGTCATTCTGATCTATTCTGTATATATGTATATATATATATATATATATATAGTGTGAGACACGCAAACATGGGGATTGTTTCTTGATTTTGGCAAATGAAAACATGAGGGGAGGGTGGAGTTCCATGTCGAGTCCTAGAATGGAGGAGAAATCTCCAGATGACCTATGATATCACTTACACTGCAGTGGATCAACAACAAGAGTAATAAAAATTAAACATTAAGAAGCTTTTTGAACCTTTTCAATCTGGTTTCCATTCTAAACATAGTAGTGAAACAGCATTGGTTAGAATCACAAATGTTCTGACTATTGATTCCAGATTACTATGTATTCTTATACTTATCCTTCTTCTTAGTTTTATATTTTACACTATTTCTTACACACTATTATTGGACCACATATCTTTACTGAATATAACTGGTACAGTTTACTCATGGTTTGAGTCCTATTTATATAATAGATTTCAGTTTATTTAAGTTCAGTTCTTACCATTCACTTGTTATAAATGGTGTGCCACAGAGTTCAGTACTGGGCATGTTACATTTTATCATTTATCTCCACCCTCTTTTTTCAGTTAATATTTAATTTCATTGTTATGCTGATGAAATCCAGTTTTGTACTTCTACCAAACCATCTCAGGTGTGTTCTCTATATTCTTTGGTTATTTGCCTCAAGGATATTAAAATCTAGATAACATATATCCTCAAACTTAACAATGATAAGATTGAAATTTTACTTGTAGGCTAAAAATCTAGCATTTCAAAATTTAGGAAACATTATCACCTGCACTGATGACACCTTTCTTCCTTTATGCTCTCAAGGTCAGAGTTTTGCTGGTGTTTTTGACGGCACTCTATTTTTTCAGTCTCACATTAATGCTATATTCTTTTATCTGCTTCATAATATCTCAAGGCTCCATCCCTTACTGCCCTACACTTATTTTGAGACAGTACTTCATGCATCTGTCACCTCAAAGCTAGATTACTGCAACACTGTGTTGTCTTTAATCTTATAAACAAGATGTAGTTAATTCAGAATTCTGCTGCATGTATAAGCATGTATATAATGTCAAACAAAGTCTCCTACTTACATCATCTGTATTCTATATAAGCTAAACCAGCTCCCAGTTAAGCATTTATTGAGTTTAAGAAGGTCAGGCTTTTAGTTATGGTGCTCTTCATAATACTCAGTCTCTTGGTTCTGTTTTTTAATTTAAAAACATTATAAAACTCACCTTTTCAGCCTTGTCTTTTGTATGTCTTAAAAATTATATTTTTCTTAACCGTTCTGTTTAATTGTTTTACCATATTTTTTTAATAAGTGCAAGTCTTATGCTATTCACTTTTTATTTATTCGTAATTGTCTTATGTTATTTTGTAATGTGTCTTTGAGTATCTAGAAAGCCACTATTAGATAAAATGTATTATTAGTATTGTATTTTAAGAATGACAAGTCCAAGATGGTCCATATAGGTAGGCTGAAGCCTACCATGCCCACAGTGTACAACAAGGAGAAGGACATCATTTCCAATCACATGTTCCTAAGACAAAATTAAAAGTAGGTTGAGGTCGGAAAAATGTGTTTCACTATTCATTTTCTGTGAATGAAGGAACACCATTATAGTTGTTAGTGCCACACAACTTCTTAAAGGGTTCCTAAATTTTTAACCTAATGGAGAAACTAATCCAGCACAGCATTCTGAACTGAGTAATTTATTATTTAAAGAACTATTAAGCTTGTTATGTCAAAGGAGACCAATGCTGTTAACTAGCTGTGCATTTGCCTGTTTAAGGTAATTTTAATTATTCTTTTGAAATTGCAACCATTTAGCATTATGTTTACCTCTGGAAAAACAAGACAAAAATGTTAATTTTTTTTAAGCAAGAAAATAATGTAATGTGAAATAGAAACATGTAAATACCGGAGCATCAACATAAATACTGTAGGAAATATATATCTAGTGTCCACTGCTATACTGATTCAGATTTATGTATACATCCTTTGTGTGAAATGATTTGAAACAGTCACCAACGCATAGCCCAATGTTGCCATCAGGACAGTCGAAGCATGGTCCTTTATGCATTTTTCTTATAATACGAGTATTTTTCATCAATTGCGCATGACAGGGTGAAATGTCAGTGCCTGATCGCATGATTGACACCACTCATTGTGTTAGTATAGGCTTGCAAAGCTCAAGGCTTAGTGACTTCCACATTTCCACAACACAAATATTGACAGTGCTGCAATGTGGACAGTGCTTAGGAGACTTAAGTCTTTCTTGTCCTTTAAATACTTCACAATCATTTTGTCCTCTGGTCATGCAGCTACGTTCTTACGCTAAAGTTTCAAGCAACCAAAGTCACCAGGCATATCACTGCAGTCCGGTTGTACGGTGCTGTATGCATCAGTTTCACTATCCATTGTCAATGAGTAATGACCAGTTCACATCATCATAGCTATTGTTTGATTCAGCTAATGGTTCAGTTTCAGTTTCTTGAAAAATTGTATTTACTGCTTTTCATTTACATGTGTCACACACGTGCGCATGGGAGGCAGCTAAAGGGCTTGAATGAAGGTAAATCCGAGCCAGACCGGGATGTTGCAGAGTGCACTGACTCTTTTTTTTGCTTTTCTGCAGACCGTTCACGGGAAATTCCACCTGGCCCTATTGATGTCACTTCCGTGTCCGAACCTATGGATGAATACCTTTCTGGTTCTGGCCCCTCTGTTGTCTTTTCTTGGCCCAAGCCTGTGGATGAAGACCCTTCCAGTCCCGGCCCCTTTGACGTCACTTCTTATACTGGCCTTTAAAAGCCTCCACCTTTGCCCTATTCCCTCAGTTCTATTTTGGACTCCGATTTGTGCACATCAGTGCTATCACTTATTTCAGTTTTGCAGCCAGGAAATAATATACAGGTGGCTGTCCCAAACCTTGCTATGGCTCTTCGTCGAGTTTGTGATACATGCTATTTTATGTTTTTTGATTGAAACCTCCACTCCACTCACGGACATTGGTGAGGTAACTTAGAGAGGCACAACACATAAAAATATTCATAATGTTTTTGCAACATGATGTTATTTTATCCACTAGGTGGCAGCAAAATATTGTTCTAAGTATTATTAGAGCTTACCACTATACATGCAAATAAAACAAGTTACCCCAAGTACCTCTCAGTGTTAACTTTCTTTACATAAAATTCCAAGCAAAAGAGAGGCTTGGGGTTAATGCCAATGCTACTAAGCCTCTTTTCAGACTGCAGCTAAAAGCATCTCAGTTGTGATTTTTGGCATACATCTGATTTTTTTGTTTGCCAGTTCAAATTAAGTTTGCAAGTGATCCAAATCATATATGATGCCTATAATATCCTTAATATTCCTTGCAATCGCTACATTTTTAATAACAAACTTGTGTGATGGATGCAATGTCATTGTTATTATATGCTTACAATTATATATTTTTTCCTGTTCTTCCTCATTGTTTGATGAGCTTTTTACTGGCTAATATCAGATTTTGGAACATTTATATTTAATTTTCTTAAGGATTTTCTTCTTTGAGGTTTATTTAAATTGGTTGATATATTTAAGATGCCCATCAGGACCTTCACCTGCCTGCCCAGAACAGGCCCATCCTAATCCAGCTTACTCCAACTGCTTACTGCTGGTTTCCAGTCCAGCAAGCCTCAAAAAATGTTAAGCTGGTTTAAAAGGAGGCTTCAATGCTAGCATGAATGTTGCCTATAAAACAAAAGTGTAAAAAACAAACAAAAAAAAAAATCATTGCCTTTCAACAGGTATTCCAAAATCTGTAATGCTTTCTTTAAATAACAGCATTACCCTGGTGATCTTCTGCTGAATCTATACCAATAACTAATCTCTGAACTGAAACAGGAACGGTTGTTACTGCTAGGCTATTAAATGTGGCCAAATGGAATTCCAGTGTTTATAAATAGGCAGTTTATGAATAATGAGATAGTATCTTGTGTACAGTTACATGTAAAGGTATGTTTGATTTATTGTTATATGAGTACCATGGCGATATTTTGAAGTTCAGTATTTGCAAAACAGGATGTGTCAAGGAAAGAATTATGAGACAGAGAATACAAATAAAACTGGCCAAAATAATTATACCAAAATTCCAATGCCTCTGGTAGGTTGAATCACAAGCAGCCTGCAAAAGAACAATTTAAAATTCATACAGTATTTGGTATTATTATTTTCAATTTCATTTAAAGTTAAAAATGCACTGAAATGCAATAACGTTTCTGTAACTCTGAAGAAAAAGGGACAGATTCCTTCATACAGCTACTTGAGACTGAAGTTACCGAAAACCTTTTATGACTGCTTTCTCCATCCAAAACAAATGTAATATTTAATCGTTATACTGTAACTTTTACCGAGAAAATCAAGCTTTCGAGCTAATATTTCATTTCAGCATTTTGTGAATAAGCTAAGACTGTATTTGTAAACAAAATGTTTAAATGGCTCAAGGCAAGAATAGTTTCTAAATAATCGATTACATCTTCATGATGCCGTAAATAGAATAATAGTCTATCTGCTTAAAGTTACAATATTTGAAATGTAGAATACTATATTCCAAACATTTACATTTTATATTAAATCAAACTCAACACTCAACTGACCAATGGAAAGCTGATGAGAACAGAAACCCAAATATGAACTAGTTCCTCATTATATTCTGAGACATTATTATTTATTATTAATTCCCTTCTTGCTGAAAGGTGCACAGAGCATTGGAGAATTGCCTCCATCTGGTCCTGTATTGAGCTACTTGTTCTGCTTCACTCCATGTTAGGTCCATCTCCTTCAGCTCATTTACCACAGTTTACTTCCAGGTCGTTTTAGGTCAATTTTGGTTGAGCTTGCCAGGTGTTGTCCATCTCAGAGAATCCATAGTTGTATGGTTCTGGTTAGAAAGGGGTAAACAAAGGCTCAGGTTAAATGTTTGTTAAAGGTCAGGACTGCTGCAAAACATTGTCTGCAGATTAATTAGATTTTTGCTGCCATTGGCCTGGACTACCACTATAACTGGATATTTTTTTTTTCATTGGTCTTGATTATTTTTTAAAACTGTTTTTCGTATCATTCCAAATCAGCTAAATTACAATTTAGGCTAACATATAATGGGGACAGCACGGTGGCGCAGTGGTAGCGCTGCTGCCTCACAGTAAGGAGATCTGGTTTGCTTCTCGGGTCCTCCATGCGTGGAGTTTGCATGTTCTCCCCGTGTCTTCGTGGGTTTCCTCCGGGTACTCCAGTTTCCTCCCACAATCCAAAGACATGCAGGTTAGGTGCACTGGCGATACTAAATTGTCCCTAGAGTGGGCTTGGTGTGTGGGTGCATGCCCTGTGGTGGGCTGCCCGGGATTTGTTCCTGCCTTGCACCCTGTGTTGGCTGGGATTGACTCCAACATGTATTTAGATTGCGTTCTTAAGCAAATCTTCTTTGCTGTTTTTGGCATTTTTGTATTGTACTGCTTTTATTAAAATAATTTTATTTTTATGAAGATTCAACATTGCCCTTTGTTCACTGGCCAGAGGTTTACAGCCATCCTCTTCCTTGTAGGGCATTTCTTGATTTATTTTGGGATTTTCCCCATTTTGGCACCTATATAGGCTGCAGGCTGTTGTGGTAGGGCTGAATTGAACTGAGTCTCCTCTGGGCAAGCCAGAGAAGGTCATGGCCAACTTTGTGGGTCTTTTAGAGGCTTACCTTCTGATTCTTGCCATATTTGTGACTCCAAATCACAGCAAAAACTGTAAACACACATATTTAAATAATGTCTGCTCATTAGGAAATAAGGTAGTTGTAACTAATATAATTTGTAGTGTAAAGTTTCACATTGCTATTTTTAACTATTTAAAAAAAAAAACTTTAGTTGAAACTAAAGTTGTTATATAAATGTTATATTAAAGGGTAAGCAGCTGGGGTAATTTTTAATTATTATCTTCAGATATCTGTAAAACTTGTATGCAATATTCAGTTCTATAAGGTCTTAATGATAGATTACGGAATCCAAAATATTTCAAAAATAAATTTAGTTCCTTTACCAAATAGTATAAATGATGTTCTTCTCAATCACTATGCTAATGTATTTTATCACTGACTGATTCTGTGGGGTTTTCCACATTGCAAAAGGTCCTATTTTATTCCATAATCATATGCTAGATTTAAATGTTGACCTTGATGTTAACATTGAAAAATTAATTATCTCTTGCTAATTAAGCCATCCTAATTAAAATCTAAAACTACAAGTCATCTAAATAAGAAAAGTAACTTTTCTTAGAAAGTCAGGCCTAATATTTAATACATGTTAGAACTGCTTGAAAAGTGCAGTACCAGTTGTATATGACAATAAACAAAAACACAAAACAAAAGTAATTAAAGCAAACAGGTAGATATCTTTAAGAGTAATTTAAAACATACTTTTAGATTAGAATTATTATTGCAACCTATTACAGTTAAAGCCAAAATTAAAACATTTAATACAATTTAAAAATTATACAAGAAAAGGAGACAAGGTTAGAGATTCCAACTGTTCTTGTTGAATTCATTTTAAGGAAACCGTCCCAATCCACTGTACTATTTCCCTTCATAATTTTAAGCACCTCTTAATCTCATTTTTTAAACTGAAAAGGCTCAGCTCTTTTAATTGTTCCAATCAGCGGTCCTGGAATCAGCCTAGTTGCTCTTCTCCGGACTCACTCTTCCCTATATTACACATCATATATATGTATATATATATACACAATTATTTACAAACACAACAAAAAGTAATATTAAACATACAACACACACTTTCTATGGCACAGCCCCAGATGATATAGAAGTGAAAAGAAGTCCTTACTGTAATCACTGTTTGTGAATCCCGAGGTGAATCCCTAGTGAAAACATATGATAGATAGTCCCACTTTTAAACTAGATAAAGCTATACATTCCTACCACCAGTATCTAGCAGTCTTCTGAGGTGTACCTCTTCTATGAACATCATCAATCGCAGGAATGACAAAAATGCTAACTGCTGTTCCTGTACCTGATCGGGGTGCAAATCCTCATCAGCTGTACTTTGCAGTTTAAAAACTTTTTTTTTTTGCTGCAGGAGATGACAGAGTGAGTAGCCGCCATATCCTCCAGTTTATATATTTACAATGCCTACAAACACAAATTACAACCCCATAAGCCCGTCCACATGCATGTAAACCCGGTTTAGAGCCACAGACCCCATATTTACAACCTAGGGTTCTGAGCGCCATTAGTATTGTTAATAACATATACCTAACATTAAACAGATCATACTAAAGAAAAAGAAAACTTGGTCAATGATACAGAGTTACAGACTTGCATGGCCTGAAAGTACTAAACAGTATATAAAAGCCATCTATAAGAACTGGTCAGAGTACTGCTCTGCACTGTAAGTTCAAAATATTAATAATTTGCAAGTTTTATTTTGAACAATAAGTATCCTGACAAAGAAGAAATCAAAACTACATTGATAAAATAATTTTAATATTAGTAGCAATATGTTGCCCTTTGATAATATTATCTCTATTAATTTAAGTTAATGACAGAAAAGAATAATTTTAAAATCGATTTCTAAAGTGAAACCTTATTGCAATACTCACTTACAATGAGTCTGTTGAGAAAGTTACTAGTTTGCGCTGTACAGAATACAATTAATACCCATCCATTATCCAATCCACTGAATCCGAACACAGGGTCACGGGAGCCAATCCCAGGAACCAATCCTGGGCAGGGTGCCAACCCACCGCAGGACACACAAATACACACTAGGGCCAATTTAGAATCGCCAGTCCACCTAACCTGCATGTCTTTGGACTGTGGGAGGAAACTGGAGCACCCACGGGGAGAACATGCAAACTCCACGCAGGGAGGACCCGGGAAGCAAACCCGGGTCTCCTAACTGCGAGGCAGCAGCGCTACCACTGCACCACCGTGCCGCCCTACAATTAATATGTTTTTGTTAAAGCATTTAAATAGCATTTAGATCCAAACATTAAGAATTATTGATTAACATCAAACTGGTAATTCTTTTTAAAGTTTAACATAATTAATCTGGAAACTCCAATCCTATCTAAAAAAATCGATTAAAAATTGAACTCTGCCTTTTCCACTGTATCCATCCATCCATCCGTTTTCCAACCCGCTGAATCCAAACACAGGGTCACGGGGGTCTGCTGGAGCCAATCCCAGCCAACACAGGGCACAAGGCAGGAACCAATCCTGGGCAGGGTGCCAACCCACCGCAGGACACACACAAACACACACTAGGGCCAATTTAGAGTCTCCAATCCACCTAATCTGCATGTCTTTGGACTGTGGGAGGAAACCGGAGCGCCCGGAGGAAACCCACGCAGACACGGGGAGAACATGCAAACTCCACGCAGGGAGGACTTTCCACTGTATGACTCCAAGAAATGTAACACTTCTGACCTTTTCATAGCATCCTTTCCAATACAAATGGAGTCTGCCTCCTGCATTCTGAAGTCCAAGAATGGCATTTTCATTTGCTGATATTAAAAGTGCGTTTGATGTCCTGGCATAACTTTGTCACAAAGCAAATTACCTAAATATAAAATGACTTATCATTGTTGGTGACCAGGGGTCAGATTTATAAAAACTTACATATGCAAAAAAAAAGAGGCCCGAAATGTGCATATGTAACTTTACATGCAAAAGTCAGGATTTATAAAAGAAAACTTAATATTTATAGCAAGTCTGACCCATGTGTATGCAACATTTTTAGAAAATGGGAAACAACAACTTTGACCAAATTGGGCAAATGCAGCCAAATTAGCTAAATATTGCCTCACATGCATAATAATCAATATCAGGAAGTCATTATTATAATGTGCGTTGATGTGACAAACATAATAAACCTCAAAAGTCATAAATATGATGTATATACTCTATTTTAGCTGCCTTTTAAAAGGGAAAAAGCTGCATGCTTGCACTGAAAAATATTTTTTATTTTTTTCATCAGTTTATATCAGCTGCCTGTTGTCACTTCTCAGGACTCTACTGTGGGGGGAGATGGTATTTCATCATGATGTTTTGTCATCAGATTTCCATATCTAACATTTGGTTTCCTTGACTTTGAAATATTCCAAATTGAAAGTAGGTTTCTAATATACATGAAACAGAAGATGGTTTGTATTACTACATATAATTGACAATACTTTACCTTCTTTCTTTACAAATCATTCAGTTTGTTTTCTGCAGCAGAATTTAGAATTAGAAACTATGACACTATCATTTCATTTCTCACATCACTTGACTTTCGTTATGGTAAGTTTAATACAAATTTTTAAATCCTGATTTTTCACACACTAAGTTGTAAATGGCTTAATCTCAGCTTCCCGGAATGAAACTCATTCAGGGGCAGGCTTGCTTAATTCTCCAAGGATATATAAAAAAAAAGACTATAGCAGAGTGAGCCTTTAGTGTAAGACCCTCAAACTCTGGAATGTTCTAATATTACGGATGTCCCATCTGATTCAGCACCAAATTAAGGATGGAAACTAACTATTATAATTGCTGGTAATCCTTTTAATTTGGCTTTTCAATAATTGTAAAAATTATTATTGTGATGATCAATCCTGCAAAATAAAAATTTGAATGTGAGCATCAGTAGGCTTTGCGCACTAGGAGCCCGAAGTTAAGTTACCCAAACTATTCTATAATGTTTCACTAATTATTTCCTGCTCTGATCGGGGGTGTAGCACAGAACTCTGAGCCCTATACATAAGCAGTATCTGTGGGAGCCTTCCTCTCCAAAACAAACTTTTCATTCCATGCTTCAAGGATCCCCCTCCACTAGCAGGCCCTTGGTAATCATTACCCATTCTACCTCCATTACGACCACCGTGGCTGTGAAATTGATCTTTCTCATCATAAAATAGGTCATTACAATAGCAATTGACGAAAAGAATTCATAATTAATTGCAGAATTACGGTATTTAAAGGTTCCTCTAGAGTGCCTCTTTCTTTTGCACGATTTGGCTCAAAAACTAAGCAGCACAGTGTCATCTCATAGCAGGCTTAAGTGTTGAGTTTGGTATTTTTCCATCCAGCCATTTTAGCTCTAGACCGTCCTTACACACACAGACAGACACACACACATCGGAGTTTTCGGTATCAGGGGACCCTAAGACATCGAGATCTGCCAAAAAACAAGGATCGAAGATTTTTGACAAATCTAAAGCTTTCGCTCCTCCCCCATAGACAATAGGTTATGGTGGGGGAGGGCACAAAGCAAAAATGAGCAAAAACATTAATTTTCTTCAAAGTCTGCAGGAAAATTGAGGTCATATTTTAGTGTTATTAGTCAAGTGCCTAATCATTAAAAATATGAATGTTTTTGTACCAGGAATATAAAAACATTAGGAAGAACAGTATTAATAAAGGAAACAATTCAAAATGAATGTCATAGGCAAGCCGGCATCCAAATAAGTAAATGAAACAATATGCCTATGCATCAAATTGAATTGCCAAAATTTTAAAAACAGATGTTCCAGTATTAGAACTGGGATCTTCTAAAACAACAAGAGAGCTGCCTTTAGATAAACCATGGCGCTGTACAGATTTCTTACCATGAGATCAAGAAAGAATACAGAAAAGACACAGAGCAGCATGTACTGTATGTAATGTAGGTGGAGGTGTGCAGTTGTGAAAAGAAAGAAGGGCAGGCCAGGTACTAATTGAAGGCAGTTGACCAGCAGTGGAGATAAAACAGGAAGCTGTACGACATCAGTCTAAAGTGGTGATTATGTGGCTGCAGACAAAACAGAAATGAAGCAACAAGTGGCAGAATTAGTTTAACAGCTAATAAAAAAAAACAGTGGCAGCTATTGGTAGTTCATTAAAACATCAGAACAATGTGGATGAGAGCAGGCCATTCAGCCCAACAAATCTCAGCAGTCCTATCCATTTAATTCTTCTAAAATTACCTCAAGTCGAGTTTTGAAAGTCCCTAAAATCCTAAGTTCATGTTCAGCAATTACTCAGAAAAGGCAGACAGACAAATATGAGTCAGCTAGACATGCACAAAAATGAAAGATGGTTGCCACTCTTGGGTGTTTTTTTTTTTTTTTTTGTTTGTTTTGTAGGATAAAAAAACAGTTGGTGGAAACATGACCATCTGACATAAGATTGGAGGTACTCTACTCAATAAAGCACAAAACACCACTATTAAGGAAACAAAACCCTTTCAATAAACTATAGACTTTCTTTACAAAAAAACATAGCCAGCTTAATTGGAAACAATAACCACGTCACATAATGATGGATGGCACAAAGGAGCCAAATAATTCATGCTGCTATTGACATTGTTACCAAATTAAATTAAAAAGATCTTTATTTACTTATTATAGACTCAGTGCTCCCCCTGGCTAAACTAGGGCCCATGAAATCACTATATTAGTATTTCTTATAACAGTTTTAACAGTTTGAACAATAAACACATAAATAAATAATAAAGAAACAAAGTAGCAAACATCACAAACATAACAAAAACATGTTGATGTGGTTCCTTTATAAATAAAGATCTACTGTAATTAGTCATAATAACAATAATAATAATCCAGACTATCAATGTGCTGGTACTCTTTGTTACTTTATATAGCCAACAGCATCACTTGTGATTGTGATACAACAACAATAGAAACAATTTTAATACTTCTTCTTTTATTACTACTAATGTTAATAAAAATACTACTGTTACTGCTAATAAATACTACTAATACTATTGCTATTACTACTACTAATAACAATAATTAAAATGCTACTACCACAATTACTGCTACTACTACTAATAATAATAATAATAAAATAAAAAACATCACTACTGAACATGCATAATAAACGTACTTAATGCAAAAATGAAGCTGAATATTTAGATATTTAAAAAATGAACATGCATCACATACACTTATGAATTTATCTTAACTTCATTTTGTCCTTCCAGTGACAGCAGATTAAAAATAAGGTATTAACTAAAGCAGTAATGTTAACTACCAATAAAATCAACTACCAATTGAAGCTAACCTAATTTCTTTTTTTGGATGTAAAAGTTGCTTGAGTTGGTGCTCTTCCATGATTCAGCCTATAACTAACTAGTAAGTAAGAGCGCCTGTGTGTTGGTGTAATTTACAAATGTGTCCTCAATGTAACAACACTCTGAGCACTCCATATGTCAACTAAAGTTAGCAGCCTTGGACAACATGTGTAGGTCCTGAGGTCTATGTGGTGATAATAAATAATCCCTAGCCATGTTTCAGCTAGGTGCTATAACATCAGATAATATCTGTTAAACACTCAATATCAAAACTGTTACACATAATGTTATTGTTACTTCAAAAAACCACAAGCTTTAGTGTATTGGCAATTAATGGAAAGTTAGCTATCTTACTGGACGTTGCACAGATTTAGATTTCTAAACACATCTGCAAGTGCACCACAAGCTGCTTCTTCATGCTTTCATTTTTTTCTGTTCTCCTGAGTGGTGTTGCCTTGAAGCTGTCTATCTGCTTATTAATGGAAAATGATCACAACAAGTGACAGTCAGTGACTTCCCCCTATCAGTCCTCCGATTGTGGGCCCTATGTACAGTGTATGATGTGCCTATCTATAGGAAGGGGTAGCTCTGCTTACACTTTAAGACTGTTGAAATACTGACATTGTTGTGAAATGTTTTGATGGAACTCATTGGAAAAGTAGTTTGAGTTTTGTGGCTTCTAATTTTGGAGTTTTCTTCCTAGGTCTCTTCATACTGTTTGTTCTCTTGAATTTTAAATTCTAGCCTGAAGAACCACAAGCTCACTTTGAATTTCTAATTGTTATCTAAAACCAAAAGTTTGTTTTTTTTAATGACAGTTTGAGTTAATATTTTCCAGAATCCTTTATTTAACTCTTTGAGGGCTGAATATTTTTTCCAATGCTGGTACTTCACTTTCGTTTGATATCCATCTCCAGATCAATTGCATCAAACTGGGAGTCCAACAAGTCAGAGTCCTATTCAACAAAATTATGTAAAACAGTATTTTGCTTTGCACATTCGCTTTGGTCTCTCGCCAGATGTCGATGCCATTTTAGAGGTTGTTGGCTCTTCGCTACTCATGCACGTGTAGGGAATCGAGGTTAAATCAGCAAAGCTATGTAACTTTTCTTCTACAAAGAGAGTCAAACTAAAACATAAGGGCAAGTTTTGTTGCAGTTTACAGCTGATTACTGTCCTCTACCCCTGAATTTTGACAAAAGTCGACATCAGCCCTGAAAGAGTTAAATGAATTAAAGTTTGAATGCTGTGAGATGCATTCTACCCATCTTTGATATTAACAAAAGTTTGGAAATTAATATAAGTGCATTGCCATATTGTATAACTTGATAAAGCAGATATCACAAATTACAGAGATGTCAGTCATGTGAAATGCCAACTAACGTGGTTGCCAACAACAATATGGCTACTGACATTTAAAACAACACAAGTAATGGCTGTACCCATGCGAAGCGCTAAAAACAAAAAAAAAAAAAATTAAACAAATTATAACAGCAACTATGTAACTTCACAGCAACCAATGATTCAAAATGGTGATGCTCATAGGAACAAACATATAAAATGGGAGCATCGACAAGAAAACTCAAACACAAAAAAGAAAACAAATCAAAATGCAAATTAATAAAGTATAAAATCACAATAAACAAGTTAGTAACACTGTCTTCATGCTAGCCTTGGAAAACCTACCTAAAATGTATCAATTTAACCTGTTCTGTTGAAATTGAACCATGTTGTATAGATATATATCGTAGCTGTGCTTAATCTGTATAGCTGCTTTTGCTAATTATTGCCAGTGTGGCACTTGTAACACACAGTGTTTTGTAGCTCAGTTGTCTTGAATTTGTATAGTTTCTTTTGATTTTCCTGGCTCCTGGTGTCTGTCATCAATGTATTTTTTGTATTTACTGTGTTTTCTATTATGTATTTTTTCATTGTTAACATTAACATTTAATGTTCTTATGTATTTGATGCTATCTTATTTTCTTCTTAAACACACCGTGGTAATGTATGCTTTTATTTAGTCAATGCAATACATTGATTGGTTGACAGCCACCAAGACAGAAGCAAAACAGAAAAGGATGTATAGTGTTAATCTGGAACCTCTACTCAGTCCATGATTCTGGTCCCTATGTTAATTAATAAAACCAAAAACATAAGTGTTTTGACAAGAAAAACAAAATACCTGTTTGGGTATTGTGCTTTAAGTCCAGCTTTTAGAACTTGACAGTATTTTATAATATAACAATAATTAACAACCATGTACTTTATCTGGCAAAGAACACCAGTGGGGAAAACTGATGACATTATGAATGCATGACCTGTGAGCTCATGATTAAATCAAACAAAACAAAACAAAAAAAAGTAAAGAAAAACTCTCCAACAATGAAACACCTCAAAAATTGGAAAATGGCTCTAAAGGTGCCCAACAGACTGAAAATATTCCTGTTCTCGGTGTTCTGTTGTGGTACTTCTCAAGATTTTCACTGTTGTGGGACTTCTCAAGATTTCCATTGTTATTTTGAAACAGAACCAGAGCATGGATGCTACCCTTCAGCCTGACTAGTGGTGCACGCAGTTTGTCATATTCCTTCATTATTATAAACACAAACATTTCACTTGCTATTACCAAATAATTTAAGAAACATGTTTAAAAGTCTGTAGGTATATGTATGCATTAATATTTAAACAATCTTAGGGGTACAGGATACTACACAGAAACTGGTTACTTCAGGATCTATCATTTCCTCATTGCATGTAGGCACTAGAAGTGTATGTTAGGTAGTGCCTAGGACTAGCAGGCCAGAAGCAGAGAGACCTTTAACACCAATTGAGAAGCTGTGGAGAAGTATGAGGAGCACTTCTTTCAATCATGCCCCTCTTGAAGTCGAGTGTGAGAAAGTGCAACATATTTTAGTTTGCCTGATTTTATTGAAAACAAATAAGAACACTCCCTGAAAGGCTACTCCAGGAATCCCTGAGGAGAAAAGCACAATTCAGACCCAGGAAGCAAGCATCTTTCAGTCTGCTATCTGTGTGGTAATGACATTACAACAGCCAGCAGAACATCGGCAGACCGACAGCAGCAAGCCGACAGTTTTCAGCCAGTGGCCTGCTTGTGGCCAATCAGTAGTTAGTGGATCATCAGCGGCTCGATACTGCTGGAATGCTACTGGTAACCATCCAACGGGTTAACATCAGTCCTCTGCTGGCTAGCCAACTACTATTATAGCTGGTGGCCCTACAGTGGTCCACTGGAAGCATTTATTCATTGCAAGGTTAACAGACAAAATATTTATTTATCATGGGTTGTTTTATTCCATGTTTTATCTAAGGTGAATATGCACCACAAAATAGCTAAAGACATGATTTGGTCACCGCTTTGTACATTGCTTTGAATAAAAACAAAACAACTATGTAGTTTAAGCTGTTATGTTCCTCCTATACAGTTTACTAAAATTTTTGTTTCAATTTAATGTGAACTGGACAAACTGTTTTGAAGGCAAGTAGGAGCCTAAATTAGGCCAACTTATTTGCCAAAAAGGGCCACTGAAAATATTAAATTAAGCTAATACTTCTGATAAACCAAAGATTAACTACCATTTAAAAAAAACTGGATTTTAATACATATCAATATTAAAACCATTTATTTGCCTGGATCTTATGGGTGCATTTATTAATTCTTTGAGGACACACTTCTAGAACTCACTGAGAGGCAAATTTTGTTACTGACACTCTGAAAGAAGCAGTGTTACGCTTACTCTACTAAGTAGAACTAACGTGGAATTTTCATTCTGCCGCTAGGGAGGGGGTGGATTTTCTCCATGGAGTTCTTGCACTGGTGATGAACATACGGACAGTCAAATGTTTTAACAGACTTGCTTAAAATATGAATATCTTTTACAGGCAGTTGGCAACCCTGACAGGACCCAGAAAAGACACATGTCCTGAGATGTGCCCAGAAGTGTTCAGAGTCTAGAAACGCCTTTTTATACTTACAACCAACCAAATAGTTCAGAAGCTTGTGTCATAAAAGGTCTCATTCAACCATAGACTGTTCTGTTTGTTTGCACCAAAGTTCGATACTTCATATAACCAATCGCAGAGGCAAACACTGCTACTTGTTTCCAGTACATCAATAAGGCTCACTCATTAAAAGTCAGCAGCATGTTTTTTTAAAAGAACACAGACAAAGAATAGGTGATAGAGAACATAAGAGTTTCATTTACTTTGTACAAATAACAATCAATCCATAAATTTAGGGGGAGAACTTTGAAAACCTTCAAAATATGAGGCAGGATTAACTTCTTTTGTGCTCTGGCAAAGCTTATCTATCTACAGAACAGAGACAGCAATTCAATCTGTGCATCAACAATCAGGGTAAGTACCACTTAACTATGTGCAATTTTTTCCAGTTTTGGTAGCGCTAAACATTTAGAAAAGCCCTTTTGGTGTTGTTTTTCAGATTCACGTGAGAAGGCTCATGACTACTTGCTTTGGTCAAAAAACAGATCCAACTTGGAAACAGATCCAGAAAGCACAAGGAAAAGAAATTTGAGACATAAAATTTCACTCATGTCAATAGGTCGTCTATGATATATTGTTTTATGCTAACCAGAATATCCTATTGTAGACAGAATCAGAAGTATAAGGCGGCGCTTTCATCAAGTTATGAAGATGATGACATCCTAGCAGCAACCCCATGAATTCCATGATTTACTAAAACTTTGTCAGTTTTAACTGTTAAGTACTGAACAGTTAATGTGTGCAATGTTTAATTTCTATTTGTTTTTCACCTGGATAGTGTCATTTTAACAATTTCTCAATCGGGGCAGAAAAAATACCTCTGCTGTTGTGACTGATGCAACTTGTCTCAGGACAGACATGAAAAGATAAAATAATGGTGTCATCACTATGGAAATATTGCATTTTGGTAACATTTTGCATTCAGCAGTTTTCCACCCCATTCGGCCATCCATAGGGCATTCTGTCCGTTCATTCATTCAGAACAAAGAGTATATGCATGCTGATGTCAGACCAAGATATTTTGATTACTTTTTTTTGCAGGACCAAATTTACAGCAATCCAGACAGGACAGCCACTTCACAACTTGCAGGTATGTGCAGTGCCTGTTTTCACGGACAATTTTCTTGATTTGGAAAAAAATCGGTTGTGTGAGGCCTACTGCTCTATCATGTATGTTTTCCAAGAAACTACATATCATGATTTAATAAACAGACAGATAATGTACTGACATAATCAATTGCCCTTCCAGTACTGCATTACAGAAGTACACATTTTGTTTTTCAAGTTAATGTCATGCTTTGTGCACTCCATCACCAAGAACAGCCATTCACCGGGAAGGTAATTCTACACTGATACCTAGAAGCGCCAATGGATATTATAACACGTTCATATACTGTAACAAAATAATTTTTTACATTTAATACATACATTATAAAATGTGTTATATGTATGCATTGACATATACAGTATGTAATATATGAAAGTAACTTCATATATGGATATATATATATATATATATCCATCCATCCATTATCCATTGCTTATCTGAGGTTGGGTCGCAGGGGCAGCAGCCTAAGCAGGGAAGCCCAGACCTCCCACTCCCCGGCCACCTCCTCCATCTCCTCTGGGTGGACCCCGAGGCGTTCCAAGGCTAGCTGGGAGATATAATCCCTCCACGTGTCCTGGGTCTGACCTGTGGCCTTCTCCCAGTGGGCCATGCCCAGAACACCCCCCAAGGAGGCATCCAGCAGTCATCCTAACCAGATGCCCAAACCACCTCAACTGACTCCTCTCAATGTGGAGGAGCAGCGACTCTACTCCGAGTCCCTCCCGGATAACTGAACTCCTTACCCTATCTCTAAGGCAAAATCCAGCCACCCTGTGGAGAAAACTCATTTCGGCTGCTTGTATCCGTGATTTTGCTCTTTCTATCACTACCCAAAGCTCGTGGCCATAGGTGAGGGTAGAAACGTAGATTGACTGGTAAATCGACTGCCTCACCTTTTGGCTCAGCTCCCTCTTCACCATGACGGACTGTTGCAGAGCCCGCATTACTACGGATGCCGCACCGATTCCGTCTGTGAACCTCCCGCTCCATTCTTCCCTCACTAGTGAACAAGACCCAGCGAGATACTTAAGCTCCTCCACTTGAGGCAGTAATGTGTTCCCAACCCGGAGAGAGCATTCCACCCTTTTCCGGCTGAGAACAATGGCCTCGGATTTAGAGATGCTGACTCTCATCCCTGCCGCTTCACACTCGGCTGCGAACCACTACAGTGAGAGCTGGAGGTCATTGTCCAATGAAGCCAATAGAACCACGTTATCCGCAAATAGCAGAGATGAGATTCTGAGGTCTCTGAACCAGACCTCCTCCACTCTTTGGCTGTGCCATATAACTTATGAACAGAATCGGTGACAAAGGGCAGCCCTGGCGGAGTCCAACCTCAACAGGAAATGAGTCCGACTTATTACCAGCAATGCGGACCAAGCTCTTGCTCCTCCTGTACAGGGAATGAATGGCTCGTAACAACGAGTCTTGTATCCCGTACTCTTGGAGCACACCCCACAGGATTCTTTGAGGGACACTGTTGAATGCCTTCTCCAAATCCACAAAACACATGTGGCCTGGTAGGGCAAACTCCCATACCCCCCCCAGGATCCCGGCCAGGGTATAGAGCTGGTCCAGTGTTCCACGGCCGGGATGGAATCCACATTGTTCCTCTTGAATCCGAGATTCGACCATCAACCAAACTCTTTTCTCCAGCACCTCTGAATAGACCTTACCAGGGAGGCTGAGGAGTGTGATCCCCCTATAGTTGGAACACATCCTCCTGTCACCTTTCTTAAAAAGGGGGGCCACCACCCCGGTTTGCCAATCCAGAAGCACTGCCCTCGATGTCCATGCGATGTTGCAGAGACGTGTCAACCAGGACAGCCCCACAACATCCAGAGCCTTGAGGAACCCAGGGTGAATCTCGTAAACCCCAGGGACCCCGCCTCCTCAGAGCTTTTTAACCTCATCTAAGGAAGACACGCTGGTGGGATTGAGAAGATCCTCGTATTCCTTCCACCAGTCAATAACATCTGCAGTTGAAGTCAGTAGGGCCCCATCTCCACTGTACACAGTGTTGGTGGAGCACCACTTTCCCCTCCTGAGGCGCCTGACGGTTTGCCAGAACCTTCTCGGTGCCGACCGAAAGTCGTTTTCCACGGCTTCCCCAAACTCCTCTCATGCCCAAGTTTTTGCCTCTGCAACAGTCGATGCCACCACACACTTGGCCCGTTGGTACCCCTCAGCTGCCTCTGGAGTCCCACTGGTCAACTAGACTCAATAGGAGTCTTTCTTCAGCTTGACGGCCTCTCGAACCTTAGGTGTCCATCACCGGGTTCATCGATTGCTGCCACAAGAGGCACTGACAACCTTGCAGCCACATCTCCATTCTGCTGCTTTGAAAATGAAAGCTTGGAACATGGCCCATTCAGACTCAATAATACATTTATTTATTTATATAGTACCTTTCCCATGCTCAAGGCACTTACAGAATATAAGAACGAACGGCAGGGTATACAGTATATAGCATAGTACAAAGCAAATAAATAAATAAAGAAGATTAAGACAGTAAATTCAGAGAAAGCCTAACAGACAACAGAATTGATGGTCTAGCACACACACACAGGTTACATGAGCATCTTCACAGAGAGGTAAACTGAGAGAAGAGGAATAAAGTCAAGTAGAGCTAAAAGCCTTCCTGAACAGATGAGTTTTGAGGTGTTTTTTAAAAGAATTCATGGAATCAGCTGACCTGATTAATTTTGGTAGGTCATTCCTGAGTCTGGGCGCTATACTGCTGAAGGCCCTGTCACCCATGGAGTGTAGATTAGTGTGGCGCACAACAAGATTACCAGAATCAGAGGACCTTAGTGGGTGGGCAGGCACATAATGATGGAGAAGGTCACTGATGTAGTTTGGTGCGAGGTTATTTAAGGCTTTGTAGTTTATTAGTAGGATTTTATATTCGATTCTGTAAGACACAGGGAGCCAGTGAAGACGGAGCAGGTTGGGTGTGATGTGCTCGCTGCTGCTGGTTCGAGTAAGGACTCTTGCAGCCGAGTTTTGAATAAGCTGGAACTGTGATATAAGATTAGAAGGGACACCTACCAACAGCGAGTTACAATAATCAATGCGGGATGTGATAAAAGCATGAACAAGTTTCTCAGCATTAGAAAAGGAGAGGAAGGAGCGAACATGGGATATGTTACAGAGGTGACATAATGTGATTTATGTGGGTGGAGTAAGAAAGGGAGGAATCAAAAATGACACCAAGATTCTTTGCAGTAGAGGCAGGTCTGATGAGATCACTGCCAAGATGGACTGGGAAGGAGCTCATTTTATTAAGTTGCATTTTAGTCCAAATTTGCAGGAGTTCAGTTTTGTTGCAGTTTAATTTTAAAGAGTTCTGCTCCATCCAGGTTTTAATTTCACTAAGGCAGGTTGTGAGCTGAGAAAGCTCTGATGAAGTTCCACTTTTAACATTGAAGTACAGTTGAGTATCATCTGCATAAAAATGATAACCCAGTCCTAAGCTACGAATAATATGGCCAAGGGGAAGCATATAAATACAGAAGAGAAGAGGGCCGAGGACAGAGCCCTGAGGAACTCCTTGTGTGACTGGCGCCAAGCTGGATCTGCTGTTGTCAAGACTAACAAACCCTTGCCTATCAGTCAGATAGGACTTGAACCACCGGAGGGCAGTGCCAGAGATACCCAGCATGTTCTCCATTCTGGACAGTAGAATGTCATGTCTGACAGTGTCAAATGCTGCACTGAGGTCTAACAGAATTAATATGCTGGTTTGTCCAGAGTCTGCTGCCATAAGCAAACCATTGGTTACCCGTAGCAGAGCAGTTTCACAGCTGTGCTGCACCCTGAAACCAGACTGAAAGGGTTCCATCAAATTATTAGACGTTAAGTAATTGGTGAGCTGGGAAGCTACAACACACTCAAGAGCTTTTGACAGGAACGGTAAGTGGGAAATAGGCAGGAAATTGTTAAGATTGTCAGCATCAAGACTAGACTTTTTAACTAGTGCTACAACAAACACCAGGTAGGTAAGTTGTGAGTGATGTAGCCATTATCAAGACAAAGATAAATTAATGGTGTCATCACAACTGAAATGCACATGTATACATTAAACCCTACCTTCACCTTACTATAACTGTATAATCTGACTTTGACATGTTGCAGTAGGTCTGGACCTTGGCAGATTCCAGAAGAACTTACCTGATCAGAATGTGCTTGACAGTGAGTGTTGTGTTCACATAACACGTAGTAGATAGAGTAGTAATCTACTTTTTCTTATATAATTTTTGATATATTCCTTTTTGCATTACAGATTACTGAACAACCATGACGGTGATGCAAAAAATGCAGGAGGAGTTCATCAGCAAGCTCACTAACATCATATAGAGACTGGACAATACAAATTACAAATAATGTATATGTTGCTGTGGAGCTTCCTTTTTCTCCCCTCTCAATACAGGGGATTCTCTGAAGGATATGGATTCCATGCTCTTTCAGAACAAAGAGGTTCAAGAGAAATTGGAAATTCACAATACATTTGTCAGAGATTGTACAATACAATTTTGGACATTTGAGCAGCTGTTCCAAGACATGCATGCTAATATCCATTGTTTTCCAACAAGGGCAATATCTGTCTAAAGGAGGCAGGACAATCAAAGGATCAGTGAAGCGAATGATTCCCTGCCTCACGACAAATGATGTTGCCCAATTGTGTAACTGGACAGTTGTGTGAAAGAAAATCTCTCTCAAGGACCTCAACTTGAAAAGAATCATCCACAGTATGTCCATTCCACTAACAAGCATTAGTCCTTCTGGATGGCAAAGTCAATGTATTATAAGTCTGTCTTTATTATTTCAATGGCACTCATTAACACACTGGGGTAGCTTACAGAAGTTAACAACAGATATCTATGTGATGGCAGGGGTAATCAGGAAAAATCCCACCACAAAGGAAGCTTCTGGAGAGGACCTGCAGCGGGTGGTGACTTGGCTTCTGAAAGGTGCCTCTGACAGAGATGAGGATCAGAAATGGCAGAGAATAAATGCAGAAAAACATTTATAATGTAAGCTTTAATTGCGTTTACACTAAATGCTGTTTTATTTTACTATCCCATATTGATTTTTTTCTTTTTGCTATTTTTGCACAGGTAATGTTGTATGTGAAAGGAGAAGATTGTAGAAGAAAATGTGCATAAAACTCTGCAATATATTATTATTGTTATTATTGTTGCATACTGGTTGTTCTAATATTAATATCAAGACTTTTACTAACTGTGCTGTAGTCTAGTTATATTTTTACCTATATGGGTGGGGGCCAATTAGTGAACAGACAACAACAATATTTAATATTAAGATAAAATGAAAAGGCATACAGCGATTGAAGGGCGAGTTTCTGTTGCTACCCAAGGACCGACTGTCAGCCACTGTTATTGCTGCTAGTGAGCTGCCAGGAGACCACCCAATGTGCAAAATTCCAGAAGATCCCTGAATGGACCACTGTTTTGGCTGCTAGCAGCCCACTGTACCATTGTTATCAGGGGAAGGACAAAAGCAGGTCAAGGACCCAGCTAAATTGTTAAAAATAAATGATGCAGTTGTATCTCTGGTTGAAACAGGCAAAGTAACAAAAAAAAAATCAATTTAGTGCAGTACATACAAGAAAAGCTGCTAGCCAGAAAGTGAGTCCAAATCGAGTAGCTTTATTTGAAGATAAAGCACCAAGCAAAAGAAAATCAAATTTAATTATTGTGCAACATGTAAGACAATTGGTAGGCTGTAACTAACTAACCAGTGCTTTAAATAAACTCTGGATCAGGGCATTGTCTGAGACAAGGAGGAACTTCTGTAATTCTGTAAAACACCTAACAAAAGGAACCTTCAATTTAAAACACAATTAAGGAGTCCCACATTACAAATCCAGAATGCCTACTGAGACTGTTGAGTTGGGTCTCTTGCTTTACAGAGCGCCCTCTATGAGCCATAGAATATTTGTTAGTGCAAATTTAATTGTGTTTTGTTTTATGTTATTTAATGGTTTTTTTTTTCCAAGATAGCAGATTTTTTTTTTACTTACTGGTGTCACAAACTCCACAAAGACCCATAGCAAGGTTTGGGGCAGCCACCCATATATTTGGTTTCCTGGCTGCAAATTGCAAGTAAATGATAGTACTGACTTGCACAAAACCAAGTCCAAAACAGAACTGAGGAAATAGGGAAAAGCTGGAGGCTTTTAAAGGTCAGGGCAGGAAGTGACGTCAAAGGGGCCGGGATCGGAAAGGTCTTCAGCCATAGGCTCGAGCCCAGACATGATATCAAAGGGGTTGGAGCCAGCAAGGCCTTCCTCTATAGATCCGGACCCGAATGTGATGTCAACAGGGGCAGGTGGAACTTCTTGTGATTGGTCTGCAGGAAAGTGAAAAAAAGAGTTAGTGCACTCTGCCACATCCCGGTCAGATTTGGAATTGCCCTCACTCAAGCCCTTTAGATGCCTCTCATGCGCACGTGTGTGACACTGGTTATTTCTAAATAGGGATAGTATCTTAAGACTGAATATTGGAAGTGTAACGTTTGAATATACATACGTTGAATTTTGAACGTGTCACACTGCTGTTTTAGAGTTCTTGCATTAAATTCCAGTATGGAAACTGCCTGCATGGAATTTATGCATTCTGCTCATGTTCATATTGTACAAATGTTTTTAATTTACACCATAGGAACTCCTTGTTCCTATGATTCTGTATTGGAGTATATTCACTTTAAACAAAATTTACTCATTGTTCATTTTGAAGTATAAATATTGGTGAAAGATTCAAGGTAAACATAACTTACAGAAGAATTTCTGTAACATGTAGTTTGAAATGTATTCACATAAACTGCAGAAGTAATATACACAAAGCCCCTTTCACACTATCACCCCAACTGTAGCTGTGATCATTTGATATACAGTCTACAACAGATGCTTATATTAAGTGCTGCTCTATTCAAAGTAGATGCTTACTTACATTAACTTGTATTACAATTATTTCTAGAATGCCTGAGGATGGGAATAGCTGTTAAAGATATACAGTTGATTTGAGTTTCATTTTTTAGTTTATTAGATTAGTGAATTAGTAACTGTAAATCAAATAATTTGATTACATGATAAGATAACAATAACATTTTGGTTTTAGACCTATAAGGTATAATACAAACATTGTTATGGTTCTGATATGTAAAATAAGTGAAGACTATGTAATATCCTCAGCTGGCATATGAAAAAAAATATTCATTTGCATCACAACCCTATTGTTTATTTGATAAACCCTAAAACTGAATACCCCCCAAGAGACTCATGAACAAGGCTTACATAAACCCTTCAGTGAATAGAAAGAATGGTAAAAAGCCAGTTTTAGACACATTCCATGATAGACTGCAGTATGGAGACTAAGTTAAGTGATACTGTGATTAAACTGGTTGAAGTCTGTAGCTGTTGGGGCTGAACACTAATGTTTTTTGTTGTCAAGGGTTGCAGTGATGGGTGGTTGTGATCAGTTAAACACTTTCCATGAAACTGAACTTGCGGTTCACAAAAAAAAATTTGCTAAATATATGCCACTGACACAAGAACAAAACCATCTAGTGTCAGAGGGAGAACAATTTTGTACAATGGGTGGTTTTCTTTTTCTCTTAGGCAAAAAAAACCCATAAATAATAAATGTAAAAAGCTAATAGATAAAGGGGCAATAGGCACCCTTTGTTGAGACCGGGGTGATAAGTGAAAAGGAAAATCTCCTGAATAATTCTAACTACAGGTCATTGTTGACATCTGTCTGTAAGACATAGATATTTACCTGCCTTGCAGAAGAGTCACCTGCTTTGAAGATTAAACTGCTTTGTACAAAATACAAGATTGTGATAACAGAACTGCCTGCTTCCTTGGAAAATGTTTGCATTTACTTGGTTTGAAAATGAACATGTTCTGGGGATATACAGTGGTATATGTACTTCTTGATAGCTTTTTTTTAACCAACTAAAATGTTTACACTGCTGACAGCGTTGGTAAATTCCATCGTTTAATGATCGTCATGTTGATCCAGGCAGAGACTGAAGCAGTTGTATACTTCTGGGCAGTGGGTGGTGGAGGGGGAGACTGTGCTCCAGGAACATTGTCAAGGTCACTTGCATTGAGCGAAGAAACTCACAGGTAGACAAGGGTATATGGCTGACAGGATGCAAAGAACATGGATGGTGACATCTATCTCCGCCGAGAAAGAGACAAGTTTCACCAGAGAGGTTCAGGGTCCAGCAAGAGAGGGAATACTCACAAGAAGATTGAGTGAAGCCGGCCTTTTGAAAACAAACATTTGGCGAATGTTGTGCTTCAGTGGGACAGTTGGAATGTTAATCATTCTGGTAACACAGCGTCCGACTTTGACTTCGCACCACCAAAGGCTGCATCCTCTATGGTTATGTTTTGACAGACTTTTAGAGTGTAGACTGTGTGCTCTCTTTTTAAAAGGTTTTCGCTCCTGTTATTTTTAGACTCCTATCTACTTTTATCTTCTTGGTGTATTTTATATTGTCATGTCTAATAAAAGTTATTGTTGTTTCTCTTGAAATTGCAGCCGTGTATTTCATTGTGTGTTTACTCACCACCTAATTTAAAGAAAACTGTGTGGTATTATCTTTAAATTTTAAGAGTTCCCAGACTCTTAATACAACAGGGTGTCAGATATTTTAACTTTGTTAGTTTAGAATATCTATAAGAGTGACCTGACACCTGTCATATCTAGTTACTGACCAGAAGGATTAACATGACTTAATTATGCCCACCTCTGCCTGTCATTTAGTACTTCAATAAAGATTCTATTGAAAAAAACAAACCAAAAAAATAGCGAAACAAACTCATGTCACTTGTAGACATTTTGTTGAGCAGTTAGCTCTGTGTTATGGTTACCGTATATACTCGCGTAAAAATTGATCATAAAATCAGACCCCGACTTTTACGTTCAATAATGTGACACTTAATTTTTTTTTTTACATTTTCTTGCCTCCTTCAATCTCGCATCAATTTCTCATGTGCATCGAATTTGGTTGCAGCAGCGCAGTTACCAATTTCTTTTGCCACTTCAATGATGTTTAATTTAAAACCAGCTTCATATTTTCTTCTGATCGAACGCTCCATTGTAAATAAGGAATGCTGTTACGATAAAGATGTATGAGTGTGTGAGATACAAAAACACAAAACAGTGCAAATGTCGCTTTGGATATACTTTGGGTATTACCATGTGGTCACATAAGCACAATAGAGAGAGAGAGAGAGAGAGAGAGAGAGAGAGGTTAGGAGCACGCACTGATACAGCGCATTGCCGCACCCACATAGAAAAAAAAAGGCTGTGTGCTCAGTAGTTACTCTCTCAGGTGGGCGTTAGCATATCATAATCCTTTGGACCAATAGGGTGCGTTTTCCACATTCAACTTATATGAGCGACATTATAAAATACTGGAAATTATATGGTAAAATCAAGCCCCGACTTATCCGCGGGAGAACTTAAACGTGAGTATATACAGTATAAGGAAAACCATATCAAACCATTGGGGTCTGCAAGCATTTGTTGCACCTAAATACAGTGGAAACATTCATTCACTATCTGCAATTAAGTTCAATTTATCTAAAATGCTTTTTGAGATTCATTATGTATATACCCTAATATGGTTTACATTATTGGTCATCTACTTCTCTATCAATACCACATGCATAACAGGATGATTGTTTTTATTATTACATTTATTTTGTCATATACTGTGTAGGTTTGTCTTTAAATGTTATATATATTTTGCCTAAAGGATGTGAAATTTTTTGTTTTGAGTATTAATTTGAGTATTAACTCTATTCAGGGTTGGTTCCAGGTTAATAACAGATATTGCTAGAATAAACCTCAGCATCTTTTAACAATGAATTATGAGCTAAAATGAATGGATGAATGGAAAGTTTAACTTAAATCTTTAATTACAAAGATGTTGATCACCGATACCTTGATTGAACTCTTTCAATAGGTTTACAATGCTTTTTGAAGCCTTACAAAGATTTTTGTCCATCAAACAGTGATTGATTATTTCAAAGTTGTAATTGCAGGATGCAGAGGATAACACTGCTGCTTCACTGCTGCAGATTCCTGGGTATGAATTCTGACTAAAAAATTTTTTGTGCCTGTATGTGTTTTTCTTGAGGACCTCAGTTTTTCATCCCATGCTTAAAATATGTTTGTGTTAGATTTATTGGTGGCTCTAAATTGGTCCCATATGTGCCAGTGCAGTTGCATATCTGAATATGTCCTGTGCTAGTCTGGTGCCCTGTGCTGTCTGCCCTGTGCCACATTTTGCCAGCAGAAGACTCCAGCACTTAGGATATGAAGTGGGTTAAGCAGATCAGATAATGGCTGCAACTTTACAATATCTTTATTTAGTAGCATATACACTATACTGTGATGGATAAAAAATAAATGTTGAATTAAACCAGCTTACCTAGGTGAAGAATTTTGGTTACCATTTTGTGTTGAATTGTCAGATCTTCTCAAAACTGTTCTAATGTTTTAAAGTACCAACATGCTGTTTACATCAATTTTGTCAACTGTTTAAAGGAAAATGTTATAATTACACCCACTAAATTTCAATACTTTAAATATGATCATTCAATATGTCTGCAATGAAAACTGAAGAAAATATATTTTTTCTTGTAATGAACTGGCCTGTTATGCAGGGTTGTTTCCTGCCTTATGCTCACTGCTGCTGCGGTTAGCTCTGACCTCCTGTGACCCAGAATTTTATTAATTGGGTTTGAGAATGTAACATTGCAAATGAAGATTTTTTTCCAAAGGGATAAAATGTGTCTTCTGGAGTTATCATAAGCATTTTAAGCATTTGGCATTTAGTTGCTAAACATACTATGCAGTATAACAACTATTTTCAAATGTACTTTTCTTATCTATAACTCTTCAACGCACAGTTTCTTCTTGGCTAATACAGCATTTAAATAGCATGTTTGTTTGTTCCACTATACAATGATTCCAAACTGCTTTTGTCTGCATCTCATGAAAACTGCTAATTGTGGTTGTCCTGCTGCTTTCTGAAAACCGATTCACCAGCATGACCTCATGTTCCACTCCTGTGCTGGTAACACACATCTCTGAAGTGAAAAACACTCTCAGATTTACAATTGTTATGCATGCCTCAGAGACATTAGTGCTTATATGTCAGCACACTTTCTGCAATTCAACACAAATAAACTGAGTTATTTCTCATGAGATCACCTTGAGAACTGAAGAAGCTTCAGTTGCACTTACTAAATCTGGATTCTTTCAAAATTACTTCTTCATCCTGTTTGACCAGCATTGGAGAAAGTGGCTTGAACTTTTACTATAAGATTGGTTCTGTCACCACTCAAATGAACTGCTGCAATGCTCTTTTTTAAAAGGCCTCCCTGCTCAAAGTTTTAAAACTGTTTCTCTGGGGTTTTATTTTGCTATTGTAAATTGAATAACTGCTGCCTTACAGCCAAGGTTTGTCCCCCTCTCTTATGTTTATTTTTCTTTTTGTTGTTATTTCTGTTATTTTTTAATTATTACTATTATTATTTGTATTATTGTATTTAATTTTTGTATTAATTTATTATTTTAAATTTATATAAGGTGTATTTATTCTCTGTGATTGAAACCCCAACATCATATCACATCAGTGCTGATGGACTACATTCAGTCTTTATATTTCAGGCTGTGGAGTAGATCCCTCAGAGGTTCATTCATTGTGGGGGAGTGCAGATCATAATTTTTTGAGAATGTTGCACTGGCTTTTTTATTTTCATAGATTCTGTCTGTTCTCAACTGGACTATAAATTGGCTTGGGTTTCCTCCTTTGCTTAATTTTTTCAATGTTTTGTCTTTTCTATTGTTTTTCTTCTTCTTCCTCCTCTTCATTTCTTCTCACTTCCAACCAATGATGTCAATGTGCCTGATTAACAATCCCCACACAGCTTGGAAATTCACCTCCTTCCCAGTCTTCTTTGACACTATCCATCCAGCTGCGCTTTGGCCTCCTTTGCTTTCACTTTCCCTGCATTTCCATTTCCATCACTTCTTTGCGCAAATATTCATTTTCTCTCCTCATCGTGTGTCCATACCACTTTAGTTCTTTATATTGGAGAAACACTGAATCTGGAAGTTTTCCTGCTTTCCTTTCCAATTAAGTGCATGTTTGTGTATTATGGACATTTGAAAGTACAAGGGGTGTCAGGTGGGAAGTGAGCTTACCTATGAAAGATTAACATCAGGTAACTGATTCTAGAAAGTTGATTCTGTTCATCTGGACATAGTTTTTTTCCGATACGTTCCATCACTCATCCAAGTGACTTCCTCAGTCTCAATTGACTGCAGGTTTCTCCAACCTTATAAACAGTACCTTGGCCTAATGACCAAACTAGCACCATTGACTAACAATGGGCCTTGTGATCAATGATATGCAAATTGTCCATTTGATCAATGGCCATACCATTCACAGAGAGCTGGGGAATGGCTGCAATCACCACATTGTAAGATGGTGAAAGATTTACCCTTAGGCCCCTTCCTCGGTTCAGAGATGGTCATTCCTTTTTCATGTAAATGGCCTCTTTGACTCCTCGCTCAAGCCAGCATTCCTCCCTGTCCAGGATATACACATCTTCGTCACTGAGTGACCACTGTCCTGTAGATGTAAATAGACTGCAGAGTCCTGGCCTGACGAGGTAGCTCTTCTGTGTTGTGCCATCCGCTTCGCCAGTGGCTGTTTGGTTTCCCTGATGTATGATTCACAGCAATCCTCTTGGCACTTAACTGCATAAACTATATTACTCTGTCTGTGCCGGGGCACCCAATCCTTGGGGTGCACCAATTTTTGCCGTATCGTGTTTTGGGGTTTGAAAGCCACTGAGACCTGGGGCCTCATGCATAACGGCATGCATGGAATTCGCACTATAACATGACATAAGCACAAAAGCCGAAATGTGCTTACGCACAGAAAAATCCAGATGCAGGAATCTGTGCGTACTCCAACTTCCGCGTTCTTCCGCTCCATAAATCCCGGTCAGCGTGAAAAGAAATGCATGTGCACGTGCCTTCTGTCTCGCCCCGTCTCCTCCCAAAATTGCGCCTCTTTGAATGTGCAAATCAATATAAATAGCTCTTAAGCTCAGCGTTCTGTGAAAAAAGGCAATGGCAAAAGCACGGGGGAAAATATAAGAATTTCAGCGAATACCAAGTGGAGGCAAAGGAAAAACATACTATTTGTTGATTTAAACAGTGGTATAATCAACAAATGGAAGCTGATCGAGTGACATAGCGTGTTGGAGAAACTTGAAAGCTCAAGTTCACAAAGTCACACAGTGCCAAAATAAAAAAGAAGTCACATATCAAAGTCGCCGTGAAAAAGCGAGTTGTAGCCCACCATCTGAGCTTATTAGGTTACAGACAGAAAAAAATAGGCACACAGTGGGAAAAAAGCATGAAATGTCAACTTTAATCTCGAAATTTCCACTTTAATCATGTAGTTTATTTTGTCATTAAAGTAGAACATCATAAACTTCATCTTAAATTCATTTAATTTACTAGTTTCTCAAATCCCATCGTAACTAAAGTAGCACGTTAAATGCTTTGTTTTGTATTTGATCTTCTACGTGCTCTGTTTGTGTGAATCACTACGTGCTTCCGTTCTTTCTCTTTCTCTGACAGGACACAGAATCCATTACATTTGTGATATTACAGCTCTCTGAATAATTAAAATACTGAGATGTATACGTGCTATCATTTTCATGATGATTGGAATGAAAGCATGTTATTAAACATGGAAACACGACGGCGCAGTGATTGTTCATGTCTCACACAAGATGCTGCTGCGCCATGCGCGACCTTCGATGAAATAATTTATTTTTGCAGTACTGTCTCTTTCAAACGTACTAACCTGCAATTCCTGTCCTTACTTTTCTTTCCCCAAATACCCAATCGCCACACAATCAGCTCTGTAATAGACATTAAGCCATCTGTAAGCTTACAACGACGATTCTTCAAAACTTTTAAGGAACATTGAAATATCTTCATAGTACGTGTTTAATTATTCTATCCATCTATCCTTCCAGTGTTGCGCCAGCCTCAGCAAATATACAGCGTGAGGCAGGAACAATACGTGAACTTGCTAGCGCTGCAGCACCGTGTCCTCACATGTTTAATTATTAACAATACAGATTTATTTAAATGAAGTTAAAGTTTTATCTGTATAATATAATCAACACATTTTGCTGCATTTCATCTTAAAAATGATACCGTCATCATATGTAAATATGTGCTTTATAAAGTGCCGCAGGTTGTGTAATATTATAACTCTAGTGCAAGTTTACAGTGGGGTAATTTTGCTTATAAGCACAAACAGTTCTACAAGGAGCACTTGATTGAGTGCGTTTATAGTTCTTGGGATGAAACTGTTTCTGAACCGCGAAGTCCGTACAGGAAAGGCTTTGAAACGTTTTGCTGTGGCTTTGGCAGCGTGTGCCTGATGCTGTATACCGATAATTCTCTTTCCGATCAGCTGCTGCTGTGATTCCCCATTCAGATACAGTGATACGAGAGTGGTGCAGTGAGAGTAATATGAAAAAAGATGATCCGATGTGGCAACCCTTAAAGGGAGCAGCTGAAAGAAGAAAAAGAAGAAGAAGAAGATGGTGCAGTGAGAGTAACAACGCTAAAGTAGTTATGGTATTTGGAATACTATGGCTATTCCCTGGGCCATTATATTGTTACAGGTGATCTACAATCAGATGCATTACACTAATAAACAATATGCGATTAGTTTCAGTGTATTTTAAAGCTGCGTCAGAAATGTGGTTCTAAGAAGTAAAGGGTAACCACACAGGAACAGTAGCACTGCTTTGACGCTGGGTGCCGCCAGTCTGCAAAACCGAGCTGAGAACTTACCTACGACAAGGTATGAGGTACCGTGGAAAAGTGTGTGGCTTTACGTCAAGTGTAGGTTTTATACATCGCGATTTGAACGTGGAAATGTTCTTACGCAACATTTCTGTGCATACGCACCATTTATGCATGAGGCCCCTGTTGTTTTGAAAAAATGCATTTCAGCTGTTCCGATACTCCTGACACATAAGGGATCACCAAAGATTTTCGCTTAGGCAGCGGTTGTCCTTCCTCTCTCCTGGATTTTTTAGACCATTCTTTATGTGTCTTCCCTGCTTTGACAAAAGTCCAGCTGGGATAACCTCATTTACTCAGGGCCTTTTTGATATGATGTTCTTTTGCTTCCCTGGCTGCTGTGTCTGTGGGTATGGTGTTTGTTCTGTGCTGTAGAGTCCTGATGACACCTATTTTGTACTCTAGCGGATGGTGAAAGTCAAACCTTAAATACTGATTCGTATGTGTTGGTTTACGGTACACATCAGCTTTCAAATGTCCCCCTTTGCTGATGGAAATTTCACAATCTAAGAAAGCTAGCCTGTCTTGTTTCAGGTCCTCCTTGGTGAACTGGTTGTGTTTGTCAACTGAGTTGATGTGGTCAGTGAAATGTGGTACGTCCTGAGATTTGATTTTCACCCAGGTGTTGTCCACATACCTGAACCAATGGCTCGGTGGTGTTCCAGGGTAGGATAATAACGCTGGTTTGAGCGAGGAGTCAAAGAGGCCATTTATGTGAAAAAGGAATGACCATCTCTGAACCGAAAAGGGGGACTAAGGGTACATCTTTCACCATCTTACAATGTAGTGATTGCAGCCATTTCCCAACTCTCTGTGAATGGTACTCATGGCCATTAATCAATGGACAATTTGCTTATCATTGATCACACGGCCCATTGTTAGTCAATGGTGCTAGTTCGGTCATTTGGCCAAGGTACTGTTTATAAGGTTGGAGAAACCTGCAGTCAACTGAGACTGAGGAAGTCACTTGGATGAGTGATGAAACGTATCGGAAAAAAAACTATGTCCAGATGAACAGAATCAACTTTCTAGAATTTCCTTACCTGGATTATTGAGCATGCATCGAGACATCAGGTAACTGATTTTTTTTTTAAGCACGACAGACCTTGTTTGTATTTCTTGTTGAAAAATTCCATAAAATGTTGTCCTTCAGACTCCTCTTTCATCACAACAATGCTTCATCACATAAACTGCATGATGTAGTGGAAAAGATGCAAGAATGTAACTTTAAACTGTTTTCCCACCTTCCTTATTCACCAGATATGGTGCCTTCTGACTTGTTTCTCTTTACTGAGATGAAGAAATGCCTGCATTGTGGCCATTTTGACACAGATTATACTCATTGATGAGGTGCTGCAATGGTGTGACTTGCAAGAAGTTTAATTTTTTACAAGGGCATCCTGAGGTTGAAACACTGGTGGGAGAAGTGTGTTCACCTTCATGAAGATTAAATTTAAATATCCTAAAAAGGCATTGTACCATGCTTTCCCAGGTAGAAACCCTCATATATTTGCCCCTTTTTAGGCCTGTAAAGGCCTGAAAGCTTGCCACTTGAGTTTTGGAACCTGGCTGTCTGGGGTGAGGCCTGTTCTGGGGCTGACTAGTGAGGTTCTGGTCAGGTTTTTTTTGTGTATTGTGTGGCCTGAACCCTCATTTTGCCATTTTGTGTCATTGGGTTTCACAAAAAAAAAAATCAGTCTCTCAAAAAATAAAAACCATGGATTACTACAAACTACAAATTTTATACAAATCATTATGGAATATAATGCTTTCAGTGGTATATTTTCGGTCCAAACTTAAAAATGAAAGACCTCCTGAGGATATAATTTCTATTTTTCAACAGTTTCAAGATTAAGCTTTGAAAGTATTCCCATTTTTCAACTGAAAAATTGATTTGTATATGATAAATATTATGGAATTAATGATTGTTTGCACACTGTTTTTACTTCTATAAAGTATTCTCTACATGATTTTTTTCCAAGCAATCAGTACTATTCTAAGAAGCCCTTTTGTAAGCCTAAACCCACAGCAGTCACACCAAAGACTCCAGTGTTTGTTACTACTTCCATTGTGCCACCCACCTCATTTTCTGCTGTTGTCTAGATTGAGCCACCACCTCATGTCTGTGCTATTGCTTATTGTGATGCCGGTCTCAGTGTAAATTGCTTTTCTTTTGAAATGCCATCGTTAGTGCCTGCCACTGCTTACATAGTTTAGCCATCAACTCTATTTTCTGCTGTCATATTTTTGACCCTCCCACCCCTTGCTGGCTGTTTCAGTGAAACTTTTGCTTCTGCTGCTCAGCCTGGGCCTGCAGATGTTATCTTCAATGCCCTGCAAGTGTCTTCAGTTTCTGTTTTTGCAGCCAATGCATGAGTTTCCAGTTTTTGCATTTGTCACCCAGCATTAGTCACTAAGAAATCACCCACTGTTGCCAGAGAGCCAGGTTGTCGTAGCCTCAGAGCTGTTTGCCAGAGTGCCGGGAGGTCATTGAAGCCCCACTGCAGCCAGAGTGCCATGAGGTTTTTGCCAACCTCCTGCTGCCAGAGTGACAGGAGGTTGTTGTTACCTTGCTGCATAAAATACCCTCTTTGCTAGTATACCCTGTAGTTCCAAAGGTGAGTTTTACTCTGAACATTCACCTGTTAAAATTCTATTTTCTGGCTAGATTTTGGTTCCCGCCAGACCAAGATATTCTCAGTGTTGGGAGTATTTTTATGTGTGGTTAGGAGTGTCTCAATGCCACTTCCTTAGAGTTGGAAAATTCTGTATTTTATGTTTGTCAGGATTTGATTTGTGCCTTATGTTTATTTTCCTTTTGGTTGTTATAGCTGATATTTTTGAATTATTATTATTATTCATATGTATATCATTATTACTTAGTTTTTGTTAATATTGTGTAAGTAGTACAAAGAACAAATAGTTGAGACACCAGCCAGTGAACCCTAAATTAATTGGACAGGTTTGTATAACCAAATAAAAAGACAAATATAAAGAATATATTTCAACCAATCTTCTAAATGAGTTTTCTAATTACTGCCAACTTCATGTGGGCTTGATTCTTAAATACCTCAGGACTAAAAGGGCAGGACTTCCTGTGGAATCATAAGTGAAGTACAGTAAATAATAAATAATATCATATGCATGTTGCCAATCTGTTATTCACCTTTGTGGGTTCTGCTATCAAGGTTTTTTCTCAATGTAGGCCTTGTACTGTCTCGCAAAGGAGGCAGTCAAAATTTCGCATAAAAGGATTAGGAGATGGATAAACACTGAATCAAAGTTTAGGGGCAAGTATCGTGAAGTCAAAATGAGCGTGCATCTAAACTAATTTGTAAACCAAAGTCAAAGTCAAAATAACATGATTGAATTCATCGCCAAACAACCAAAAGAATGCTCTCAAAACTACTCATAAATCTAATACAAGTACACAATTCTGGACAACACTAGATTGTCCCAGTTATCTCTTGTTGTCACATGGTAGAAACAGTCATAGCAATCACAAACAATACTGCCCAAAATGATGATTTACAAATGCACAAAATAATTTTAACAAAATAAAAAAAAAAAAGAAAACAATTAGAAAAAGGAATTCTACATATTCTGCAAAAAAATAAAAAACACTGAAATACATGGAAAACAAATTGTGTCCAGGGGTTCAGATTCTGAATGAATGTATCCAATTATCATGCAATATCATTTTCTATTTTTGTTCACTTGCATCTTATTTTCATTTTTTATCATATCTGTGCTTGATATGTAAAACTCCTTTAGATGGTATTTGATGTTAAAATGTTCCTTTTACTTATTTTTGCTCCTACTAATATCTGTCAGAGCTACAGTTTCTATTTTTATTGTATTATTTAGGGACAATATGATGGTGCAAGGGTGGCACAGTAGCGCATCAGTCAGTTTTCTCTGTGCTCCTATTTTTTTTTATCCTGTATCACAGTTCTGTTTTCAGTAAATTACTTGGAAACTACAATTTAGCCTAGTATTGAGTGAGCCTGCCAGGAGCCATTTTAATACTAAAAACGCTTCCATTTAGTGGTGCTTAGATTATTTTTTGGCGGCACGGTGGTGCAGTCGGTAGCGCTGCTGCCTCGCAGTTAGGAGACCCGGGTTCACTTCCCGGATCCTCCCTGCGTGGAGTTTGCATGTTCTCCCTCTGCCTGCGTGAGTTTCCTTCGGGTACTCCGGTTTCTTCCCACAGTCCAAAGACATGCAGGTTAGGTACACTGGCGATTCTAAATTGTTCCTTGTGTGTGTGTGCCCTGCGGTGGGCTGGCTCCCTGCTCGGGGTTAGTTTCCTAACCCTGTGTTGGCTGGGATTGGCTCCAGCAGACCCCCTGTACTTTGGATATAGAGTGTTGGATAATGGATGGATGGATGACGGTGCAAGGGTCCATACTACTACCTAGAATTTTTTTACTCTCCCTTGTCTGTGTATGAATGTGGACATATGAATGAGTGAACTTTAGGACCAACCAGTGGTAATTTCAGTGTTTGTTCTTTCCTTTTGCCTGATGCCAAAGAAATGGTGGTTCCCTGTAAAAATGTATTGCAATAAGTGGATTTGAAAATTAAGGAATGGCTAAGGGGGGTATGGTAATGTAGTGGGTAGTTCCGCCACATACTGCTCCAAGGACTTGGATTTAACTCTTAGATAGGTTACAATGTTTATGTATTTTTAGGTTCTTCTAATTTCTCTGTTATTTTTCTGCACAGTTCACTTCATTTTTCAGCACTAATAGGTTTAGAAATGACTTGGTGTGAACAATTGCACCACATGAAGACATGATGTTTACCATGCAGGGTTAAATTCTTTCTTGCACATTTTTCTATCCATAACTCTATAATAGACTTAAGCATGCTCATAAAATATATTGACAGGTATACTGATTGCTTTGAATAATTGGCACATTATTATAATCTTACTTGCTCTAAAATGCATTGAGAGGGTTATTGCCATAATGTAAATGAAAGTTAATTGATTGTTTGCAGTTAGAAAGTTATAACTTTAGTCTCCTTGATAGGTACATTTTAAAGACAGACAGATAGATAGATAGATAGATAGATAGATAGATAGATAGATAGATAGATAGATAGATAGATAGATAGATAGATAGATAGATA
>JANRMT010062818.1:59772665-59798443 GCA_026402145.1 Polypterus bichir lapradei | reverse complement strand
ATAGATAGATAGATAGATAGATAGATAGATAGATAGATAGATAGATACTTTAAAAAAATATTAAATTAAAGAGTGATAAAAATGCAGGTAAAACAGACAATAACTTTGTATAATGTTAACGTTTACCCCCCCCCCCACCGGGTGGAATTGAAGAGTCGCATAGTGTGGGTGAGGAACGATCTCCTCAGTCTGTCAGTGGAGCAGGACAGTGACAGCAGTCTGTCACTAAAGCTGCTCCTCTGTCTGGAGATGATACTGTTTAGTGGATGCAGTGGATTCTTCATGATTGACAGGAGCCTGTTCAGCGCCCGTCGCTCTACCACGGATGTCAAACTGTCCAGCTCCATGCCTACAATAGAGCCTGCCTTCCTCACCAGTTTTTCCAGGTGTGAGGCATCCCTCTTCTTTATGCTACCTCCCCAGCACACCACCGTGTAGAAGAGGGTGCTCGCCACAACCGTCTGATAGTACATCTGCACTTATTGCAGATGTTGAAGAATGCCAGTCTTCTAAGGAAGTATAGTCGGCTCTGTCTTCTCTTGCACAGAGCATCAGTATTGCCAGTCCAGTCCAATTTATCATCCAGCTGCACTCCCAGGTATTTATTAATACTATGTGTCGTGTGAAATGTGTTCTGATATTAAATTCTTTCAACCTTGTTCAAGATATTAGTTTCCATAAAAAATTTTAACTTGACCAAAAAGAAGAAAGAAATAATGGGAAATGTAAGTACTGATTAACTACCAGAGCAACACCTTGGTGCTTGCAAAACATGTTATTTTCTTATTGCCAGAACTTTGCCTTTTGCCATATCAAGCATTTCTCATAAGGCAGTGTGTAGTTTTTATTTATTTATTTTTATTGTAATTAAATTGGTACTAAAATGTCGAAGATCATTTTGTCAGGGTGAAAGTTTTATTCTGCATCTTAATCTGGCATTGATAAGATATATAGTGTGAATTTTCCATTTTCAGTGAATTAGCAATGAAAATGTACTGCAAGGGTGTTCTTCACTCAATGCAGCAAAGACGGACTCCCACAATGCAAATCCCTTCATTTTAAATTTCAAAGCCAATTAGTTAATTCTCGGGGGAGCTTTTTGCTCTTTATTTCCTTACTAAGCTTTATATTAGCTTTGTGTTTTGATATTTTTGGGGAATTGTCTAATTTTTACCAATAAATTGTTAGCAGTCATAAATTACTGCTAAAAAATTAAGCGTCTACCTGTTTTATTTTGTGTCTCTTGACTGGCAAATGTAATTTAGTCATGAACCACAGTCATCCTGGGAGCTTTATAGATAAGGAATGCTTTAAAAGAGACGACATAAATTAAATTAGAAATCTAATGGAATTCAAGCTTCTTTCCCATTGGACAGGAGTCAGCTATTAAGCATTAGTCTGGATTCAGGCTCAGCTGTTCTTACTAAACTTTGAAATATGTGATACAGTAATGGGATGTGGATTAAATACAGCAGCCTTCTTGCCAATGACAGCATTTCGTAAAAGATATTTATTGGTGTCTTGATAACTACTCTGCTTTTCAAGGCGTGTATACAAATAGATAGTCAGTTATTAATGTATTTAATTAGCAAAATTGCCACTGACACCGAACTGGTCAGATTGACAGCAGTTTTAGTCATCTTTAGTTTATTACTAAAATTAAGAAAATAAAACAGAGCAATTTAATGTTAAAATAAAACTTAAGTGCTTCTCTTTTATCTCTAGATATTTCCACAGCCTTTCTAGTGCTGCCACTATTTTAACCAGGGTCACCATTTGAGTTTGCAGTAAAGGTCACTCCCGGTGCCACCCGTTCATGCCCACACGGGTTAAGTTTATCATTGTTCTCCTCATACTATAGCGTATTACCCATAACACCACTACATTAGAATTGTACTAAGAAGTAAGTACAGGTGATAGATTTGTTTAAAGGTTCCTTGCTGTTTCACAGATAGTAAAGGATGGCAATAGATTTAATTCAATATTATACGCTCTGCTGTTCAGTCTCCAGTCTAGCCGCTGCTGAATAGTGTATCACGTAAGCTTCATTATCCTTCCTTTCATTTTCTAAGGCTGGCCAGTTACAATAAGTTCAGGCTCACATGCAGGTCTGAGTTTACCCCAGCAATTTGTATCACAAAGCAGGATACAGTATAAGCAGGATATCGTGAGATAAAAACACTTAGTCACTCATACAGGATAACTAAACAGTGAGAAATAGAACCTAAAATGCTCTTGTTTTAGGTCAGGAGGAACTGAGATAATATGCATACTGGCCTCTGGAGGTAAGGGGGTCAGCTGCATTGACCAGTGCACCACTGCGGCCACACCAAAAAGCCCTCCTTTTGTCGCTGTCTCATTGATGCAGACCAACACTCAGTCTTAAACAAATTGATTGTCACTTTCATTTCTATCTCTGAGTCACTGTGACACTAGGAGGAATTTGCTTAACCTGACTATTTTTGGTGTACCCCAAATATAAAACAATAATAATACTGGATAGAAAAGCGGGTATTAATTTAAAATTGATGCATAAAAATAATGCACATATGTAAATCCATCCATTATCCAACCCGCTATATCCTAACTACAAGGTCACGGGGGTCCGCTGGAGCCAATCTCAGACAACACAGGGCCGGAAACAAACCCAGGGCAGGGTGCCATCCCACCGCAGGGCACGCACACACACTAGGGACAATTTAGAATCACCAATGCACCTAACCAGCGTATCTTTGGACTGTGGGAGGAAACGCACGCAGACACAGGGAGAACATACAAACTCCACGCAGGGAGGACCAGGGAAGTGAACCCGGGTCTCCTAACTGCGAGGCGGTAGTGCTACCCACTGTGCCACCCACAAATGTAAATAACAATTTAACAATTAACGTGAATACATTTTGATTAAATGTGCAATGTGCTGGTTTTGGAAAGGATAAAGCTATCCATCCATCCATTGTCCACCGCTTACCCGAGGTTGGGTCGCAGGGGCAGCAGCCAAAGCAGGGAAGCCCAGACCTCCCTATCCCCAGCCACCACCTCCAGCTCCTCTGGGGGGACCCTGAGACATTCCCAGGCCAGCTGGGAGATATAATCCCTCCAGCGTGTCCTGGGTCTGCAAGATCCCAATAAAATAAAAGTTAAATTCAGTGATCCATCACTGTGGAGTCCCTGAGAACCAAAAGCTAATACACAGCATAAGGTGTAAGGACACCAGTTTGTCCCTAGGCGATATAGTGCATGATATGTGCCCATGAAATGGATTAAAGTTAGCTCTAAGTATGCAAAAGCAATTTTCAATCAGGGCTAAACAAGATGTCACTGTGTCTCTTGGACCCCATACTTTTGTAGCATATTCTGAGAGATTTCACTGTGGAAAACAGTCACAATCTTATTCTAAGCTCACAAAGTACATGTGGATAAAACTGGCAATCACCCAAAATCCCTCAGAAAATCCACTATTCCAATATGCCAGGCTGGAATGAATTTTTTTCTTCCTAAACATAAAGTTCAACTATAAGACTCTGGCCCAGCTTTTATAGGAATGTGTGTGTGATTTGACTGTCATTAAGAAACACCTTCTTGTTCAAGGTTTTAAAAATTGATATCCATCAACTCAGTCATGAATTACCCCACTTTCCACGGGACAGTCAGCAACAACAACAACATTTATTTATATAGCACATTTTCATACAAAAAAATGTAGCTCAAAGTGCTTTACATAATGAAGAATAGAAAAATAAAAGACACAGTAAGAAAATAAAAAAAAGTCAGCATTAACATAGAATAAGAGTAAGGTTCGATGGCCAGGGTGGACAGAAAAAACAAAAAGAAAACTCCAGACGGCTGAAGAAAAAAATAAAATCTGCAGGGATTCCAGACCATGAGACCGCCCAGTCCCCTCTGAGCATTCTACCTAACAATAATGAAACAGTCCTCTTTGTATTTAGGGTTCTCACGGAAGGACTTGATGATGATGGTCACGTAGACTTCTGGCTTTTAGTCCATCAATGTTGGAGCATCATGATGCTTTGTGTAGGTGGTAGTAGCACAGGCACGTCAGGAGACATGTTACCCGATTCACAATTCCCAGTTCCTTCCACATTGCTGCTAAGATCTCATCCTCTCCAGCAGCCTTATAAGTATGTGAAAACACAACAAATAAATATTTTATATCACGTATAGTATTGTAACTCACATATTAAATGAAATACTTTTCTTTAAGATTGGCTAAGTATACCCCTAAAAAACTTAATAAACCTCATGACTGCTTGTTTATTGATTGATTTTGTTCAGTCCTAAAGTGCTGAATTCAAAGTGAACATCAAGAATCAAAAACAGTTTACCAGTGAGAGGAGACAAATAAATCTATCTAATCTTGTTTGGCTAGGAAAAAACTTATTTGTTCGAATAACACATCCAGGCAATTTTTGAAACAAGTAAAGAACTCACCTTTAACTACATGGCTTAGATGTTTGCTTCAGAGTCCTTCTTTTTCATGAAGAAGCACTTTCTGGTTTCCCTTTAGGGCATTGCCTCGAACATCCAGCATCCTGAGCTCCAATGCCTTTCCCTAATATTGCATGTGCAGATTTTGCATATTCCATCTTCTTCATGACTGTTTTCTTTGAAACTCCAGTAGTATTCCTACATCCTAAAAATGCATTCTCTTTAGTTTAATTGTAAATACTAAACTAACCCATTTTGTGTTTAAGAATAAGTGAATCTACTAATGCACAGGCAAACCATGCAGCATAGTTTGCTGATTTCCTGCTCTAATCCCTGTGCAGCCATGACATTGGATTAAGCATGTTTGAGAATGTTATGTTATGCAATTCTATTGAACAAATGTTATAAACACCAATGAGAATTCTGAAAAATGTAAATACTTTCCAAAGAAGCTATGACAATATGACAATCACTGTACTTCAAGGATAAACGTGAATGCTTTTCTCTGCACAGTTTTTTACTGTTGCAGTTTCTTACAAGGATTGTATTACAAAGACTTAAAATATCAGCTAAATGTTATGATTGAGCTCTTCTGTAATTTTTTATATAATTACATATTTTCTTAATGTTATTCTGGGCAGTGCCCAGCATTAATGAATATGTAGATTCATAGTATGCATTTTATTTTGTTACAAATTATTGCTGTGTTGCTATGAAAATTACTTTAGTTTTGGAATCATTTGGTGTTGTTTTGTATTCCCATTGATACTGCGTATTGCTAGTTACTTGGAGTGTTTCCTAGAAAGTTTCATAAGGTAGCATCCTTAGTGTGATGGTTTATAAACTGTCAGTTAAAAACTATCATAGCCCAAGTATTGACCTTACTAAATCATTTTCTAAGTGTTTCCCGGTTTCACATTATGGCTACAATTTAATGACAGTACTTTCTGGCAATGATATTGGTTTGCACTCTGGTTTATACAAAAATTAACATTGATTTCAATTTTTTTTTTTTTACTGTGGATGCTAGGGGTCACTGTTGCCCCTTAAACCCAACAGACAGACATGCAGGACACTGGGTAAAAGCACCAAGAAGTATTTTAGTACTTTGCCTTCTTGAATACAGTGCCCAAAGCACCACAGCCACCTAAAACACACTTTTCCAAATACAATACAGCACAATTCTCTCCTCCACACCTCCCAGCAAGTGTTGTCCACCTCCTCTTGACTCTGGCTTGCTTGTTGGGTCTCCAACAGTCCTTTATATAGTCCTTGACCCAGAAGTGCTTCTGTTCTTCCGCCATGTGACTTGCTCGCACGTCTGGGTCAGATGGAGAATTGTCTTTTTCTTCAGCCCAGGAGTACTTCAGGGCTCCTGTCCTCGTGACTTAGGAGTTCTTTCAGGCAATAGATATGGCATGGCTGCTCCGGTCCTCTCACAGCTCCTCCTGGCGGCACCCACGGTACCCAACAGGGTTGAGAAACCACACTCCGAGTCCCAGGATGCACTGCGGGAATCTGGGGCACTATTACACTCCAGAGGTGCTGCCATCTAGCATTTTCGGGGAGGCAGTGTCCTGGAAAAGCTGCCTTCCCCCATCCTTCCATCTCAGGGGCGTCCTGCCCGGGATGAGCTGCCGGCAGTCCTCTGCCACAGCACATTGTTGGCTTTGTTTCTTTCTTCCTGCCTGTCTTTAATTGCCTTATTAACATAAGACTGTTAATATCATCAGAAGTGTGACCACAAAGCTGTGTTCATGGGCGACACATTTAAAGGAACCCAAGAGGAGGTGTCTCCTAACTGCAAGGCAGCAGTGCTACCACTGCGCCACCATGCTGCCCATCCATTTTCCAACCTGTTGAATCCGAACACAGGGTCAAGGGGGTCTGCTGGAGCCAATCCCAGCCAACACAGGGCACAAGGCAGGAATCCAATCCCGGGCAGGGCGCCAACCCACCGCAGGACACACACATCCACACCAAGCACAATTTAGAATCGCCAATCCACCTAACCTGCATGTCTTTGGGAGGTAACCGGAGTACCCGGAGGAAACCCACGCAGACACGGGGAGAACATGCAAACTCCACGCAGGGAGGACCCAGTTAAGCGAACCCGGGTCTCCTAACTGCGAGGCAGCAGCACTACCACTGCGCCACCGTGCCGCCCCTCCACAAACCATTCAAATAAATAAATAAAGTCACAAGCATGGGCATAGGGGACAGCCGAAAGGCTTTAGTGACTGTAATTCTCCTGTTATACCAGGGCTAGCACTGTATCCTAATGCCTTTTTTTTTTCCTCCCTCTGCAGACTATTTGTTTGATGGCTATAACACCACTGATGTCACTTCTGGTGTCCATCCACTTGGATCTGCCTCTTTCACAATTATTGCATTTTTTTTTTCACTTTCTTGTCATTCAGTTATATATGGTTACTAGGTTGGTATCTCAACTCTTTATCATTGTCCTTTGATTCTCTAACAATATACACACAATTAGGTCTGAACACACTTCAGAATGACTTAAAGGGAAGAAATTTAAAATTAAAGAAAAACCTCTGACTTGGCAGTCACAGTTACAGTGAGGCATTATGAAGGTATATTGCTGTTGGTATAAAGGAGCTTCAGTAGCATTCCCTGACTCACTTCTGCTGAATGATTCATTTGCTGAAAGTACTCAGAGTTAGTGCATCAGAGAGAGGATGCGCAGCACTGTTCATAATGACAATCAGCTTTGTTTTAATTCTCTTATTTACTATTACCTCCAGTGGGTTCAGAGTGCATACCATAACTGAGCCTGTCATTTTAATTAGCTTGTTGATTTGGTTGGACTGTTTTGAAGTGATATTACCTGTCCAGCTCTCTATAGTGTAAAAATGGTACTGTCAATCACAGAGCTTTTGAAGATGTGAAGGATGTCACTACTAAAAGGAGACGGGACTGTTCCTTTGGTGCTCAAGTGTTGCTCATATCTAATGTTTTGCTGATGGCTTGCATCTGCACTAGTTGCTCCCTGCAAAGGACCACATGGTATCAACAAGAACCTCTGAATATCTCACTGATATTATAACCTGGATGATGGAACACCATCTCCAACTCAACCTGGCAAAGACAGACCTTCTTGTTATCTCAGCCTGTCCAACCATTTAGCACCCCATGTCTGTTCAGGTTGGCTCATTATCGCTAACACCTGCCAAGTCACTTTGCAACCTTGGGGTGATGATTGATGACCAGCTGTCCTTCAGGGACCATATGCTGCAGTCTCTCGGTTTTACAGATTCACTTTATACAATATCTGCATGATCAGACTATATCTGACAGAGTATGCTGAACAACTGCTGGTCCAGGACTTGATCATGTCACATCTGTACTACTGCAACTCTCTGGTAGCACAAGTTCCAGCATGTGTTATCAAGCTGCTGTGGATGATCAAAATACAGCAGCATTTCTGGTGTTCAACCAGCTGTCATTCTTTTTTCTCATACCGCTACATTGATTTCCTAGAGCAGTACATATTAGATTCAGATCCTTGATGGTTGCCTACACAGTAGTTGATGGATCAGCACCTATATATATGCAGACATTTATGAGGCCCTAAGCTCTTTTCAAACCACTCAGATCTGTAAATGAACAGTAGCTGAGGATGTCGACGCTGTGTGGTATCAAATCTCTGTCCAGATGCTTTTCATGAGTAGTTTCTGGCTGGTGAAACAAGGTAGCCTTCTCTGTTTGAAATTGACTCCCTAAATGTGTTTAAGAATCACTTGAAGATCCTCATGTTTGGTGAATTTCTGCCTAAACTGATATTAGCTAATACATTTTGTAATCTAGGAATTGTAACTAGCTTGTTTTTGTTTTGAGTACTTCATTGTGATGATCAGTTTTGTAATCCATCCTATAACACTTGTTCCCAAACAGTCCTCCCTCTGCCCCAACTGATGTTTACTCAGTTATGCTGACATCTTTTTTAAGTTGCTTTGGATAAAAGTGTCTACTAAGCAAATAAACATTATGTAGATGTAAATGTAATAAAATCTCAAACGCCAGCATAGTCACATAGCTAACCACGAACGAAAAAGAGGTTCGGTGATATAAAAACACTCAAGAATGTGTGATGTGATGCCCGGTGGTCGTTAAATGACTGGCCAGTAAACACAGCCTCTCTCTTGTGATCTTGAAAAAAAATTGTGTATATTATATTTATTCTTATTTTTTATTATTTAAAAATGTTTTGTATCACTAATGCAACACGATTTTGTTAAGGGTGCCTCTGATATTTTGTGCAGTTTTATTTTGAGATACACTATATTGCTTATCATCGTAGTGTATGGCTTCCAGTCACATGATACCTAATATATGTTACACAATAAACCTAATACATGACCTCATCTACCAATATAAAACATGGCAATGATCGTGTTTCATTGTCAGAGTTTTGGATCAAACTTTTTTCTAAAAGATATATTTTTCTTTACGTCTGCTGCACTTGTTAGTAACACAATAACTAAAAGTATAGAATTAAAAAAGACATACAGTACAAAACTACACTGAAAACAATATTGCTGGTATTAGTACAGTAATAACTAGGCCATTGTCATTTCTACTTTGTTCTTTTCAAAAGTCCCCTAAATTCTGAATTATATTAATCGACTTTTGGTTTACATATTGATGCCAATCTTTTGGCAGAACTCTTAACGTCATCTCAATTGATCAGGCTAGATCTATCCAGATTTAATTTTCTATGCTACCATGGTCAGATGTGCCTTTGTGATAATGGTACAAAGAGAAATGCAGTTACTTGTGGTGAAGAGTGATCAGCAGGGTGGTGTAACTGATAAATATTGTTAAAGAACCCCAGCCTGACACTCCTAACACTCCAACAGCTCAGATGCGGACTAAGGGGAAGAAAAGCAGGGTTTCAGTCGATGTGTAGCTGGTTGAGATTTGTCTTTATACTGAGATGATGGCTGTTCTGTCTAGTGCAATGTTGCTAACCCTCCATAAGGCCACTCATTTATTCTACTCAATAGAAAACATGAATCAGCTTAACTGATCTACTATTTACATATAGATCAAATCATGTTTCATCCTGATTGCTTTATTTCTTCTAAAAACTCATTACATGTGAAGGTACCCGTGATCCTCAACAATCACCTTTGACATTTCTGACTGATGAAAGTTCTAATAATGAGCATAATAGAAATAACATCTTACCCTGTCACTTAGGCATTAAACGCTTCTTGAATGTAATAATTATGGAAGGGTAACAATCTCTTTTCCCTAGATCTACTCCAGTATACTCATAATAGCTGTTTAACGGCTCTGAGATGTAGAGTATATCTTACATAAAGAATTTATAGAAAAGTATCTGTCCTTCATAGTGCATGTCATAGGGCCTAACATGCTGTTTTTAGAGAGTCATAACCGCTAATTTAACAGCCAACTATTCCACTGTCATTCAGGTCAGGTCAGATTAGGTTGGGGAGCATGCACTGGCACAGCATGTTGCCACACCCACCACACAACGAAACAGCTTGGGATCCTGTTTGGCAATGCCCCAGGCAGACAAGTGGTCCAGTCCCATCCTCTGGAAATGTCCATCTATTTGCCCAGCCAGGTGATACATGGGAGTACTCTTGGCCTGGTCCAGCCACTTGGAATACACAGAGGAAAAACAGAGTAAAGAATAGGGCATATTTTTCTTAGTTTCAAAAAATGACTTAGAATTTTCACAAAAAACAAAAAGTGAGAAATACTTAATTGCAAAACAGCATGCTCAAAAATATTTTAAGTTAATATGCTATTGAGAGCCAAAGTACCCATTTTATAGATTTTCTTAGGAAATGAAAACATCAGTTCAAACATAAATAAAAAAAAATTCTGTTAGTTCTGCTTTCTCTTCTGTCTATATGTGTAGCAGCTGTGCAGTGATGTAGGTCTCAGATGGTTTAAGTCACAAATGAGTGACAGTGTCAGTATGGAGATATGATATATGACGTTCTATCATTTTCTCAACACCTGTCACAGTGAGAGTGTAGCACAGTAGGTTGCTGTTAATATTTTTTTTTTATTGGGGAAGTAAAAATGCAGGTGTATTGTGCTCTACAACTACTCTATATTGCTGGAAAAGCATTATTTTTGCACAGTCTAAAGCCTAAATATATGTTTAAAAGTGTTATTATATTATTTATTATAATATAATTAAACAGTAATGATTAGAGGTATGCACTATTAAATGTCACTCAGTATACTCAAAGAAGACTAAACACCAAACTATAATGCAGTTTTGCATATCAGAAAGTCAGGGTGCTCTCTCTAGTAATACAGTGCGCTGCATCCATGTTCACTTAATGCACTCCCTGGTTATAATGACCAGTTAGAGAGTTACAAAATAACACTAGAGTCTCCTGAGGTTTAGTGTTGTGTTTGCGCAGATGGTGAATCCTGAATGCATTTTTACTTCCGGATAGTTCAATGCCCTCGAAACACGCCATCTGCCCAAGCGCAACAGTGAACTCTCTGGGGAATAGGAATGTGATTTTGAAACTCCAAAGCTTGTCACTTTTTTCTTCTATTTTTTTAAACAGCTTTTTTAGCAGTACAAGCAGATATATGCAGTATATTAGCAGAATACACCAAACCTGTAAATACCACAGTTATCACAGACAGTAGGCCACCTGGAGAGTTGAAAATATAGGTGGATTGCATTTTTTTCTTATTATTTGTGTCAGTCAGCAATAATGAATGCCTAGTTTAAACATTACATACAATGGTTAACTCCGAAATAGTGTAAAATAAATTGTACATTCATCTTCTGACATGTACACGTTGAATACATTATCTTTTCTGGAAAAACCCAACCTCTTTTAATTCCTGTTAGTTACTCCTACTATCTCCCAGAATAACTATTTGATTTTTGAACAACTGTGATTTAATGATGTACTACTTGCTGTGTTATTTTCTGTAGATGTTCTGTAAATACAGTATGGCAACAAATAAATCTGAAATGTGAGACAGAACCATTACAGGGAGGAGACATTTCTAGGAAAGGAGTAAGAATACATTGATAAATATGCTAGAAGTGGCGATGGATTTTTAAAGCTTAATATCTAATATGCATAACAAATATATTAATGACAAATTTTCTTGGTGGGCAGCATGGCCTAGTGGTTAAGGGGATGAATTTGAAAACAAAACATTACATTTCCTAGTCCATCATCTAAATTACACTGGACAAATCAATATTATAATTTTCATTACTTTGGCTTTTTTTTTTTTAATGACTCCTTTATCCAATGTGACTTATAAGACTAACTTCTAACCATTTATGTTTTTTTGGCTTTCTTAGATTACATAGGTTGTGAAATGTGGATAGTTGTTTAAGGTGCAATATGCAAGTTACTAGATTGTACATATAACATGAGAAGATTATTATACATTTTATTAAAAACTAGCCACAATACCTGTCAAAGACAGGTAAAAGAAAAATTTTAAAATATTTTCTATCTCTTGTACCTTCAGCACCTTTCCTCAGTATTTGCGTATGTGAATATCTCTTGACCGGCACTGCATTCTTGTAAAGACTGCTTCTCAGAGTCTGTCATTATTTTTGAGGCACCTTTCTCACCTCCAGTCTGGTTTTGTACTTGGTTATCTTGGTTGTCTATTGATTACTTCTCAAACGCCTCACACTCACACTTCCTCTTTTGACACGTATCTAAAGCCAAACTGACCAATCACACCAAATCCAACCCAGAATGCTCAGAACGAATGGACACACAGACATTGGTGTTTAATTATATAGTAGATGCTCCATTTTCCTGTAGGCTTCTATGCATTGACAGTTTCAATGAATGGCACGATATGAAGTGAAATAATAGTTTCTAATTATTCATGGAGGTATACAGTATATGCACCCTGGTAACCAAATGAGGGAATACTCTGAAATTTGCTTTAATCAAAGATAATAAATTACAGTATGCTCACACTAGGAAGAACCTTGCTCAGATTCAGGATTAGAGAACATACCCTAAAGCCAAGCTTAGGCATAATAGCTGTTGGCATTAACCTGGTGGACAGGTTAGAGTCACCCACAACAAGTTAACTAAAGTTGCAATGTGAGCTCACCAGCCAATAGGGGATAGGTGAGGATCAGGTGCAGTGCCTTTTCAAATAACAGGTACTGTATGTGCAAACCAAGTTCAGAATGATAACAGGTTGGAAACAGAACACTGCTCTGGAATCTATAAACTACTGGAAACGCAGTCAAAGCTCATTAAGGAGGATGGAAAGTACCAGCTAGATATACTCAGATTAATTTCTACATGTAACATTGGCCTGATTTTCCTTGTAATACAGAGTTTCTCAACCTTTAAGTATTTGCAACCCGAATTTTCATAACAGTTTTAATCGCACACCCCCTAACATTTTTTTGAAATGTAGATGCATATTTTATTATACCTACTTAACTTTAATCGACATTTATCTAACTCTATATTTATTGTTCTAGTATCAGAATGTAGTTTAAGTTAATTTGTTTTGTTTTCAACAGATGTTTTTTTTCATATTTTTGATTCTTGTTTTCTTTTTTTCACATCTTCGTGCCCCCCTTTCTGTTACTTCGTGCCCCCCTAGGGGGGCCCGCCCCACAGGTTGAGAACCACTGTTGTAATGAAGTGTGTACCCTTTCCAAGTTTCCTCACAGTAAAGGTTCCAAATGAACTGTAGAAATACTTTTGACACTTTATCTGAACACGAATATTGGTCTTAACCCATAGAGTTAAAAGAAAACTCAATAACTGACTTTGCAGTTCTGTTGCCTGATCTAAGACTAGAGATCTGTCTTTAAAGAATGCAAAAGGATATTGAGCAGTTATGCAATCACTATTTGATAATGAACAGGAGTATCAGCTGAAAGTACCCAGAAAAACCAGACATGTAGGTGAAAACAAAGTGGATGCTACTGCTTGGGAGGATTCTTAGGAGGATTGGGATATGAAGTCTGTTAGAAATTTGTTATGGCCAGTTTTAGTTCTATTTACTTAATATATTATGCTTTTTTTTTAAATTGATGACTGATCATATTGTTTGGTGACATTATTGTGGTGACATTTTGTCTACCAATTTTCCATGAGTATTGCTATTTGTATCATACTGGTTGAGTTACAGTTAACATTTTGTTTGTAGTAACAACATCACTAGTCTCATGGGTTGCAAACTGTTCTTATTGCTCTCTTCCTATAAAAGGAAAATAATCTAGTTACATATTATTCACCATTCATCTCTCATTTTTGGAAGAATGAGAGTTGTGGAGCGGCTGGTACTGTAAAACATGAAAATGTAGATGAGAAAGGTGGTATTGACTATTCTGATATCTGTAGATGAAGTTATCCGTTTGGCTTCTCCTCACTAGATAACTTAGCAGTTAAAGTATGCATAAGAAGATCAATATTGGAATCAGCACTTTTAAGCCAAACTTCTCCCAAAGAAGAATGCATTTACACACACGGAATTGGATTAAAATGTTTCATGTAGAACGATTTAACTATTAGGAATCTTCTTCAACTTACTGTGTGTGTAGGAGGGACTATGACAGCCATTATGGAATTGTTTTAATGCTGACAGTTTTACAACCATTGCACCGGACTGTAGACCTGAAGTGAGAACTTAGTCCTAAAGCAAAGTTCTTGATTTTACCATCAACAACAACTTTCATTGTGGTATTCTCCCTAATTTGGCATTTTCTTATTACATTGTAAGAAAGGCGCTATATTGTGCCCGACCTGGCACAGACTTGACATGGGAGGCACGTATAAAATAAAAAGACTTTTTTTTTCTTTAGCTGGAGTGCACGTGGGGAGCACGGTGGCGCAGTGGGTAGCGCTGCTGCCTCACAGTTAGGAGACCTGGGTTTGTTTCCTGGGTCCTCCCTGTGTGGAGTTTGCATGTTCTCCCCGTGTCTGTGTGGGTTTCCTCCGGGTACTCCGGTTTCCTCCCACAGTCCAAAGACATGCAGGTTAGGTGCATTGGCAATCCTAAATTGTCCCTAGTGTGTGCTTGGTGTGTGTGTGTGTGCCCTGCGGTGGGCTGGCGCCCTGCTGGGGGTTTGTTTCCTGCCTTGCGCCCTGTGTTGGCTGGGATTGGCTCCAGCAGACCCCCGTAACCCTGTGTTAGGATATAGCGGGTTGGATAATGGATGGATGGAGGGCACGTCTTCCCTGTAATCCCTCCAGCCACAACACAGTCCCAAGCACTGAAACCACACCACAAAACACTCTCTTGTTCCACCACCACTCCTCCACAGCTTTGTCCTCCTTCCATCTGAATCTGGCCGCTGAGTGGTGGTCTCTGGCTCCCTTTTATTGGGTACCCGGAAGTGCTTCAGGTGTTTGATTGCTGACATCCAGCTGCATTTCTGGGTAAGTTGACACCAATGTCCAAAAGGGGCTAGCTGCTCCTGTTGCAGCACCCCCTGGCAGAGCCTGCAGAACCCCAAAGAGCTGCACAGAACTCCAACCCCCATGAAGCCTTGGGGTCCGAGTCCGAGGCACCTCTGCAACCCAGGGAGGCTGCCATCTAGTGTCCAGGGGGTGATACTGGGCTTCCCACCCTTGTCCCCCTGGCAGATGGGGTGAAGTGGCGTCCCAGCCGGGCATGGGCCCTGGCCTCCATCACAACATGTCCCTCCCCTCATGCCCTATCGCAGCTCTCATAAGAAAAGAAGATATAACACCAACAGAGTCTGGTAGTAAAAGCAGGCCTTTTTTATTGAGAACAGCACATACTTCTGTAATCTCATATATTTCTGTAATTTTGCACATCCAGCTACCATAGCACTTATGGTTTTGAAGTTGTAGTCCTCGCTTGCTGAGAGAAGCGGAATAATTCTTTTCATCTGTAGACTTTGGGCTGAGCCCTGCGGTGAGTTGGCACCCTGTCCGGGGTTTGTTTCCTGCCTTGCGGCCTGTGTTGGCTGGGATTGGCTCCGGCAGACCCCCGTGACCCAGTAGTTAGAATATAGCGGGTTGGATAATGGATGGATGGATGGACATTAGGCTGAACTTTAGGTTGCTAAGGATCAGTCAGTCTGCTTTGTAAAATCCATCAACAAGCAACAGTTGTTTTCCTCATTCTAACTGGCAAGTACAAAGACTAGTCTATCCACTATTTATAATTTCTTATTGTTGCCATTCTTTGAATGACGATGGTTTCCCATTCCTTCTGTATGTGTTCATTTAATTAAAGGTCTGCCAGAGTAAAAGCTGAAAGTCCACATCAGAGTACAGAGCACACAATCCAGTTGCTTAAGCCCTGAAGAGGCACTCCCAATTGACACACAATCTTTTTTCAACTACTGTCACAGGTCTTGGTAGAACATAATATTGATATTGATGGCTATAGTAGCTAAAATGAGATTCTGTCTCACAATTGCAGAGCTCACTGCCCCATGACACAGAAAGAAGCCAAACAGTTTGGAGGGACCTCAGAGTAGAAGAGCTAAAACTCAGCCAGCACACTTTAGCTGTTTACCTTCGTTTGCCTTCTATAGTAAGTGTATAGAACAGAGTCAGTCAGAGGGTCCGGGACACTTAGGTGGGCTTATAGATTTTAGGTGGACTTGGAAATTGCTCAGATGGAGAAAAGAAAGCCTAATTACTTAACCAGCATATTACTTTTGCAACCCTGAGTAAGAAAAGGCAATACAAAAATTAAGATGAGATTAGAAATAACAAATTATATCTAGGACTGAAAATGTAATGTTTAAGTTAACATTAATCATAGAATATTTATTTTCATATTTCAACAAATAAAAAACATCACTTTTACAAAATGGTTTAAGGGAAAACTTAGGTTCACTTCTAACACAGAAAGCAACATAATATTCATTAGTATATTATGTTGTGTCTCTTGACTGATGCATTCTATATCTATTCTAAGTAAGGGGTTCTTTGCATAAAGAAGAGCATTGCCATGAAACATTGGCTCCAGAGTGTTATGTGGGTGAACTGGTGGCATACAGATACTATATTTATTTGTCATTTCTGTAGACCAGATCTTTTTTAATGTGTATCTGTCTTACAGCCCCAGGAGGCATATTCACCAAGGGATTGGCTTGCTCTAATGTTGCCATCTGCTTAATTGCAGACTGCGATATAAGTGGCTAAAGACCCAGACATTTCACACAGACAGAAAAGAGCACAGAGGAAGTCTAAACACCAGACTAAACTATATTTTGTAGAATTCTCATGTGTCTGTTGGCAGGTGTTCAGCTAAACAAAAAGAAAAGAAAACTTTATTTTTAATAAGTATTAGCCAAATTACCTGACTGCTACACTGTGACTCTTATATGGAACATGCTAAGAGGACTCAGGCAAGAGAAACATGCAATTCGTTGGTATATATCTTGACTTTTAAAGTGAGTTAATGATGTCCCCTTAACAAGGGGGGAAAAATGGGTGAACTGTCGAAACCCATTCCCAGTAGAAAATGTCTTTTTTTTCATCGGGGTAACTGCAGAAACTGAGTTATAAAATCCTGTGCTGAAGATGCTCTAATTTTACAGTGCATTTTTACAAAAATGATTGCAAGACCCCCGTGACCCTGTGTTAGAATATAGCGGGTTGGACAATGGATGGATGGATGATTGCAAGAAGCAACTGAAACAAGTGAGAGACCAGGGCATAGAAATAGACAGCTGATGGAAGAAGGGAGATCTCTGACCTTTTAAAGTAATAAAGAAGTAACCATAAAACAGGAGTCAATTAATGATGGCCATCATTAACATTACATTTGGAACTTAAATAGCATTAACCTAACTGATTAGGGACCTAGGACAAGAAAACAGCCTATACCCTGTGGTGGACGGCTGGGGCTCATGCGCAGTTGGGACACCTGAAAGATGGAAGGACCGGGAGAGGAGCAGTACCTTCCTTGTAACACGAGAAAGCAGCCACCCTGGTGGGTGTTTGGGGCCACAGGAACAGAGCTTGGAAGCTCAACCTTGTGGGGACCTGTGGTCACCGCCAGGGGGTGACTGGATGGCTCAGAAGCCATGGTATGCAGCACTTCCACCACACCAGGAAGTGCTGCAGGAAGGTCATCAGGGAGCACCTGGAGCACATCCGGGTGCATTATAAAAGGGGCCGCTTCACTCCATTCGGGGAGCCGGAGTCAGGTGAAAGAGGATTGAGCTTGAGAAGAAGAGAAAGGACTGTGAGTTATTTGTGGTAATTTGTGCACAGTGTATGAAATGCAAAGGACTGTAAAGAAGAGAACTGTGTAAGTGTGCCTCTTATGTCTGTCTGTGCCGGTTTAAGCGCTGGTATAGCGCCATCTACTGTCACAACCCTTCTATTTGCTAGAAAGACACTAGACCCTAACAAGGTTGTTAAATGACTGGACACCACAAGCTGACAAGAGCACATTTACTAAACTGGTCATTCATTGCCTAAATATTTTGTACTGCCACATGCCTCCACCTTTATACCTTGGTAATTCAGAAAAAAGTCCAATCTGCAGAATGCAACATATTTTAAAGTTAATCCTAACCTCATTAATAAGACAAATCAAAGAGAAATAGCATAGAATTGGGTCCAAAATGAAGTGTTGCAATGTGTTTTTCATTCTGATTTGAGCTTTGTCTGTATATTAAATTAAAGGACATATGATCCTTTACACTCACTGTAAAACATACTATTCATGCTGGAAAGGTCAACAGCATCTAAGTTGGAAACTTGATGAGTGATTTACCCCAGCTTAAAGAAATAAGCATTAGATAACTTCCATACAAAGTGGAAAAGACCGGAGCCATTAGAACATTAGGCTTGATGTTACTCTAAGGATATGACTGCTTAAAGCCATGAATATGAGATGCAGTTAAAATAACTTGATTTTATAAGCCGCTTTAAGATTATACAAACAAATAGCAGATGGTCATATTTAAGAAAACCTGGTTGAATTGAATATTTGCTTGCAGTTTGGTCTGAAAAAAACCTGAAGAGATAATCGACAAAAAACCCTAATTTGTTTGTTTCTAAAATAAACAGCTAACTAGAAACTATACTTTCTCCTCTCACCTATAACTGCCATTGACTTAACACCTGAGGTACTCACTTTGGAGAGTCATCCCAAAATCCGGTTACGTCTGAGACAAGTCAAAGACCGGAAAGGAACTTGAAAGATACCAGGTTTGCAAAAATTTTGAAACTTTAAAAAAGTTATACCTTCATAAAGGGACACCTGAAGGATGTCATACTGTAAATGTGTATCCTAAGGTACAATGCAAACATGAACTTTTCAGTTATTGACTTGCTAAATGCATAATACCCTGACCAGTCAGTGATTTGAAAAACTTCAAAGTACAGCTAAGCATGAGCTTGATGCAGCTACTCTCTTAAATCTTTTGACATGTACAAGTAAGGAAGGATAGAACGGACATAAACAAGCGAGAAGTCACTGAACTAGAATGAAAGAGTTAAATTTAATGAATAATGGTAACAGCGAACGACCTCTTATGAAAAAGTCTCATTTTGGTGTCTTTCTTTGATGTATTTGTTTTATTCAGAATCCAGAAGGATGATCTCAGCTCTCAGCAAAACTGATTGACCTTTGGACTTTTACACACTGAACAACTGTTTTCTCAAAAGTTGGACTAATTTCTTGAATTCAGTTCACAGTCTTTCCAAGGAAGATAGAATAGTTTAGAAACTAAATAAGATTAAAACACATAAATGCAAAATTAAACAAAAAAGGATCCAAATCAGAACATCAAAATAAGATTTAGGCACACTGACACTCAAGAAGTTTAACATTTTCAAATTAAGGGTTTGTCAAAATTCAGACTGAAAAATCACCACTGGCTAGCAACTAAGCAGAAATCACACAAAGACATTGATTTGACTGCTGACCTTACACCATATCTATTTGTTATCAGAGTTTAAACTTGAAGTTATACTTACTGACATACTTGCTGGCTATGCATACTATATATTATGAGTCTGTGGTACAATGGTTATATGCATTAATATCAAGAACTTTGATAATCATAATGTGCTAAAGCAGTATTCCCCATTTTGAATGATTGGTTAAATTGTAATTAGGGAGGAATAACTTTATATGCCTATAGATAAACCATATTTAAAAAGAAAAAGATGTCACAAATGGAAAAAAAACTCTCTCTCTCTCTCTCTATTATATATATATATATATATCTTCTTTTTCCTCTTGCAGCTGCTCCCATTAGGGGTTGCCACGGTGGATCATCTTTTTCCATATCATTCTGTCCTCTGCATCATGCTCTGTCACACCCATCACCTGCATGGTCTCTCTCACCACATCCATAAACCTTCTCTTAGGCCTTCCTCTTTTCCTCTTACCTTGACAGCTCTATCCTTAACATCCTTCTCCCAATATACTCAGCATCTCTCCTCTTCATATGTCCAAACCAACGCAAACTTGTCTCTCTGACTTTGTCTCCCAACTGTCCAACTTGAGCTGACCCTCTAATGTACTCATTTCTAATCCTGTCCATCCTTGTCACACCCAGTGCAAATCTTAACATCTTCAACTCTGCTACCTCCAGCTCTGTCTCCTGCTTTCTAGTCAGTGCCACTGTCTCCAACCCTTATAACATGGCTTCTCCTTAGCATGCATTCATCCCATCCCAGTCCCCCCCACCTTCATTTTCACAACACGAGTGGCAGAGACGCAAAGTGGCATAAGGGCAGTTGGTGTACAGGCTTTGAAATGATCGATGCAAAGCGCGACAAGTAGAAAAATGCAGCTCACCAGCAGAAACAAGCCAGCAGATGATCTGACTGCAACTCCTTAGCGTACGTTCAACACCCCCCTTCACGACGTGAGTGGCAGAGACATGAAGTGGCAAAAGGACAGCTGTTGTACAGGCTTTTAAATGATCGACATGCATGGCGACAAAAAGAAAACGCAGCTCGACAGCAGCATATAGACAACAAATGATCCGACGGTGAGAAGTGAGAATAAATGACCCATGAGTTTACTTTTTTCAATTGTGCATACCTTATATTAGGCTATAACAGTGTTCTTGAATAAAATACAATAATTATGAAAACTTTACTGAGTTAAGCCCAGCAACAAACACGTATAACCATATATGCTTATATCCTCAAGGTCAAAACAGAAATTAAATAGATACAAGTATACATATAAATTACCGCTCTATTTCCAACCATGTGACACAAATGGTGACTGTGGAACCAGCATGTAGGTGAACTATCCTATTATGCTGCTTGTTAAATTACGCTGCCAGTCATATATTGCATGTCAAACAGGGAAAAATATAAAGGGGCCTTGCAAAGTAAATTTTCCTAAAAGCAAAAGAGGAGCTTCACGGCATGCTTGTGTCAGCAGGGGTGCATCTTAAGCACAAGCTTTTTTTTATTTTTATTTTATGAGTATTATATTTTTTTCCACTGCGGTGGGCTGGCACCCTGCCCAGGGTTTGTTTCCTGCCTTGGGCCCTGTGTTGGCTGGGATTGGCTCCAGTTGACCCCCGTGACCCTGTAATTAGGACATAGTGGGTTGGATAATGGATGGATATTTTTTTCCAATTACAAATAAATGGCAAAAAATTTGTACAAAATAAATATTTGTAAAAATCCACTGTTTGTACTTATCTGAATACCATATTTGGATCCGGCTCCACTACTACATTACAGAGGCAAAATGTTTAATCTGGACCAAAACCAGATCCAGAATGTCACATAAAACTGAACTAGCTCATGTTCAAGTTCTTCACTTGCATTAACATTAAGTTAAGTTCACTGTTCTTAGAAAAATGAGCTTGCTCAATGAACATGCTCTTTTGAACTAGTTCATGCACAACACTGGTGCTCAAAGAGGAAGAAAATAACTGATGGTACTATGTTTTGGAGTCTTTTTGAATAATTGGTTATTCCCCTTTAGTCTGCAGATGCGAATGTACATGTCAAAAATTTTGGAGAGTGGTGGGGTAGGGGCAGGGCATAACCAATCAAAGTAAGCAGACACGCATGTAAATGTAAACAATTTTAAGGGTGGGGTGGCGGTCTCTTTTAAAAGTGAAAAAATATAAATGTATATTACAATGAAGTGGCTCATTGGGGACCCGTTAAGTTTCCAATAACTCCATCTTGCCCCCCTTGTCTTGGATCCAAGGACCTCATTTTTTCCTCTACCTCTCTCTCTCCATGCCTTTTTGCTTAGGGTAAAGCAACACCAACATTCACAGCCACATTGTCTGACACCAGCACTCAAGTTTTAAAGCATTTACTAACCATTGGGTTTTGCCAAACTTTCTGTTTTTCATTTCACACCTCACTATGCACAGCTAACGTGCTCAATTGTGGTTTTTCTTGTCCATGTCATCACCTCTTCTTCAGTCATCCATCCACCCACTTGGCTAGTGCTGCTGTCAATAGTTTCTTCTGAGTCCTTCATTTACATAAAGTCCCCTGTTGGCACTGTGCACAGCATGAAAGTTAACATAATATTAATAAATATAGAAAATGTTTTTTAATTATTGACAAATAACAATATACATGTCTGCTAATTTTCAAATTTCAATTAAATCAGACAAAGCATTTTTGAGATTTTGGGGTGTTTAGTTTTTCTATTGTAGGTTTTTTTTTATTTCTAAATGATGATATATTAAAATATCCTCTCTTAGTGGAAACCTATTGGCCTAGATATACAATCCTGCCAAATTTCAGCTTTTTAACTAAATGGGAATAGTGTTTTTGTTGATGAGTGAGTGAGATATCTGCATTTTTCTACTGCATATATCTTTATATAAAAATAAATAAAACACACTCAAACATGCTTAATCCAATCAAGTGTCTATCTTGGCAGTATAATGTATAAGTGTGTCAGTCCATTGCAGGTGCCACTTATGCTCATGCTTACCACTTAACTTACACTTACAGGGCCAATTTAAAATCATCATTTAGCTGGACATATACTTCATTGGGGATGTAGGCGGAAAACGCTTGCAGGCGTGCATAGAATGTGCAAACTGCACCTTTCAATCTCAGGACACAGCCTCACTAACCAGGACATTATCACCTGCAAAAAAAATAAATAAATAAACTAAAATTTCTTGCCTATATTTTTAATTATGTCCTGACTTTTTATGTCTTTGAAAGAGCCATTTCCTAGTTACATAAGATTTATAAATATTTTACTAGATGACAAAGCATAATCTATGGGAGGTTCCTATAACCCCCATAAACTGAGTAAAATTGGTATATTCTAGTTATTTCTATCTGCTTTGACTAAACATTATTCTTCAGTTAGTGACCAGCCTTGCCATGTGTAAGGCGTAGAGGGCACAAGGTTTTAAACCGTGCCCGTGCCTACGGGCCTTTTGAGTGTGTGAAGTAACTCGTAAAACAGCACATAATTTAAGTGCTGCGCTGTACGTTTAAAGTGTACAGAAGAAGAAGCTAAGAATCTTTAAGTTTAGAAGAAGTTAAGAATCTTTAAGTACAGAAGAAGAAATTAATAACTTTTAAGTACAGAAATAACTAAAGTTTCTCAAGAAAGGCTAAGTTTAGAGAAGATACATTTTTCCTTTTTTTTTGCCTTTTATTCTATGTGTGTAAATACTTTTTTTTTATTCCTGTGTGGATTATTTGCTTTTCACTTTCACTAAATATTTTTAAAACGAACTTTTGGACTGAGAGATTTCTTTTTTGCACGTGTTTTACCCGTGCTTGATCTCTCCTTATACTTTGGTGGTGTGAAGTATAGTGGCCCGGACACACACAGGCGGACACCGTTTTATCCATCACACCATGTTTATTCACAGTATTTACAAAAGTGCACCGCCACCAACCGCCACCAACCCCCCCCAGTTCCCCAAAGTCTAGGCTCTCACTAGCCACTGTCTTTTAAGCACAACACACTCGGGCCTCTCCTCGCCTCCACTGCCACGACCTTGTCCTCCTCCTCACCCGACTCCAGCCTTGATTGCAGGGCGGCGGCTCCTTAACTAGGTGGCTGATTGGTGACCACACCCAGCCACCTGCCACAGCGGCTACAGTCTTTTTATAGACTTTAATAGTTTATTGCATAAAAATAATTTTTCTATCAGAAATTGTGCTCCCCATTTTAATTTTGACCTGAAGTAGTCGGAGGAAACTCTATTTCATGTGATCTGTTCTTACAGGTATTATTGTAAAAACACAGTTGATTGAAACAAAATGCTTTTATATTTGGAATAATTTATATCTATATCAGTCCATGTAACAAGTAAATTATTTTTCCAAATGTTCAAAATGTATAAAAACTTTTACTCAAAAAAGAGAATGAGACTGATGTCCAGGATTATTTTTCTATTTTATACTGATGGAAGTACAATAACATTAGCGAAAGACCGTGGTAATAGTTTTCAAAAACTGTTTGCAAACTTCACATTCCATTACTCATTTCTAAGATCTGAATTCCACAGTTGTCTGCTTATGCGGTGGTGTCCTGAAAGATGTTGAAGAAAGCCTGCTGTGCACAGGATTGCAACGTTCACACGCAATATAAATTATGGCTTATCAGTTGCTTTTCTCTCATGAATGAATTACCAGTAAAGGTTTCATTTAAAATTATTAAGTTTAGCACAATAGACAGAAGGTGATTGAATAAAAAATACTAAGTGAATGAAAATTTTCTTCTGCTGGGGAAAGACAGGATGTATTTAATAGCATACAGAAGCTGCCCTTTGATTTTGACTTTTTGTTGCCTTGACTTTGTAATTATTTCAAGTTTATACCAAAATGTGTTGAAATAATTTTCAGTGAAATATGGAAGGGTTTTTAAAGTTATTGCATTGACAAAGAAGATCTTAGCTACATATTTTTCTCTAATGTTGGCAACGTATGTGCAAACTGATGGTTGCTGTCTAACCAATTAATTTCTATTATCATCAGCAAGTGCAGCAAAACACTAAGAAGAATTTATTTTTTACACTGCCTTTTCCTGGTAACTTCTCCAGCCACAAATGTTAATTAGTAAATTAATAGCATGCTATCGCCTCACATAGTGGAGTGGTGGCTCTGAATCTAGGTATTTGCACTGGCAATCGGAAGGTTGCTGGTTCGATTCCTGTAAATGCCAAAAGTGACTCTACTTCATTGGGCCCTTGAGTAAGGAAGGCCCTTAGCCTGCAATTGCTCCGTCCTGGGAATGATGTTAATGTGCATCCAGCCGTGCATGTGGCCCACCAACCTGCAGGTGGCAGAATTGGCACTCCAGCCACCATATAAAATCTCACACTGTTCCATTCCATCTGAACTAGTGTGGTGCTGAGGTGTCACCCATTGCATGGCTGCACTTGGATCCCAATTCGGTAACCTGAGTTTGTTTGTCATGTGGTGGGTGTGGCAATGTGCTGATCATGGTTTGTAAGGCCCCAAAATTTCTGTCTTTTAGACCTACCACCAGTATTCCTTTAAAGCCCTGATTTTTAATGTTCCCTCATGATAATAAAAAACATTGTTTTTATTTTTTAAATTTTTGTTTTATTATTTCATTTTGTCATGTTTAAATGGATTTCCTCCAGTATTTTATGTAAAGCACTTCTGAGCTGTTCTTCTATTACAGTTGTATCTCTGTGAAATTTTATGTTGAACATTTATCAAATGCTTCCAGGCCTGTCACTGTTATTTCATTAATTGCCTGAATTTCATGTAATTGATAAATATGAAAATGTATTTGTTTTTGGAAATAGTGGCTTGTTACATACTGTAACTAGTCCATGCTGTAAAATTTCATTCTGCCATAATTGGTTAGTGAGCTAATTTTTTTTTATCTATACTAATAAAAGGCAAAGCCCTCACTCACTCACTCACTCACTCATTCACTCACTCACTCACTCACTCACTCATCACTAATTCTCCAACTTCCCGTGTAGGTAGAAGGCTGAAATTTGGCAGGCTTATTCCTTACAGCTTCCTTACAAAAGTTGGGCAGGTTTCATTTCGAAATTCTACGCGTAATGGTCATAACTGGAAGATGTTTTTCTCCATTTACTGTAATGGAGATGAGCTTGAAACCCGTGGGGGCGGAGTTTGACATCATCACGCCTCCCACGTAATCACGCAGTATGTAGAAAACCAGGAAGAGCCCCAAAAAGCGCTGAAGAAAACATGCATTATATAATTGAGAAGGCAGCGAAACAATAAGAAGCGAGCGAGTGATATATACAACCATATTCATGAGTTCTGCTACTTCGGAAACAAAGCACAGTGTAAACCTACACTTTAAATTAAGTTCATAGACAGGCTGCCGCTGGCGTTTGTAATTTAGTGCCTGCCCATATAAGGCCGTCC
>JANRMT010062818.1:59747540-59767665 GCA_026402145.1 Polypterus bichir lapradei | reverse complement strand
ATATATATATATATATATATGACAGCAACACTCATCACTCACAACAGTGACAAAACAATTACATTGACAATCATGTTACGTTATTTTCAAAATGTTCCCTTTTCTTTTTCATTGCTTCTTTAACACACTACTTCTCCGCTGCGAAGCGCGGGTATTTTGCTAGTAAAATAATAAGCATAAAGAAAAGAAAATGTGATCATTGCCCAAAAGGACCAAAGGGGATTTTTTTTTTTACAAAAGATGTTGTGGTAATTTGCTTTGTAATACACTCTATACCAGGGGTTCTCAATGTCGGTCCTGGGGACCCCCTGTGGCTGCAGGTTTTTGTTCCAACCAGATTCCTAATCAGTGACAACACCTTATAGCACTTATCTCATTTAATTACCTGGTATTTTTTTTTTATTTGACATTCAGAAAATCATAGCAGCATGATTTTTACATTTATAAGACATTTATAAATATTTCTGCTTTTGCTCTAGATTTAAATGCTTAACTCTCTTTTGTTGATTTCATTATACTTTGCCCTTTCTCTGTGCAGTTTTTCCCCCTTCATTGTATCTTAATAATGACAACTTAAAACGAGCAGAGCAGACACCCAGGCAAACAACACCGAATAATCAAAGGCTGCAGCTACTTTAGAGTCAGACCCACTAATTAGTAAATAATGGATTAATTAAACAATTAGAACACCTAGAAAAGCAGAATGAAAATCAAGATGAAAATACTGTTAAAAAGAAAAATAATACATTATTCCTATATAACTGCTTGGTACATTTTAATATATATATATATATATATATATATATATATATATATATATTTTAGCAAACTTAGTTTTCTAATTAATATATTGTTCCTTAAACACAGAACTTTGGAAATACTGTATCAGTTCACTTAATTAGCCCAGGAGATCAATTAAAAACAGAAGCTGGTTGGAACAAAAACCTGCAGTGACAGGGGGTCCCCAGGACCAACATTGAGAACCCCTGCTCTATACAAATGTTTATTCAAACCAGGATTTATTCTTGGAAGGCTACTGGAAAGCTTCATCACTACATTAAATTGACAAATTCAAATAAATGCATTAGTGTTATGTGTACAATAAATAAATAAATGAAAAAATAAATATGTACATTCGTGATTACATGCATATGTTTTCTTAAATACTATATGTTACATTTTCAAAAGTGGTTAATGTTAGTGGAAGGTTTAGGTTAATCATATTATAAGGCATCATTACTCTGCAGATAATTCAGTAACTTTTCAATGCAATATTTAAAATTGTTTAAAACATTACTTGATCTAAATGTACATAAGCATTCTTTACCTGTTGCAAAATCTAAAGTAACTCCCACTGAAATATCCCTGTAAAAAGAACAGATAAAATCCATTTAAAAAGTGTTAGGGTACCAAGTGGTGACTCAATTTAGTTGTCATTATTATAGACGGTGAAAAAAATAACAAGGAGAAATCACCAAGGTGGGTCAAATTGGTGTACCTTCTTCAGTTGTTGGCTTCCAAGTGATACCATGCTCTGGTTGCAGTTAACTTTTAAGTGATTCAACTTGAGGTGTCAAGGCTAGAGAATCCTGAACATGGACATTATTCGTTTTCAAGGTCTTTCTCATGTGAACTGAATGCAGAAATGGAATATATGTAAGATGCTTTGCCACACCTAATCCCACTTCCTGTATGTCCATTTACATTTACTTATTTGACTGACACCTTTATCCAAGGCAGCTTAAAACATGTCAATGTCACTGTCAGTTTATTTATAGAGCACATTTCAAACAACATCAGTAATGCTGTAGCCAAAGTACTTTACAATAAAATATACAATAAACATAAAATCAATAAAATAAAATGCAATTAAACACAACAAAAGTAAACTGAAAACAAAACAAGTGACTAAGAGGAGGGAATCATCAGTATCACTGAAGGTCATGGAAAGCTAGAGAATAAAAATGCATCTTCAGTCTAGTTTTTAAACAGTTCTATTGAAGAAGACTCCTTAATGTAATGATGTAAAGAATTCCACAGATGAGGTGCAGCAGCTGCAAAAGCCCTTTCCCCCTTAGTTTTACACTTAGTGCGAGGGACAACAAGAGACAGCCAGCCAGTAGATCTAAGCTCTCTGGATGGCTGGTGTATTACACACAATTTAGATAAATAAGTGGGTGCATACCCATGTATTGATTTAAAAACCAGCAGCAAAATTTTAAAATCAGTTCTGAAACTAACAAGCAGCCAGTGTAAAGAGGCTAGTAGTATGAGCAGTAGTATTCTGTACCAACTGCAACCTGTGTAACAGGGATTTGCTGATTCCAGAATACAATGAGTTACAGTAATCAAGCCGAGAAGAGATAAAAGCATGAGTAACTTTCTCAAGAAACCTAGGAGATAAACAAGACTTAACCTTGGCTAAAAGACAAAGCTGGACAAAGCAACTCTTGACAACAGAATTTATCTGTTTCTCAAAAGAGAGGTTACTATCAAAAATAACCCCAAGATTCTGAATGTGAGATATGCAAAAGTCCGCAAAAGAGCCAAGGAGGTCAAAACCAGTTTGAACTTTGGCAGGAGGACCAGCTATCAGCACTTCTATTTTATTTTGATTAAGATCAAGAAAATGGTCAGCAATACAGGATCTTAGTTGTACAAGACAATTGATCAGCTGATTCATTGAAGAGTTACACTAATCAGCATAACAATGAAGAGAAACATTAAACTTCCTAAAAATAGCACCTGTAGGATGGAGATATACAGAAAATAAAACAGGACCCAAAATGGATCCCTGAGAAACACCACATTTAACAGGAGCAGTAAACGAAAAAAAGGAATTGAAAGTTACTGAAAAGTGTTTACCAGTAAGATATGACTTGAATCATCAGCCCAACCAGATGTTCAAGAGGCAACAATAAGATCTCATGATCAATAGTGTCAAACAATTCATATGCGCAAAGTATACAATTATTCAACTCAAAATTATATATCGAGCACATCTGTCTCGCTCAAAACTGTCCAAAATTTTTCCAGGGCAAGATCCAACTTGCGAACGCTGCAATCAAGTCCCAGCCTCACTGTGTCACATGTTTTGGGCCTGCACCAAATTAACATCATTCTGGACAAAAATTTTTAAGTGCCTTTCAGGAAGCCTTGGTGTCACAATCCCTCCTAACCCACTAACAGCTGTGTTTGGTGTTCTTCCAGATGGGCTTAAAGTGGAGAAGGACAAACAAACTGTGATTGCCTTCACTACACTATTGGCATGCAGACTTATTTTGCTAAACTGGAAGAATCCTAACTCTCCTCTTTTAAGTAAGTGGGTAACTGATGTTTTATACTATTTGAAATTGGAAAAAAAATCTAATTCTCAGTTAGAGGATCTGTGCAGAACTTTTTCAAAACCTGGCAGGATCTAATGAATAATATTTTAGAATAAGCTCTTAAAGAACTGAGGAAGTGATTCTCTTCGCATTTCTTTTACTTCTCCATTCATCTTTATCCACCTATTAAACTCATCAATTTATGTATGTTTACAAGCTTTAAGTTTTACTCCGTTGGCCATGCTCTCGCTCAGGGGTTGGGGTTGATTTGTTTTCAATCCTATTTTTTGTAAAAATTGATCTATTTGCATGGAATGATTACAATAAAATCAATAAAATTTGAAAAACTATTTCAAACAATTCATTACATTTCTTTTGGTTTTCCAATTGGAGTATAGGCAGGTCAAGTGACTTGGTCATGGTAACACAGTAGCAGGAATTTAATCCATGACTTCAGGATGTGAGGTCCAAAGCCTTAACTGTTACACCACACTGCCTGCCTCCATGAAATCAGTTCTCATAAATGACAAACTATACTCACACCTTTGACACCCTGTAAGACAGATCAATATTCATAATGTCTGTTCAATGACAAAAAAACATATCAGTTGCCAGTATTCTACTGTAATACCTAATGCAACATTCTGACTTGACATAAAATTTATCTAACTTTGAAAATTATCTGAACAGTATCAATCGAAATAATAAAGCAGCAGTTAAGAGTGGAACCCGCATTAAGAAAATAGAAGAGTATGATTAGGTTAAATGATAAGTAATCACCCCAACACATAGGTATTGAGGGTTATAATAACAAATGTCTTGTAGACCTTAGCTTCTAAATAGACTGATACTTATTAAGCTGGCCAAGTAAAAATGACAATCTACATACATCCCCATTAAAGTATGTAATCTGCTCCTCTCTGGGCTAGTAAATTTCTTCCACTAAAAACATTCTCCAAAAAAAAACGAAAAAGACTTTTCAAATTAGAATCTTCATTTTTATAGTGTAAAAAGGGAAATGCTTAAAGAAGGCACTAGAAAAAATATAATTATATTTGGACAATCAATAGGGTTATGAAATCAGTTGTGAAAAAGTAAATTGAAGAACACAAGAGCCAAAGATATACTCTATGCTAATGCCAGTTGGTCTGCAAAAAAAAATAAACTTTACTGAGACAACTGCCAAGAGTACATATACAACCCCAATTCCAATGAAGTTGGGACATTGTGTAAAACGTAAATAAAAGCAAAATACAATGATTTGCAAATCCTTTTCAACCTATATTCAATTGAATACACTACAAAGACAAGATATCTAATGTTCAAACTGATAAACTTTATTGTTGTTTTGCAAATCTTCACTCATTTACAATTTGATGCCTGCAACACTTTTCAAAAAAGCTGGGACATGGGCAGCAAAAGACGGGGAAAGTTGAGGAATGTTCAAAAAACACCTGTTTTGAACATTCCACAGGTGAACAGGCTAATTGGAAACAGGTGTTTGTCATGATTGGGTATAAAAGGAGCATCCCCCAAAAGGCTCAGTCGTTTACAAGCAAGGATGGGGCGAGGTTCACCACTTTGTGAACAACTGCGTGGGCAAATAGTCCAGCAGTTTAAGAACAACGTTTCTCAACATACAATTGCAAGGAATCTAGGGATTTCATCATCTACTGTCCATAATATCATCAAAAGATTCAGAGAATCTGGAGAAATCTCTGCACGTAAGCGGCAAGGCCGAATACCAACACTGGATGCCCGTGACCTTCGATCCCTCAGGAGGCACTGCACTAAAAACCAACATCATTCTGTAAAGGATATTACCACGTGGGCTCAGGAATACTTCACAAAACCATTGTCAGTTAACACAGTTCGTCGCTTCATCTACAAGTGCAAGTTAAAACTCTACCATGCAAAGCGAAAGACATATATCAACAACACCCAGAAATGCCGCCGGCTTCTCTGGGCCCGAGCTCATCTGAGATGGACTGACGCAAAGTAGAAAAGTGTGCTGTGGTCTGACGAGTCCACATTTCAAATTGGTTTTGGAAATCATGGACGTCGTGTCCTCCGGGCCAAAGAGGAAAAGGACCATCCGGATTGTTATCAGAGCAAAGTTCAAAAGCCAGTATCTGTGATGGTATGGGGGTGTGTTAGTGCCCATGGCATGGGTAACTTGTACATCTGTGAAGGCACCATTAATGCTGAAAGGTACATACAGGTATTGGAGCAAACATATGCTGCCATCCAAGCGACGTCTTTTTCAGGGACGTCCCTGCTTATTTCAGCAGGACAATGCAAAGCCACATTCTGCATGTGTTACAACAGTGTGGCTTCGTAGTAAAAGAGTGCGGGTACGAGACTGGCCTGCCTGCAGTCCAGACCTGTCTCCCATTGAAAATGTGTGGCGCATTATGAAGCGCAAAATACGACAACGGAGACCGCGGACTGTTGAGCAACTGAAGTTGTACGTCAAGCAAGAATGGGAAAGAATTCCACCTACACAGCTTCAACAATTAGCGTCCACAGTTCCCAAACACTTACTGAGTGTTGTTAAAAGGAAAGGTGATATAACACAGTGGTAAATATGCCCCTATCCCAGCTTTTTCGGAACATGTTGCAGGCATCAAATTCAAAATGAGTGAAGATTTGCAAAACAACAATACAGTTTATCTTGTCTTTGTAGTGTATTCAATTGAATATAGGTTGAAAAGGATTTGCAAATCATTGTATTCTGTTTTTATTTACGTTTTAATCAAGAAATCATTTGCTTGGTTGAAGTGGGTTTTGTTTTTGAATTTAGTCAGCACTATAGCGCTGTAAAAAAGAACTATATTTATATTTCTGAAACAATAATTGAATCTCAATTACTTAACCATTTCTGGACTGAATATTTGGAAATTTGGAAAGGGAAAGATGAACTGTGCTTTTCAGGGTATATTTCATGATCAACATCGCAGTTGCCAACAAAGTAATACAGTATGCCAGGTAGCTACTCTGACCGTCTCAAGTCTTTTACACCTCCAATCTTGCCACCAATGTGAATGTTTATACTCCAACATTACAGTGTGACTCAGGGGTAAAGGAGGACCTGCATAACTTCCTGTAAGCCCAAAGTCAAACTCGTCATTCTAGGTGATTTTAATGCAAGGGTGGGAAATTTTTGGATCTACAGAAATGAATCTTAGATATACATGGTCTTGGCAGCTGAATGACAAAAGGAGCTTAATTTTACAGTTTTAGAATGTTGGAGCTAATGTTTGACTGGTGGACAGCATATGCTGATAGAATACAGAAACATGCTGTCATATGGGATATGTACTCTTGGCACTCAAAGCTGTCTATTTACCATCACATCAAATACAAGCCCCTTTAAACATATCTAATGGAATATGAAAAAATCATTATTAGACACTGGTCAAAGCATTCTGAAAGTCTCTTCGGCGACCAACATAAAGGAATCAAAAATTGCTAAAATCCCTCCAATGAAAGTAAAACTGGAATTCAATGATCCATCCACTCATGAAGATATCATGAAAGCCAGTATGTAGCAAAAACCTGGTGAGTCATCAGGCATCACTTGCCTCCCAACTAAGTCTACTAGCATTGGGGGGATGCAATACTTCACAGGATAGGACTTTTTCAAAATGCTGGGAGCAAGAAACAGTACCACAGGATCTTAGACATTCAGTTAGTGTTTCCTTTTACAAAAATAATGAAAAGATATCAAAGACAGCAACCTGCTTTCTATAGCAGGCAAGGGCTCATGCCATTTCTTATGAAATAGGCACATCCATATACAGTAATATCAGAGAAAAATGCACCAGAAGTCCAGTGTGGGTTTGAAGCCAACAGAGGTATCACAGAAATTATTTTTGTGTTGATACAACTACAACAGAAATGCAGAGAACAGAACATGGGTTTCTATCCATCATTCACAGAAAATGACTTTCATCACTGTTAGTCATGATAGTCTGTATAACATCCTGTCACACTTCCTGCAAAGTTTCTCATCATTTTCTGTCATCACCATGATGGTCCAATAGGTCAGGTGAAGCACAAGGACGCACTGTCTGATAGCTTCTTCATTTCAAACAGCATCAAGCAGGTGAGCGTTCTTACATGTTCTTTATTCTCTGTCTTCTTTAGCATGATACTGCGTGAGGCAAAGCAGTTGCACAGTGTTAACCACTTCTCTGAAGCAGCCAAGGCCTTCAAACTTACCATCAGCATTTTGAAGACTGAAGTGTGTTAATGTTGAAAGTTGGAGTTCTAGACAATGCGAAAGAATATGAAGCTACCAAAATAAGCCACAAAAATACACCAGGACCTTCATTGGCCACCTTGGAAGAGAACAGTCTTCAGGTACTACTTGTAGGCTTTGACTTATGTGGCTCAAAAAATAGGGAACTGGTTTAAGTTCAAAATGAAGTCCATTACTTAACAAAAATGCTTTAGAAGACAGAGAAAACAAAAACTCCGGCTTGTGAGGATAAGTTCCATAGAGAACCTTTATACATTAAGATTTATTAACAAAAATAGAAAAACACAGGAAAATGCTGAAAAAAGCAAAATAAGGATTTGCCTAAAATGGTGAACAATTCCCAATACACAAATTCCAAAAGCAAATTCAATAAACAGATACTACTGTATATCCAGAAACCAGCAAAACAAGAAATTACAATACCCACTTTATACTTCGATACAAACTCAATGATCCACTGCTAGGTTTCTGTTTCTGGCTGAATTTTAGAGACAGAAGAAGGACCCAGCAGCAGTGATGTCAGGGTGGCCCTACCTTCTGGCAGCATATTTAAAGATACAGAGTGCAAAAAACAAACAGTAATCAAATCTAACAGAAATAACATAAAACATGAAAAATAATTCAAAATTAACAGAATCAATCATAAAACAGAAAATAAGGAAAAAACTCTGGCTGTAACACAACAGTTACACACCCCCCAGCAACACAGCTTAGAGCTTTCCACAAGCCAGCATCAAAAGTACAGCCCCAGGCATGTGAAAACATTTCACCTATCTCAGGAGTGTTATCTCCAATGATGCCACAGCTGGCAAACTTTCCAGGAAAATCTACGAGAAACGCTTTCTCCCTCCACCTCACCAGAATGATCCAGGTATATAGAAGTGTTGTCATTCTCACACTTTTATATGGCTCAGCGACTAGGTTCTTGTACTAGAAACAGATAAAACTCATGGAATGTTTTTACCAAGAGTGCCTATGAATCATTCTTGGCTTTAAATTGCAGAACTACATGCCCAATGAAGAAATCCTATAGAGAGCATGATTACTCAGCAATGAGTCCATTCTGCAGTAATTACATCTTTACTGGACTGGATATTTGGCAAGAATAGATTGCACACTCATGCCACACTCTCATGCCAAAAGCAGTCTTCTTCTGTGAGCTCTAAATGGAAAAGTGTTACTGTGGTGGTCCTCAAAGGTGCTGTAAGGACCAATTAGAGAAATACCTAATTTTTTTTTTTTTTCACCTTATACAATTTCTTGTATTAGGAATTTGTTTGTTTTCACATACCCCTTGGGGTCAGAGCACAGGGTCAGCCATTATACAGCACCCCTGGTTACAGGTTAAGGGTCTTGCTCAAGTGCCCAGCAGAGCAGGATCTCTTTTGGCAGTGATGGGGATTTGAACTGGCAACCTTCTGGATGCCAGTACAGATCCTTAGCCTCAGAGCCACCACTCAACTTTGACCAGTATCCAACAGTTAAGTTGGCATGAAGTGGCTTCAGATCATGACAGTTGGTGCACACTGATGCCATTCTTGGGTATTAACATAACAATTATAAACACAAGTGCAAAGTTTTACATTGCATCGTTTGAGTAGAAGTGTGAGAGCATAAAGTAGGATCCTCAAATGGAATCCCAAATGCAAATGATCTAGACTAAATGCCTGAAGATGTACTGCACTCACCATATGACATACCTGTATGTCGAAATTGCACCATGATACCCCTTACGCTGACTCTACTGCTTTGTAAACCAAGCTTGTTTTCTTTAAGTTAGAGCTGATAATTTAATTGAGTCCTGCACTAATTACCTATGTATTGAGCTGCTCACTGTGATTAAATCACCTGGGCTTGTGGGTGGGATGTAATTTATAAAAAGAAGTTTGTTTGGGTTTAAAAGAGTGAGGTATGGAGAGTTAGGGTTGGATAAGACCATTAGGGTGGTAACTGGGGAGCGTGACTAGCTGTGAAATTTTAGTTAGTGTTGTGCTCCTACCTTGCTTCTGCTTTTGTGTGTAACTGTCCCCATATTTTGTGATTTTTTTATTTTGAAAATAAATTGAGTTTTTTGATGGTTAATTTTTTTGTCTCCCCAACTCTCTCTCATTTGTGTGTGGCCTACTTAAGTAACCTTTGGCCTTTAGTAGGTCATAGGACTGTTAGCATGTAACAGTCTCATAAAAAGTGTTCTGACTGTTGTTAGCGCAGTGTGGTGCAGTTGAAAAGCCATTCAGAAAATTGTGTCATTTTCTCTAAGACAAATTACAATAGCTGACTTCATTGGTTTTTATTCATAATTGTTTTAGGTCAGAGGTTAAACAAGCATGTTTTCTTCAATTATTCAAGGGACAAACTAATTAAGAATATAAAGTGTTTCTGATCAATGATAAATTAGTTATGAGACAGGCTTTACTTTGGCAGTGTTTAAAGTTGTCCAAATCAATTTATGGTACAGTCAATTGAACATATACTGTATCAACTTATAAAGCCTGTAAATGATAATATTACATAACCTGCTTTATAACAGTGTGTTGAATTTACACAGTTTTATCAGAACTATATTGCTACAGAGGAGGCAGACATGAACTCTGTCAGTTCCAAAAGTCCCTCTGCTAGTATGTAACAGTCTCATTTCTTGCGTATTGTATGTTTAATTTTTGTTTTTGTTAGTGTTAAATTGTTTCAGATTTTATTTAATTTCCTTGGATTGGTTTATTTAATACTTATGTGCTGTATCTTTAAATGTGATTCCATTAGATGGGTTAAAATTAGGGAGTTTTTGCAAAAGAGAAGAAAGGAATGACAATTAAATGTCTGAAATATATTGACAACACATAGAAGCTCCCATCCTCATGGCCTTGCAATTTATCATTTTATCACTAACATTTTCCACCCTCAGCCCAAGTTATCTTCTAAACATTTTTACAACTACTGTGATCACATATGGAAGTGAACTGTTATTATTATAAAAGTCAACAAAGTTTTAAAATGACACATTATACAATGTACAGTATGCCTTCACGGTGTAAAACAAGAAATTGTTTTCCTTCATTCCTTCATGTATCAGTTATGTTGCTTTGCAGAAGTTACACTTAGTGTTAATATACCACAGCTGTGCATGTAAATGAATGAAGCCAACAGTTTACCAGAAGTTTTTCAAGATGATATGCAAATGTTACCACAGATGTTCTGTTACGTACTGTTCGTAGATGTTAGGTAAAGGTCAAGTGTCAAGATGAGATAAATAAAAAATTACAAGGAACATTTCTGTGATACATTTCACTCTGGTTGTGCTATCTTTATGTGGAAATTTTCACAGAAATATTTTCTTTCTGACATATAATCTTTAAATCAAAAACACAGACTGCGTAGTATAAAAAATACACTAAAATAATTATAACCAAGCAAAGATATTGTTATAAGCATCACATTATAATGTATAAAACACAACTAAACCAAAAATGCAATTTTGCAAAGGCAGATTTAAAATACATTAAAAAATATAACCCCACACATACACCCAACCTCATAGTAGTGTAATGGTCTGATACTCTAATTTTGGAAGGAGAAGATTTCTGTTCAGTCTCACTGCCAAAGTAAACACCAAATGCTCAGAAGAAATAGCTATTGATTATTAAGCAATGTTTTTTTTTTTTAAAAAAAAGATGCAATAGTCTTCACCAGATTTTTAACATGGCTCAAACATTTTTTCCCCTACTGTATTCACACAGAAATCTAAAAGCATCAATTATAATTTGGCAAGAAATTGTACACATAAAGTACTTATCAATTCAAAAGCCATGCAAAAAATGTTTTGCTTCATCTTATGCTAGCGAATCCTATGCTTCTCTCACAGTAGCCAAATTTGCCTTTATGTTCAACCATAAGTTGGCAAAAGGTTTACTTTTCAGTAATATGAAGAGACCAAATTTATTCAACCCTTTTTATGTGCCTAAGATTCAATAATTTCAATGCATATGTGAATGCACATTAAGCTCTTGGATTTCATGCTCAAATGCACTGGAAACAACAAATTGAATTTTGAAAAAGAAAAAAAAAATGCAGGGCAACAGATGCTAGCAGCAGCCAACTAAAATATAGACACCATGATTTCCCCTGGTGATGGCAAAATCCTTCTTTTAGTGCAGTAATATTGAATCGTTGAAGAAAGCAGTCAACGTGCAGGACACCTGTGTGTAAGGCTTAAGTAGTTTGTACAGTAACCTCAAAACTGTAGTCTGTCTATCCATTTACATTACAGGATCTTGGTAAGGTGAAGACTATGCCAATAGAAGGGCACAAGAGAGAAAGCAAACATTATTTAGTTTCAGTGGTATTTTGATGTGAAGTTTCTGTGAAGCCTTATATCTGCAGGAAGTAAGAAGAGGTATACAGATCCTGAGATGTTAGCCATAACAGGAGCTGTGTGTATGTGTCTGTTTGTTTTTGCGTTTCTTAGATAAAGTGAGCAAGCACAAGCAATGGCTATGATCAAGCACTTAAATTGCATTTCTTGGAACTTTTTTTGAGATTTAATTGGTGAAGTGGTCACCGGCAAAGCTCAGGAATCATTCTGGCTTGGATCACTTCAGGATCAGTGAAAGGGAGTGCAGATGGTTTCAGCTCTGCCCCTTAAATGAGCAATGTGAGAAGAGTCAGCGGCATTAATGTGTAGGCAGTGGACGAGGTACAGAAAAGGTCATTGAAGGGAGCTGTGAAACATAAGAGCATACCAACATCAGAAATTATAAAATATCAGCTGAATAATTCCATTAAAATAATTAAAACACATAAAACGAAGATATAGGAATATATTATCTTGTCATACAGTACATTCACAAAAAATAAATAAGCAAATAAAATTAAAACAATGGTTGCTTGAAAGGCTCTATCCTTCAAGCACCAAGGTGGAACAGAAAAGTTCAGACTGCTGCACACGCATTAAGTTATGCTGAAACACTGTGGGGATTAAGCACCTGCCCAAATAACGGAAACAAGGTGCCACAATGCACACAGAAAACTGATTGAACTCCAAAAAGAATTAATTAGGAGATAAGAAACTGCATATCCAAGAAATTAGAAAAACAATATATTATTACCAGTTGGGTTTTTGTAATAAACATTAATTTTAAACAATATGTTAAATAATTGAGATGACTTTACTACTGAGTTCATTTTTGTAAAACAGCACTATTTCCTGGGAATGAAGGGTAGTGGTCCACATGCCCCAAATGCAGAGACCCTACTGTTTAGGATGCATCAGATGGAACTTTCACACACACACACACTTACTTAGATTAGATAAACTTGATTAATCCCATGGGGAAATTCACTTAGACTCAATCGTAATGCAAAACACATATGTTGAGATGTCAGAGTAATCCAAAGAAATTTTCTAATTATACACAGACATTAAATGTGGTTTGGAATCAGACTCTGACCGCACGGAGCTGTTACTCAGCTACGTATACTAACCTCTGCACTATCATACTTTCCAAGATACTAGGCATTGATTAGTATAATTATGTAGAATTTTTAACATTTGAATAGTTCAAAAAATGAAAAAGAATTTAATGGCTGTATATGGCACACATTATAACAACAGAGAATCCTTAATGTAACTGAAAAAAGTATGATTGCTGATTATTTGAACAAATACTATAGTTTAAAAATTGTTGAAGAGGAGTAGGATTGTCAAAAATACTCTGCAAACATTAAAATCTGAGTTAATTTCTCTGTGTCGGTTTCATTACTTTCTAAAATTCAAAGGGGGCTGTTTCAGAAAATGGATGAGTGGAAAGATGGACGTTGGATATTAAAAAGAAAATTACATGATTAAATATTAAAAGATTTAAAATATCCATGCTGAAGTACAGCTAACTGTTTAGATTGAGAGTAAAGCTAAGCTATTGAATTAACGGGAGTTTTAATTACCTATCTCTATGTGCCTGTAAAATACATTATAGATTAGAGGACATAAAAATCAGTATCCAGAGAAATATGTGAGGATCAGTGTTTCAAACCTGAGGGTTAATCTAATATTATACTTAGAAGGATTTTCAAAAAGTGAAGTGAAATTATCTGGATTTACCCTTCTTTTGCATGCTTAGTGCTGTATTTATTAACAAAACTACAAAGGAGTTCACTAACCTTCAAGTAGAAGTACATGTCTTCTACATGTGCCATATGATATAGGCTGTCATAGGCTACCATCTGCCTTTGATCTCAGATATTCTTAAAGAATTTTCTTTGAAACGTCTCTTTGCCCATCTCTTATGTAACACACAAATGTCATGCACTGCCAGCCAAAAATTCTTCTTCATTTTGGCATGAACAATGAGGAGGAGGAGGCTTCTGTACATTAATGATTCTTAGAAATGTGTTTTTTGTAGATGTTTGTTCCTGATAGTGTTCCCCGCATCTAAGGGTCTAAGGGAAGGAAGCACACAGTGAACAATTCATAATCTGATGCTCATGAAATTCAGATTTAATCTTAGGACAAGCTTTCCAAGAACATGGATATTGGTACTCATTCTTCCAGCTAGGCCTGGGATTTGTGGTCACTGGTGAACATTTGGATTGGCTTTATAGATCAGTAGGCCTCAGCTCAAAAAAGCTACATGGCTGAATGTAATGCCTATTGAGGAACATGGACACAGACCCAGGCAATGGAATCTGGGTCCTGAGAAGAAACTTCAGCTCATCTGATGGTTTGAACACAGTGACTAGATATAGCAGACTCACCTTTATGCACAGGGTTGGCTCTTCAACCAGATGTCTTGATCAAGATGTCCTCTCTCTTACTGTTGTACTGTCCCATGAGAGAGATCCTGTGCTTGCGCAGAGATACTCTCAAGAGTTAGATTGGTTTCTTAGTTACAGTTTGGTCTGGTGAATGAAAGGTTTATCTCAATGTGACATTGAGCTGCAGATAGAAAAGTTTTGACTTTTGTTTGCTTATATGTAAAATAAATTTCTATGAAATCCAATTACTGAAATATGATATACTCTTAATATCTAATGGCCAAGTCAATTTTTTCAAATAATAGTGAAGTAATTATTAATATAATAAATAGTTCATAGGCACGTATCACATATTACAACTACTTTAATAGCAATATTAGTAAAATTAACAACTAGAAAGGCTTTAATACGTAATTAATTTAACAAATAAATATATGAAAATAGAATAAAACTACCAGATACAATAAACTGTCTAGCTAAGCTGTCACTTTGAAATTGGTAAATGGTTATTTCAAGTGTCTTCTTTTTTTGAACACAATTTAACACTGTATAACATTAACACTTTTTAACATGTATAAAATTAATGAACAGATGAGCTGCAATAAACAAATAGAACAAAAAAAGATAAAAATGTACAAATAATTTAACTAGAAATAGTTTTTTGCCGTATTTTTTCTCTACTCAGGCACTGTGTATGGTAATATATAGCTTTGACAGCGATGAGTATCCTCAGTATCAGTTACCACTCCAGATTTTAAGATGGCTAAACAGAACAAATTAAATTAACTAATACATATATTATAATATATACAATACTCTTACAGCCATAAATGTTAATTTTTCATCATTATATGGAAATATTTATCTGGAAACTTGTAGGCCAACAGAAGGCATTTCAAATGTAAGAATTGTAAGGTTATAATAACAATTAACTCCCCACAGCATGATGTTTGGGGTTAAAGTGGACATTTCTAAAATTCTTATTCTTCTTCTATCCTGTTCAATCTCCTGGTTTGCACCTACTTCTTGATTTTCTTTTCTCATATGCTGAGTATATAAGCAAATATGCACAAAAAGCATACATCATTAGTCACTGTTTATCACAGATTTAAGGTTCAGTTCTGAAAAATAAAAACATTCCATTTTACATAAAAGTGATCAGGCTGACCCAGAAAAAGTATAGGCTAGTTAACATAACTTGCATTACAGGCAAATTAAAGTATGCAATTATAAAACACAATATAGGAAAGTAGCTGTTCAGTGTGCATGAATACATGGATTAAGCCAAGAAAAGCCATTAAAGTAGGGTGGCACAGGGATCAATGCTGGCACAGCTCCTCTTTGTAGCTTCTGTTATGTAGAAATGAAACTTCAATTAAATATGTTTAAATTGTTACATACAGGAAGTAAAATAATTAATACTAGCTGCCGTCCGCCATAGCATACGGTGGTGTAAGAATAGGAAGAACGTCTCCAAATCTGTCCCAATGTGATGCAACGAAATCTACTGCCCTATTTGGTAGTGAGAGTGCATTGCCTTCGTCAACCGTTTGTGTCAAGAAATAACCCACTGAAAGGAACAGGCAGTTGCCGGATCCCAGAATAGAGATGACGTTGTACAAAAACCCTTCGACAGAGAAGATACTGTTGTTCATTTTATAACAAAGGCTTAGGAAACAACTGTCACAGTATAACGAAAATAGCAAGGAACGAAACCAATAGCAAGGAGTGTAACCAATGCCAATGATCGAGAGAGTACCTTCCTGTAGCAGGCTACGGAAAAGACTCCCAGGTGCACACATTGCCGAAGTGAAAGGTCACACGGTCAGGCAAGATATAGGGCGGTGATGTGACTCCAAAGGGGTCATGAGAGAGGAGCGGGGAACACGGTAGTTCAAAGGAAGAATAGGAATCAAGAACAGAGGCGTGGAGAAGAGAAATATATATAAGAGATATTCACACAATCGGATATTTGGAGTTTGAAAGTAAATTTTCATGGAAATTACTTAAGAGCCCTAGTAGAGTGGTTCTCTAGATAGTATACAGAAGTGAACAAAAAAAATTAATAGGATGCACAGTTTATTATTTGAATGAAAGCTTGGAGTAATGCATTTGTGGAGGAACAGCAAGCCATTTAATATGAAAGATATGACAGCAAATGAGGAAGTCCAGGGAAAATCAACCAAAATAATCCTAGGACTGAAGGGTGTGAAATTTTTGGAAATATTGAAAGAGCTGAATCTATTCATCTTAAACAAATTGAGATTAACAGAAGATCTAAAAGAAGCATTTAAAATTTTGAAGGAAATATGTAAGGCTGATATCCGCTGTTACGTTATACTGTAGTCAGTTATTCAACAATAAAATGAAGGCACGGAAATCTTTAACATAAGTGCAAATTAAATTAAACATATGACAGATTTCTTTTTTATTTTAACAGACAACTGCAAATAATGAAATAAGGTACCTAGTAAAGTTGAAATTATTACATTAGAAAAATTAGATAAAGTGGAAATGAGTAACTACATGAACCACTGTCTGCTCTAGTAAGAATGTTCATGAATGTTTTTTAAGAAAAATAGAAGTCACTGCCACAAAATGTGACTTTTCCAGTGAAATTCAGTCTTAGACTTAATTTATAATTTATAAAGTTGTAGGCATTCATGGCTTTGTCCCATGACATCCCCAGTAACTCAGTCAGTTTGGTCTGTAGCTCATCCCAAAAAAATCAAACAGGTTAGATTTTGCCTTACCTCACAGGAGCAGCCTCATGTGTGTGAGAGTTGACAACCAATAAGTGCACACCAGGAAGTACAATACGTACAATGCAATCCTGAAATAAAAACGAATATGCATGTTTTGAATTCCACAAACAGGCTTCTCTGTCTGATGCCTTGTGTTTGTCATACCGCGACAGAAAGGAAAAGGGAAATAAAAGGGCTAAGATTGTGGCTAAACTCAAGCAGCACGTAATTGGCTGTCAAAATGCGGCAAGCTCACAAGACTTTGGAAATGTGAAACTATAGTTTAGAATTAGAATACAAATCAAGTGTGAGCAAGACCAAGCTGTCATTTTTTATTTAACATTAACTTACGTTAATATTTTATTTATTTATTTTTAAATTGTCTACACTGGGACTGATAGTACTAGTGAACAGAAGATCTGCAAATAAATCCAGTACATTTTGAATTAATCCAAAGACTTTGCCTTCTTTTTTCACTAACATCAGGAACAACATACAATAGGCACTTGCTAAGTATAGAGCTGGCAAAGGGTTTTGCAAATAGTTTTCTAGTTGTGAGCAGCATGGAATACACATGTCAGGTTCAGATCCTTTTTTTGGAGGAATATTTCAGACAAAATTCAATGCATTTTAAAAATTCTTAAAGTCCAAAACCAGGGTCTGTCATAGTATGAGGTTGTGTCAGTGCTCTTGGCAAAAGTAATTTATACTTCTGTGATGGCAGTATGAATGTAAAAAAGTACATTCAGATTTTAGAGCAACATATGCTGCCTTCAAGACTACATCTACATTACAAAGGCATGGTTATGGAAGAAGAGGGTACTGGACTGGCCAAACTACAGTCCTGACATGTCCCCAGTAGAAAATATATGGAGAATTTTGAAATAGTAAAATGTGACAGCAATGACCCCATACTGTTGCACACATTAAGACGTGTTTGCAGGAAGAATGGGACAAAATAACACATGAAACACTTTCACGCTTGGTATCCTCAGTGCCAAAACACAATTTAAGTGTTCTGAGAAGGAATGGCATGTTATAAAGTGATGAATGCTTCACCGTCCCAACTTTATTTGGAATATGCTACAGGCCTGAAATACAGGAATGGATGTATATTAACAAATGAAATGAAATTGACTAGACAAAATATAAATTATCCTGGATTCATTCTGTCTGCAATGAAATAAAAGGCTAAGTAAATTTAAGAATCACTGTGCTTTTTTTTTTTTTTATTTTGCATTTTCCATACTGTCCCGACTGTCTGATTTGGGGTTGTAGGACTGACTGAAAAATGTTATTATTATTATTATTATTATTATTATTATGCCACTGTGACTTTTGAAAATTTATTGGAGCAAACACTTGATTTTTGGGTGTCTGTTCGAGAATGCTGTTTCCTGGTTGGTTTCTTATGTGAATTGTTACTTGTGTGTCTCTATAGTTATTTGTATAGTTATTATTATTAGGTTATTTTACTGTATATCTTTCCACACTTAAGTATATCGATTGACTCATATGTTAGTTTCCTTGCTTACTGACTAGTTTCGATCTGTTCAATGAGTCCTGCTCCCTTGCTTTGTGTTGCTAATTTCTTGATACTTACAGCTAGGCCCAATTAGCTGCTTCTTACACAAAAAGACTTAATGTCCCATCACACAAGCCTCAGCCCTCCTTGAGTGAACACCTTCCGCGTAAAGATGGCAAGTCTATCTGCGTGAGTCTACCAAGTAAGGACACCAGACAATGCAGAGGACACTCATATTTAATAAAGGCACCATTTTACCATTAACTTTTCTTCCTCAGCATGTGTCTGAAATACATTCTTTTTTGGTATCACTAGATATTTCTCCCACCCTTTTAGCAAGAAAAGGAAAAGCACTGACCAGTCTTTGTCTTGTGGAGGACAGCCGGGTCCCAACCCAGATAGCAGGAGCCCACATCTTCCTCTTGCTACAGACTTTCTCGCTCTTCTTTCTGCCTTCAACATAACACAGCTCCAAACCACACCAACTCACAAGGCAGCTAATCTGCTAGACATTATTGTTTCAAGTAACTGCTCTCCCACAGATCAAACTGTCACTCCTCTACCCATATGTGGCCACTTTTTCATTCAGTTCTACTCTTTAAACCCCTCCAATGTATACTTTCACTATCACCTCCACTTCCTCTCTCGCACAATAGTCTCCTCCTTACTCCTGACCACTTCTTCTCTCTTGATACAACTGCTGCCAAAGACACTCTATGCCCAACTCTGTCCTCCTGTCTAAATGATGTCTGTCCTCTCTAGGGAAGAAGAAGACTAGTGTCCAACTCAGAGTTTGTTCTTGTGCTGTGGCTTTGAAAATCATTACAGATGCAAAAAAAAAATCTCTCCTAAAAAATGCAAAGAATCTCTTCAAGGTAATCTTAGTGATTAAAACTTGACATGGTAGGCAAGAGTGAGTATATGTATATACAGTGATATCTTGGTATACGTCCGCTTTGGAATAAGTCCAACTTGGTATACGTCCTGTTTGGACATGAAAAATTTTGCTTGGTATACAACCTTTGTTTGGAATACGACTCACGTGCTACCCTTATTTACCTCTTTCTTGAGACAAAGCCACGACTGCACATGAGCGTCAGTATGGCAGTTGCTAGCATTCAGTGAACAACCCGCATGCTACCTGTTGTATGTGATTGTTCAATGATGCTTTTGTCCATTGCTTTATGTCTGTTGCTTTAATAATGAGGCCAGTGCAATGCAAGTCCTGTTGGATGTTGGACTTTTTAGATGATGGTTTGGAAGAGCCAGTTGTCTATGAGGGCTACATCTGCAGGAGATGCCAGCTGATCCAGCACCTCGAGCTCAGGGTCGCTGAACTGGAGGAGGTGTTGGCTGACCTGCATTGTAATAGAGAATTGGCGGACTTGGCCCAGGTGTCCTTTAGAGAGATAGTGTGCAACCCCAAGGTGGCGCGGGAGGAGATTCCAGACCAGACAGGTAGGTATAGGTGGGTCACGGTCACAAGGCATAAGGTAAAGGGTGCACACTGTCCGGGGGC
>JANRMT010062818.1:59677925-59724165 GCA_026402145.1 Polypterus bichir lapradei | reverse complement strand
TATATATATATATATATATATATATATATATATATATATATATATATGGAATATGGGAATTGATTAAACAAATGGACTAATTAATCACATACATTTATGTAATTAATTGCAATTAATTGCATCTGACATTAAAACGTGATTATAAAATCAAAAAATTAAATCATGAATACACACTGAATAACAAATATAATGGAGAATAAACACAAAGGAATAAAAAAAAAATTATGGCATTATTTAAATTTAAACAATGACCTTAAACCTGAAGTTTTAACAAAATACTACTTGAGCAAGTACAACCTGAATTTGAATGCCTTCCAAAAAGGCAAGTTGAAAAGAAGAAAAAGGAAAATGAGGCCAATGTATTAATTATCAGATTTGTATGGCATATGAGACACAGATCTTCTTCTTTCGGCTGCTCCCGTTAGGGGTTGCCACAGCGGATTATCTTCTTCCATATCTTTCTGTCCTCTGCATCTTGTTCTGTTAAACCCATCACCTGCATGTCCTCTCTCACCAAATCCACAAACCTTCACTTAGGCTAGTGGTCGCCAACTGGTAGATCTTTATCACTGTCCCGGTAGCTCCCGAAAATAAAAACGTTTTCAGTTTTGCAAGCATCTGTATCTCTTAATCCAACTGCTTTATTTTCAATGAAGTGACCAATCAGATAAAAGAAGAGCACCCGTAAATTAACTGTCGCAAACGTCAATATGGATCTCCATGGTGATAGCCCGCGCGAGGTAACATACTACAAACTAGAATGGCGGAGGCTCCACGAAAGAAGGCAAAAACATACAATTTTCATCCAGAATGGGAACAGGAATTTCTGTTTACCTTGGTAAAAGAGAAGTGTGTATGTATGTTGTGCCACCAAAAACAAGCATTATGTAAAAGAGGGAATCTGGAGCGGCATCACAATACCAACCACCCGAAATTTAAAGACCGCTACCCGCAAAAGAGCGCGATTCGTGCACGGAAAGTTGACGAGCTGAGATCTGAGTTGAAGGCCCAGCAATCACTTTTTACAAAATCTGCTGATCAAAATAAGGCTGCTACTGAAGCATCGTTTCGTGTAAGTTACTTTCTGGCTAAAAACAAAAAGCCTTTTACTGATGGCGAATTATTCAAGGAAGCCATGGCCATTACTGCAGAGACTATTTTCAAGGATTTCAAAAACAAAGACGACATAAAAGCCTCACTCCGTGCTGTGCCTCTCGGCCCTGCATCAGTGGCAAGGAGGGTCGAGTCACTGTCAGAGGACGTGGATCGACAGGTGTTAAAGGACTTGTCACTCTGTGAATATTTTTCACTGCAGTTCAACGAATCTCTGGATGCAGTGGACACAGCTCAGCTTGTTGTTTTTGTCAGAATGGCTTTCCAGGATTCTACAAAAGAGGACTTCCTCACTCTTTTGCACTTAAAGGAGAGAACGCGAGGTGAGGATATTTACACTGAGTTTAAAAAATATGTAAGCGAAAATGATATCCCCATTCATAAACTGGTAGCAATTACCACTGACAGAGCACCGGCGATGCGTGGCGTGCGCCTGGGTTTTATAGCACTGTGCCGTAATGACCCTGATTTTCCAGAGTTCAAGAATTATCATTGTGTCATTCATCAGCAGGCCTTATCAGGGAAAGTCGTAGATTTTTCACACGTAATGTCATTGGTGGTCAAACTGATAAACTCGATACGAGCAAAAGCACTTCAGCGTCGCTTATTCAAGGCGTTACTGGATGAGCTCGATGCCGCGTATGGAGACCTACTACTTCATGCTGATGTGCGGTGGTTGAGCCGCGGGAAAGTGCTCCAGCGGTTTGTTGACTTACTGCCTGAGATAAAGACATTTCTATCTGCAAGAAACGAGGAGCACAAGGAACTGTCAGATGATGCGTGGCTGTGTGACCTGGGGTTTCTGACAGACTTGACCGCAAAGCTGAATACACTCAATAACGAGCTCCAGGGAAAAGACCGACACCTGCCACACATGATCAGCGCAGTGAATGCTTTTAAGTCTAAGCTTGGTGTTTGGATCACACATCTTAAAAATGGGAGGCTAACACACTTTCCCAACCTGGAAAGAATGTCACAGAGCATTAAAGACAAGGACATTTTTCACCCTGAGAAATACTGTGCTCACCTGGACAAAGTTGCAACAGAGTTCAATATGCGTTTTGGTGAGTTAAATGAAATGGAATGCATTGCTGCATTTGTCTCAAACCCATTCATGCTCATTGATATAGAACAGGTTGCAGCCAAATTCCAGCAAGTATTTTCTTTATCAAGTGGAGTTGACATGGAGATGGTTGATTTGCAAAATGACATTGAGCTGAAAGCCAGATCAAGGGACAGTGACTTTTGGGGACTTGTCAACAGAGAAAAGTTTCCGCTCCTCACTGCATGTGCACTAAAAGTGAGTGCCTATTTTGGATCAACTTACCTCTGTGAAATGGCATTTTCACAGATGAAAATAATCAAATCAAAATACAGGAGCCGCCTTACTGACAGACACCTCACAGACTGCCTCAAACTGGCTATCTCTAGCTATGAGCCAGACTTCAGAGGACTCACAGAGAGTATTCAGTCACAGCCATCACACTGACTTGAGTGAATAACATTACTTCAGCAGTTTTGCCTTCTGGTGGCATTGAGAAAAGTGATGTTGCATATGATGGGACATAACTGCACTTAGCTTAATTTGAGATTGTTGATAATTTTGTTGATAAAACAGTTCATTTATAAAATGTTAAGGGTAGGTAGTACCGTCAGAAACTTCAGTGAATAAGCACTTTACTGCTGACAATGGCATTTTTGAGTTCAGTGCCACTTCATATGATCTGATTATATGATGGTTGCTTCCGAGTTAAGTAAAAAAAGAAAAAGAAAAGAACATTTAATGTATATTAAATTCAAATACAATTCAAATACTAAATAAAAGGCCTCAAGTTGGAAGTACAATCTGGGCTGTCTTTTTCTATCTATTCTTCGATAGGTAGATCTTGCCTTTCATTAAGGCCGAGGTCAGGGATCTTCGGCTTGAAAAGGTTGGTGACCACTACCTTAGGCCTTCCTCTTTTCCTCTTCCCTTGCAGCTCTATCCTTAGCATCCTTCTCCCAATATACCCAGCATCTCTCCTCTGCACATTTCCAAACCAGCGCAATCTCGCCTCTTTGACTTTGTCTCCCAACTGTCCAACTTGAGCTGACCCTCTAATGTACTCATTTCTAATCCTATCCATCCTCGTCACAGCCAATGCAAATCTTAGCATCTTTAACTCTGCCACCTCCAGCTCTGTCTCCTGCTTTCTGGTCAGTGCCACCGTCTCCAACCCATATAACATAGCTGGTATCACTACCGTCCGGTAGACCTTCCCTTTCACTCTTGCTGATACCCGTCTGTCACAAATTACTCCTGACACTCTTCTCCACCCATTCCACCCTGCCTGCACTCTCTTTTTCACCTCTCTTCCACAATCCCCATTACTCTGTACTGTTGATCCCAAGTATTTAAACTAATCCATCTTTGCCAGCTCTACTCCCTGCATCCTCACCATTCCAATGACCTCCCTCTCATTTACACACATGTATTCTGTCTTGTTCTTACTGACCTTCATTCCTCTCCTCTCTAGAGCATATCTCCACCTGTCCAGAGTCTCCTCAACCTGCTCCCTACTATCGCTACAGATCACAATGTCATCAGCAAACATCATAGTCCACGGGGACTCCTGTCTAATCTCATCTGTCAACCTGTCCATCACCATTGCAAATAAGAAAGGGCTCAGAGCCTCACCACTGTCACACTTCCCTCGTACATATTCTGTATAACTCTCACGTACTTCTCTGCCACTCCCGACTTCCTCATACAATATCACAGCTCCTCTCGAGGCACCCTGTCATATGCTTTCTCCAGGTCCACAAAGACGCAATGCAGCTCCTTCTGGCCTTCTCTAAACTTCTCCATCAACATCCTCAGAGCAAACATTGCATCTGTGGTGCTCTTTCTTGGCATGAAACCATACTACTGCTCACTAATCATCACCTCACTTCTTAACCTAGCTTCCATTACTCTTTCCCATAACTTCATGCTGTGGCTCATCAGTTTTATTCCCCTGTAGTTACTGCAGTCCTGCACATCCCCCTTATTCTTAAATACTGGCACCAGTACACTTCTTCTCCACTCCTCAGGCATCCTCTCACTTTCCAAGATTCCATTAAACATCTGGTTAAAAACTCCACTGCCATCTCTCCTAAACACCTCCATGCTTCCATAGGTATCTGGACCAACGCAACGGCCTTTCCATTTTTCATCCTCTTCAAAGCTGTCCTTACTTCCTCCTTGCTAATCCATTGCACTTCCTGATTCACTATCTCCACATCATCCAACCTCTTCTCTCTCTCGTTCTCTTCATTCATCAGCCTCTCAAAGTACTCTTTCCATCTGCTCAACACACTCTCCTCGCTTGTGAGTACATTTTTATCCTTTATCACCCTAACCTGCTGCACATCTTTCCCAGTTTGGTCCCTCTATCCAGCCAATCAGTACAGGTCCTTTTCTCCCTCCTTAGTGTCCAACCTCTCATACAACTCATCATATGCCTTTTCTTTAGCCTTTACCATCTCTCTCTTCACCTTGCGCCGTATCTCCTTGTACTCTTGTCTACTTTCTGCATCTCTCTGACTATCCCACTTCTTCTTTGCCATCCTCATCCTCTGTATACTCACCTGTATCTCCTCATTCCACCACCAGGTTTCCTTTTCCTCCTTCCTCTTTCCAGATGTCACTCCAAGCACCCTTCTTGCTGTCACCCTTACTACATCTGCTGTAGTTTCCCAGCTGTCTGGTAACTCTTCACTGCCACCCAGTGCCTGTCTCACCTCCTCCCTAAACTCAACCTTACAGTCTTCCTTTTTCAACTTCCACCATTTGATCCTTGGCTCTGCCCTCACTCTTCTTGATCTCCAACGTCATCCTACAGACCACCATCCTATGCTGCTTAACTACACTTTCCCCTGCCACCACTTTGCAGTCTTCAGTCTCCTTCATATCAACTCTTCTGCATATACCTGTGTGCATCTTCCTCCACTCTTGTACGTAACCCTATGTTCCTCCCTCTTCTTAAAATACGTATTCACCATAGCCATGTCCATTCTTTTGGCAAAATCCACTATCTTTTGACCTTCTTCATTTATCTCCTTGACACCATACCTAGCCATCACCGCCTCGTCACCACTGTTCCCTTCACCAACATGTCCATTGAAATCTGCTCCAATCACCACTTTCTGTCCCTTAGGTACACTGTTCATCACTTCATCCAACTCACTCCAAAAATCTTCTTTATCACCCATTGCACACCCAACTTGCAGTGTATATGCACTAACAACGTTCATCATCACATTACTCTGCCTGACACTCTTTTCACCTCTAAAATACTCTTAACAGACAGTTCCTTCAGAATAACTCTTACCCCATTTCTTCTCCCATCCACACCATGATAGAACAATTTGAATCCACCTCCAATCCACCTGGCCTTACTCCCCTTCCATTTAGTCTCTTGCATGCACAATATATCAACCTTCCTTCACTCCATCATATCTGCTTCTCTTTCTCCTTACCAGTCATACTGCCAACATTCAAAGTTCCTACCCTCAGTTCCACTCTCTTTACTTTCTTCCTCTCTTCCTGGCTCTGGAAACATCTCCCCCCTCTTCTTCTCCTTCTCCTTCTTCAGCCAACAGTAGCCCAATTTCCGCCAGCACCCTGTTGGCTAACAGTACTGGTGGCGGTCGTTGTAAACCCGGGGCTTGACTGATCCGGTATGGAAATTTGTATTGTTGCCTGCATATTGATTTGACAAAATTTTACACTGGATGCCCTTCCTGATGTAACCCTCCCCATTTATCCAGGCTTGGGACCAACATGAAGAAACACACTGGTTTGTGCATCCCCTGTGGTTGGGGCTTTGACAGATGTGTCAAAGTAAAAGTTAAACAATCAAAATGACTGTTGACTTTGAATGTACTGCTGAAGACTGATTTCATTGAAAGAATACACATTTCTTAAATGGGCATACATTAAAACTTGTGTTAAAACTGTAAATACTTTCCTCAATTGTTCATCAACCTTAACGACTTGGTAATTATACTCTACACAAGTGTTTCTCAGCTGGCACACAGTATAGCGTCCCTGAATCCAGACCTGAGTGAGACTTGTCTGAGAAGGATGCAACTACCTGGAGAAGCCAACATAAAAGCAGCTCTGTGATCACTGTTTTGGAGACACAGCACTTAGGGAGCACTTTAGCAGCCAAGAAATGTGGTGGGGCTTCTTCTGTCTGGGTCTGTGTTTGCTAGCGACTCTCAGACAGCCAAGAGACAGTGGGCATACGAGTTGCCTCTGACTTGGGTGAGTGGAGCGAGGCAGAGAGAGGACCGTCTGTATTAGCAGGCAAACGGATGAAGCAGCCGGAAAGTGCATCCAAAGTGCTGTGTGTGCGAATGGCAATCTCCAAGCTGCTATTTTTGTTGGCCCCTGTCCCGCTCTTTTGGACAGTTTAGCACATGTATAGATTTAATGCTTTATGGTTGGTAGAATAGTGGTGTGCTTTGGAATTTTTTGGGTTTCAAAAAGTGTGCCACTACAGAGAAACAGTTGGAAAGCACTGGTCTACCTACATCTTTGCTCCTGGCATGCTAAAAAAGATCTCCATAGCTGTTATCTCACTTAAAAACTGACACAGTGCATTACTTGGATGGTTATTAGCAAAAATACTGCAAACTTGAATCATGGGTAGTGATAATCATTACACTTCCGTTTTGTAGAATTTTTCATTATATTAGGGCAGTCAGTACTGTAAGCTGGCTGGCAGGCTGGTGAGTTAAATACAGAGGTATTAGAGACTTATTTTGGTTTTAGTGCCACTCAAAGATAACTTACAGTATTTAGCACTTACGTGATATGACATTGACTCAATCTTCTTACAGAAACATGAAATAAAAAAATATTTTTATACTTTTACAAATATAATTTTTTTTGTATAATTTTTACCTTCATAATTTTTCTCTAGCATTGCACCAGGACTGCCATAAACCCCCCTCCCCACATCCTTTCCTTTCACTCCTTTGCAACTGCATATAAATCAAGAAAATCAACACCAGTGCTACATATTGACATGTGGCGTATCGCTGTGAGCTGCGTAATGTGAAATTTTAAAACTTTATATGAAAATTTCATTTTATAAAATTTTTAAATGTTGTATATAAATTCGGTAATGGATGTCTGTGTGTGTATGTGTGTATGAAGGTATAAAAACAACTGAAATCAGTTAGTTTGAGGATTATGTTTGAAGTACTGTTACTATTTCCTAAAGTGTTCCTCTGAAATTTCCTTCCTGTGAGTGCTTTTACTGCATGATTAACTGAAACCTGGTATTATGTCTAGATTATGTCTAATTAATTTATTTGGAATTAGATGCAAACTTTTATGGCTTATATGTCACTTTGACAGGGAGCTAAGAACCCACTAGTTGCTGATTACATAAAAACACTTTTAAAAGGTGTTTGCCACATTTGTTAATGATTCATGTAGAAAATTTGAAATCAGCTGAATTCCACAGTCAATCAATATCTACAGCTAGTGTCGTACTGCAGATGAATGCATACTCCATCACCCAATTAGAGTTTTAGAAATGCTACCAATTGAATACTGTAAGACCATACACATTGTTTTAAAAATATAACCAATTTCATTATGCTTAAACAACATATACATTACAACCTAGTAACTAAAATGCAGAACAACAAATGCTATCCAGCAGTGCAAAAGGAGACTATCCACAGTATCTCTTTCTTTGGCAAAAGGAACTGTGAAGTCCTGCCAACTTTCTCAAATTATATGCTCAAAAATTCAGGTAAAAGAATTCAAAATTAGTCAACAACAGCAACAGAATAAAACAGTGCCCAGGGACAAAGAAAAACAACACCTCTCTGTTTTAAAAATTCACAAATGTGGATTTCCTCAGAAATGGGACAGACAAAAATTAAACCACACAGTTTTTGGTATTTCCTAATTATTCATAACTCAATATAGCCACTAAAACAGAATGCTTGTGTTAAAGCTCAAAATGCCCTTCTGGAGCAAGTGAGAAGAGAAAGGCAAACACAGAAAACTTCTATCAGAATATGTAATCATTCCCCAATCAATTTGTAGACATCATGATTGGCATATGTGCTGTACAAATCCCTTGAGATGTTTTGTTTAACTTTCATGGATGTCAAAAATATTAGATGATTCTTAGCTTTGCTGACTGAACTGCCTTTTTATTTTAAAGCTTATTACATACTGTATTCTGTTTATGTCATTATATCCACCCATCCATCCATCATCCAACCTGTTATATCCTAACTACAGGGTCACGGGGGTCCGCTGGAGCCAATCCCAGCCAACACAGGGTGCAAGGCAGGAAACAAACCCAGGGCAGGGCGCCAGCCCACTGCTGGGCGCACACACACCCCAAGCACACACTAGGGAAAATTTAGAATTGCCAATGCACCTAACCTGCATGTCTTTGGACCGTGGGAGGAAATTGGAGTACCCAGAGGAAACCCACACAGACACGGGGAGAACATGCAAACTCCACGCAGGGAGGACCCGGGAAGTGAACCTGGGTCTCCTAACTGCAAGGCAGTAGCGATACCCACTGAGCCACTGTGCCGCCCTATGTCATTATAATTTGAAAAAAAAATTTAATATAAGATTTTTAGCAACAGTAACAAGTGCAGCTTCATTTTGGCTGTAATAACATAATATAACATCCTCATATTTATTAAATTCAATTTAAGATGATCTTGTCATCAGCTGGAGCAAGGCAGGAACCGGTCCTGGACAGATTGCTGTTCAACTACGGGACTCACTCGTGTGCACGCCCTCTCTCACAAAAGGATCATTATGGAATTTGCAATTAATAACTGTGGAAGTAACTCCCGAGGAAGACAGGAATAGTTCAGCAATCATTCTTTATTCAGTCACAGATGAGTACATGAATTCCAAGTTGCAAGGCAGAAGAGCAAAGTTCCCCTGCTTCACTCGACTTTTAATATTCATTTTCCTCCCTCCCCCTTACTTATGAAACAGCATCTAAGCATTTCATCTTATATTACGCAAATCCGCCAACTGTTTCTTTTTTGTGTACATTTCAAGAGGGGCCCCAAAGAAGGAAAAGCCATCTTTTCTTTGTCTAATGGACGCATGCTAAATAAAGAAGTTTTCCTAGGTCAGCTTACTGCAGCCTGTCTTATGACAGACGCCTGTATGAATAACTTGCCGTTATAATAACACAGCTTTTAACCCTTAGTAGCTTGCAAGATATGTGAATTTTCTTTCACATATCTTAGAAAAAATAACTAGGTAGAACATGGGGAGTGGATGCAAACCAGGACACAAGATCTGTTCTAACCAGTGGTAACCATTGCATCATCCCTCTTGTCAATGATATATGTGAAAAATATGCAAATATATTTAAAAGCAGTGACAAAATAAAAACTGCACTTTTTTTAATTACTTAATTTTTTCTGAAAATTGTCTTTGGGAACTTTGCACATTCACACTGTGTCCAGATGTGTGTTCCTACCACATTTCAAAGATGTGCAAGCTTTGTGAGTTGGCAGCTCTCAATAGGCTTGGTATGAATTTGTGTGTGTGCATGAAAGTGTATCCTACCACCCTACATATTGTTTATTTCTTGTTTTGCATCAGATCAATCAATCAATCAACATTTATTTATATAGCACATTTTCATACAAAAAAATGTAGCTCAAAGTGCTTTACAAAATGAAGAATAGAAAAATAGAAGACACAATAAAAAATAAACATAAGTCAACATTAATTAACATAGAATAAGTAAGGTCCGATGGCCAGGGTGGACAGAAAAAACAAAAAAAAAAAAACTCCAAGAGATGGAGAAAAGAATAATAAAATCTGTAGGGATTCCAGACCAAGAGACCGCCCAGTCCCCTCAACAATCTACCTAACATAAATCAAAAAGTCCTCTTTGTATTTAGGGTTTTCATGGAAGGACTTGATGATGATGGTCACGTAGACTTCTGGCTTTCAGTCCATCAATGTTGGAGCATCATGATGCTTTGAGTAGGTGGTGGTGGCGTAGGCCGCCACCACAAAGAAACCGGAAAAAGAAACAGAAGAGAGAGTAGGGGTCAGTACGGATTTTGGAGCCACTGTGAATAGTTATTATGATGAATTGAACATACAGAGTATCAGTATTAAGTTAAAGTGAAGTTATGAAAAGGCCATGTTAAAGTAATGTGTTTTCAGCAATGTTTTAAAGTGCTCTACTGTATTTGCCTGGCGAATTCCTATTGGCAGGCTATTCCAGATTTTAGGTGCATAACAGCAGAAGGCCGCCTCACCACTTCTTTTAAGTTTAGCTTTTGGAATTATAAGGAGAACACTCATTTGAGGATCTAAGGTTACGATTTGGAATATAACGTGTCAGGCATTCCGATATATAAGATGGAGCGAGATTATTTAAGGCTTTATAAACCATAAGCAGTATTTTAAAGTCAATCCTGAAAGGCACAGGTAACCAGTGTAGTGACATCAAAACTGGAGAAATGTGTTTGGATTTTCTTTTCCTAGTTAGGATTCTAGCAGCTGCATTCTGCACTCGTTGCAATTGATTTATGTCTTTTTTGGGTAGTCCTGGGAGGAGTGCGTTACAGTAATCTAGTCTACTGAAAACAAAAGCGCAAATTAATTTCTCAGCATCTTTCAATGATATAAGAGGTCTAACTTTTGCTATGTTTCTTAAGTGAAAAAATGCTGTCCTAGTGGTCTGATGAATATGCGATTTAAAATTCAGATTACAGTCAACAGTTACCCCTAAGTTTTTTACTTCCGTCTTAACCTTTAATCCTAATGCATCAAGTTTATTTCTGATAACCTCATTGAATCCATTATTGCCAATTACTAAAATTTCAGTTTTCTCTTTATTTAGCTTGAGAAAATGACTATTCATCCATTCAGAAATACCAGTAAGACATTGTGTTAGTGTATCGAAAGAGTCGGAGTCATCAGGTGCTATTGATAAGTACAGCTATGTGTCATCAGCATAGCTGTGGTAGCTCACGTTGTAACCTGAGATAATCTGACCTAACAGAAGCATATAGATTGAGAAAAGCAGCGGACCCAGGATAGAGCCTTGTGGAACACCATATCGGATATCATGTGTCTTTGAGATGTGATTACCACAACTCACAAAGAATTTTCTACCTGCCAGGTAGGATTCAAACCAATTTAAGACACTGCCAGAGAGGCCCACCCATTGAGTAAGGCGACTTCTAAGAATGTTGTGATCAATGGTGTCAAATGCAGCACTCAGATCTAAGAGGATGAGAACAGATAAATGGCCTCTGTCTGCATTTACCCGCAAGTCATTTACTACTTTAACAAGTGCAGTTTCTGTGCTGTGATTTGTTCTGAAGCCTGACTGAAATTTATCAAGAATAGCATGTTTATTGAGGTGGTCATTTAATTGCAAAATGACTGCCTTCTCTAGAATTTTACTTAAGAAAGGCAGGTTAGAGATGGGTCTAAAATTTTCAAAGGCAGAGGGGTCAAGATTATTTTTCTTGAGCAGGGGTTTAACTACAGCAGTCTTAAGACAGTCTGGAAAGACCCCTGTATCTAATGACAAATTAACTATGTCCAGAATATTGTCAATTAGCACACCTGATATTTCTTTGAAAAACCTTGTTGGTAATGGGTCAAGGACGCAGGTGGAGGGTTTTAGTTGAGAGATTATGCTATGTAATTCAGGTAAATCTATCCTGGTGAAGGCATTTAATTTGTTTATAATGGAGTACCGGGCTTTGGAGGTTCTGCAGTGTTGGGGAGATATACTATGTTATCTCTAATATCATTAATTTTTTGATTGAAAAATACAGCAATGTTCTCACAGGTTTCACTGGAAGTATTCTGAGGGCAATCCTTTGTGTTACCTGGGTTTAACAGACGATCAATTGTAGAAAATAAGACTCTTGGATTACTAGCATTGTTATTTATAATATTAGAGAAATAGCAGCGCCTCTCAAGGCGGACTGTGTTATTGTATTCCGTTATTTTAGCCTTCAATATCTCATAATGGATAGTTAGTTTAGTTTTCCTCCATTTACGCTCAGCTCTACGACATGTTCTTCTTAAATCAGACACTCTTTGGGTCTTCCATGGAATAACAATACTAGAAGATTTTTTAACTGTCTTTTCAGGTGCAACTATGTCAACAGCAGCTCTTACTTTAAAATTAAAGTTTTCCACTTTACTATTTACTCTATCCTCGCTATTATAGTTGGCATTATAAACGGACTGATTGCTTAGAATGTTTGTAAGTTTTAAAGCTGCTGATGAGTCAAATAAGCGTTTTTTAACAAAATGCTTCTCATGAGTGTTTTCTATCTTTATTTCTATATTAAATAGTAGAAGGAAATGTCTTGATAGACCAATATCAATGAACTGCTTTAAATCAACTTTAAGTCCTTTAGCAATCACTAAGTCTAACGTATGACCTGCTTTATGTGTAGGCTGATTAACGAGCTGTTTCAAATCAAAAGAGTCCAAGAGGTTCATGAATTCTTTTACTTTTTGGTCACACTGATTGTCGATATGAAAGTTAAAGTCGCCGACTATTAAGAGTGTGTCATAGTTTGTAATTAAAATTGACATTAAGTCAGAGAATTCCTCAAGGAAAGACGCGTTATATTTAGGAGGTCTATACACGGATAATGCTAGAACGTGAGAATCTCCATGAATAACAACAGCGAGATACTCAAAGGACTTAAATTTACCAAAACTAACATCTTTACATTTTAATCGGCTCGAGTAAATGTTTGCCAAGCCGCCCCCCTTTTTTCCCTGGCGGTCTGTACGAGTAAAACTGTAATCCGGAGGCGCAGATTCGATTAAAACTGCCGCGCCGTCTGAGCTAAGCCATGTTTCACTTAGTGCAATAAAATCAATCTTTCTATCACTAAGAAGATCGTTTATAAAAAATGTCTTGTTAGTTAAAGCTCTAACATTTAATAGTGCCATATTTAATGTTTCTGAAGGGCAGAGCTGAATTTTATGCGTGTTATTGGTATTCGGAACAAAAATTAAGTTATTTTTGTTAACGCCGCTCTGTGTGTATTTTTTATGTAATCTACAATCCGTTTTTATAGTTTTAATGCATTGTTGATCTGAAGTAGTAATTTCAATTAAATTATTAGTGTTTATGCCGCACTGCCTAGATTTTTTACGTGCATTAAGATTTGTTATTAGATTATTAATGTTGTGCACTTTAACGGAAGACTGTGTTAAGCCATTATGTCCTATCAAAGCAGTAGCATTACGGAAGGAGTTAAAAGTAGAAGTACAGAGTCGAGATAGACGAATTACCTTAGCGATGTTTTCGGAGAGGACCCGGGTGCCAAATCTATTCGGATGCAGTCCATCCCGCTTGAAGAAGCGCGGCCTTTCCCAAAAAAAAAAAAATCCTGCCAGGATAGATTCTGCAACCCCAACTCTATACTTTGAATGAGTATTAGAATATGGGTGAATGGAAGGAAGCATGTATAAGAAACATGCAATAGCTCAGTAACAGCTTTCAGTTCATTAATATGTTTTCTTAAAATATACAAGTTACCTCTGAAATTGTTAAGAAAAATCTATCCACTTATCCATTTTTCTAATGATCTTATCATTTAAGAATCATGGGAAGCACTTGCCACAAGGTGGGAAGAAGGTTGGAACAGGACACCACACTTAGTGCACTAGGCAAATTCAAAGAAGCTAAATACCCAAACATAGACATCTCTGAGATATTTAAAAAATTCCAGTCATCTTGCATTATTAGTCAAATGCTAACATCATCCTGGACATTTTCCTGGATTACATCTACTCATTGGGAGGTTGCAAGATCGAAGTATAATACCATAGGCTTCAACTGGCATTGAAAATAAAATAAATGGCATATTAAGCATTTTGCTGGTTGATTATTTATTTTCCCTTGCTATATCTCTGCTCCTATAATAGTATACCACCTTGTGATACAGATGTGAAATTCCCAATGTCTAAAATCAATATTTTAAAGATAACTCTAATAATGCTAAAGTATGCTTCAACTTGTGCTTTATTCTTTTTTCTGTAGTTGCTTCATTTGCAATTTACTATGAGACTGCGCTTAGAGACTGAAGTCAGGACAACGCAAAAATAGTAACTTTACATTTTGTTTCAATAAAGTGTTAGCTGGAGCTATAATGTCCATGACTCATAATTTTTTGAAGAACCAAATGTTCCCTAATCTGAGTAATGTCATTGTCCTTTAGTTCAACAGGAAGCATCCAACTGCTTTTCATTGAATATTCTCTCTTTTGCTGATAAGTAAAAATTTAATTTGAAAGTACAGACTTTCCCCTCAATAGTACAATACATAAAAGAACATATTGCTAAATACTGTAACAAAACTTGGCAGATGCGGAGAATGGTGACAAGAGAACACATAGCCAGTGAAAACGCAGCATTCCCCGTCTACATGTGTAATTAAATTTCCTTTACTCCTATTAACAGCATAGGGCTGCAGTCCTGTTTTGAAAAGTATGGTCCAATTTCATGAATACTTTTTGTCTTACTAAATAATGTAGTTGCTAGATGGTTTATGTTTTTTTTTATTTTCTCATACAAATTAAATAATGATAAATGTGGCAAGTATGTTATTCACTCAAGTATGTTATTTACTCCATAGATTAATTTTCTGCAGGAATATAGTCAACTGGAAATTAAATATTCCTGTTTTCTATTATCAGTTGGGTATTTCTTCTGTTAATTTAACTGTTCCCGTATTTAATGAATTTTGTTAATATATATTGAAATTCTATTGCCAAATGTCTAACCTAGGAACAGACAAAACAGAAGTATATAGATCAGTACTTTAGAGTGCCAATATATATATATATATATAGATATACATTGTCGGAGATGGCTGGGGTGGCGACCTGGCCAGGACGCCTAGGAATACTGGAGGAGGGCTTATGCCTTCCCCAGACCATGTGGGGGCGACCGCCCTGGTTCCTTTGGGGGCCACGGGTACAGAGCTTAGAAGCTCAACCCTGTAGGGGACCGTGGTCACTGCCAGGGGGCGCTCCCATGCCTTTGGAGCCCTGGACCTCGGCACTTCCGCCACACCCGAAAGAGCCGGGGGGAAGAAGACTGGGGACACCCGGAGTGCTTCCGGGTGTGTATAAAAGGGGCCACCTCCCTTCATTGAATGGCTGGAGTCGGGAGTGTAGTGGATGAGGTCTCTCGAGGAGGCAGGAGGTGGCCTGAAGAGAGTGAGGCATTGGGAAAAGGCTAGGACTTTGGGGACTTACGGGGTTTGTAAGCACTTGAACTGTGTAAATATTGCATAATAAACGTGTTTGAGGGTGACATGAACGTGTCTGCCTGCCTGTGCCCAGGCCAGTCTCCACAATGGCATCCCAGATGGGACAATCCGCCTGTTACAAGGCGGGGAATCCCTGAAAAAAATTATTTTGTGGACAGCCCGGCGCAGCAGGTGCACCCACACATGTGGGTGCAGCCCTGGGAAAGAGAGTTGCCTGACAGACCGCTACCGGAATGTGCTCTCCTGGTGCAGAGGAACATCGATGGACCTTACAGCGGGGTGCAGCAGTCTCCTATGAGCATGCTGCCGCTGAAGGTGCCCGGGATGGCGCGGTGTCAAGAGAGGCCTAGCTGAGGCAGTGGCCTCGGATAGACGGGACTCGGAAGGTAAGGTCCCTGCTTGCCGGCGGCCGGCCCTGGGGGGCCGAGCGCGTTTTGTGTTTTGCAGGCAGGGGCTGTCCGGGTCTGCGTCGATGGCAGACCCACACTGATCTGCGGGGCTTTACTGACTCGGCAGCAGGAGCTGGAGCTGTGGAGAGGGAGACGCTGCGACTCAGAAAGCTGGCTCGTCACCACACCAAGGGAAGGAGAGCCAAGATGGCTGCAGACCGGAAGTCCCTCCCCGAGACAGGCACGCGATTGGACGGTGTGTCTTGCGGACCCACCAATGACTGGAGAGAGATGGGATGAAGGAATGTCCATCACGTGCCGGGGAGAGACCCCATTGGGCCGGAGAAAGAGGCCCACAGGAAGTCGCCGGAGTGTGTTGCTGACAGACAGGTAAGCTCACCTCCGGCTAACTTCCTGTCCTTGCCGGCTGCTCTGTCTGAGCTGGAAGCCTGCCTTCAGCCTGCGGAGCAGTGGTTGTTACAGGTGCTGAGTGCCCTCCATGCGGAGTTGCAGAAGCTGAGGGGGACGGTGGTCGTGTCATTGCAGATGCTGCATACATCACCAGAACGGCGTGACGCTGGAGCCTTTGGCCGGAAAGGTTCCCCAGGGATGGTGAGTACAGCCGACCCCGTAAAGCATAAAGGAGAGCCCACCAAAAATGGCTGTGATTTGAATGATTGGAACCGAGTAGGGGGTTCTCCGACAACGGATGCGACGAGGAGTGCTGTGCGCAAGGTGAGGGTTGGAAGATCGCAGGGGCTGGCAGGACGAGGGCTGATGAGTGTCCTGGGTCCTAGCGCCCTACGCACCGAGCCCATGACAGTCTCCCATCGCTCTGTATGGACGCAGACGTGGTTGGATCTGAGCATTTGCCATGCACAGACACAGACTGTCACGGTGTCCAAGAGTAAAAGGTGGAATCGAGGGAAGAATGCCAGTTCCTCCGATAAAGGTGGACGTGAGGCAGGCGGCTCACTTCTGGTTGCTGGCCGCCCTCTGCGGGGGCAGAGGGAACCCGGGAATTCAGCGGAGATGAAAGTAGTGCAGGCGGTCCCGTCTGTTGCATCAACAGGAGGGACATGGAACCCGCGGAGGGGGTGCCGAACAGGCAAGTTCCGGGGTGCCGGTCAGAGGGGGGAGTGCTGCCAGTGCGCAGCATGAAGGGACGCCAGGAAAGGGTGTCCAGGCAGTGGCTCTGCCCCCTTGTTTCTGTGTGTTGCAGGACCGGATCCCGGATGAGCAGTAGGACCCGCTTCATTGGGGACTTGCCCTCATTGGACGGGCCGTCTGGCCGAAGGACTCGTCGCTGGCAAGGGGGTGCTGCCACAGCTGGCGGAGGCTACGGAGGTGTGAGTGGCTCTGTCCAAAGGGGCACAAAAACCTCGGAGGGGGCGCCGAAGGAGTAGGCCCCAGGGTGCTGGATTGGACCCCGGCGTCTCAGGAGTAGGACCCACTTCGGGGGTGAGCTGCACTCGCGGAATGTGCTGCTCTGCCCGACGGGTCTTCACTAGCGGTGGGGCACTGTCGGAGATGGCTGGGGTGGTGACCCGGCCAGGATGCCCAGGAAGACCGGAAGAGGGCTTAAGCCTTCACCAGACCATGTGGGGGTGACCGCCCTGGTTTCTTTGGGGGCCACGGGTACAGAACTTAGAAGCTCAACCCTGTAGGGGCCCATGGTCACCGCCAGGGGGCGCCCCCATGCCTTTGGAGCCCTGAACCTTGGCACTTCCGCCACACCCAGAAGGGCCGGGGGGAAGAAGACTGGGAACACCCGGAGTGCTTCCGGGTATGCAGCCGGCATTTCCGCTACATGGGGGCATGTCGGTGGGAGAAGGCCAGGAAGCACCTGAAGCACTTCCGGGTGTGTATAAAAGGGGCCACCTCCCTTCATTGAATGCCTGGAGTCGGAAGTGTAGTGGACGAGGTCTCTGGAGGGGGCAGGAGGCGTCCTGAAGAGAGTGAGGCATTGGGAAGAGGCCAGGACTTTGGGGACTTACGGGGTTTGTGAGCACTTGAACTGTGTAAATACTTTGTAATAAACGTGTTTTTGGGTGACATGAACGTGTCTGCCTGCCTGTGTCCGGGCCAGTCTCCACAATATATACTAGGGAGCTTTGCCCCCTGCTCACTTCACTCGCCAACCCCCTTGGCCTGCACTACAAGCCAGCTACTTCATGTCTCTGCCACTCGCTTATGTGAATATCACTTTCACTAAAAACAACTCTTTTAATTCTCGCGGATATGCCTCTTCATTGGGAAGAAACACTACTTTTCCCTGATGGCAACACGAATTAGAAGATCTACAAGTCTCCGACTTAAAGTTTAAATCCGAACAATATATTTGATCTCATTTCGCTGTTCCATTATTTCACTGAGTAATAATTTCTGTTTGTTTGCGCTAATGCGATCTTTACCATTATTTTTTTGAGATTTTCGAATGTTAGTACTTTCATTATCTCTAACCTGCTCTGCATGTGTATCGCGCCAACGTTTTTGAATTCTTTACGACGTTCTACTTCGTCATCTGCTCTTTGTCTTTTATTTCCGGCCCCGGGCATGGCTAAGTCTCAAAAGCACATACAAAAATATTTTTTGTTACCTTTAACAGAAACTAAGAGTGCAAGACTCTAAAAGGCTTAGCATTAACAGCATCAATGAAGTCAGATCTGCCAGCCACTGCAAGCCAGTCAGAAACCCAAGGAAGCTTCTACAGCATGGTGCCACTTACTAGAGGTGACTTTGTCAGTTACAAACCCAAGAAACAGTTTTATATTAATTTGTTTTTGTCCATCATTTATAGCAATTATCACCTTTGATGACAAGCTAGTAGTGTTTTTTAAGCCAAGGGACACAACCCAGGACATGTTTGTGAATGAGCTGCTACACAACTGTGTAGTAAAATTAGTCCACGAGTTCCGCGGTGACTGATAACCACACTGTCTTTATTTTGTATTGTAGTTTTATGCTGTCTGAGATATAGGCTGTCAACAATGGCATTGACACATTTACAGTGATCTGACTCTTCTGCTACTAATCCTTCTCTGTTCAATTTCTCTTCTGAATATATTGATGTGGCACTTAGTGCCAGTTTGCTCTCCTGTCCATGGAAAAGTCTTAGATAAAGAAGTATTAGAATCATTGGATGGAAAGATTCTCTCATCAGACTCGACAGCCCAGCACACATTGCACTATAAAATGCCCAGGAGATGAGTGCCATTTGGCCGAGGTCTCCAGAACTGTGACTGTGTCGGACTTTGTCTATAACTTTCTCTCTTACAATTTTCATCTCCTCACTTATCAACTGGCCATAGTTCTGCAATTAATCAATGGTCAGATATTGTTAGTTTCCATTTATGCTAATCTGTTTTTGCTTGGTTTTCTATGTGTTTTAATAAATTTGTACATTTATATGTGTTAATTCTGTATTTAGTATTTCATATAACCTAAACGTGTGCATTTTACCTGAGAATTTACCACAGAGCTCTTTGCCTGCACTCAGTGGAGAAAGCCATACATAACTGTATTAAGTTTACCATTTTTTGACAAAGAAGTATTCCGTCCTATCACAGTACAGGGTGCAGGCCCTTCAGCATTTAGCATGATATCATTTCATAGCATTAAATACTTCAGACTGGTCTGTTCACCGAATTCTCCATCAAGATTTATCCTGTCACCTGTACAAAATACAAATAGTGCATACATATGTTAGGAGTAGTTTAAATTCACAACTAAACTTATTACCTTAGATTATTAAATTGTTAATTAACGAAATCAATTTGCAAACTCATTAAGAACAATGTATTGTAAATGGTGGTGCTAATTAGAAAAAATATTAAACTGCATGAATCAATTATTTTTTGAGTACTTTATTTCTCATCCAGCGTAATGAGTCAAGTGAGTAAGTTAAGTGACCATTCATACTGTTCTTTCGAAAATCTTCACTTTCTCATGCTGCACCCATTATAAACAAAAATGGATTTCTCTCCAAATTACTAAAGCTTACACTAAGCATTTACACTGGCAATAATATACCTCAGGAATCTACTTCCTACTTTGAATGACATTGTTTTAATGACAATATGGTAGGTATCTGCTTTACTCTTTTATTAATATTATGTGAGAAATATATTTGAATGGAAACAAAACTTTTACTATTTTTTAATTATACGGCCATTGCTATTTGCCTGTGTGTGGCTCTGCTGACATTATAGTAATCCTTTACTTGCATCACATTATGGCGCCAGTTTTCTTTTTTGTGCCTTTATATTAAAACATTTAAGAACGCAGAGTTAGTATATAGTGCCTGTACAATATACGTATGTACATGTACTTTAAATTTAAAAATGTATTTTAGCACCTTTTTTTTGTAAGTCTGTTCAGGTATTCTAGATTATCACAGTGGTGCAGATGTTAGTGCTTTTGGCCCATGGATTCTGCATCCCAAGGTCCCATTTTCTGTGTGGAGTTTGCATGTTCTTCCCATACCTGAATGGCTTCTCCTCCCATAAATATGTGTGTTATATATGCGGCAGCACTAAATTCACCCATGTGCAAATATAAGCGTGAATGTCTGCTCTCACATGCACTATAATGGGCTTGCACTCAATTCACCAGATTGGCCCTGGACCCAACAACAGTGAACTGCACCCAGCTGTTTTGAGAAGCTTTTCTTTTTTATTAGGTTTATAGGGTTATTATTGTCATGTAAGCATTCTTAGCTTATCTACTATGAAGTGCATATGAGAGTAAGAACAGAATTAAAATGAAAATAATTCAAGGGCCTGACATGATATCAGATTGTTTATAACCACTGATACAATCTAGATACTTGGATCTGATGTAATGTCTGCATGGACTTTAGTCATACTCCCCATGTCCATCCTGAGAAATCCAATTTCCTATCAAATCCATGCATGTTGTGTTAATCAATTAATTTAACTCCGCTCTTTATAAGAGAGTCATAGTCTGGATGTGTCACTGTGACACATCATACAAGGTTGCCAATTGTTTTTAATTGAAAACCAGACTCATAAAATGACAGAATGGATAAAAATAGACATAGACTTAAATGTTATCATCATTTTAACTCATCTGAAAACTGAGTTTCTGAAGCCGTGAAATAAACAGTTTGGCACGAATGAAAAGTGGGTAATTGAAAATATCCAGCATAATTTAGGAAAATTCAAAAAACATATGGGGACAATAGTGTTTGTGTCTGTATTTGTGGATTAGCCTATCCTTCCATAACATTAGTACAAATCATTTTGTAGTTTATAAAAGAAACATCAAATAAAACTTGGAACTTGTGGTGTCTCTTTGCATTTAGCAGAGTACATCATTCATTGCAGCCAAAAAACTAAAATGGCAAATAAAGATAATCCCTTTGTTGAAATGCATGTACTGAATTCCTAGTAAAAGAAGCTGCCACGTTTCTCTTTGCAGTGACAAGCTGATCCATCCAGACCTTTGTTGTGCAGAGTGGGATGCCCTCAAGTGGTCAATGAATCAAAAATAATAATAAAGTTATCAGTTTGGCAGTTTCACAGACAGTCTATGTGAAATTAAGAATATGGATGAAATAGAAAATTAACTGACAATATAAGCTATTAAAAACCACAGAAGAAGGCAAATTTATTATAAGTAAAATAAAATCAATCTTCCTGTGAAAATGCAGAGTCATATAATTGATTTCTTGACTGATCTTACAGAAGAAAAATAAAGGTAAGGAATTCACAGAACTGCAGATATGTACTTAGTTTTTCAGTAAATTACTATAGAAGTGAAAAGATAAACATAATGCTGAATTTCTGGTTTATACATTAAAATGGTATAAATAAGTTGTAAAAGCAACTTTAAATTTCATGAAAACTGGCCCTTTGTATGAATTATTATTTATCTAATATCTACCAGTGAATCTAAAGATAACTGTTGACAATGTTTTAATTTACGTGGTGTGACAAATGTCCAGAGACCTTGCCCCACCAGGATGCCAGAAGACAGGAAGGACCAGGAAAAGGGCAGTCTCTTCCCTGGACCACAAGGGGGCGACTTCCAGGGATTACAAGGGTGTCACAGAGCTTGGGAGCTCAACCTTATGGAGGGACATTGCCACCACCAGGGAGTGCCTGGACAGCTCTGGAACAGTGGTTTGCTGGATGTTAATTGGGGAGCACCTGGAGCACTTCCGGGTGCTGTATAAAAGACGCCGCCTCACTCCACTCGGGAGCCAGAGTCGGGTGGAAATGGATGGAGCTTGGAAGAGAGGAGTGGAGGCGACGAAGAGAGAGAGAGAAATAAGAGTTTAAAGGACTGTATTATTGGTGGTTGCTGCACTGTTTGTGGGGTTTATTGTGTGTTGCACAATAAATTGTGTGTGCTTCGAGACATTCTGTGTCTGCCTGTTTGTGTCCGGGTCCGAATATTCCACAGTGGTTACTTTATGTAGAGTCCCCCACATATCTTTGTACTCATGTACTGATTTGTCTAATTGCCATTGGTTTGATGAAAGTGATAAGACACACAAATCACCACTCTCTTATTCTCTTCCAGCATTCTAGTTGTCTTGATGATGTCTTTCAAATGGCAGTTTTGGAAAGCAGCAAACTATGAGTTTGAGTACTCCTATTTATCACCGAGCAGCATTTAAATTGGGATGAAAGCTACGGGACACTTGTTGTCATTTGCCTACTGACTACTGTGCCAGTTTTCAAAGCATCACTTTGCAAAGTTAAGATAACAGTACACAAAAATATATGTACTCACATAATTATTGTGTATAGGTGGGTAACGATTTTACTTCCGAACATCCATTTAAAATCACTTTTGTTAAGTTGAATTAATGTAAATTTTTTGGAAGTTGATTGACAGGAGCAAATTGCCATCTAGCAGAGAAGTATACAAATTAATTCTAAAGGAAACTGAAAATAATGCAAAATGTTCAGTATTAGTGAATAAGTCATGAATAATTAAATTAAAGGTATCTTACAATTATGTACCGTATATACTTGTGTTTAAGTCCGGTCTTGAAACCCGAAAAATCGATCAAAAAATCAGACCCCGACTTATACACCCGTTAAAAAAATGCGACCCTTCATTTTTTTTTTTTTTTACATCTTCTTGCTTCCTCCAATCTGAAATCGAATTTTGTTGCAGCAGCGCAGTTACCGATTTCTTTTGCTGCGTCAACAACTTTTAATTTAAATCCAGCTTCATATTTTCTTCTGATAGAATGTTCCATCATAGATAAGGGACGCTCTTACGATAAAAGTGCATGAGGGTGTGAGATACAAAAAACACAAAACAGTGCAAACGTTGCTTCGGAATAGTTCGGGTATTACCGTGAGGTCATGTAGGCACAATACATAGAGAAAAAGGCTGTGTGCTCAGTGGTTACTGTCTCAGGTGGGCGTTAGCATATCATAATCTCTTGGATCAATAGCATGAATTTTCCGCATTCAACTTATATGACGGATATTATACAATACCGGAAATTATACGATAAAATCAAGCCCTGATTTATCCATGGAGGAACTTATCCGCGAGAATATACGGTACTTATTGCTTGATTCATTAAAATAAATATAATTAATACTGAATGTGTTTTGGTGTATCTGAGTAAGGGAAAATTTTACTTTTCTCTATATTTTCCAGCTACTTTAATTTTTTTTAATTACTACATGTAAATATATAGAACTGTATGTTAATTTATTACATTAATTTGTAATACCTCGAAATTAGAAAAGAGTTAAAAAGATAAGAGAGCTTGGAGTCCAAAAATACATTTTTGGATTTCACTTTGTGAGGTTACAAAATATCTTTTGCTTCTGAATAAAACTCAGCCTAAGCAAAAACACTCTTTTAAGATTTGTAGGTACAGTTATAAATAATTCTGACTTGGACTATGGCTTCCTTTTTGTTAAAGTGCAGACTCGCTGCACTGTCCATATCAAATCAGACTGAGTGCTTTAGCAAAACCACATTATACACTCCTTCAACATAAATTTGAATTACTGAACCAAACTTAATTTTGACAGTAGACTGTTAGTGTTCTTTTCCCTCGATTATGTGCTTTTACCACACTTAATATAAATAAATAGACACACTGTATTTTCTCTTTACTCTCTCAAGCTATTTACCTGTTTGTTACCCGGCCAGGAAAAAAACTTACCTCACAGCACCAGGAACATCACGAGTGTGATTCTGAGCCTAGTGTACTCTCCCCTCATGTCTGAATGCTTTTATACTTACTGTATTATTAACAAAAATGTGTGCATTAGGTGACTTAGAAAGTTTAGAATAGCCTTAAATGAGTGGTGTGAGGATATACTTCAGCCACTCACAGCTCTGTTCTGAAATAAGCAGGTTCTAAAATGAGTGAATTACTGTGGATGTCTGCTAATGCCTGATGTCGGTGTTATAAGTTCTGTCACTAGCACTGTATTGAAAATTGTGGGTTCATGAAATGGATCAAATATCCTGCTGTTAAAGTAATTCCCAATTTCCTTGTCAGACTAGATTGACCATTTTAATTGCAATTTTCTAGAGCATCAAAGAGGTCATTTAAAGAGATGCAAATTCCTTCATGCAGTTCTCACATATTTCATAAAACATGTTTCACAAAAATTACATGAAAAGGACAGTGAACAAGTAGTAGTAATATAATGTGATATTAAAAAAATTACATTCAGGATTTAGTAAATGCAGTTCATGTTTTATTTCACTACCCATTCAAAGAGTTTATGCCTGAAATGTAAAGAGAATTACAGTATCTCCCTAAAAAAGAACTGATAAACAGTGAGCCAGCTGGGAAAAAAGCAAACAATTAGTATTAAAGGAATATTCCACCTAAAATGATAATCCAGATAATATTCTCATCAGCTAAAACAGAATGAGCTCAGACAAGCCAGAGAATTTGAACTGAAGACTCACTTCCCCTTATTCATCGGTCAAGAGTTCAGCTTATACATTGGCTAACATTTTGTTTCATGTGATAGCAACAGTGCAAATTTCACCGAAAGAAGTGATTTAACAGTATTTCAGTAAAAATACATGTGTCTGGAATGTTGCAAAAATACAACTGCATCACTTCATATATGGGTTATGTGACACAAGTAACATGAGAGTTTTTTTCATGGATGTTTTGATATTGTTTACTGTTGTCCAGCATTGGTCAACATAGACATACTGTATAGGGTCAGAAACTTTTAATGCTTGAAAACAAGAGATTACATTTTTTTTCTCAGCCATCAATGCAAACTACAACCCCAATTCCAATGAAGTTGGGACATTGTGTAAAACGTAAATAAAAACAGAATACAATGATTTGCAAATACTTTTCAACCTATATTTAATTGATTACACTACGAAGACAAGATATCTAATGTTCAAACTGATAAACTTTATTATTGTTTTAAAAATCTTCACTCATTTTGAATTTGATGCCTGCAACACGTTCCAAAAAAGCTGGGACAGGGGCAGCAAAAGACTGGGAAAGTTGAGGAATGTTCAAAAAACACCTGTTTTGAACATTCCACAGGTGAGCAGCTTAATTGGAAACAGGTGTTTGTCATGATTAGGTATAAAAGGAGCATCTCCAAAAGGCTCAATCGTTCACAAGCAAGGATGGGGCGAGGTTCACCACTTTGTGAACAACTGCGTGGGCAAATAGTCCAGCAGCTTAAGAACAACGTTTCTCAACGTACAATTGCAAGGAATCTAGGGATTTCATCATCTACTGTCCATAATATCATCAAAAGATTCAGAAAATCTAGAGAAATCTCTGCACTTAAGCTGCAAGGCCGAATACCAACACTGGATGCCCGTGACCTTCGATCCCTCAGGCGGCACTGCATTAAAAACCGACATCATTCTGTAAAGGATATTAGCATGTGGGCTCAGGAATACTTCAGAAAACCATTGTTTTCTGTTACTTTAAAATGAGTTAATTAAGATCACCTGGACATAACCGGAAACTTGCTAATGGTATATTTCACACAAACATTAGAAAGTTTTTATTTGCAAAGAGAACTTTAGACACATGGAATACGCCACAGAGTAGTGTGGTAGACAATAGGACTTTAGGGACTTTTAAAACTAGACTTGATGTTTTTTTAGAAGAATAAAGAAGATAGGAACAGTAAGCTTTGTCAGGCTGAATGGCTTCTTCTCGTCTAGATTGTTCTGATGTTCTAATAATGTAATCGTGCAGGTGACTTTGGTGATTTTTTTCTTTCTACAAGCTGAAAAAAGCATGTCAGGTCATTTTGAACATCAAGACAACAATGATCATGTTTTAAAACATTAATGGACTTGTTAAAAAAAGAGTTTCCATGTGAACAGGCTGTTAATCAACATTACATTGGTGTCTTTGGAAAAGCATCAGAAAAAAAACATCTGGAGCACTAATGAATGCAAAACTGCACTTTGTACCATGATACTTCACCTGCATGCACCGTTTCACCAGTCAAACCGTTTTTGATTAACACAATATGGTCATGTGTATTTTGTTGGTAACTAAAATGGAATTGCTGTAAGCTGTATAATAAAGTTGTTTATATTTTTATCAATTCTGTGAATTTTAAGGCGGAGTGGTGGCTCTGGCAATCGGAAGGTTGCCAGTTCGAATTCAGTAAATGCCAAAAGGGACTCTGCTTTAGTTGGGCCCTTGAGCAATGCCCTTAACCTGCAATTGCTCCGTCTTGGGTATAACGCTAATCTGCATCCATCCCTGCATGTAGGCCCTCCAACCTGCAGGGAAAAACTTGGGGGTTGGTGGCAGAATTGGCGCTCCAACCACCATAAAAAAAAACCTCACACTCACATCTGAACTAGTGTGGCGCTGAGGTATCACCCATTGCATGGCTGCATTCAGGTCCTAATCTGGATCCTGATTTGATTTGTGGTGGATGCAGCAATGCACTGTATCAGTGCGTGCTCCTAACCTCCTCCTCCTTCTCCTAATATATGTATATGCTATTGAAAGTTTCAAAGCCTGGAAACAGCAACTATTATCAGCTTTGTGAAGATTAATAAAACAGAAGCAAAACCGAATTTAAAGAGTTTGCATCCATTTCAGCTTCTGAACAGAATTTTAACTATGATTATTCAAATGCATGGCATGTGCAGCCTAGGAAGGTATTCTGAACTCTTCACTTCTGGAGTTTAAGAGAATACTAGGGAACAGATGAATGTAGTTCTATGCAGAACAAATGAATGTAATCACTAAGATTACTAAGAATCACTAAGAATTTGACTGAACAAATACAGCAGTTAGTTAGTGTTGCACAAGTAAAAAAGCAATATATAAATTCAAGTGCTATCTTTACATATTCATAAAACAACAATTATTTTGTAGTTTCCACAAATATAGCTATTGTGGCTACTATTTGCACTAACTCCTAAAATCAATCTAATATCTGTTTAGAAACATGTATTGTGACCAGAGGACTTACACAACTCTCTTCATAATGTTGGGGCATCAATTGAGTGTTCCTTTTTAATAAAGTAAGTCAAAAACAAAACTGGGTGTGATGACCCTAACAAAAACCCAATTTGCTTGGCAGCTTTGAAAATACAATAGAGCTTTCTCCAGTTCAAGTACATCTCCAATAGTAGATGTTGTCCTCTGAGGACTGTTGGGTTTTATAGAGTACCAAATGAAAGTGGCGAGGTCAGCTCTGGACACTATGGCTAAGTTAGTTGCCAAGAGTTGGTGGCTTCTCTGAGCTGTTTGTAGAAAAGGTGAGAGAGTTAGTGTGAGTGCCCTGTCTCATCCCAGAGTGGTATTGCTTACCTCAGCAGAGCCAGGAAGATGATCTCCAGCTGTGCATGAGTGAGACCATAAAAGTAAGCTGATTTGTGTTTTTAAATAAATAAAATGACATTATGTATTTTATTTTTTATTGTGGAGATGTCATGTCGCATATTGAATGGAAACGCAGTTAATAATGTTACTGTACACTTAATAATACTATCACTACTGTAACAGTATTATAATATTCCAGTACCATTCATCAATACTAAATTAGTTTTATGAATTGAATGATCATCTTTCATTTAAAAAGTTTAATTCTTCATCTTGGCAGAGTGACAAGGTGCAATATTTTCTGCAAACATTTCATGTAAGCACAAACAAGAAAGAATGAACAAAGGCAGTTAATAAAAAACAAAGAAACTGAAAAGTTGCATTGATCAGGGCCCTGCTTTTCTGCCTGTAGAGAGACCATTCAACAAAGCTAAATCTTTTAAAATCAAAAATACACTTAAATAATAATGAACAGGAAAGTCGTAATATCCAACTTTTTTATAATTAAGGAATGTGCATGCCAACATTTCTATGGTCATTCAGGTGATGTTACAAATTGCACATCCCCAATGCTTTCTGGATAAAATTCCTATGTAAACAGCAATGCCAAATCGCAGAGAATGGCAGCACCCTTATTAAAATAAATTTTTAAAATTGGCTTTGTGAAATAACTATTAAAAAATGTATAGCTTTATTCAGTTGGCATATAACAAAAATCTTAATATCAGAAACAAATTCCCTGAGGTAAAAAAAAAAAAACAAGCAAACAAAAAAGACATATAGTTTATCAAAATAATATGTAGAAAACTCATAAAAAGTAATGAGAAACATTCATCATAACACCTGCAGCTTATTAATACTGAATGAATTTTTAATATTTTACTTTCAGATGTAATGATTACAGAATGCTGAATATAAAATCTAACTAATATTTTAATATCGTAAACATATTTTCAAAAACCTATAGAAAGTATATTCGTCCTTCTGCCTTACATAAGCATAGAGTGTCACTATTATGATTAGAGTCGGACTGATAACACAGGTATAATATTTGGTCTCCATATATATAATGATATCAGTAGACTCTCCACTAATCTTACTGAAACTCCTCAAAACAAAGCACCTTTATCAGGACATTTTTTTAGTATAGATGGATTCAGTTTGAAAGACCACTCTCCTTGACTGATATGTACAATAATAGTAATAAATTAAGTATTGGTAATGCACATTTGGAAGAAATAAGTGGATAGGACTGGCAAGCTTTGTTGGGCTGAATGGCCTGTTCTCGTCTAGAGTGTTCTAATATTCTAAACTTGTTGGCTGATACTTGTCAAACAACAGGGCTTTTTTGTGAGAATCAAAGAAATATTCATATGTTACACATCCATACAAATCCAGGACATTTTATATTTCCACAATCCTGTAATGAAAACAAAAAAAATTATTTATTTATTTTGCATATTCTGTGTTCCTTTCTGGCATTGTACAAGCTGTGAGAAAAGCTGTCAAACCAGTTATGTAACTCCTCTGCATGAGGGTGTTATGGTTAATGAAGTTTATACAGGCAGACAACTGCAGAAGTGAACAAGAAAGCTTAGGCTATAGATGGTCATTCTGATTCTTTTCAGTGAACTGGATAATTTTGCTCAGCTGAAGAACAAAAGCAAGATCTGTTAATTCCTTAACAGCTGTTTATTCAGGACAAGTACCACTTTAAATTTTAATAAAACCTTCCAATATTCTGACCTATGATTCATATTTTTGCACTAGCCACTCATCTTATTTTCTAGCCTATGGTCTTAGCTTATTTCCTTCCCTGCTATTTTGTGTTTGACTTTGGAATCTGTGTGAAGTTAGTGTTAGTTTCATGAATAGTAGCACTCTGGGAGATACAGTATGTTCCATTAGGCAGTTAATTCCAATAAACATTTATTCTTTCTTTCTGCTGTTACAAAATGTATGGCAAGCCGAATTAACATTTAGAGATATCTCAAAATGAATTCTAAGATATCTGGAAATGCATTTTAGATATCTCAAACTGAATTACAGATATCTAAAAATGCATCTATTTTAAGATATCTAAAAAGCATTTAATGATATCTCAAATTGATTTCAAAATATCTTGAAATGATATGCTATACATTTTGAAATATCTGAAATGCATTTTAAGATATCTTTAATACAATTCGAGTTATCTTGAAATAGGTTCCTGTGCATTTTAAGATATGTCAAATACATTTCGAGATATCTTAAAATAACATCCTGTGCATTTCAAGATGTCTCAAATACATTTTCAGATATCTGAAAATCACTTCCTGTAAAATTTCCTATTCTTTCAATGGGACTTCCTGTCTAATTTAAGATATCTCAAAATTTATTTGAGATATCTTGAAATGCACAGGAAGTTATTTTAAGATATCTTGAAATGTATTTGAGATATCTTAAAATGTGCATGAAGTTATGTTGAGATATCTGAAAATGCATTTCATATATCTCAAAATTATGAGTGGGAAGTTATTTTAAGATATCTTGAAATATAATTAAGATATCTGAAAAAGCATTTAAGATAAATTAAAATTCACTGTTGTTCGAGATATCTAAAATACATTTTTAGATATCTAAATTTAATTTCATGATATCTTAATATGGGTCTCTACTCCATTTCAGATGTCTAACAATGTATTTCAAGATATCTCAAATTGTATTTCAAGATATCTAAAATGCATTTTAAGATATCTTTAAAAAGACACTGAATTATTTCAAGATATCTCAATAGCATTTTCAGATATCTACAAAACAATTTAAGATTGTTGAAATATATTTCCAGATATCTCAAACCAGCCTCCTGTCTATTTTCAGATATCTCAACATCACTTCCTGCTCATTTCAAGATATCTCAAATACATTTTTAGATTTCTTATAATAAACAAGAAGGCCCATTGAAATAACAGACAGTTTTACAGGAAATGATTTTGAGATATCTTGAAATGCATTTAAGATATCTTAAAATGCATGAAAGGTCAGTTTAACATATCTGAAAATTCATTTGAGATATCTTGAAATGCAGACATAATTATTTTGAGATATTTGAAAATATATTTGAGATATCTGGAAATGCATTTGAGATATCTCAAAATGTATTGCAGATATCTTAAAATGTGAAGGAAATTATTTTAAGATACCTCAAAGCGAGTTTCAGATATCTTAAAAAGTAAATTACATTTTCAGCAGGTAAACATTTTCTTTACACTGTGCTTGTGGTAATTAAATTTGGTCTTCACCTGGAGCCCCAATACTAAAACATGGTGTGTCTTAATTTTTCATAACAGCTATGTGTAAAAGTTCAGAAACTCTTGGTAAAATTACATGTTTTGTAAATTATGTGAAAATGAGATAATATAACCTCTACATAGGTCAAATTTTAACATGACATATTTCTGCAAATTTAAATACTTTCATGCATGTGCATCAGAGGGTGAACTTCCTGACTCATCAGAGTTAAGCTCTACCAGTCCAGGACATCCTGGGAGCGATCGCTGACTGCCTTCTCTCTTTTTCCACCCACAGTTCTTAGAAGACGTCCAGTGAGGGCAAATGACCCTGCGCCCCTTCTGGTCCATGAACTATAACAGCAAAATGCTTCTGAAAGTAGCAGTCTTATTTAGGAGATAAACCACCCACCATAAAGTTCTAACTCTAAAGTCTGACCACTCTGTAGAGCATTATTCTTCCAGTGGCTGGTTGTGCTTTCTGTTCCTTATAGTGCTATTGTGCACCTGTTATTTTGTTTATCTTATTATTTCAGTAAACGGGTGGCCAAGTTAACACCCCAAATTTTCATATGAACTCTTGCATTCCTCTCACTCGACAGCAATGCCCAATTAATATTTTTTTTGAATATTACAGATTAGAGAAAAGAAAACGGTTTTACATCTCTCCATTTGATCCACTAATATTATTTTTTGTTATGTTTTAGAACTTAAATGGTTTATTAGGTTTGAATTTAAATCAGGGGATAATAATATCAGAGCTATAAACAGTCTAAACCTTCAAATATCTCAGGGTGTTATGTTTACATTTAACACCAATGATCTTCTCTAAGCAGTTGCCTGAGGGATCTGAAAATAAAGGCATCTGACTCTTAGCAATCAGAGAAAGGCTTTAAAAAGACATGTACAGTATATGCTTTCTGCTTGCACTCTGAATAATCATTAAAATGGTAGTTAGAAGAAGCTGTTGAAATCAAGACAATATCTAGAGACCAAGGAAAAATTCCCAAAAGAACTATCGGAAAACTGGTCAGGTATACAAAGCAAAACCTCCATATCACTTCCAAGAATAAATAGGAAGTATTATCTGGCAAGGGGATAGTGGAATACTGGCATTGGTCAGCATTTTGGAAACAAGTGCTAAAAGAACAAAAATTGAACCTATGACTACAATCACCAAAGGAGCATTTAGAGAAAAAAGGATAAGCACTTAAAGCAATGAATATCTCATAAACTGTAAAATATGGAAAGTGAATTGATTATGGTTTCAGGAAGTGTGACTGTCAGTCAATATGAACTTATTTTGTGGGTAGAAGGAAGAATAGATTCACTATGTGTCAACAAACTCTACACAATAATGTCCCACTCTCTGTGAAGAAAAGTAAACTGAAAAAAGGTTGAATATTAAAATGGCCCAAAACATACCTCAAAAATATTTACATAGATCTCAAGGAATGCAATTCATGAAAGATGATCTATGAGTACTTTTGAAGTGGAAGCATTCTGCAAGGAAGAGCGAGGAAAAACTCACTAAAGTTCAGTAAAGGATTTTTGTAGCAGCTACAGTAGAACAGTCAAAATTAAACACAGTCCACTTTTTCTTCTTCCGTGAAGTCAATGGTGCTGATTTGTATCCAGATAGCAACGTGGAAATCTTGATGCTTGACACAGAGAGTAATGCTGACCAAAACAAAAGCAAAATCATTATTATAAATTGTATCATTTGTCCCCTCCTCTAACCGCCACCTTATCGTGGTGGAGGGGTTTGCGTGTACCAATGATCCTAGGAGCTCTGTTGTCCGGGCTTTATGCCCCTGGTAGGGCCACCCAATTCAAACTGGTCCTAGGTAAGGGATGAGACAAAGAGTGGTTCAATAGACCTTCTATGATGAATAAAAAATTTGGACGCCGTTTTCCCTCGCCCGGTCGCGGGTCACCAGGGCCCCTCTCTGGAGCCAGGCCTGGAGGTGGGGCTCGATGGTGAGCGCCTGGTGGCCGGGCCTGCACCCATGGGGCTCGGCCGGGCACAGCCCAAAGAGGAAACGTGGGTCCCCCTTCCCATGGGCTGACCACCTATGGGAGGGGCCAAGGAGGTCGGGTGCAGTGTGAGTTGGGTGGTGGTCAAAGGCGGGGACCTTGGCGGTCCGATCCTCGGCTACAGAAGCTGGCTTTTGGGATGTGGAATGTCACCTCTCTGAAGGGGAAGGAGCCTGAGCTAGTGCGCGAGGCCGAGAGGTTCCAGCTAGATATAGTAGTCAGGCTCACCTCAATGCACAGCTTGGACTCTGGAACCTTGAGAGGGGCTGAACTCTCTACCACTCTGGAGTTGCCCCTGGTGAAAGGCGCCGAGTGGGTGTGGGCATACTTATTGCCCCCCAACTTGGAGCCTGCACATTGGGGTTTACCCCGGTGGACGAGAGGGTAGCCTCTCTTCGCCTTTGGGTGGGGGGACGGGTCCTAACTGTTGTTTGTGTGTATGTGCTGAACAGCAGTTTGGAGTACCCACCCTTTTTGGAGTCCCTGGAGGGGGTGCTAGAGGGCATACCTTTTGGGGACTCCCTCGTACTGCTGGGAGACTTCAATGCTCACGTGGGCAATGACAGTGAGACCTGGAAGGGCGTGATTGGGAGGAATGGCCCCGCCGATCTGAACCTGAGTGGTGTTTTGTTGTTGGACTTCTGTGCTCGTCACAGATTGTCCATAACGAACACCATGTTCAAGAATAGGGGTGTTCATATGTGCACTTGGCACCAGGACACCCTAAGCCTCAGTTCGATGATCGACTTTGTGGTCGTGTCGTCGGACTTGCGGCCACATGTCTTGGACACTCGGGTGAAGAGGAGGCGTAGCTGTCAACTGATCTCCACCTGGTGGTGAGCTGGCTTCGATGGTGGGGGAGGATGCCGGTCAGTCCTGGTAGGCTCAAACATGTTGTGAGGGTCTGCTGGGAACGTCTGGCAGAGTCACCTGTCAGAAGTAGCTTCAACTCCCACCTCCGGCAGAACTTCGACCACGTCCCAAGAGAGGTGGGGTACATTGAGTCTGAATGGGCCATGTTCTGTGCCTCTATTGTTGAGGCGGCTGACAGGAGCTGTGGCCATAAGGTGGTTGGTGCCTGTCATGGCGGCAATCCCCGAACCCGTTGGTGGACACCGGCAGTGAGGGATGCCGTCAAGCTGAAGATGGAGTCTTACCGGACCCTTTTGTCCTGTGGGACTCTGGAGGCAGCTAATAGGTACCGAAAGGCCAAGCGGAATGCGGCTTCGGTGGTTGCTGAGGCAAAAACTCGGGCATGGGAGGAGTTTGGGGAGGCCATGAAGAATAACTTTCGGATGGCTTTGAGGAGATTCTGGTCCACCGTCTGGCGTCTCAGAAGGGGGAAGCAGTGCAGTGTCAACACCGTATATGGTGGGGATGGTGCACTGCTGACCTCGACTCGGGACGTTGTGGGTTGGTGGGGGGAGTACTTCGAAGACCTCCTCAATCCCACTAACATGCCTTCCAATGAGGAAGCAAAGCCTGGGGACTCGGAGGTGGGCTTCCCCATCTCTGGGGCTGAGGTCACCGAGGTGGTCAAAAAAACTCCTTGGTGGCAGGGCCCTAGGGGTGGATGAGATACGCCCGGAGTTCCTCTGGATGTTGTAGGACTGTCTTGGTTGACACGTCTCTGCAACATCGCATGGACATCGGGGACAGTGCCTCTGGATTGGCAGACCAGGGTGGTGGTCCCCATCTTTAAAAAGGGGGACCAGAAGGTGTGTTCCAACTACAGAGGGATCACACTCCTCAGCCTCCCTGGAAATGTATATTCGGGGGTACTGGTGAGGAGGGTCCGTCGGATAGTCGAACCTCGAATTCAGGAGGAACAGTGTGGTTTTCGCCCTGGTTGCGGAACGGTGGACCAGCTCTACATCCTTAGCAGTGTCCTGGAGGGTGCATGGGAATTTGCCCAACCTGTCTACATGTGTTTTGTGGACTTGGAAAAGGCGTTTGACTGTGTCCCTCGGGGAATCCTGTGGGGGGTGCTCCGGGAGTATGGGGTACTGGATCCCCTGATAAGAGCTGTTCGGTCCCTGTACAATCGGTGTCAGAGCTTGGTCCGCATTGCCGGCAGTAAGTCGAGCCCATTTCCAGTGAAAGTTGGACTCCGCCAGAGTTGCCCTTTGTCACCGATTCTGTTCATAACTTTTATGGACAGAATTTCTAGGCGCAGCCTGGGTATTGAGGGGGTCCGGTTTGGTGGACTCAGGATTGGGTCACTGCTTTTTGCAGATGATGTTGTCTTGTTTGCTTCATCAGGCCGTGATCTTCAGCTCTCTCTGAATCGGTTTGCAGCTGAGTATGAAGCAGCTGGGATCGGAATCAGCACCTCCAAATCCGAGACCATGGTCCTCAGCCGGAAAAGGGTAGAGTGCCCTCTCAGGGTTGGGGGAGAGATCTTGCCCCAAAGTGGAGGAGTTCAAGTATCTCGGGGTCTTGTTCACAAGTAAGGTAAGAATGGAGCGTGAGATTGACGGGCGGATCGGTGCGGCGTCCTCAGTGATGCGGGCTCTGCATCGGTCTGTCATGGTGAAAAAGGAGCTAAGCCATAAGGCAAAGCTCTCAATTTACCAGTTGATCGACGTTCCTACCCTCACCTATGGTCATGAGCTATGGGTAGTGACCGAAAGAATGAGATCGCGAATACAAGCGACTGAAATGTGTTTCCTCCGCAGAGTGTCTGGGCTTTCCCTTAAAGATAAGGTGAGAAGCTCAGTCATCCAGGAGGAGCTCAGAGTAGAGCCGCTGCTCCTCTGCATCGAGAGGAGTCAGATGAGGTGGCTCGGGCATCTGATCAGGATGCCTCCTGGACGCCTCCCTGGTGAGGTGTTCCGGGCACGTCCAACAGGGAGGAGGCCCCGGGGAAGACCCAGGACACGCTGGAGTGACTATGTCTCCCAGCTGGCCTGGGAACGCCTCGGGATTCTCCCGGAAGAGCTAGAAGAAGTGGCTAGGGAGAGGGAAGTCTGGGCATCTCTGCTCAAGCTGCTGCCCCCGCAACCCGACCTCGGATAAGCGGAAGAGGATGGATGGATGGATGTATCATTTGTCAGTTAAGTTTTGGATTCAGTACCAAAGGTTTAAATCCTGCACCCAGTCATTGTATGCGTGGAGTTTGCATGTTCTTTATATATCTATGTGAGTTTACATTTGCTCCCAGAAGTCTATTAGGTTCATTGGCAATTCAAAAATGAATGCAAGTTTCTGTAAATGTTTGTATATGTGTGTTCACACTACAATAAACTGACATCCCAACCAGGACTCATTCTGGCCTTGTGCCTTGATGTTATTGGGATGCATTACAAAACCACCCAATGACCCCAAACACCCTAAACCTAAAAATTTATTCAGAGGGTTTGAAAATATTGTGCATGTTATTTTACTTCTAACATAATTATCAAGTTACCAGTTACAAGGTCATCATTTAAACAGTATAAGTTTACGTTCACATATATTGTCATCAGGGGTTGTTCTTGCCTTGTGTTCAATGCTTGCTGGGATAGGCTTCAACACTCCTGTGACCCTGCACAGAATAAATATGTCAGGATAGTCAATGGATATACAAAGTACAATGGCATTTTTACTTGCATTTCTCCTCAGAATAGTGATTATTACTAACCTGCCCTTTAATGTCTAATAATGCTATTAAAGCAGAAACATTGGAAATGGAATTGCTGTGGAAATTGCAGGACAAATGTAGGGGCATATGACAAAGTAAGGCTGACTTTGTGAAGAACATTAGATCAATTGTAACAAGAACAAGTTATTCAGCCCAACTAGCTCATCCTTCCCACTCACCTAGATTGTACAAAATTACATCAAATCAAGATTTAAAGGTTTCTAAATTCCTACTCTTCATCACATTACTTAGTAATTTATTCCATGTGACTGTGGTTCTTTCCGTGAAGAACGCTTTCTAACATTTGTGTGAAATTGTCTCTTATCAAGTTTCCAACTGTTTCCTCATGTTCTTGTCGTAGAATTTATTTTAAAGTAACAGCTGGGATCCTCTATGCTAATTCCTATCATAATTATAAACACTTCAGTCATGACATTTGTACTGTCCTCCCTATGTGTATGCATGATGCGTTACATAGTGTAACAAGAACGACCAAGAGACATTGAGAAGGTTTGGGGCAGCCATCCATATAATATTTCCTGGCTGCAAAATCTGTTCAACAGTAAAGACATGTTCACATAATAGAGTCCAAAACAAAACTAAGTATCCACAGATGGTGGTCTTTTAAACCCCTGCAGGGGAAGTGATGTCATCAGGACTGGAACTGGAAGTGACGTCGTTGGCTGCCCCAGAACAGGGTGGGATTTCCTGAGAATGGTCTGTAAGGAATTGAAAGAGAGAATTAGCATACTTTGCCACCCCCTGGTCCGGCGTGGTACTACATTTATTCAGGCCCTTTGGTTGTCCCCTAAACACACGTGTGTGACAGGACCCCCCTCAGCCCAGACTCGTTGGGTCGGGCATCCTGCACCGAGAGGTCGTGAACGCGAGAGAGAGCATCAGCGTTGGTGTGGAGAGGACCCTTTCAATGAACGAGTGAGAACTTATAAGGCTGCAGATCAAGGAACCACCTAGTGACCCGAGGGTTGGACTCCTTGTGTAGGACCATTCACTGTAAAGGTGCTTAGTCCGTAACAAGGGTGCACTCCTGACCCAGGAAGTAGTACCTCAACTGTGTAATTGCCCACTTGATCGCAAGAGCCTTTCTTTCCACTGCCGCATACCTGGTCTCCCGATCCAGCAGTTTCTGGCTCAGGAACAAGACGCTTTGACTCAGCACTGCTTCTAGGCCTGTGTCTGAAGCGTCCGTCTGGAGAATGAAAGGAAGGGCAAAGTTAGGATCTTTCAAAACAGGTGCTGATGTCAGGGCCCATTTTAAGTCACTGAATGCAGCTTCTGTCACATCAGTCCATACCACAGTGGTGGGGGCCCTCTTATTTGTTAAATTACTTAAGGGCACCACTCTCACCGAAAAGCAGGGCACAAACCAACGGTAGTACCTGGCCAAACCGAGAAATGCTTGGACCTGTCACTTGGTTCGTGGACGGGGCCATTTCAAAATGCCATCTACTTTGGACCTCTGTGGCTTCACAGTACCACGACCCACCAGGTGGCCTAAATATTTGGCTTCTTCCAACCCAAAAAACATTTTTTAGGATTGATCCGAAGACCGGCCTCACCCAGCGCCCGTAATACCGCTCGGACATGCTGTAGGTGTTCCTTCCACATGCTGGAATAGATGTCAATGTCATCTAGATAGGCAGCACTATACGAGTTATGGGGACGTAGCACTTTGTCCACCAGATGCTGAAAAGTTGCAGGAGCCCCATGTAACCCAAAAGGAAGGACACGGTACTGCCAGTGTCCACTAGGGGTGCTAAACGCCGTCTTGACCTTCGCGGAGTCCATTAAAGGAACCTGCCAGTACCCTTTGGTCATGTCAAGTGTGGTCAAGTATTCTGCCTGTCCAAGCCTATCAAGGAGGTTGTCCACTCGAGGTATAGGATAAGCATCAAATTGGGAGACCCGATTAAGTCGACGGAAGTCATTGCAAAACCTTCAACTCCCATTGGGCTTACTAACCAAGACTATTGGGCTGGACCAGGCACTATAACTCTCCTCTATGACTTCTAAGTCCAGCATGCACTTGATTTCAAGTTCCACTTCAGCCTTCTTTGCCTCGGGAAGGTGATAGGGGCACTCTCGAACTACAACCCCGGGTTCAGTCACAATGTCATGGGCAATCAGAAAGGTCCTTCCGGGTTTCTCATCTACCACATCCGGGACGAACGAGATAACTGCTTCAAGCTCTCGTCTCTGTCGAGTGTCTAAGCTAAGGGTGCTGGTCCAAGCAAAGAATGAGCGGGGCTGGCCGGAGGTGGGATTAGGATCCCTTTCCTTCCACGGTTTCAGCAGATTCACATGATATATCCGCTTGCTCACTCGACGATTGGGCTGTTTCACCAAAAAATCGACAAGCCCTTTCCTCTCCATAACCTTGTATGGCCCCTGCCAATGGGCAAGTAGTTTAGAATGGGAGGTGGGAACCAACACCATGACCCAATCCCCTGGTTGGAACTCCCGGAGCGTCATGCCACATTCATAATAGCGGGCCTGTGCTGCTTGCACCTCCTCCATGTGACTTTTTAGGATGGGTCGAATTTTACCAAATCTATCGCGTAACTGTGTGATATACTCCAAAATATTAGTTGAGGGAAGAGCCTCTCCTTCCTAACCTTCTTTCAAGATGTCCAATATACCCCGGGGTTGTCGTCTGTATGATAATTCAAATGGCAAGAACCCCGTCGAGGCTTGAGGGACTTCCCTGTAGGCAAAGAGCACAAGGGGGAGGAGTTGATCCCAGTTCCTTCCGTCCCCGCTGACCACCTTGCAGAGCATTTGTTTGAGAGTCTGGTTAAATCTCTCAACTATACCATCGGTCTGAGGATGATATACCGCGGTCTTTAGAAGCTTTATTTTAAGTAACTTGGCCATTTCCCTGTATGTCTCCGAGGTAAACGGCGTTCCTTGGCCCGTAAGGACTTCCTTAGGAATGCCACTCACGCAAAGACCCCTACCAGTTCCCGTGCGATGGCTTTGGAATTAGCTAAGCGCAATGGAACAGCTTCTGAATATAGGGTTGCATAATCCACAAGGGCTGAGGGCTCCAAGGGTCCTATGATATCGACCCCTATTCTCTCAAACAGGACATCACTTAGGGGAAGGGGAACGAGAGGAGCACGGTCCCTCCTAGGAATTTGCCGCAGTTGACACTCTGGGCAAGAGATACAAAAGCCGCGAACTTCCTCGTTAATTCCCGGCCCATAAAATCAGAACTTAATTCGCTCCAATGTTTTTTCGGTGCCCAGGTGGCCTCCTTGGAGGTGGGCGTGTGCTAACTCGGAAACCTGCTGCCGGAAGGTTCGCAGAATCAACAACTTCTGGGCCTCCTCTTCATGTTCACTAACCCGATATAATAAATAATTTTCAATGACAAAGTGGGGACCCTGTGGCATCGGCTGATTGGTGCATTGGCCGTTGACTATTACCACTGCATTCTTTGCAAACTTCAGGGAGTCATCATTCCATTGCTCTATTTTAAACGAGGCCGGCGTTTGTCTAAACTGAAAACCTAGATCAGAGAGTGGGTCTGGTCTGACCTCAAGGGGCGGAGAATCAACCTGATCCGTCGAGGTGCACTCTGTTGATGTCACAGGTTGCAACGGACAGGGAAGCTCCCCATGCCATTCTCCGCCGACTGAGTATACAGCGTGGAGACAACCTGTGACGTATTATTCCTGTCTGTTACTAGGGCTAACTTAGCATCAGGAATGAGTAGTACTTCACTGCTTTTAATGTTAGACCAGTCCCACCCTAGAATCACGGCAAAAGGGGACTTCGGGAGGACCACTATGGGGATCTTTTTTACCAGCACTCCTTGGCTAATGAAACATCGGGCAGTTTTATAGTAGCAGATATCTCTGTGTACACAGGTTTATGCTGGTCTTTACATTTGTCCATTGTCATAGCAGTACGTACCGGCGGTCAACAATGGAAACCTTGCTGCCGGAGTCAAATAGGGCTTCCACTTTGAATCCATTAATGATTACCACTCCCGTATAGGGCATTGATAGGGGATTTGAAAGCACACACAATCCATCTCTCTCTCTCCGCTTACATTCTGCCTCATCCCCAAGTGATTGGCGCGCCCATGGATCTGGGGACTCTGGCGCAAACTCCGGCTTGTGTCGAGGGAGCAGTTTATTAGGGACGTAATCTCCATAGCAGACCATAAAGGACCGTTCTGCTCTATCAGACTGTAAAGCTGCCCTGGTGATTTCTAGCCTGATGAGCTCATCCATACTACTAAATTCCCCCCAGACCGGTTGGGTGAAATGCTCCGGTATGTTCTTCAAAAAAATAAAACACACCACCTTTTTTACTATTTGAATGGTGGAGCACTCAGAGGGATTTAGCCACTCTGCCACCTTTTCCCAAAAAGCATCCACCTACTCTTGGGTAGATCTCTCGGGATCTAGTTTCCAGGTCTGCAAAAATGTCACCTGCTGGTCTGGGGAATCACCACCTTTCTCTGGGGCCTTGGTCCCAGCGGGGAGGACAGCCCTCTTGTCCGAGAGGGCATAATAAGTCCCTGTCGCTTCCCCCACAGAGACAAGCCCACTTCTGTGTGTCCCGTAAACACTCTCCCTATGCATTCTATGTGGCCCGGAACTAGACAAGGGGAGCGGAGTCTGCACCGGTTCTTTCTGAACTCCGGGACGAAACCCCCACCTGGAAACTCAGCCCCGATACTCACCCACCTGTTCATAATTCGGGACCAATCCCGTTTTTTTCTGGCATTCTTTCATCCTGCCGACTACGCCACTGTAACAAGAATGACCAAGAGACATTGGGAAGGTTTGGGACAGCCACTCATATAATATTTCCTGGATGCAAAATCTGTTCAACAGTAAAGACATGTTCACACGATAGAGTCCAAAACAGAACTAAGTATCCTCAGATGGTGGTCTTTTAAACCCCTGCAGGGGAAGTGATGTCATCAGGACCGGAATATGACATTGTTGGCTGCCCCAGAACAGAGCGGGATTTCCAGAGAATGGTTTGTAAGGAATTGAAAGAAAGAATCAGCACACTTCGCCACCCCCTGGTCCGGCGTGGTACTACATTTATTCAGGCCCTTTGGTTGTCCCTTAAACACGCGTGTGTGGCAATAGTTAAATGGCCAGCCAAACTCCATTCATAAAAGACATAAGAATTAGGTAGTAGTCTCCCAGCTCCAATGTGTAATTCATATCATCAACCATATTATGGATCAGAAAAAAATATACAGAAGTTACTAACTGTACATTTTACAGTAAAGCACAAACTTTAATTTTAATACTTTGCCATGGGCAGTAAGAAATGTATTAAACATTGTACACTGCAAAATAAAGTACATCATGTATAACTATAAATGTGAAGAAACCTGAACTGACTTACAGCCATTGCTTTTGTAAGTGTAATAATCAAGGATTCCAGCAGATTTTACAGAGATCAGGCACCATACCTTAACATGAAAAATGACTGACCTGCTTCCTGGTTTTCAATGCAATACAATAGATTGTGCCAGGAGTCACCAAAACACATTTAGGTTAAACAGAGGACAGAACAAACCTGTTAAAGGATAAGTTCAATATACTTGAAGTCGAAGTTATTTCTTCACAACTGTGATTTATATTAATTTGTCACATAAAATTGTGTTCTAAAGTAAGTTATTTAAAAACAACTAGCCCACTCTTGAATTTTATAATGAAAACTCATGGGTATCTGGATACAAATGTAAAAAAAAAGTCATAAAACTTACCAAATGTGTCAATTTCGAAGTAGTAATCGTTTCAATTTAAGAAAATGTGCCTTTGTATTTTTGACGCATGCTTGTGACAACAGAAGTAAAGTGGAAATAATACATTTTTTCGTAGATCCTTGTTACTATTTTCTTGAGGTAAAGCCATGTTTCTTGCGCACTTGTCTGTTCACAGCAGGCATTGTGGTGGACTCATAACAACCCTCACCCTCAGTCTGTGTAATACCTTACATTTACTGCCACAAATCTGCCCAAGCCTGCATACTGTACGAATCCCTCTTTAGTTGATTCTACATTATATGCCATTCCTAGTTTGGATTCATCTGTAAAATTAACCCCATGACCCTGTAGTTAGGATACAGCAGGTTGGATGATGGATGGATGTAAAATTAACCAGCCAATTGATTATATCTTTATCCAGATTAATTATGTAGATTAAAAAGAGCAGCAGCACTATAACTGATCTCTGAAGTACAACACTTTTAACATCACATACTGTAATTCTGAAAAAGTTCCCCTAACCATTACCCTTTACTTCCTGTGTTTGAGACAACTTTGTACACACCCATGTACCATGCCTTCATTACTTTTGGTTTGTTCGCTAACTATACATGTGTTAGTTTAAGCCTTCTGAAAATCAAGATAGATAATATCGTATGCACCTCTGTTATTGTTTTTGTTGCTTCCTATTAGTGAATGTGAAAGAAAAATTAACTGCTTGTAAGCTACCTAGTGTCAATAGCTGTCAATTTATATAACAACAGGTTATTCATACAGGTGTCTGTCATAAGACGGTGCAGTAAGCTGACCCAGGAAAATTTCCAGTTTCTTTAGGAATGCGTCTATTTGACACAGGAAAGATGACCTTTCCTTCCTTAGGGTCTAAAATAAGAACAGATGGCCCCTTAGCGTAATAAAATAAAATGCTTAAGTAAATGATATTATGTTTTTTGTTATAAATAAGGGGAAGGGAGAGGAAGAAAAAATTATAAAAAGCCAATAGAAAAAATTTAACTTTCCTTTTCTGCCTTGCAACGTAGGATCCAGGTACTCATCTGTGACTGAATAAAAATCTAATTGATTGAACTTGTCCTGTCTTCCTTGGAGGGTTTTCTTCCACAGGAAACACAAATTTCCTATCTGAACCCATGTTGACTTCTTACTAATACACCTGTTATGGACATGTACTGCTGGATCTTTTCCTTAATAATTGCTTCCATTAATTGACCTATGATGCACTTACTATAGTTATGTGGAACAAAATGATTATTATACAATGGGATAATATTTGTCAGCTTCCATTCTTTTTGAATTTCTCCAATGTGCAAAGATTTTCATTAAGTATGAATCAAGGGTTTATATATACTCTAAAGAACTTCCTTAAGCACTCCAGGATAAATATTATCTGTCCTGGTGATTTGTTATATTTCACCCATCTGTTAGGTTGAAGAGTGACATTCACTATGGAGGAATGCGGCACGGTTACCCTATAAGTGTCATTCAAGATGTCTTGAGTCATGGAATAACTAAATTACTAGAACCCCCTCTATTCACCACATCACTGCTGTCTTGCAGCAGCGTCACTGGCTTCCGGTTAAGTTCCGCATTGAATTCAACATTCTTCTGTTAACGTTTAAGGATATTCACAACCTTGCACCTCCATATTTGTCCGACCTCCTCCATGTTGCCATTCCATTCCCTTCTGCTCTCTTAGATCCTCTTCTTCTATTCATTTGACTGTCCCCTTCGCCCGTCTTACCACTGGGAAGCAGAGCATTCAGTTGCTCTGCTCCCCAGCTCTGGAATTCACTACCTTCCGAGCTTAGGAACATTGATTCATTCTCACTTTTCAAATCTAAACTTAAAACTAATCTGTTTAAGACTGCTTTTTCTCTTTGAATATAATTGCTCTGACTGATTTTAATTTTTGTATTTTTAGTTTTGTTTATAATATGTGTTTTGTCTATTGTTCGGTGTCCTTGAGTGTTTAGAAAGGCTCCTACAAATAAATAGTGTGTACTTGTTGTGTGGGTGTGTATGTGTGCGCACCCTGCCCGGGGTTTGTTTCCTGCCTTGCACCCTGTGTTGGCTGGGAATCGCTCCAGCAGACCCCCATGACCCTGTGTTAGGATATAGCGGGTTGGATAATGGATGGATAATAATAATAATAATAATAATAATATTTAAACATGCCCTCTTCCAAGTGCAAACTCAACATGTTCAAATTTTACAGGTAACCTAACTTCTTAATTTCAGATGTTTATAAAACACAGTTTAACATTAGCCTACACACAATATGAAAGTGTCAGCTAAGATAAAAACTGGCTGTAGCTGTGTTTTCCCAAAATTACCAAAATTCAGCAGCTTTAACATAAAAAATGGGATTGAACAAAAGCCTGACGCGTCAAAATGATTCCACAGACAAAATATCTTCGTTTTTAAAAGTTTTAGTTATAATTCAAAGTAAAACAGTTCACACAAAAGAAAGAAAAACATTAAAATAGCAAAAAATTTGAAAAGTTCTTGTTTAAGAGAAGTTCTGTTCAAAGCTTATAAATCTTGTTACATTTCTAATCATTACAAATCACTTCTAAACATTACTGAACCATTTCAAAACGGTCAAAAACTGTATGCCTATCCCATTTCTATACTGAAAATGAGTCTTTTAAGTCCCTGGGATCTATTCTAAACAACAACTGAACGATTAGAACACTGTATCTTAGTTATAGAAAGAAAGTTCTCTCTTACTAACTTATAGGGAGAATAGAGCATACCATTGTCTAAGACTATGAAAGAAATATACAGTATATTCTATTCAAATTAAGGAAACACTAATATGAGTTTAACTCAAAGCTTTAACTTTCTAAACTGGCTCTCGACAAACACTTTTTGCTTTGTAAAAGTAGTGATATATCATTTATCTTGATTTTCAGAAGCTAACACATGTAAAGGTAGTGAACAAATAAAAGTTTCAACACATGGTACATAGGTGGGTACAAGGATGTCTCAAACACAGGAAGCAAAGGGTAATGGCTAGGGGTACTTTTTCAGAATTAGATAGATAGATAGATAGATAGATAGATAGATAGATAGATAGATAGATAGATAGATAGATAGATAGAGTATATTTTATTTATCCCCAAGGGGAAATTCACATACTCCAGAAGCAGCATACTGATAAAAACAATATTAATTAAAGAGTATTAAAAGCGCAGTGCAAGTTAAAAAACGTAAGGTGGAGAGTGTCAGGCAGGTATAACAGTCTATAATCTTGTGTAGTGTTAATGTTTAACCCCTCGGGTGGAACTGAAGAGCCGCATAGTGTGGGGGAGGACCGATCTCCTCAGTCTGTCAGTGGAGCAGGACAGTGACAGCAGTTTGTTGCTGAAGCTGCTCCTCTATCTGGAAATGATCCTGTTCAGTGGATGCAGTGGATTCTCCATGATTGACAGGAGCCTGCTCAGCACCTGTCACTCTGCCACGGATGTCAGACTGTCCAGCTCCATGCCTACAATAGAGCCTGCCTTCCTCACAAGTTTTTCCAGGTGTGAGGTGTCCTTCTTCCTTATGCTGCCTCCCCAGCACACCACCGAATAGAAGAGGGTGCTCGCCATAACCGTCTGTTAGAACATCTGCAGCATCTTATTGCAGATGTTGAAGGACGCCAGCCTTCTAAGGAAGTATAATCGGCTCTGTCCTCTCTTGCACAGAACATCAGTATTGGCAGTCCAGTCCAATTTATAATCCAGCTGCACTCCCAGGTATTTATAGGTCTACACTCTCTGCACATAGTCACCTCTGATGATCACGGGGTCTGAGAGGGGCTTGGGCCTTCTAAATTCCACCACCAGCTCCTTGGTTTAGCTGGTGTTCAGTTGTACAGTGGTGTGAAAAACTATTTGCCCCCTTCCTGATTTCTTATTCTTTT